>CM039127.1:48930701-49530701 GCA_022036555.1 Microstegium vimineum | reverse complement strand
CATGAGATGGATCGATGCACACTTGAAATCTTGGATTCACTAGTGAATGGAATTCTAGGATTGATTCTCAAATCTCTCTCACTAGGGCTCTTGCTCTCTCTCCCAACCTCTCAAGGTGTCTCTCAGCAATGGAAATGAGCAAAGGCAGGTTGGAGAGGCAAGCCATGGGCTATAAATAGCCCCTCCCACAGCCAGCTCGCGGGCTGCTCAAACTGCGCATTTTAAGTTGGCATCGGACTACCCAACGGCTAGTTTCTCTTCAAAATCCCTAGCACCAGACGCACCGTTGCTGAACCACCGGACGCGTCCGTCACAAACTCGTTGCTCTCGGGTTTCTGAGAAAATTCACTCAAATAAACAACGGACGCACCCCAGCGTCCGTCGACCTGCCAACGAACACGTCCGTTGGCTGGAGACCCTCTCTGGAACCTTACTGTACTGCCATCGGACACACTTGCCTTTTCCACTTAGCATCCGATGCGTGCGTCCATCGCCAAACCCTAGGCGACAGACACCAACGGACGCGTCCGTCGACCACAACTTCAGCGTCCGATGCCCATAAAAGGTCTCTCTCAACTCCAAACTTTGTCGTGATGAATATGGAAGTTTTTCTAGGTCTCAACTAGGGCTATGTATGTCAACTAGGGACAACTAGGGCTCACTTAGGGCTATGTATGTCAAGTGTGCACTACACCTATACCATGAAGCTCTCCTAAGTCAAGCTACTCATTCTAACCCCTCTTAATAGTACGGTCAAAGGTCAAATAAAGCCCTATCTATACTAAGCGCCCTTCATCTCCTTTGTGGCACTTAGACCTATCCATTCTAGGGTCTTCAACATCTTCCTTTGAAATCCGAAATGATATCCATCTTGAGGGCATTAGATAACCATATGTTTCCCATTCACATTTGTCACTATGGCATAACCACTAATTGCCTCTGCAAAACACACAATTAGCCATAATAACACCGTATTTTCGTTAATCACCTAAACCATGGGGCCTAGATGCTTTCACCCCTTCCCCTTCCCCTTCCCCTTCCCCTTCCCCTTCCCCTACCATTTCCCCTTTCCTCTTCCTAGTGGTCGCGCCCTTTCTCCTTCCCCTCCCGGGAGGGCTCCACTAGGTCAACCTTCTCGAGGATTTCTTGGTGGTGAAGTTGTCCCAGCTTGGGGGCTAATGAGCAGACCCGGCAGCTAGTGCCCCCTGAGCCAATGAAGTTGTTTATCCTATTGTGTCATGCCATCTGCATGCATTTGGCGAGTGACCAGTAACGTCTCGTGCCCGTCGGTTAGGCTAATGTCGTGGTGTCTCGTGAGACAACCGGGCCAGTCTTTGGTGCCCACGAGTTTTTCAACGCTTGGGACGCTGGTTCGCCAGTCCGAGCGTTAGCCTGGGCTAGGGACAAGCTGGAGGCAGGCTTGGGCTGCCATCGATTGGTAACTTGAGGCCTGGACAAATCCACGAGTCCCCGAGCAGAGGTCGAGGGCATGCTCGGGCTTTGCTTGTCCTTGATCACCAGAGGGTATATGATTGTCGATATGCATTCAAATCTTATCAGGCACAACTTACGCTATTCCTAACGAAATCTGAATCTGGCAGAAAAAATAACCATATGTATTCATATTTTTAGGTGTCCATTTGTATCCGATCTATTTATTCATCTATATTTTCCTTTTCCTTAATGAAGATGCATTTTGTAGTCTATGATAAGTAAGAATATTCTTCTGAAAATATGATATCGTACTACTTACAAATCAAGTCAGCGATTATTGAACTAAAATACTTTAATGAATGTTGAACTATATGTGTTTCATACTAAAGTGTTTTCAATATCATATGAGGAATTATTAGTTTTCCCACAGTACTACTTATTATGGTGTTCTAAGAAGTTAGATACTGAGATTGTGGTTAATTTAACTATAAGTGCTTTTAAGTTGGGGCAACTATAAGTGCTTTAAAGTTGAGGTATCTTTACTAGTGATTTAGAGGCCCTGAATTGGTTTTTTAAGCTTATACTTTGTTTTACAAACTAATAGCAACCAAACAAGGCAAACAAAAAAGATTAATTTAACAAAGAATTCACCCTAAGGAGACATACATACAGTACAACGCAAGAATACCTTACCTTGACAAAGGTTCTTAAGGATATTTTTGTGTACACTCCCTCCTTCCCATCGTTGATAATAAGGCTAAAAAGTCTAAACACTTCTCGTCTATTAAATCAGACACGAACTTAAATTTGTTTGCTGAACTTTCTTTTTCATTTGTGTATTACTTTTCTGAGGTACAGCCTGTATATCACACAATCACTTCCTTCGGCATATGTTAGGCCCTCAACTGCTACTTCCCTACAAAAATGATCTACCTCTAGTAGCTTAAGCTCATCATATATCCGAAACCACACTAACATCTCCAAAAAAAAAAGGCACTCACACAAACATCCGGTTCAGAGACCTTATAAAGTCTACTGAAGTCTACATAATTTAAGTTACAAACCTGATTCTGAGATTCTACTAACAGATCGATGCCCCTAAGGAGACTGCAAAATTATTAATATTCCGCTAACCTTTATCATCTAAAAAGAAGATAAAAAGACATTTTCAGAAAGGTCGTCTTTTTCAATAGGAGTTTCTAAGTTCTTGCATGCCTTGAGCTTTGATGCTTTTTCTGTTGAGTGTTTGGTCTGTTGTTGCCTCGCAAGTCGCAACGTTTGCTCTTGCGACTTGGTGTTGTTTTGGCTACACTGTTGGTCGAATTGGGATTGCTCCCAGACTTCTGAATTGCTCTTGCTAGCTGCCTCCACAGATGTTATGGGGCTTTTCTCAGTGAAGCAGCATAAATGATTGGTGTGGCAACTGGCAAAATCACCGAAGTAGACAAGATGGAATTTGCAGTGTTGTTCCTGAGGCGCGAATGCAATGATGAACGGCAATCTGTATTCGTCGCAAGACACCGTCATCTCATCAAGTCTTTTGGTTGCTACTAGTCTCATAATCTGATGAGATCATATACATGCTGCTGTAGTGCCTAATCTTGAAGGCCTGTAGATGAACTCTACCGCTTGACTCTTTTAATTCACTGTCACTGATGAACGACAACACACTGACCATAACAAAGGAGTAGTGCTGAAAATATAAATAGAAACGAAACAGAAATTGCTGCCAAATTCAAATTTTGGGTACATTATTTAGCCCTAGTCTAAGGACTAATAACTCGAACGACTCCTGAATCCTGATACTCCACCCTAACCTTGAGACTATTACATACCAACGACACACAATTGAAATCAAACAAACCAAATCATAAGATACATTGCATTTCATGCATGCATGCCCCTGAACAGGTATGCCGGCGTGCATTCCTGTGCCCTTTAGGGCTAGTTTGGATTACTGATGATTCCCCATGAGATTGGAGGGAAGTGAGAACAAAATCTGTTCACCCCCCCCCCCCCCCCCCCCCCCCCCCCTTCAATCCCCATGGTGAATTTGTGTATCCAAACTAGCCCTTACCTTACATGGGCTTGGGCTTGATGAAGCTCTCAAGGCCGTGCTCCCAGAGCAGAATGTCGACGTCCTCATCAGTGGCCTGGACGGCGCGTCCACTGCCATCGTCCAAGATGGCGTCCGCCATCTCAAGCAGGTAGCTTCCATCCCGTGGAAAGCCGTCGTCAACACCCACACCAGCGGCGGGGGCAAGAGGATGCTCCACCGCCGCCAGCAGCGTATGTGCCACCGGCACATCAGCTAGCATTGGCGGCGCCATCGCAAACGACGGCACCATGACTGGCTCCTGCTGCGGTGCCATCAGGGGCCCCTGCGGTGGCACCAGCAGCGACTCGGGTAGCGGCGGCAGCGGCGGTGGCACAAACAGCTCCGCGTTCGCCACCATCGGCGGCGTCATAGCAAACGGCGGCGCCATTTCTGGCTCCCGCTGCGGTGCCATCAGGGGCGCCTGCGGTGGCACCATCAGCAGTTCGGGTTCCAGCGGCGGCGACGGCAGCATAAACTGCGGCGCCACAGCAAGTGGCGCCACCGTCAGTGGCTCCTCCTGCGACCACACAAGCGCCGCCGGCGCCGGCGCCGGCGCTGCGGCCGAGGTGAGAGAGTTCACGCGCTCGTAGATGGAGTTCCTGAGAAAGCTCACCTCCGTCCTGACGGCAGCGGCGAGGTCGGGGGCGAGGTCGTCGAGGTTGGTGCGGCGGCGGCGGCTGATCTCGTTGAGGATTAGGTTCACCTCGAGCCGGCGGGAGGTGGCCTTGAAGTTCTCGACCCGTTTCAACATCTTCTTCAAGCCCTGGCGCAGGAAGCCCTCGTTGTCCAGCCTGTTCGTCTCCTTCATGGCCTCAGGCTGCTCTAAATACTTGCGCAAGATGCCCTTGGCTTCCTCAGGGTTCGGCGGCCAGAACGCCGGCTCGGCGTTACCGGGCTCATACACCACCATGGCCACAGGGACTTGGCAGAGGATGGAGAGCTCCTTGGCCTTCTCAAGCAGCGTGGCGCTGCGCTTCCGGAACGCCGCGTTCCGCTCGGCCTTCTTCACGATCCATTGGATCTTGAGCTTTCCGAGATTGCGAGGCATGGCGGGCGCTAGCTAGCTAGGCGAGTTGCAAGAAAGGAAATTTGTTCGCTGCTGATGCTGCTATTCGTGGTTGGTGATAATGAAGTGACAGGGGGGCTGCTTTTGTACCTGATTTGGCACAGAGAAAATTGGAGTAGTGGAGTTATTGCCTCCAGCAAATATTGTGTTCACAGCATAATTAATATATGAATCGAAAAAGATTTTGTTTTTTATGGCTAAGATATAGCTAGATACCTTTATTTATTATTATATTACGTCTTGTACATGGGCAACACTTGGTAAAAAAAATACTCTTGTTCAATTCCATGCATGCATGAAGGTGAAAAAAAGAAAAAGAAAATCTGATTAAAAAAATTACCAATAGAGAATACTAATTCTCACTGTAGATTTGCCGTGTAAGATTATTTAGAGACTATGGAATGTTTGGTTACTCGCCATGGCACGCCACTACAAACTATAGGTTATCACACATTGATGCAGCCGCTTCGATTATTAATAACCTAAGGCTTGTCGTAGCTTTTTAAACTTTTAAACTGGTTGAAGCAGAAAATCACACTACAAGTTAGGCGGGTAATTTTTGCCGCTACAGCTTTGGCAATGCCACATATACGGCATGAAGAACAATAGCCGGGAACCAAACATCCTCTATACTACTCCTCATCCGACAAACCTCTACCATAGAAATAGCCAGTACAAAGCGACACTGTTGGTTTAGAACCGACTCGAATTGAATATTTGGTTCAGAGAATCAAACCATTTTAGATGAAGGGATACATTATGAGTTCATTTCTCAAATTTAATGGCTGATTTTATTTATACTAGTACTGATTATAAGCCTATAAGGAAAGAGATGGAGATACATCAACTCATTCTATTTCACAAACAATACAAGAAAAATAAAGAATGGTGTGATGATGGAATACCTCATTCCACAAAACAAACACTCATAAACTGTAGGCAAGGCCACAAACCACCAGTGTAAACCTTCATTGTCGGTGTCTAAAATGGCAGGGTCTAGACAGCCAACGAGTAAATTTCTAAGCGTGTCGGAGATCGGATGGTTACACTCGGAGAACACACGGTTTATACTGGTTCAGGCACGAACGCCCTACGTCCAGTTTGCTGCGGAGTCGTGTTACCGAGCGTGGAGAGCTCGTGAGGGGAGCTACAAGCAATGGTGAGAGAGGGAAGCTGGTTCCCAGGTCTCGTGCGTATGAGGTTCTTGGTTCTAGTGAGAGCTCGCGCGAGGGCGAGTATGTGTGTGTCAATGAGTCGAGAGAGTTCCCGAGATTGGTCAGAGAGAGAGATTGGGGGTCCATTCTCCCCCCATTATACGTAGGGAGAGATGAAGGATTACAACAGAGAGAGAGAAAAAAAAACATGGGCCCGGCCGAGGCTGTTGACTTGGGAGTGCTTTAGGGCTTCTGTTCGCCTTCCCTCCTGAGGAAGATTGCGCTTGGAGACGCGTCGTCCGGGTCCTGTTTGTCCTTGATAGTGTTGTAGCCATGCAGCTCATGACCGGGAACACAGTTGTTCCCTGATTTGGGCATGGGTGGGGTTGGCAGCACAGGGCCAGGCACCCCCGCGTTCCATCGTACATGGCTGAGAACGTCCTAATCCCTGTTCAAGTGTCCGTCGGAGGCATGACGTGAGCATAGCGAGTGTCAATCGGCGGTCAGGCAGCACAGGAGCCTGTACCGTAGGGAGTGCACAGGGGCAAGCATGGCGGCTCACGCCTTGAAGCCCCATCCCTAAGGACGAGGGGTATTGTGGACCTTTTGACTGTAAGCCAGGGTGCCACGGGCCGGTTGTGGCGGCGACGCCTTCAAGGGCAGATGGCGTCACGGATGACGTCTCGCTAGCTCGGACGAGGCGGAGGAGCCCCCGAGGGTGGAAGCGTTACAGATGACATTGCCCCGGCTCGGACGGGACGGAAGTGTCTCCGAGGGTAGATGGCGTCATGGTTGACGTCACCCCAACTCGGACGAGGCGGAAGTCCTTCCGAGGGAGCGCTGTTGATTTGGTTGGTTGGGGGCGGAGAGCCCCCGAGGGTTGTGATGTCATCCTGGTTCGGACGGGATGGTGAGCCCCCGAGGGTGGTTTTGTTTTGCGAAATACGGTGTTTAGGGTACCCTATTCTCAGGTATCCGACATTCATCATAACCAGTTTCGGCTTCACATATTTTTGTTATTCGTTTGAGCCATAAATCAGTGGTGATATGAATGTTGTTCCATAAAACAACCCATAAGCTATTGGTGAGGCCACAAACTACCGGTATTTTTGTTATAGGTTAGAGCCATAAATCAATAGTGATATGAACGTCGTCACTGGCAGTTTTATGGTAGTGAACATGCCCTCCTCCCTTGCAACAATTTTCATCGATTAGCATTGTAATGTACATGGAATCTGCTTGTATTGGATATTAAACGCTCTAGAAAAATAATATCTATAATAATGATTAGGTAACATCAGTGTGGATGATGGAACTATATGTGATGTAAACATAGATGTTGAATAATTTAGAGGCAGTAAAAATGTTGCCTTAAAGTTTCATGCTTTCTTAATTACAAAGTAATTATTGACACATCACCTCTCAAATCTCTATCTCTATCTCTACTATCTCTATCTCTATCTCTATCTCTATTCCTATCTCTATATCTCTATCTCTATCTCTATCTCTATCTCTATTTATATATATATATATATCTATATTTTTATCTCGCTCTCTCTTAGGGTGAGTTTTCTATATACGCGCATGTAATTACACCTACGCACCCGGGCGTCTGTTCAGCCGGTCCTGCGGTAGCACCTGACGGGAGATGTCAGGGGTGCGGAGGGGTGGCTAACGGGAGATTTCGCGGGTGTGGTGCTAACGGGTTACGGGTTTTGATGGAATCGAAACGTATCGGTCGAATGCAATCGCAAGTATGGCCCTCACGCGCGTATATACAGGAACGATTTGTATATTACACATAATTTAATAATGATTGGAGGAGCGTCTAAACAGGTATATTTTCGGTGAATAAAGTATGAGCACATACTTTTTAACACGAGTATCAGTATATACACATTAAAATCAAAGTATATTAGTATGAGGACATACTTTATGACACGAGTATCAGTACATACACATTAAAATCAAGTGTGTACATCACTAGCTAGTTGAATTTTGAGTAAAAAATAGGATGTCCGTGCATGCTTTTTGAGGAGTATTTGTACATCCTCACAAATCACAATAGAGTATGAGTGTATACTATTTTATATATGATGTGATACTCTGCAAGCTAGTATGTACGTACAGATACTCATACAGCCATGAGCCATACTATGTCATAAGAGACTAGTACATGCGAAAGTGATACGATACAGTATGATGTGATACTCTAATCCATGAAAGAAGGCAATATCCAACGATACAATAATCTGAAAAAAGTATGCAAAATAATATTCTCTGGAACATAACATGCATGAAAAAGAAACTAGCAGGTTTCTCCAGATCCTCTTACTGTAGATTTTCTCACAGAGTCACGACTGTGTGCTCTTGATACTTGTCCCTGTCGCCGGTTTGAGAAGCACTAGAGTAGTATAGCTCTTGCATGCCATCGATCGAAGGACCGGCGACGTCTACAGCTGCGACCGCCATAGGGAGGTCACGCCGCTGGCCGGGGGAGGGGATGGTCGTGCGCCGCCGGCCGAGGAGAGGGTGGCCGCGCGCCGCCGGATGGGGAAGGGATGGCCGCGAGCAGATCCAGTGTAGGGAGCTCCCGCCGCCGGTAGAGGTGGGGGTGGTCGCGCATCGCTGGTCGGGAAAGGGTGTGGCCACACACAGCCGGTTGGGAGGGGATCGACATGGGGCCATGCTCACCAGGGCCTGCCGCCGGTTGAGGAGCCGCCGCCATCGCAGTTAGGTGGAGAGGAGAGAGCCGCCGGATAAATCTGAGCGGCGGCCGCAGGGATAATGATGACGACCGTATAAACAATTGAATTAATGACTCCGTATATTACGCCTAACAGTAACGGGTAACGATTGCTATTAGACCCGATAAGTGGAGGAAATTCTGTGGATCAGACGCCGTCTGGGGTGGAGCACGTAGGAGTACATACACGCAGGTGTAAAAAGAAATTTCCCTATATATATATATATATAATTTAAAAGAACTATTGGGTTTTGCCCACCTTCTTTCCAACCCAAACTTAACTTGCTAGTTCTCCTAATTTGCTTGATAATAATTTCATTCATTCAATAATAATTCAATAGTTTTTTTATTCTTCAGTATTCATGGATGACCTTGAAACGTATATGAACTCATTTTGAACTAGTTGGGGATATTAAGGTGGTATGTCTCTAGGATGATCTAGCTAGGGCATGCATACATAGCTTCTCTTTATTCAAAATGTGTTAGGGGCTTGTTTTAGATCTATATATAATGGACATAATGCTTAGGTTTTAGAAAGCTTCAAAACATATGTTATTCAGTGTTGGGTGCAATTATAATATCTCTTTTATTAAGTTGCACTGTGCCACACCAGGATAAACCCTATTTTCATAAACAATGGAAGTCATGTATAGTGGTGGGCTAGGCAGAAAAAGTTCAAAAGCAATAGACTGTAGATCAAAAGACCGCATGCCTTAGGTGACATACCTACCTATTACACAGCCTACACCAAGACATTCCTCCATGAACGGCAAAGACTAGTAAAGTTATCACCACTAAAACTCCATCAACAACAACAACAACAACAACCAAGATTACACAAATCAGATTTTCTCCATATGTGTGCCTACTTTCTCTTCAGCTAGCGGCTCCTCATATGTCAATGACAATGATCTTCACGTGGCAATGTTGTAGCTTCATTGATCACCTTCTCCTAAAGACTTGGCTTTAAGACACCTGCCTAAAAGTTAAGAAACGAGCATGCTCTTGTAATCACTTCACATGGATTCTTAATGATCTTTTTTGTCAAAATAGGCTCTACTTCGACACTTACAAATTTCTCAACTGATATGAGTAAAAGATCCATCCATTTATCAACTAGAATGCACTTGTATAGCCAATGTTAGGTCTAGCAAGCAATTACCCCTCAAATTACTTTAGCACCTTTGCACTCACAAAATAAATGGTTATGGTTTCATCACAAGAACAAAAGTAATTGGTGCGACTACCCTGCTAATGTATCTTTAACAAAGTATCCTTAGTTAGAATGGATGCTTTTTCTAATAAGAGACATAAGAGAAACTTATTTTTGGGGGAATTTTGGCTTTCTAGATATAGAAAAAGGACAAGCTCAAGTTAGCTTGACATAGTTTCTCATATGTGAATTTTAACAAAGAATATCCTAGACTTAGACCATTTCCATCAAATGAAATCCATCTGATCATCGATGTAGAGTCTAAGGACATAGTCATGTATACCCTTCCATTATTCCATTAGAATACTAGGAAGCCATCTCTAGAAGTTTAGCTGGGAATGTATAGCCTTATAGTTAGGCACGTTATACACTTGGCATTACACAATTCAAAAAGGACAGCGACTAACAAAGAGAGATTTCTGCACTCCAACTATCTAACTACAAAATGGTATCATTTCCACCATTAATCTTGATTTTTCTACGCCTACAATAAATGTGTGCCTTGCTTTAATAAGTTAACCACATCAAAGAGTCATCTTTTCATGCTTTACATGACTAATACATGTTAGAGATAATTCATGATAGAGTTGTAATCTAATACGTAGATGGTTGTTACCAGAACTCCTAAATATAGAATAGAGTTAAATTAGGATTGATGTATTGTCCGTACAGGAGTTCTGGTTTTACCATCTATATCTGTAACATTTGATTTCCTATATAAACAAGCAACCTATGGTGAGCCAAGTTAGGCAGCAATAGTTACCCTCATTGTCTTTCATGGTATCAGAGCCGCCTCTTCCTAAAAAAAGATCTACAATCCAATCTCGTCGGGAAAAAAGGCAACGATGCAAGGCGATCGTGACGTCTCCTTCCCCGACGTGAAGATCCGCGACAAGAGGGACGCAACGCAGAAGTCTTTGTGACACTCCTCTCGCGACAACAGATGGCGCTGTCTTCTTCTCACGACGCAAGATCGCCCTTCGGACACCCGGTGGCTGAGAAACTCACGCGGAACAATTTCGTTCTATGGAAAACCCAATTCCTCCCGGTTGTTCGTGGTGCCAAGGTGCTAGGCATCTTAGAAGGAACTATTCCTGAGCCGCCGCAAGTAATAGAAACTGAAGTCGACAGCAAGAAGAAGGAAATTCCCAACCCAGCGCATGACTTATGGGTGGAAAAAGATCAACAACTACTTGGCTATCTGGTGAATTCGATCTCCAAGGAAGTCCTAGCCGGGATCATGACTGCAACGACCTCTGCCCAGGCTTGGAAGGCTCTGGGGGTCATGTTTGCAGCACAATCAAGAGCACGGGTTACTAATCTGCGCATGCAATTATCCACCCTTAAGAAGGGAAGCCTCACGACGGCAGAGTACTTCAACAAGATGCAGAATATTAAAGATGAACTTGCTTCAGCCGGTGTCAGCATCATCGATGATGAAGTGGTTGCTCATATACTTAATGGATTAGATTTTGATTATCATCCCTTTGTCTCTTCTATGATGGGTCGATCAGGAGATCTCTCTCTTTCTGAGCTTTACTCACTTCTCATGGAATATGATCTTCGACTTGAGATGTATCAAGGGTCTGCACAGTATCAATCCTCGGCCAATGTGGCATCTCGAGGACGTGGCAATCGCGGGCGCACCGGTGGCCGTCGTGGTGGCGGCAGATTCAATCAAGGGCGCCCAGCTCAAAACAATCAGAACTTCAGCAACCAAGGCAAAAATCAGCAGAGCAACAAAAAGATACCATGTCAAATATGCAAGAGGGATAATCACGAAGCCAAACAATGCTACTTCCGCTATGAAGAAGATGATCAATATCGTGGGCGACCCACTAAAGCTTATGGTGTTGACACAAATTGGTATGCTGATAGTGGGGCTACAAATCATGTCACTGGCGAGCTAGAGAAGATGACAGTCCATGACAACTACAGTGGCAAGGAAAAGGTTCATACTGCAAGCGGCACAGGTATGAATATTAGCGGGATGTTGTGTTTGATGAAGTTGTTTTCCTGTTTTCCAAACTACATCCTAATGCTGGCGCATTACTCAGAAAAGAAATCATTCTCCTTCCTTCATCGCTGCTCAATCCCAGGGATGATTATTGCATTGCTTCTGATATTACTAATGCTAATGTGCCGGCTAATGCTAGTGGAGCTCAAGAAAATATTGCAGGCGATCTTGATTCACATGTTCCTGGTGAACCAGTCTTTATGCGTGGAGCAGTACAACATGGTGAAGCAGATCCTGGAGCAGTACAACATGGTGCAGCAGATCCTAGCAGCCAGTCTGATGGTGATTCAGGCACAACTATCGGAGGTGATCCATATGATCCGACCGTACCTGCCAACGCAGACGCAGACGTCCTCAGCGAAGCTTTGTCGGATCATGCGGGTGAATCTCCTTCCGATCACATGGGCGACGCGGTTTTGGATGATGCAAATGCAGCTTCCCCACCAGCATCCAACCACACGCCGACACCACCTCAACCACGGCATCAAACACGTCTACAAAGCGGTATTACTAAACCAAAAAAATTGTATGATGGCATGATCAGATATGGCTTTTTCAGTGCTACTGGCGAGCCCAACTCTGTTGAAGAAGCACTTGCTGATCCTACATGGCGACAAGCAATGAAAGCTGAGGTTCAAGCTCTTGATAGAAATCACACATGGCATCTGGTCCCAAATAAATCAAGACACAATGTAATAGATTGCAAATGGGTATTCAAAATAAAGCGCAAAGCTGATGGAAGTATTGATAGATACAAAGCTCGTTTGGTAGCGAAGGGCTTCAAACAGAGATATGGCATTGACTATGAGGATACTTTTAGTCCAGTTGTTAAGATGACCACAATTAGATTGGTACTATCTGTTGCAGTTTCAAGTGGATGGTGCCTTCGACAACTTGATGTACAGAATGCGTTCTTGCATGGTGTTCTGGAAGAGGAAGTTTACATGAAGCAGCCACCAGGTTTTGAGAACTCTGAAATGCCTGGGTACAATGAAAATTAGACAAGGCTATCTATGGACTAAAGCAGGCGCTCAGAGCATGGTATTCCAAGTTAAGTTCGAAACTCATTACTTTAGGCTTTGTACCTTCAAAATCAGATATGTCTCTATTTATATATCATAAGCGTGGAATAACCATCTATATGCTCATCTATGTCGATGATATCATTGTTACAAGCTCATCCTCTGAAGCAGTAACAACTCTTCTTGCTCATTTGAAAGAGGATTTTGCTCTAAAGGACCTTGGCAAACTACATTATTTCTTGGGTATAGAAGTCACAGAAGAAGCAAACGGTATAACTCTCTCTCAAGCTAAATATGCGCAGGATGTTCTAAAGCGTGTAGGGATGCTCGGGTGTAAGCCTTGCACCACTCCTTTATCTGTATCTGACAAATTGTCAAATTATGCTGGTGACCCACTCAGTCCTGAAGATGCTACTCGCTACAGAAGTATTGTTGGTGCTCTTCAATATTTGACTATCTCACGGCCGGATCTGTCTTTTGCTGTGAACAGAGTTTGTCAATTTCTTCATGCACCAATACATGTTCATTGGACTGCAGTGAAAAGAATACTAAGATATGTGCAACATACTGTTGGTTTTGGGATGCATATTCAGAAAAATTGGTCATCAGTTATTAGTGCTTTCTCAGATGCAGATTGGGCAGGTGATCCAGATGATAGGCGCTCCACAGGGGGCTTTGCTGTATTTTTTGGCAGCAATCTAATATCATGGAGTGCGAGGAAACAACCAACTATCTCGAGATCTAGTGCAGAGGCAGAATATAAGGCTATGGCGAATGCTACTGCAGAGATAATTTGGCTTGAGCAACTTGTAGCCGAACTAGATATTAAATTGCAGCGCACATCAATTCTTTGGTGTGATAATCTTGGTGCAACATATTTATCAGCTAATCTAGTGTTCCATTATAGAGCAAAACATATTGAAATTGATTTTCACTTTGTACGAGAGAGAGTTATGAGAAGGCAACTACAAGTTCGACTCATTGCTTCTCGAGATCAGCTTGCAGACGGTTTTACAAAAGCTTTACCAGTTACAAAGATGGATGCGTTTGTTCGCAATCTTAAACTTCAAGGTGGCTAGAAGAGTTTAGATTGAGTAGGGGTGTTAGAGATAATTCATGATAGAGTTGTAATCTAATACGTAGATGGTTGTTACCAGAACTCCTATAGATAGAATAGAGTTAAATTAGGATTGATGTATTGTCCATACAGGAGTTCTGGTTTTACCATCTATATCTGTAACATTTGCTTTCCTATATAAACAAGCAACCTATGGCGAGCCAAGTTAGGCAGCCATAGTTACCCTCATTGTCTTTCAATACATTCATATTCTTAATTTTTCTTAACCAATTCATGCTAGATTCCATTTTCTTGTTCTAGCTACCACCACCATTTACAAAGTAGGTTTATGTTTATTTTCCCAATACTTTCAATGCTCAAAATTCCTCCTTTTTACTTTTACAAATCATTGTTGATTTCACCATGTATATTTTTTCTTGGCACTCCTTCCTTGCCAAAAGGAGTGTCTCTATTGGTCTAATTTCTCAATAATACTCAATAGTAGTCTAAACTAGTAAAAACATGGCATTTGATGAATATTTTTAAACTATAGGGTATCATCGCATTCTCATAATGGTAAGATAACTACCTTAAATAATGACTAATTTCTTGGTTATTTTTCATAGATACGTATCCAATCAGTAATGTGAAGTTTGCTAGGACTCACAAGCACCCCAAGGTACTAGGGTCCTTTTGGTTGGGCTTTTGGATATGGCTTTTGCCCCCAAAAGCCAAAAGCTCAACCAAAGAGTCAAAAAGTTATACATGCTTTTGAGTAAAAGTTGCTTTCACCTTAGTACAAATCCAAAAACACCTCTACCCATGTTTTTCCTAGATTTTGGACTAAAATATTACCCACTTGCCATCGGTTATGAAACAAAATGTTTCGTTCCTTCTTATTTCCCAGACCTTCTTTCTTCCCGGCCGAGACCCGCCCCTGCGCCTTCCCTCCGGCGAGCACCCGCCCTTGCTCTCTCCCCCCGGCGAGCACCCGCCCCTGCGCCCCCGTGCCAGCCGGCGAGCCCCGCCCTTGCGCCCGCGCGGCGGCCGGCGACCCCTGCCCTTGCGCCGCTTCTCCCCTGCACGGCGCGGCGGTCCCCGCCCTCCAGTGCGCGGCGCGGCCGCCCCCACCCCCGCCCTGCGCGGCGCTGCGAGACCCCCTCTCCCCGCGGCCGGCGAGCCCCCCCCCCCCCACCGCGGTCGGCGAGCACATCCGAGGCCCTGCTCGCGGCGAACCCCGCCTCTCCCCGCGCTGCTCGCGCACCGGCGAGGACCTCCCCGCGGAGCTGCGCGGCCGGCGAGCCCCTCCCGGCGGAGTCGCACCAGGCCGGCGAACCCCCTCCCAGCGCCCCTCCCCTCCCAATCCGCTCGCGAGCTCCTCCTGCGTGCAAAGGAAGAAGAAGGAATTAGGGTATGACGGGCGAAGCCCGCTTGTCATTGAAAGTGGCTGTTTGAAAAGCCACAGCTACCGAACCAAAGAAACTTTTGACTTTCTCATAGTTACTTTTGCAAAGCTACTTTTCTGAAAGCCACAACCCACAGCAACTTTTCCAAAAGCCACAGCTCAACCAAAGGGAGTCTTAATTGGAAATTCCCTAGATTGGCAGTTAAAAGCTTAGCATATATCAACAATTTATCATGAGCATCATTGATCACTAAGACTTCCATTTTTTATTCTTACATGGGTTTATTGTGTGTACATATAGAATAATGAGCTAATTTAGCACATTTTGCTTGTTTTTCCTTGGACACTAATGATCAGGGATATCTATTTGTGCAAGTCTAGACAATAAAATTGCTATAATAAGTTTTCTTGAAAAGATACTTTTACCATGTTGATTGAAAATCTTTACCTATTCAAGTTTCATCTAGATGTCAAATTTCTGTTCTTAGATTATTTCTTATGCTTATGATTTTCTGAATCATGTCAAATACAAAGAATATATCCTTATATATGTGGATTGCCAAATCTCTGTTAGATTGTCAAGATTCATTTTTTAGATCAAGATTGTTTTGAACAATTGAAGCAAGAGTGTTATTATTGTTACATGCAGATGTGTACTCTTCTTCCTTTTCCCATCCCACTTGTTTACTCTTTGAAGACTTCTAATTGTATAGTACTTGTTCATTTTGTCAAAGAAGTGAATGTATTACACTTAACACTTAGTGTGTATTCCTTTGCTAATAGCTACCATGTGTGATTTTTTTAAAATAAGGAGCTCTGGTGTATTTTTTTTCTTTCATATAAGTGAAAGTGAGATGTGCACACACGTGCGCGCGCACACAGGTGTGTCCTTGCACACATCTAACAAGATTGGAGGTACAACATAACCTTTCCATTTGACCATTGAATGCACCTCACAAGTTTTTCTAAATGATGGGCACACTGCCAAGTCTTGAACTCGAATCTAGTGGATAGGCTTTTACCACGGCAACCTTATCTCATAACTATGCTTATCTTTGAATACTTAGTTTTCTTGTGATTTTTTTTATTATACTATATATGATCCCATTCATAGGTTAGTTGAATTTATATAACCTTTCTCAACCTGCGTGAGAATATCTTCTTCTTACTAGGATACCCAGGGGCTGCCTTACCCCCGTAGGTAGAATTTTTTTTAGATTAGTCTAATTTGTTTAACCACATATCCAGCATGAGCTATTAAATGTCTCTCGGCCTTTATAAATATCTCCTTTTCCTTTTTATGTTTTAATATGCATCTTTTGAAAGGTTAATGTGTTACCAAGTATTGTAGATGAATGAAGCTTTATTTAAAACAAAGTCCCCAACTCTATAACAAGACGGTACATGAAACCATTAAACTAAAATGAAATACAAAAAATAAGAAAATGATCTAACAACATAGAATCTCAGACTCCAGATATAACTCAAAACCACCTCTTAACTTACAATCATTTCTTCTATTCTCTTGCATTATGAAGAGAGATGGTCAAAGTCCATAAAATTTAATCATCCTCCAACAAAAGAATGTGATGAATAGAGCATTTAAAACATCTCATATGCTTTGTTGTCAACATATCCTTTGCCACAGATGGAAGCCAAAAGCACTTGCGAACACCAAATGAATATGTAGGTGCATTGGAATTGATGTGTAGAAAGCCTACGCAACTTCTTTTATTGTTGGGTATCAATGCCTGCATTTATATTCAACTCATAAAACATTGAAATTACTATTGTTGGATATGGTTAAATTATCATGCATAACTTACTTTCTCAGGCTCAACAAAAAGTATTTATAGTGAATTTTTTAAATACCTAAATTTCAGAGTTACATGAAACACACAAAAAATACAATAGGCTATCTGGAACCAAAAACATTTTGATTGGGGAACTTTTATGCAAACATGCCTTTTTATCAATAGGTTGTACCGGAGCAAACACACAAACCGAATAAACACCCAACCCTCACCCCTACATCATTTAAATCACATTTGTTAATAAAAAATTGTAATAAAAGAAAGTTTATTTGGAAAACAAGAGGCAACAAAAATATATTACATTATTCTAAAAGAACTTCATTTATTTAAAACACATTGAAAGAATACACTTCATCTTTTCTAAATTACAGCTTAATTTGACTTTATCCAACATAGTCCTGAGTGAAACTTGCCTAATATTGAATAAGCTTTTTTTAAAAAAAAATACTATTTACTATTTTTTTACACAATATAACGCAAACGCCCACAGTACGCATGCATAGTCATCCGAATTACTACTTACTATTGGATGCATCCCAAAAATTACATTCCACACCACTAAAAAAATACCACACCTAAATTAACTATGCCGTAGGAGAATAATACAAATAAATAAAATAAAATGGCTTAGGATGAAATTTTGCCAATATAAGACGCAGGCCCATCCAAGCCCATGGCCTAATCTCTCGCTAGCGCTGGCCTCTGGACCTTGCCACCTCGTCGGCGCTGGGCCGCCCCCTCAGCTCTCCTTGTCTCGGTCGTACAAGGCCTGCGAGCCAAGCCATGCCATGTCCTCGATCTCTCCTCTCCCTTTGTTCCAAAGCATCAACTTGTGAGGTTATTCACTTTCATAAGGTTGTTAAAAAAGTTTTAAAAAAATCATAGATTCAAAACTGGGAAGGAGAATTTTAGATAAGATATACGTGGTTATACTGTGTAATTCGTAAAAAAAATATTAACATCATAATAAAAATGTCAAATTATTTGGCAAAATTGTAGACTTTTACTATACTATATATATGCCTGAACTACTGTCAATACCGCCGACCCCGGTAGACGATTCAGACAGTCGAGGACGGGGCTGCTAGCAGCCCACGAGCCCTTGTCGACGACGCAGCTAGCACATGCATGGCGGCCGTTGACCTTGCCCAAATTACAAGGATGAGAGAGCACTCCATGTCGCATCAAAGAAATAATCTATACATCATGTAAAGAACAAGTCAACTGTAAGTGTGGAGAGATGAGCCAAGCGCTATATCGCCGCCACCTCAATTCCGCCATTCCCACGTCTCGCCGCCACACCTCAATCCCGCCATTCCCAACGGCCAGGATGCTTCCATGCACATGGCCGCCATGTGTATGTGTTGTCGACTAGCATATATATATATATGCACGCCGGCAGTGCTCTCGGACAGACTCCACGCCTCCACGGCTTGCATGTGCATAGCTAACTAGCAATGACGCGACTGCTGTTCCTCCGTCCCATCCTGCTGGCCGCCGCCGCCGCCTCCTTGTCGGTGTCGATCATCTCCAATAACGCCGACATTAATAGATAAGCCTTGGTTTCTAATGTACTTTAGTTGTTATACTTTAATTGTTAGTTTCTTTTTAGTTTTTTGGACAGTTGTTCCATGCTTTAAACTAGCCTTACTTTACAGCTTTAGGAACATGCTCTTAGAGCAAACTTGTATCCCACGAAAACTCTATTGAGCACCAGTGTATATAAAGGGAAACAAAGACTAGAGGCAAGAGAGCCCAAGCAGCACAATCTTGAGTCCTACTTTACTAACAATTGGTATTGGAGCTTTAGGTTCTAGCTAGAGAGCCCAAGAACATCACCTTTCCACCCTCCTAACCATGTCTTCTTCAGCAGAGCGCGCCGCCGTCGCCGCCGCCGCCAAGGCCAAGGTTGTGGCCATCGAGGATGGTACCTCGTTCACCGGTGAGGGGGCGCAGGGCGACTCCAACACCCGGGCCGCGCGTCTGCTGGCTGCAGAGGTAGCAGCAGGGGCGGCGATCCAGGCGGCGAGGCAAGCTGCAGCAGCAGCAGAGCAGGCGGCGAGGACCGCACAGGCGCTGCGAGCGGAGATCGCTGCAGAGGAGGAGAAGCAGGTGGAGAAGGACGCTAGGCGTTCTGAGAGCCCGCGCGATCGGAGGGATCGGCGCCGCTCTCAGTCCCCGCGCGACCGCAGGTGAGGCCGCGGCGGCGGGCGCCATGAGTCGCGGGACAGGGTGGTCAACCGCGACTCTGGCAGCAGCACGGCGTGGCCGATGCTGGACAAGACCAACTACCATGAGTGGTCGCAGCTGATGAAGTTGCGGATGCAGGCACGCGACATGTGGGAGGCCGTTGAGGGAGGTCCGGTCCAGTACCGCGACGATCGGCGGGCGCTCGAGGTGATCGTGGCTGCTGTGCCCAAGGAGATGGGCATCCCGCTCATGGACAAGGCATCGGCAAAGGAGGCGTGGGACGCCATCGCTGCAGCAAGGATCGGCGTGGACAGGGTCCGACGGGCGACGCTGCAGCGACTTCGCCGAGACTAGGAGAACATCGGCATCCAGCCCGATGAGCAAGTCGACGACTTTGCCATCCGACTGTCGACTCTGCATCAGCAACTCGTCATCCACGGCGATCGGGACATCACCGAGGAGCGCGTGGTGGAGAAGTACCTTTGATCGGTGCCGGCGAAGTACACGCAGATCGTTGTCGCCATCGAGCAATTCCTCGACTTTGAGGCGCTCACGCTCGAGGAGGTGACTGGGAGGCTCAAGGCGGTGGATGATCTCGAGGCGCAAGCACCAATCGGGCCGATGGCCGTCGGAGGAAAGCTGATGTACACTGAGAAGCAGTGGAGAGAGCGCTGGAAGAAGAAGAAGGGCGCTGCCGATGTCGATGGCTCGGCTCCCAGGCAGCAGCGTGGTCATGGAGGAAGGTTCCAGCGGGACCGTGGCTGCGCGCGTGGCCAAGGGCGCAGCACCGGCCGCGGAGATGGCAGCGGTGACCGCGGCCCCCCGGGTAACAACCGTGGGTCGAACACCTGCCTCAACTGTGACTTGGAGGGCCACTGGGCGCGAGATTGCTGCCTGCCACAACGAGAGCGCGGCGGAGGCCGCGGCGGTGGAGGTAATCGTGGCGGCCGAGGAGGTGATCGAGGTGGAGGCCGCGGTGGCGGTGCTGGTGGATACGTTGGGCGTGCCCAGTACACCGAGTGCGAAGAGGACGACGCGGTGTTCATGGCACACGCGTTCGTCGAGCTGGACAAGGGTGCATCGGCATACTCTCTGACCGCGCAAGGAGTCACCTTGGAGGAGCCAAGGGCTCGAGCCTTCCTTGGCGTCGATGAAGAAGAAGAAGAGAAGATGGGAGGCTGGTACCTCGACAGCGGAGCAACGCACCACATGACGGGGCGCCGCAAGTTCTTTGCTGATTTGAACACGGACGTCCGCGGCACCGTGCGCTTCGGGGACGCATCCAAGGTGGACATCCGCGGCATCGGCACCATCGTGTTCCAAGGCAAGACCGGCGAGCATCGGGTGCTGCAAGGCGTGTACTTCATCCCTGCCCTCAAGAACTCGATCATGAGCCTCGGGCAGTTGGACGAAGGAGGGTCCAAGGTGGAGATTGCCGATGGCGTGCTGCGCATCTGGGATCGCAGTCGCTGTCTGCTTGCCAAGGTATCTCGAGGAGCTAACCGCCTCTACATCCTTCACTTGGAAGCTGTGCAGCCTTGCTGTCTCGCTATGCGCAAGGATGACAAGGCATGGCAATGACACGAGAGGCTCAGCCATTTGCATTTTGATGCACTACGGCGCCTGAGCAGAGGAGAGATGGCCTGTGGGATCCCCAAGATCAACCACGCGGAGCAGGTCTGTGACGTCTGCATAACCACCAAGCAGAAGCGGCGAGCTTTTCCATCCGCGATGGCGTACCGTGCCCAGGAGCACTTGGAATTGGTGCACGACGACCTCTGCGGACCTGTGACACCGGCGACATCGGTAGGCAACCGATACATCCTCCTATTGGTGGACAACGCCACCCGATTCATGTGGGCGGCGCTGCTGCCAACCAAGGATGCTGCTGGGGAGGCAATCAAGCGCATCAAGGCTGCAGCAGAGGTGGAGAGCGGCTGCCAGCTCAAGGTCTTGTGCACGGACAATGGCAGTGAACTCGCCGAGTTCAGCTCCTACTGCGCCGATCAATGTATCAAAAGGCACTTTAGTGCCCCTCACTCCCCTTAGCAAAATGGGGTCGTTGAGCGCAGGAACCAGACGGTCGTGGCCATGGCGCGAGCTCTGCTCAAGCAGCGCGGTCTAGCGGCAAGATTTTAGGGGGGAGGCTGTGATGACGGCGGTGCACCTTCTGAACCGTGCCCCGACGCGTGCACTGGAGGGCATCACCCCCTACGAGGCATGGCATGGCCGATCGCCGACGTTGGGCCACCTCAAGGTGTTTGGCTGTGTCGCCTACACTAGGCGCCTGACTCAGCTTCGCAAGTTGGATGACCGCGACGAGGTCGGCGTGTTCATCGGCTATGCGGAGGGCGCGAAGACCTACAAGGTCTACGATCCAGTGTCCCAGCGCGTGCGTATCAGCCGCAATGTCGTGTTCGACGAAGGCCGCGGCTGGGACTGGACATCGGCATCGGCAAGCACTTCGGAGGAAGGCGACAGCGACTTCACCGTCGAGTACCCCTAGAAGAGGTGGTGCCTAGAGCTCCCAGATCGGCATCACCATCGCCATCGGCACCGCGCTTCAATACACCGGAGCCGTCACAAGGTGCGACACCATCGGCAGCCATACCATCGGCAGGCGCACCATCGGCAGCGGCGCCATCGGCAGCCGCGCCATCGAGACCATCGGCATCCACGCCATCGGTATCCGCGCCATTGGCAACGACAAGCGGCTCTAGTCCTCGGGTCGAGCATGTGACTCCCCCGGAGGACGATGAACAAAGGGTGGATGCCTACCATGGCAGTGAGCCACCACGCTACCGACGCATCACTGACCTCATCGGGGATGAGGCCACCCAGCCGCTGGCTCAGAGGTTGTTCGCTGAGCTGAACCTCTCCTATTCGGGCGAACCGACTACCTACGCTGAAGCTGCCGATGATCCAGCCTGGCAAGCTGCGATGAAGGAAGAGCTGGACGCTATTGAGCGTAATGGCACTTGGGAGCTGGTGCCACCTCGAGCTGGTCATCGGCCAATCACCCTGAAGTGGGTGTTCAAGCTGAAGAAGGATGCCGATGGAGCTGTGATCAAGTACAAGGCAAGGCTTGTGGCTCGGGGCTTTGTGCAGCAAGAAGGAATTGACTATGAGGATGCCTTTGCCCCTGTGGCAAGGATGAAGTCAGTCAGGCTGCTGCTAGCGTTGGCTGCTCAAGAAGGATGAAAGGTCCATCACATGGATGTCAAATCGGCATTCCTCAATGGAGAGCTCAAGGAGGAGGTCTATGTGCGGCAGCCACCTGGGTTTGCTGTCCAAGGAGAAGAAGACAAGGTCTATCGGCTCCACAAGGCACTGTATGGGCTGAGGCAGGCACCCAGGGCATGGAATGCAAAGCTGAACTCAACCTTGAAGAATATGAGGTTCGTTCAGAGCAAGCATGAAGCTGTCATCTACAGAAGATGCTCAAATGGCTCTGTACTACTAGTCGGAGTGTATGTGGATGACTTGATCATCACTGGAGTCAAGGAAGAGGAAGTAAAGGCTTTCAAGACAGAGATGCAATCCATCTTTGAGATGAGTGACCTTGGGTTACTTAGCTTCTATATTGGAGTAGAAGTGCAGCAAGACAGTAGTGGGATCACTCTGAGGCAGAGCCACTATGCCAAGAGGATTGTGGAGTTGGGGAGCATGGCCGATTACAACCCTGCTGCCACCCCGATGGAAGAAAGATTGAGGCTGAGCAAGGAGAGCACAGCAGAAGAAGTGGATCCAACACAATACAGAAGATTGGTTGGAAGCTTGAGGTACTTGGTCCACACTAGACCAGACCTGGCTTTTTTAGTGGAATTTGTGAGCAGGTTCTTGGAGAGACCAACCACTGAACATCAAATGACAGTCAAGAGAATTCTCAGGTACTTGGCTGGTACCCTTGACTATGGCCTCCACTTCACCAAGGCACCAACATCGGCAAGGTTTTCATCGGCAAGGTTCTTGGGCTACTGTGACTCAGATCTAGCTGGAGACATTGATTCCAGCAAGAGCACAACTGGCTGCCTCTTCTTCCTAGGCAACAGTTTAGTCAGTTGGCAGTCTGTCAAGCAGAAGGTAGTGGCACTCTCTAGCTATGAGGCTGAGTATGTGGCCATGACTACAGCAACAACTCAGGCACTATGGCTATCAAGGTTGCTTGTCGATTTGCTAGGAAGAAGAGTGGAAACTGTGGAGTTGAAGGTGGACAACAAATCAGCACTTGCACTTGCCAAGAACCCAGTGTTCCATGATAGGAGCAAGCACATAAGGACCAAGTTCCACTTCATCAGAACTGCGTGGATGATGGGAGCATCAAGGCCGATCACATCGGCACAAATGAGCAGCTTGCCGATATCCTCACCAAGTCACTTGGAAGAACCAAGTTTGAAACCATGAGAAGCAAGATCGGGCTCAAGAAGATCACCAAAACTGGCTGAAGCAAGGCTTAGGGGGAGAATTGATAGATAAGTTTTGACTTCTAGTGTACTTTAGTTGTTACGCTTTAGTTGTTAGCTTCTTTTCAGTTTTTTGGACAGTTGCTTCATGCTTTAGACTAGCCTTACTTTACAGCTTTAGGAACATGCTCTTAGAGCAAACTTGTATTCCACGAAAGCTCTATTGAGCACCAGTATATATAAAGGGAAACAAAAACTAGAGATAAGAGGGCCCTAGGAGCACAATCCTGAGTCCTATGACAGAGGCGGGCTACGGCTACCATGGCGACGCCAACACCGACAACAACGACTGCAAGAGCAGCCACGTGGCGTCGATCGTGACGGAGAAGCTGTACGGCGAGATGTTCAAGCACAAGGACGACGCCGCGTGCCCAGCGCACGGCTTCTACAACTACACCTCGTTCCTCCTTGCCGCCGCTTGGTTCCCGAAGTTCGGCGGCGAGGGCGGCGAGGGCACCGCCGCCACACGGAAGCGCGAGGTGGCGGCGTTCCTGGCGCAGATCTCGCACGAGACCACCGGCGGGTGGGCGACGGCGCCGGACGGACCATAAGCGTGGGGGCTGTGCTTCAAGGAGGAGATCAGCCCGAAAAGCATCTACTGCGACGCGAACAGCATCAAGCAGTGGCCGTGCGTCGCCGGCAAGTCGTACCATGGACGGGGACCTATACAGCTGTCGTGGAACTACAACTACGGGCCGGCGGGACAGGCGTTGGGGTTCGACGGGCTGGGGAAGCCCGAGGTGGTGGCTACCAACTCGGTGGTGGCGTTCAAGACGGCGCTGTGGTTCTGGATGACGGCCAGATCGCCCAAGCCGTCGTGCCACGACGTCATGGTTGGACGGTTCCGGCCTACCGCTGCCGATGTCGCGGCGAAACGGACGGCCGGGTTCGGGCTCACCACCAACATCATCAACGGCGGCATCGAGTGCGGGAAGACCGGCGTCCCGCAGGTCGATGACCGGATCGGGTTCTTCAAGGAGTACTGCAAGCTGCTCGGGGTTGACGTCGGGCGCAACTTGGACTGCGCGCAGCAGAAACCTTACAGCTGATCTGCTTCTTGAGTAGTCGATGGATCCACGATCGCCTTCCTCCTCCTGCTGTTGCTGCTCATCTTTTTTCATTTTGATTCGAGTGGTACTCGCTGAATTTTTCTTTGGGAACGTACACATACGTAGAATAATGATGTGAATGTGATCGGGTTGCTTACAAGTTACACTTATCTCATAAATCGGGCCGAATATATGCACTGTTGAATCCTAGCTAACTAGTTGCAATTGCAAGTGCACTGTCAAAAGTATTAGGAGGAGCAGGACAGGTCGAGTACATGCATGGACGTAGAGTTGGCGGATCGAAGCACAACGATATCGGAGCATCAGATTACCAACACTGAAATAATTAGGTTCAGTCTATTTGACTCTGAATTAACCTAATTAATACAACTCTTTTCTAATAATCTTCAAACATATAAATTCTAATTATTCAGTATTTTTTTCTAATTCATACTCTTCAAATATATATAAATACATTATCTAGTCATTGGTTCCCGAATCTTTACTTCTTCTCCCAGGGTGTGCAGCCGCACCTCGCCGCCGCAGGAGGCAGCCGCTGGGACGCCCGTGCAGCTCCCTAGGATGGCGGCGGCGAGGTCTCTTTCTCTCGGGCAACTGCTCTGCCGGCGGTGCGGCTTGTCGGTGACGTGATTGTTGCCCCGTCTTCCTTCCCCACCTCGCGAGCAGCGCTGCCGGCTGCGCGGATCCAGTCCGTCGGCGACTGGACCTGGCTGGCAAGCCAACGGCCAGCCCTCTAACCTCGTCCTCTCCTCCGTCAGGCTGGCGCCCCCCCCCCCTGAAAGTCCTTGTTTGGTTTTGGTTAATTGATGAAACCTATTGGACTAACCTCTTGCCTAAGTGTGTAGACAAAATTGAATTTGCAAGGTGTTAGTCCATTGGAAGATACAATGATGATATTCGATGATTATAGCACTCCAAAGCTTCATTTGATGGATAGCGGCTCGACTCAAATGGTTAAATAGTTTTTATCTTTACTTGAGTCATAGGAAATGCCGCACTATGAAGAGGGGTGCAATTTAATCTAGTTAGATGGGGATAAAAGTGTTCATGTCTTTTACTTATGCGTTCAAGAGATACCTTGCACTCACGGGCACTTAGAAGAGCACTTTAGTAGCTATCTGTAGAGCCACCAGTAGTACTGGTCTCCGACCGGTACTACCGGTGGAGGACCGGTAGTACCGGTCAGCTCCCAGTGGGACCTTCTCGCATGCGAATGCATCACTCTTTTTGAACTACCGGTAGTACCGGTGTGCCACCGGTAGTACCAACAGGCTTACTTTTTGCAACATTCGGAAGGCTCCAACGGTTGGATTTGTTGGACCGGTAGTACCGGTGGTCCACCGGTAGTACCGGTAGTGCATCTAGAGCAGCGAGTATAAATAGCGTGCCCCTTCTCTTGAGGCCGGCTGGCCACTCATTCTAACTCGCCCCAACTCTGAGAAAAAGGCTCCCAAGCACAAGGCACTCCCCCTCTCTCTCCCTCTAGGCTCTAGGCTTCAATCCATTGCAACTCTTGAGCTAGAGAAGTGAGATTAGAGACTGAGGAACATCGATTCAAGACTTGAGCACTTGGTTCCTCATCTAGCCGGTTTGGATTTGCATTTGTTACTCTTGGGTTCTTGGAACCCTAGCCGGCTAGGCGTTCTTTGTGTTGCCCGTATTGATTCTTGTGTTGATTCTTTGTAAGTGCACACAAAGTGTTTGAAATCCCTACTCGATCTTAGTGAAATCCTTGGGAACTCTTTGTGTGGGCCTTAAGGGAGACAAGGAGGTGAAATAGACTCCGACCTTTGCAGTCACCTCAACAACGAGGAGTAGGAACTCCCTTGTGGAGATCTCCGAACCTCGGGATAAATCCCATGTCTCGTGTGCTTGTGATTAATTGAGTTTTCATTGCCTATCATACTTGTTCTTCATGTTCTTCCTCTCTCTTCCTCATTCATAGGTTTGGAAGGGCCGATCTACAAATTGGTAAGGATTCAAGCCAAGGGAAGCTCAACATCAACATCTATAACATCAAGGAGTGTTTGGGAAACCTCAGATCTGAAATCCAAGTTGAATCCCTTGCTTCTTCGTGAATCCCGTAAGGTACCGGTAGTACTGGTCAGGAACCGGCAGTACCACCAGTAGTACCGGTAAGCTATTTTCTGCAGCCTTCAAGTTCATCTTGTTCTATCTTCTTGCTAGGGTGTTAGCTTGTGTGTGGTTTACATATTATTCTTTACTTATTAGACTTGTGAATAGGTGGCTTGCTTTATCCCTTCTAGAGCTAGTGCAACATTGCTTTATTGCCATTTAGTTTACTAACCTTTTGCTTAAGTGTTATTTGTAGAAATTTTTATAGGCTATTCATCTCCCCCTCTAGCCATCTAGGACCTTCCCCCCCTCTCTTCCTCATCTCAGTCTGGTCTTCCCAGTACCGGATCAGCCTTCCCGGTATCGGATCCACTACCCCCAACACCGGAACTGGTGACTGTCAACTGGATCTGGCCAGCCGCGGCTGTCAACGGCTGGTGTTGTCCGAGCTGGCTGGCGAGCTCGCATCGGCGTGGGCTGGGTGGGGTTGTTGTCTCGCGCCAGCAAAGCCTGTCGGCCAGTTCTGGCCGACTGCATCCACCGGCGGCAAGATCTTCTCAGTCAGTGACTATGGCTTTGTGCATCCTTCTCCTTCGTCACCGGGGCTTTTGATGGTCGAAGCAGCCGCTTGTTGTGGCTAGGGCGAAAGCCCGGACGGCGACGTCTGCGGACGTCGCTTCCTCCATGGAGGCGTCCTCTTCGTTCATCTTCCCTGGCCAAAAGGTCCAATCAATGACTCGGCGTGCGTAGTTCGGTCGCGGGCTTGCCGGCGGCGGGGCTGCGTACCCATGGCCACCGTGCCAGTGCATGCCTCCCACCGTCGTGGGTGTCCAAAAACAGCTCCGCACGGTGTGGGCGGCGGCCGGCAGACGATTGCCGGTGCGCGCCTCCCTCCGTTGCGGGCGAGCCTGGGAACGACCCCGCATGGTGTGGCGGTGGTCGACAACCCTCCCTCCATCCCGGTGAGATCGCTTTGTCGGTGCGAGCCTCCCACTGTCGCGGGCGAGCCCGGGAACGGCTCCGCGTGGTGTGGCTACCGGCAAACCCCCTTCATCCAGTCCAGACATTGTCGGTGCGCGCCTCTCCCATTGTCGCGAGCGAGTCCGGGAACGGCTCCGCGCGGTGTGGCGGCGGTTAACAACCCCGCCCCCTCCATCTCGGTGTGATTGCTTTGTCGGTGCGAGCTTCCCACTGTCGCGGGCGAGTCCGGGAAGGGCTCCGCGTGGTGTGGTGGCTACCGGCAAACCCCCTACATCCAGTCTAGGCATTGTCGGTGCGCGCCTCCCATTGTCGTGGGCGAGTCCGGGAACGGCTCCGCGCGGTGTGGCGGCGGCCGAACACCCCCTACGTCCAAGTTCTGCGGAGTCACCTCTCGCTCCTGGGTCAACGACGGCGTCGTTCACCTCCTTGGAGGCATCGTTGAAGAGTTCTTGTGTCTTGGTGTTATCCTTTCTTCTCTTTTATGTATTTATTTATGGTTGTGTCTCCATTGGTCTTTGTACTAGGGTTGTATTGGTTTTAGTTCGGTTTTCCAAAATTAATCGAAAAAAGGGTTTTTGCCTCGTTCTCTAAAACGAGGCTCGAGGCTGTTGATATTAATCAATACTATTCAGGTGGGGAACGCCTCCTCACTTGACAGTCAAAAAAAAATTCTTTAGTTTCGCCAACATCTATATACTGTAATAATAAAACCGCCAATTTGGCTATAGTTTGAAATTTTATACCTTAGATAAGAGCAATAAATATAAGCATGAACACATTATACGATCACCCAATATATAGTTGTTGGAGGTGTATTTAGGTTCAAATCGGATTTGAGAGGCCAACCACGAATCCTGACATGATGCACCCCCGAATGAAAATAAAATCAGAACCGAACCCAAATTGGACTGAAGCTGGTTTTATAGTTTAAGTAAGTGAGGAAAATCAGACTAGCTAGCACGATAGTTAAAAGGAGATAAATTGGGCAAAAAAAAACAAAAGGGTAAGACGATGTGGCCTGGCCAGGACTTGGCCCGGCCCGTCCGGAGCTGGACAGGCCGGTGAGTGGTGAGGCGTGAAACGTGTCGTGGGCCTGCAGGCCGGAGTAGTGTGTAGCAGCAGCAGGCCGGACAGCGAGAGAAGAGAACGGCTGGAAACTGAAAAAAATGTACTACAAGCTACTAGTTGTATCTGACGGAAGACCAACGTTGCTGCGTGAATACTGCTGTACAGTATGACAAGAATTGGGATCGAGTGCTGTCATGTTCACCCCGCCAGGCCGGGCGGCCGCGAGCCTCTTCTTCTCTGAATTAAAAGTCTCACATGTCGTCCAATTTAAGGCACTGTGGTGTGGTGGGGTGCGACGACGACTCGGCCGGCCGGCCGGCGCTATCGTAGTCTTTGAATGCAGCAGCTAGCAGGGTATTTGGCCTTGCTGAATTACAATCGTGTATG
This sequence comes from Microstegium vimineum, assembly GCA_022036555.1. Taxonomy (NCBI): domain Eukaryota; kingdom Viridiplantae; phylum Streptophyta; class Magnoliopsida; order Poales; family Poaceae; genus Microstegium; species Microstegium vimineum. The sequence goes on along the minus strand of CM039127.1, from coordinate 49,501,440 downwards.
AATCGATCAGCAGAATTTGTTCACAAATCGACTAATAAACTGGTACAGTATAGCTTATTAGCAGCTTGATAATTAACTCTTTGTTTTGGATTCATCGATGGTCGCACACAAGTCGGCATATATATGAACAGATACTATATAGGAGTAGATAGATAGATACTAGATCGCTAACAAGTACAGCAGGTGGTACCTAGCTACTAGCTAGCGCGCAGGCATTGGAATCGGCATCCAAAGACCATACCATAATAGTACATAGATATCGGCGAGCGAGCAAAGGAACATGAACAGGAACAGCAGCACTAGCCAGCTAGCTACTTGGTGATGGCGTAGATGGCGTAGATGATGCCAGGGATGTAGCCGAGGAAGGTGAGGAGGAGGCAGATCCAGAACTCATGCCCGCACCCGAACTTGAGGAACACACCCAGCGGGGGTAGGATGATGGCGATCAGGATGTCCACGCAGTTGGCCGTCCCCTCCGACATGGCTTCCTTGCTTGATCTGCTGCTCGTCGGTGATCTCGATCGATGGATGCGCTCCGATCCTCTTCCTCGATCTCCTATGCAGTATGCAGTGGCGCCGTTTCTGTTTTCTCTGGCTTTGGCTTTGCATGGATCGGATTCCTTTTTTCCATTCGATTGCCCTGCACTGGTTCACTTTATAGACGAACGGAACACGGAAGGGATCGGAGGGGGAAGATGGGAATGGGATGGTGACAGACAGCTATAGTAGTAGCATGCTGACAGCTATAGTGGACGGTCGATGCTTGCCGCCGCGTACCATACGACGTCCCGCGACAGCAAACACGGTGGGCGGCTCTCGCCTGTTGACTGTGGGCTGTGGCGGCCGCGTGGCGTAGTAGACCTAGAGTGGACCCCACACGCCCAGCCTGCTTCCTTGCTTCATCTCCAGGCATAGGCCACAAATTAAGCCTCTATATTTTTATTTGAGAAGTGACTTTAGAACAACTTCAGTGGAGCCCCTAAACAGGCCTCTATTTTAGATCTGGGGACTTTGTCCAAAAAAATTCACTCCAATGCACCTCCTATTTGGGCTCCCATTTTATGATGGCCCTTAAAGTTTAGTTTTGGGTCCCTAGAAATGAGACTTTCCTATTCCTCTCCCCTAAATTAGGGATTATGGCTGGAGTTAAACTTTAAATTTGGTCCTCAAATTTTACAAGTCATCTTCCAAATAAAAAATGTAGGGGCTTGATTTGGGGTCTATGGCTGGAGACGCTCTAAAATTTGAGGGTCAAATTCAAAGTCCAACTCCAACCATAGTCCCTAATTTGAGGGAAGAGGTATATGAGGGCCTTATTCCTAGGACCTAAAACTAAACTGTTAGACTAATTGTAATTAGGCCTACATTTGTGGCATGTAATCACGCTAATTGTGGTAGGCTTGCAGCCACCCATGCGTATATATATATATATGTACCTTGTACCTATAGATGGAATACAATTCAATATTCCCAATTTACATGGTATCAAAAAGCGGTTTACGATCCGCTGCTTCTGCACCCTAGACCACGCGCCGCCGCCGACTCGCGATCGCCGTTCCCGCCGCCGACCACGTCGCCCGGAACGCCGCTGATCTCCTCGCCCGCGCCGTCATCTCTCTGGCCTTTGATCGCCTGACCCGTCGCTCCTCTAGCCAGGAACAGCCGCTGACTAATCGCCAGATTCCTGCGCCGCCCGTCTCCACCGTAGCCGGGCCCGCCGCCGGTCATCTGCCGCGCGAGCGCTCAACCACCAGTCCCGCCCGCTCCGTCCGCGGTTGCCGGACGTTGGACGTCCTCCCGATGGCGGACGATACCACCGACGACGCGGCCGCTGCGGCAGCTGCCGCCGAAGATCGCGGCCTTGCTGCTGCGGCCGAGGCCCGTGCTGCGGAAGCCCGCCGCGTCGAGGAGGAACGACTACGTGTTGTTGCTCTGGACGAGTTCGAGGCCGCCCATGAATCCGTCTGGGCGCAGGCCACCGCCGTCGTCAACGTCAAGGCCATGATTCCGGCATGTTCCTCACTGTGCTGGGCAAATACGCCTTGACCCCGCACGTCCTCGACGACGAGACGCTCCCTGACCGCCCCGTCTGGGTCCAGGTGGACTGCGTCGTGCTGTCATGGATCTTCGCCACCGTCTCCAGCGACCTCCAGCAGTCGCTCATGATCCGCCAACGGCGCGCTCGCGAGGCCTGGTGCTACCTCGAGGACGAGTTCCTCGGCCAGAAGGAGTCCCGCGCCCTTCTCCTGGAGACGCAGTTCCGCAATCTTCGCCAGGACTCCATGTCGATCACCGACTTCTACCGGAAACTAGAGACCATGGCGGCGTCCCTCGCCGAATTCGGCGACCCCATCGGCGATCGCCAGATGGTGCTCACTCTCCTGCGTGGCCTCAGTGGCAAGTATCGCCACATGGTGTCTATCCTGAAGATGCATCGCCCGTTCCCGACGTTCGCCGAGGCGCGCACCCACCTCTTGCTCGAGGAACTCGACATCGACGCCCGGCCTCCGTCTCCGCCCGCGGCCCTCGTCACCACGACGCAGCCACCTCCTGCTGCTCCACACGCCCGCCAGGGCGCCCCCCTGCTCGCACGGGCCAGCCGGGTGGGCAACCGGCCGGCCAGCGTAACGGGCGCCGGCGTGGCAAGGGCGGGCGCAACCAGCAGGGTGGCCAGCTGGGTGGCCAGGGCAGCCACCAGCAGGCCCAGACCGGCTACGGTGGCCACGCCAGCGGCTGCGGTGGCCACGGCGCCGTTCCTCCCGGGCAGCACGCTGCTCCTCCTGGGCAGCACCCGTCCTTTGCCCATCCCTGGGCTGGGACACTCCAGATGTGGCCCTACGGTCGCCCCCCGCCGCCACAACCGGCCTTCGCCGCGTTCCCTCAGTACGGCGCGCCCGGGGGCGGCTTCTACGGCACCGGCTACCCGCCTGGCTACGGGGGCAGCGCATTGTCGGCACCGACATTCCAGGGGGCCCCGTCGACACCCTGGAACCCCATCCATGGAGGTGCATGGAACCAGGACTCATTGTCACAGTCCTTCAACACCATGACCCTTCACCCACCACCACCGTCGGAGTGGTACGCCGACTCCGGTGCCGGTTCACACATGTCCGCGGACGCTGGTAAACTCTCCACCATTTCCCCACCCACTTCCTCCACCCCTTCATCTATCATTGTGGGTAATGGTGCTTTACTTCCTGTCACTGCCATCGGATCACACACTTTTTCTTTTCCTCATCGTAATCTAGTTCTTAATAATGTTCTGTTTCTCCACATATCATTAAGAACTTGATTTCTATTCGTCGTTTTACCACCGACAATAATTGTTCCATTGAATTTGATCCGTTTGGTCTCTCTGTGAAGGATTTGCAAACTAGGAACGTGATCGCCAGGTGCAATAGCTCTGGCGACCTCTACCCGTTCTTCTCACCAGCCACCAGCACGTCCGCATTCCTCGCTGCACCCACTTCGCTATGGCACCGTCGTCTCGGACATCTTGGCGTGATGCTTTGTCCAAACTCATTAGCTCCAGTGCTATTTCTTGTAATAAAGATGATCATCACAGTTTATGTCATGCTTGTCAGCTCGGTCGTCACACTAGACTTCCGTTTCATTCCTCACATTCTAGAGCTGCAAATAAATTTGATTTGATACACTGTGATCTTTGGACATCTCCCCTTGTTAGTGTGTCGGGATACAAATATTATCTTGTTATTTTAGATGATTATTCACACTACATTTGGACTTTTCCGCTCCGTCTAAAATCCGACACTTTTTCTACTCTTTCTAACTTCTTTGCATATGTTCACACGCAGTTCGGCCTCACCATCAAGAACGTTCAGTGCGACAACGGCCGGGAGTTCGACAATTCTCAGGCCTGCACGTTCTTTCTTACTCATGGTGTTGCCCTTCGCATGTCCTGTCCATATACCTCCCAACAAAATGGCAAGGCCGAACGCTCAATTCGTACTATCAATGATATTTTGCGTTCTCTCTTGTTTCAGGCGAGTCTTCCTCCGGTCTACTGGGTTGAGGCCCTTAACACCGCCACATACCTTGTCAACCGGCTTCCCACCAAAGCACTTGCCTCTTCCACTCCCTACTTTCATCTTTTTTCTACCCAGCCCTCCTATGATCACCTAAGAGTTTTTGGGTGCGCTTGCTATCCCAACAAGTCCTCCACCGCACCACATAAACTCGCACCTCGTTCCTCCTTATGTGTTTTCCTCGGCTACTCGTCGGAACACAAAGGCTATCGGTGTCTCGAGCTCGAGTCGAATCGCATCCTCACCTCCAGACATGTCGTTTTTGATGAATCCTTCTTCCCTTTCACCGCCATGTCTACCACACCCATGGCATCCTCCGCCCTGGATTTTTTGGATGATCATGATCTCACCGCTCCACTACCTGGAGCTCGATCTGTGCTTGCAGGTACCTCGGCCACAGCAGCCGGCCGCAGCTCCAGCCCGGCTGACCATGTCGCTGGCCCCGGAGCCAGCACCGCCAGCCCCGGCGCAGCTGGCCACGGCCCCCGCTCGGCTGCCCACAGAGCCGGCCCTGTTGGTCACGACGCCAGCTCGGCTGGCCCTGCCCTCGACCACGACTCGACCGGCCCTGGCTCTGGCTCGGCCAGCCATGGCTCCAGCACACCTTCCACTACAGCCGGCACTGCTGCCCCTGCTCCTCACGGACAGGTTGCTGCCAGCAGTGCCCCGACTGTCTCCAGCGGCACTGGCCGCACCGTCGACACGCGACCGGTTGCCGTCGTCCCCGTCACCAACGCGCACTCCATGCGGACCCGTGGCAAGTCCGACATTGCACAGCCCGTGGACAGACTCAACCTCCACGCTGTGCCCATGTCGCCTGTGCCCTCATCTGTTCGTGGAGCTCTATCAGATCCCAATTGGCGCTCCGCTATGCAAGCTGAGTATGATGCTTTGATCGCCAACAACACCTAGACTCTTGTGCCACGACCTCCTGGTGTTAATATGGTAACCGGAAAATGGATTTTTCGACACAAACTTCACACAGATGGTTCCTTGGATCGCTACAAGGCACGCTGGGTTCTTCGTGGTTTTACCCAGCGACCTGGTATTGATTATGATGAGACATTCAGCCCCGTTGTGAAGCCAGCGACGATCCGAGTGGTTCTTTCTATGGCTCTCTCTTAGGACTGGCCCATTCATCAGCTGGATGTGAAGAATGCGTTCTTGCATGGCACTCTCACTGAGACAGTATACTGCATTCAACCTGCAGGGTTTGTGGACTCCTCTTGCCCTGAATTTGTCTGTCGGCTCAACAAATCTCTATATGGCTTGAAGCAAGCTCCTCGTGCCTGGCACAATCGGTTTGCTTCTCACATTCTTTCTCTTGGTTTTGTTGAAGCAAAGTCAGATACCTCCTTATTCATTTTCCGACGAGGTTCAGCCACAGCTCTATTGTTGCTCTATGTGGATGATATTGTTCTCACTGCCTCCTCTGACAGTCTTCTGCGGCAGATTATTGGGGCACTTCAGCATGAATTTGCTATGACTGACATGGGTCCTCTTCACCACTTCTTGGGTATTTCAGTGACACGTTCTACTGGTGGTTTGTTTCTTTCTCAGCGCCAGTATTCTCAGGACATTTTGGAGCGAGCCGGGATGAGTGAGTGCAAGCCTTGCAGCACCCTGTTGATGTACACTCCAAATTGTCTGCAGATGGTCCTCCTGTCACTGATCCCACACAGTACCGCAGCCTCGCCGGAGCTTTGCAGTACTTGACCTTCACTCGTCCAGACATTGCATTCGCAGTTCAGCAGGTGTGCCTATTTATGCATGACCCTAGAGAGCCTCACCTTGCGGCTCTCAAGAGGATTCTACGGTATCTGCGAGGTACTCTCTCCCTTGGTCTAATCATGCGTCGTTCGTCGCCTACAGAGCTTGTTGTCTACACAGATGCAGACTGGGCTGGTTGTCCAGATACTCGTCGCTCCACTTCTGGCTATGCAGTGTTCTTAGGTGACAACCTGGTGTCCTGGTCGTCCAAGCGTCAGCACACAGTCTCGCGATCCAGCGCTGAGGCTGAGTACCGTGCTGTGGCACACGGCGTGGCTGAAGCCACCTGGCTACGACAGCTACTGGTTGAGCTTCACTGCCCTCTTCGCCGAGCCACTTTGGTCTATTGTGATAATGTCAGTGCTGTGTATCTCTCCAGCAATCCAGTGCAGCATCAGCGAACGAAGCATGTAGAAATCGACATTCACTTTGTTCGAGAGAAGGTTGCACTTGGTCATGCACGGTTTCTTCATGTTCCTACAACATCTGACGTCTTCACTAAGGGTCTCCCTACCTCGCTGTTACAGGAGTTCCGGTCCAGTCTGACCATTAGCGATGCCCCTGATTAGACTGCGGGGGAGTGTTAGACTAATTGTAATTAGGCCTACATTTGTGGCATGTAATCACGCTAATTGTGGTAGGCTTGCAGCCACCCATGCGTATATATATATGTACCTTGTACCTATAGATGGAATACAATTCAATATTCCTCAATTTACATAAACTTTGAGAGTCCTCCTAAAATGAGAGCTCAAATAAAAGGTACATTCCTAGATTTAGAATAGGGACCTGATTAGGAGCTGCATTGGAGTCGCTCAACTGGTCCACGCGGACGGAGGGCCGGCGTGGGCGTGTGCGGCCGCCGTGCCTGCATGCTGCCAGTGCCACCACTGCCGCCCTAAAAGCATTACTACACCAAACCAGCAAAAAAAAACGACTGGGCTGGGCCGGGCCTTCGAGAGTTTGAGCCGGAGGGAGGGGGTGCGCGTGTGCTCGGTAGCCTGGTGGGCTGGTGATATTGACAGTGCTACTTAAACCACCGTTGTTTATTTAGATGTCTTTATTAAAATTCCAGAACTTTATAAGATTTTTCATTATATTAAATTTTTGGACGGATATATGAATTATTAAATATAGGTAAAAAACTAATTAATTGTACAATTTATCTATATTAAGCCTAGTTACTTTTTAATTGAATCAAATAAATACAAAAGTGCTATAATATCAAAATTCTAAATGTTTTTTATATCTAAACACCTGAGTAGAGCCCTGAAAAAACATGTCTGGACCAGGCAGCAGCTCCATGCCGTAGATTTTCCACGTCTAGGGTCAGATCGACATGCCCGGAGGGCAGTCGCCAGGCGTGGCCCCAATCCAAACGCGTTAAAATTATCTGGGAGTCCAAACAGGCGACCCTGTTTGGGCAGGGGCTACCTGATCCAGTGATCCACATCCAGACACAGTACGGTCAAAAGCCAGTGGGCATTGGCGTCTTCAACAGGCGACAGGCGGGCGCGCGATCAGGCAGGCCGACACGTCCGTCGTCGACACCACATATTGCTGGGATTGGTCAGGTCAGACAACTACTGTAGGTAGTAGTATATGTTTGTGCATCGGCGGCACGTGCACGTCGTCGCCTCTGCACTCTGCGCTCTTCTTCCTCGTCGTCACGTCACCTTTTGATGGCCGTCCGGTTGCCAGATGCATGCTATGGAAGCACACGTCCGCCCGAATGCGACTACCCTGCACTACACGCCACGTGTCCCACACGCCGCACACCTAAAGTTCAATGCACACACTGCTCCCACTACTACAGAATTTATTTTGCATAGCACTTGGGAATTATTAACCGTGACGGTCAAACCTATAAACCGCCACGGTTAATGTAGGGATTAACCATGGCGGTCATTTTTTATTAACCGCGGCGGTCACATTCAACCGCCTCGTAAAATAGATTTATGGTGGCGGTCATCTTATAAGGCCCGTCTCGGTTAAACTGAGCCCACTAGGAACCCCATTCAGCCCAGAAAACAAGTCGCGCTATATACAAGAAGCCAAACCCTAATTTCCTATCTCCCTCTCCCTCTCCCACCCCCACCTGACGGCGCCCGGCCCGGCCTCACCCGCACGGCACCCCTCCCCCACCCGACGCCGTCCTTCCCCCACCCGTGGCGCCCCTCCCCCACCTGGCGGCTCCCCTCCACCACCCGGCGGCGCGCGACCCCGCGGGCCGGCGGTGCGGCCCCTCAGGCCAGCGGTGTGAGGTGGGGGCGGATCCAGGGCCCTCTCCTTCTTCTCTATCTCCCTCTTCTCCCAGACGAGCTCCGGATCCATGGCGGGATCCCCCTCCGGCGGCGGATCCAAGGCCGGCGAGACCGGATCCATGGAGGAAGCGTCCGGCGAGCTCCCTCCTCTTCCTCCCGGCGGCGCGGCTCCCACGTGGAGGCGGCGGCGGCGTGGCCCAGATCCAGATTGGCGGCGACGGCGTGGCCCAGATCCAGCCCTAACCGGGTCTAGATCTGTTTTTTTTTTTGTTTTTTACCTTGATTAACCGTGTCGGTTTTTTCCAACCGCCACGGTAAATGGCACGATTAACCGTGACCATTGATCCGTGGCGGTTGAAAAAATCGCCACGGATAATCCTTTTTAACCGTCACGGTTAATCCTTTTTAACCGCCACGGTTAATGTTTTCTGTAGTAGTGTCCACCTGTATGTAACTATTATATTTATTTAACTTATCAGCCATGATAAGCGTTAGAAATAGTATTAATCGATTTATTATACAGTGTTAAAAATAATATTAATCAATTTATTAGTCATAATACAATACAGTGTTAAAAACAGTATTAATCGATTTATCAGTTACCGAAACGCTGAAATGAATAGGACAGCGGTACCTCACTCTACTGAAGTCGCCTCGCACTTGCACGCAGGAACTTGGTCATTTTTCACATTATTACCCTTCTTTATTTTATTTTATTTATTTATTTTTCTAGAATAAATTGATGGCGCCAATGAGATTTTACTACTATTTTTTTCTAAAAAAAATATGATGTAATAGTGTTGTATTCTAGAGACGCATGGCATAGATTTCTCTCCTGCTCACGCAAAAGTGAAGATCACATCTGCTGCTACTTTTTGGCAAACATCTTTGTAAAAAAAAGCGGTAACCTACACAAATGTTTCGAATTCGTGGCGCAAACCTACACGAACACACGTTGGCAACCAAGAAATCTTCACTAAAACTGCATATCTGTTACTGGATGCGAGTATACAACAACTGGACGGGTGTACTAGATGACAGGCGTCACTAACGTACCACGACACGGCATCAGGAAGAAATACTCACACGCCATACATACATATAGCTATCCTAGACAACTGTCAGGCAGGCATCTGGTGCCATCATCCCAAGACAAACAGGGATTTTGGAAGGAAAATTAACACTTCGTGGTTAGAACAATCAGCAGCTTGTTCAACAATCTTCTTCAGGTCTGCAGTTCTGCGGCTGGAACTATGAATAATCAAAGGGACTGAAGACTTGCAAGTTTCTCTTCTTCTGCTCTCTTTTTCGGCCTGTGAATAAAAAAAACATAAATGTATGTCACTAGTTCTTATGCATCATTATTGTCAGCTGTAGAAACGTCCATGAATTAAACCACAGCTTATGCATCATTATTTTCTCTTCCAAAATAACTGCTTCAATAGTTTTTTCCCCTTATAGTTCACTATACCAAACCGATATATGTTCAAAACCAGCTCTTTCCTCACCTACTAGAATTATTAACCTCCTCTTTTCCATCTTCCTCACTAGCTACAACGTCGACAACAGGCTCATAAAGGTACCATTCTTTCCTTTTCCTGATAACAAAAAGGGAAAGCAGAATCAAGGCGATTTCAACACCAAACAGCAGTAAACTAGTAACGTATTACTTCAAACACACAGTGAATATTATTGTCAGTCACTACTTCCCTATCAATACCATCAAAACTAAACTACAGTGGTCATTAACACATCAAGGTTTTTAGAAGAAAAAGAATGTACCGGATGACGCTTCCTTTGCTGCCAAAATACTTGAATAAATCCACTGCATTGTTCACGGCTTTACTGCAAAGTATAGTCATATAAATTTCAGTAACAAATAGAGGAACAAAACAGCAAGGATGGCATTTGGCTCAAGTGTGCTAATTAGCATCTTTATGACAGTTCCCCTACATTTTCTTCAAAAGAAAAAAGAGAACTCTTCCACAAACCTATTTGAAGAAAATTCTGGTGCTCGCCTTCCCTTCTTTGACATTTGCTTCTCTCTCATAACAGAGACGCTCTGACTAGCAATCTGCAAGTCAAAATGTATTTTTTTCAATACAAAGCCTTATACAAAACAAAAGATTAACAATAAATATGTGACGGAACCACAGACAAACATTATAAATTCTGCCTCTAAAGGAACATCAAAGTGATTTCATGATATCTAACCTCATAAAGCTGCTCACGGATGGAAACAGCTATTGCAGGCTGCAAACCAAACAACAAGACTGTCAACATAGAACAAAGTTGCAGAAATATTGCAAAACTTCTGCATAAAAAGAACTGCAGTGCAAGGAATATTCATACTACAGCAATTTCATGATTAAACCCATCACAATTCTGCTTCCATGGAAAATCACAAAGATTAAAAAAGAACAATAATAACAGTAGCACTTTACATGACTTGCAAGTACAATAAAGTTAAATGCAAGTGCAGAGAAAAATTTGACATTTTTTTTCATCTGGTAATCCATCCTCTATAACAATTTGGGAGAACTGCAAATGTGTAAACAGAGGCCAGCTGACATAGAAAACCATCATCATAAAAGCTGTTGCTTTAGTTGAATGAACAATTCATACACTGATTACACTCAGAGCTTCATTTTTTAAGGCATACCCCAACTTCAGGGTCCGTGATGTTCAAATCGTCACAAAGCGTCCTCGCAAATTCTTCAGGGTCACTATCAAGGTTGCCGATATCCTGACCACCAAGAGGAGAGTAGACGGGAGTTAAAGCAAATCATCAGGACATGAGGGACTCCCAAAAACCACAAACACACATGTACATACCCATAAGAACTGGTCTCTAATTACAGTGTTGTTCACTCGGAGATCAATCTGCAGATTCACCATATGTAAATTGTCACTTGAGTACATAATACTCCATTCATCTGAGGTTAAAAATACACCAGGCCCAGAAACAGTCTGCTGATGAGCAACAGAACAGTAAAACAAACCTTGAGAGGCACAATCTTCTCCTTGATTTGCATTTCCTGCCCCTCGTAGGAGCGGAACTCCGCAAGTTGCCCCTACACGAAAAGCAATAGGATCGATCGACCATTAGCAGCACAGAACCCCTTCCAGGATAGGATAGGACAGGACAGCCAAAGAAGCGAAAAGAGAGGCACCTGGATGGACTGGAGCATCTGCGGGACGAAACTGGCCGGCAGCTTGAGGTCCTTGGCCGTCCGCTTGGCGAAGCTGATGATCTCCGAGTCAGGATCTGCCGGGCAGGCACAAGGAACAAGCGGGTCAGTCAATCCAGCTAGCGAGCGAGAGCGCGAATCGAACGGAAGACGAATGCAGCGAGAAGCGGAGGCCGGGTACCTCGCGGGTTCCAGGTGAAGGCGTCCCTGTAGCGCTGGCCGTCCACCTCCACGTCGACGCGTATCGGCACGAGGTTGTCCCTCGTCGGCCTGCAGCACGGAGGACGCAGAGGGGAACGAATCAGCCACCCGCGCCCTCTTTCCCCTACAGCAATCGATCCAAGGCGTCTCGCTAATGGAAGAGGATTAGGAGGGAGCGAGCGAGGGAGGGGGCGTACATGCGGAAGTTGACGGTAGAGGGCCTGGAGGCGCCGAGGCTGACCGTCTTCATCTCTGTACCCCTCGCCGGCGGTCGGTTCGCCGCCGCCGCCGCCGCCGCCTCTTGGTCTGCGCCGCCGTGCAACACGAAAAGAACGGGTACCGTGTGCGTGTGGGCCAAACTAATTAACTTGGGCCCAACGACAAGTCGTCTTTGTACGGGCGCCGGGATGAGATTTCATGGGCCGAATTCACGACAACATTATTTGCCGCTGACCGGCCTATTTATATTCCCCTCAATCAATACAAACGAATAGGAAAAAAAATGAGCATCTCTAAGAGTTCCCAGGAATTTTTCTTTCTAAAACCATATAATTTTCTATATCGTCAAAAAAATTTGGAGAAATAAATAAGACCATATCTAACAGTTTTTAATAATTTAATCTTAAAATATGAAAATATAGACAATAATTTTACATCAGGAATCCTATACTATTTCTAAATTATCTAACAACTTTTATATATTCTTTCTCTCTTATATATTTGACTTTTTATTCTTTTCCATGTTTTTCTACCTTAGATTGATAGACAGATACGTGCGTGGAGGATGCGCGGATATTTGTGCATGTTCGTTGATTTTTTCCAAGTGCTGATAGATTAGGAGGTGGGATTATGAACTCTTGGAGATAGTGTTTTTTCTATTCTTGCCAACAATCATAAATTGGAAGGTTTTTATTAAGAATTCTTGGAGATGCTCAAGCTAGCTATGACTATAGTCTGATTTGTCTCCTCGAATTTTGAAACAGACATGTTACCAACTTACTCCTAACACTCAAACTGTTAAAAATTACCTTTATGCCCAAGTTTTAAGGCGGCTTTGTCCTTGTTTTAGTTAGAAAAATGTGCTATATACTTCAAAAAGGTTTTTAAACCACAAAAATCTCTAATATAATAAACATTTCAAGAAGAATCCTAAAGATATAATGGGAAACTATGAATCCAAATAAAATATTTAAAGTTCATGAAAAGTGTCTCTAGAATATTAAAAATATATAACTTTAGGAAAAAGAAAATATTCACAAAAATCTAGAAGGAAAATCATAAAACTATCTAATTGATGTCTAATGCATCTTTAAAAAAAATCGACAAAGATATAGAATTCAACCTACACAAATGCATTCAACATTAATGTCTGCTGCATCAATACTGGTTTCATCTCATATTTTTGTTGTGAAAGGTTTTTTAAACACATTTAGACACCAATTAAAATGTTTTTGAGGTTTTCTATATTTTTTTGGATTTCTTTCCTATTTTCTTAGAACTAAATCTGATTTTGGAAGGTTCTATATTTTACTCAAATTCTTCAAAGCCCAATCTATCTCTATTATTCTTGAACTTTTAGAAGCTTAGGAATATTTTATGTTGTTTATAAACCTTAATAAGTATTTCATGGATTTTTGGAACAAAAAAAAGGAAAACATTTTCAAAAAAAACTTTAAAACAGGGGCAATGGGTGTAATTTGAATGATTTTAAATTTTAGAGGGGTTACGATGTTTGGTTTTGGAGTTCACAATGAAAAATCAGATTATGACGATGGTTTAAGATGATAAAATAGTCTTTTTTCAAATATATTTAGCTAGGAGCCCTATATATACTCACAATACTATATACCTATACGTAAAAATACTATCTCAACTCTCAAAGTGAGATAACTAGGTTGTTTTGCTCAATAAGATACATTAATAAATTTTAAAAAGCTACTCTGACCACTATGTGAGTTTTATTCAAGTAGAAAAGAGCATTAGAGTATCTCCAAGAGATTTTTTATATTGTTCCTAAATGTTAGGAATAGAGATTTTATTGAAAAAATACACTCCAACATCTTTTGTAAATAGTTCTGTACATATAACTATCTTCTATTTCGGGTTTTTTCCTAGCCAAATATAGAAGACGAGAATGACTCTCTAGACTGTGCATGAGATATAGACCCTGTTTGTTTTCAGCTTTCTGAGAGCTTTTGATGTTGGCTTTGAGACCTTCCAAAAGCACAAAGCTCCCGAATGCCAAAAGTCAGAAGCTCCTCAAAAGATGTTTTTGGATTTTTGGCTTCCGGAAGCATGTTGGCTTTTGAAAGATACCAAAGCCAACTTCAAAAGCTCTCAGAAAGCTGGAAATAAATAGGCCCATAGAAAAATTGTTGAAGAGTATAAAGATATATAAAATAATTTTTACTTAAATATATCTCTAAATAATAATTTAGAGAGTATATTTTACAAAAGCTCAGATGCTCTTAGGAACCCACTTGAAGAGGCCCAGACTACCCGTGGGGCCGCGGAGAACATCCAAACCGCTGGTGATCGGGCATCTTTATTTTCTAGTTGAGTTTAGCTAGAGAGCCATAGCCGTTTCATGGCTACAGTAACTACTAGAATATAGATCAAGAATGTATAATGCCATACTGTCCGGTATTAGTCTAGCTTGTCAGTTGTGTATAAAATTTTTATCTCACAACAAAACAATAAAAACATTATCAATCAGTTTATCGGTTATAAAAACTATTAACCGAACAAGCTATTAGAAATAGTGTCAAACGAGGCCCAAGAGAAGACATCCATAGCTAATGAAGATTTTTATGGTCTCTGTTTAAAACATAGATATGGTCTTATGCTTACTTTATTCATGCCCAAGCCCGGTTGGCAACCATTTTGATTATTATTATTATTATTATTATTATTATTATTATTATTATTATTATTATTATTATTATTATTATTATTATTATTGTAAAATGTCATATAATAATATAATAACATTATGTTGTATTATCGCAAAGAAACTAAGGCCCTGTTTAGTTCCAACCAAAATCCAAAATCCCAACTATTTTGGATTTTAAAATCTAAAATACAAAATAATTTGGTAGGGTGTTAGTTCCAACCAAAATTAGCCTTCCAATGATGGAGATTGTGAGAATGATACATAAATCAATGCAAAGATTTTCTTATTTTAGCCTTTTGAGTCCAAAATTCAAAATGGGGAATGGACCACTTTTTGTCAAATATTTTGAGTGGTGTTTAGTTCCATTTTGCAAAATAAGAGCCAAAACCCAAAATATTTTGGATTTCACGGGGAACTAAACACCCCCTAAGTCATCTTTAGTTGGAATTATCTACAAATTATTATATGTGTTCTTTCTATGAAACTAAATCGATTTTTGTAAAAATTCATTAAACTCCTTTACGGTTTGCGTATGCAGATTAGATGATGCCAAAATAAAAAACAAAAGCTCATTTCCATTGTGATGATGAAGAAAATATCTCTGAGGTCGGGGTCGTGCTAGACTGCTAGGCACACTCCACTATCCGGTGGCGTCGTCTTCTTCCCAGGCTATCCTCTGCCTCTCCTCTCCTCCTCCTCTCTCTGTGTTTCGATCCAGTGTATACAGTAACCCACGTCCCGGTTCATCGCCGCCGCCGGCGGCAGCAGCGCGGCCTTGGCGAGCTCTTCATCTGCGCTTCACCGGCGAAGATTCCACTAGGTACGCCACCCATTCCTGCTGCTGTGCGGAGCCGAGCCGGCCGAGCAGAGCACCGCTCAAGCACTATATGCATTCGGAATCTGACCCAACTCTATCAGACTGGCCACTGCCTTCGATTTTTGTTTTTTTTTATAAAAAAAATCATATTGGGCGCGCCCCTGCTGATTGCTACTTGCTAGGTGGGGGAACATGTCGAGCGCCGCGGTGAACGGGCTGGCCGGCGCCGGCGGCGGCATCATAGCGCAGATCATCACCTACCCTCTCCAAACCGTACCACCCCCCCTCCAATTCTATTCTTCTTGCTCCTATCCCTCGACGTTACATCCTCTTCTAATTCGGCAAAATGCTACCCTTTTGCTCCGCCAAATGGTTCCCCCAGGTGAACACCCGGCAGCAGACGGAGAGGTCAGCAAAGAAGAGGAAGGCCGGGAGCGGCGCCAGCGCCACCCACACCTCCACCTTCTTCCAGATGCTCCAGGTGATTCATCGCGGGCTTCGCTTCAGGTCTTCCTGACTGTAGTGGCCGCGCCAGATGCTCTTCCTAATCAAGTTTGGAATAATCAAGTGACTGCAGCTGATTCAAACCGAAGGATGGGGTGGGTTGTATAGCGGCCTCAAGCCCTCTCTCATTGGCACTGCCGCGTCGCAGGTTAAATTCCGCTTCTTCTTAGTTCCACTGAATTTCGATGACTACGGAACTGCAATGTGTATGGATTGAGTATATCATGTAAGTGCTAGTTGTGAACTTTGAGTCACATTCTGTTTCGTGCTTCCAGGGAATCTATTACTACTTCTACCAGATCCTCAAGAACAAGGTGGAAGATGCAGCGGTTGCTCGTAGTAAGAAGGGCCTTGGGGATGGTACTGTCGGGATGCTTTCTTGGCTTGGTATTGCAGCTGTTGCTGGGTAACCTACCTACTAATACTACTACTCATGCACTTGTTTTGTTTAATTGTTGGAGCAAATTAAAGGAGATGGGTGGGTGGGTTAATCTTCTTATGTGTAGACTTGTGATGTCATTGGATGGGTGGATTTAGGGTTAATGTGAGTACTTTTATGGCAGATCGCTGATTTTATGTGATTTTGTAACTTAGGTGCCAAAAAACATAGTTTTCAATAGTTTGTACCACTTAGTTTTAGTTTCCGAGTTAATAATATTGATGTTTCAGCATGCTTGCTCATGGTCACTTTCCTTCATTGCAGGTCAATCAATGTTCTTCTAACCAATCCAATATGGGTCCTTGTGACGCGTATGCAGGTAAATTAAACTAGGTTAATTAATGCCTTCTTTTCTTCAAATGGATAGCCGGTAGAGTTCACTAAGAAGAGAATCTACATACAGGGATATTGAGTTCTGTCTGAAAAATTACTACCACTGACCTGGTTAGGGAATGCTTGTATTAGTGATATTGTTACATCCCACTCCATTGTACCCATGCAGTGTTGTGTAACTTGTGTTGCTTCTGATATTCCTTGTGATGAGCCTATCTGCTGTTTAGATATGAAATTGTATGAGCGGCTTGGCAAATAACTTACATTCCAATATTCCATTGTCTTGAAATGTTCCTATATTGGGAAATTGTATGGGTGGGGAAAATCATGGGACTGAAATGTTCTTCTTTATCAGGCAGCCATAGGAATATTAGTGGAACTTTTTATGATGGACATTTGTTGCCAAGCCTTGATAAGGTGACCTTACAATATTGTTAACACGTTAAATATACTGTAGTCTCATTTTACTATGAGGTTCCAATCCTTAAAGTACAGTACTGATGAATAAGATCTTTATTAACTCATAGTTTTTTCCAGAAAAAAACTAACTTGTAATCCTTACAGGTTAGGACCTAGTGGTTGCTAAAGCATTTCCACACACCCTAGTTTCCTTACAGGTTAGGGTCTGTTCTTCAGTAGTATGGCTATGCTTGACTGTATGACTGGTAACCCCAGCCGAACGTTGTACTGTTTCTGTTCGGCTTTATAAAAGCAGAGTGTTCTCTAAAAAAAAAGCTTATTGACTTGACTATGAATTACAATTAATACATTCGCCTTCACCATGACTCAGATCCAATTTTTTTCCCAGCCAGAATCATGCAAAAGTGGTTAATTGATAAAAAAAAACATTATTTGTATATTAGCTGAACTCCATGTGGGGCCTGCTTTTACCTACCTTATTGATGAAGTGGCTAAATTTAACTGCAATAATGCAATATGCTTCAATACCACTCATAACAAAACTGCAGCAAATTAGTAATTATCATTGGCCGTCTTTCAGACACATACTCAAGCTAAAAGGAAAATATTGGAGTCTAAGAGGGAGATTTTACTGAAAGAAATATCTAGGGCCAATTCATTGGAGGTTGCAGTTCTGAAGGATAGGCTGATTAAACTGGATTCGGAAAAACCTCATCCATATGGTACTCTTCAAGCGGTTAGCACTCTTTCCTCATGTAGGAAATCGCTCATCCTAAACGTTTACTTTTTTTCGTACAGAAAATTACCAAGTGAAGAAATGAAATGCTTAATGGCAGATCTTTTAAAAGAAAGAATTGGGAAGTATGCTAGATGCCACTGTGTTAGTTGTTTTCACACTTAATAGTTCAGAAATACTAAATAGATACACTTAATCATTAGGCTATAAAAATACAAAAGTTCCTCAATGAGTAGTATTTGAATTCACTTTCTTATTGGTAGTAGTAGTTTGTTAACCTAGAACATTATAAATTTAAGCAAAGTTTCATATAATCAGATTCAAAATAACTATAGCTGGTGTCTGAAGTTACAAGTTCTTCTAATTTGCTTTTACTTCACAATTAAAAGTAATCATTATTTTATTAATGTGTATCGGTCTTAGACAGATCCTGGAGGTTTATCATGAGTCTGGTATAAGAGGATTTTGGAAAGGGCTTGTTCCAACATTAATCATGGTTAGTTATTTGCTTCCGTATACAATCAAAGTTTATGGGTTATGTATGCAAGTCCAAACCTTTGAAACATTTAAAATGACAGGTATGTAATCCATCGATTCAGTTCATGATCTATGAAACATTGGCAAAGCGCCTGCAGTCAAAGCGTTCTAGAAAGCAGCTATCAAAAAGGAACCTCACTGCTATGGAGGTAGATAATTTTCAGATTTAGATCCTGCATTATTCTTGTCTTCATGAAATGATGCATACACCTGACTTTGTGAAAGCATGATTGTTTGGGCTCATTGATCACCTTAGCTATGTATTCTTCACCTAGAAATTTCATTTTTATATGATGTCATATAATTTGGATGTTCCACTCAAAAGAACTGTTATTACCTACAAACCAATTTCTGCAATTGTGTACTACCTAATGGGATTGTAACAATTAGCAATTGCAAATGATTATTGTTATGGCTGCGCAAGGTTTGAGAGGGAGAGAGGGAGGCCGGCCCGGGGGCCTTGCCCACGGCCGAGCAAGAGAGAAGGCTTTTCCTTCTAATTCCTGTTTTCCTCTAATCCCCATACAGGTTACAGATAACTAGCCTCCCGGGCTAACCACTCCCTATAATTCATCTCTTCTTTCCTATTATTCCACTAACCCAATCAGCTAACTAAGGCAAGGCTGAACAGATTTGCCTCTAATTGAGCGTGGCTGTTAGCCACTAGGTAGGCTCATGACATACGCCTCTAACAATTATATTATGGGATTTTCTTGTGAAAAGTTATGAATGTTCTAAGCATGACAAATTAAGTCTGACTATGGGAAAGTTTGTTTACATATATGATTAGTTTGTGTTTGTTATCCAAAACATCCTTTCGGTCTCTTCTAAAGTTGTAATCGACATGATTCTTTTTCACTTGAAACAAAGAACATGATTCATTTGTATAAGATCCTGCTTTTAGTGGAAAATGCATGGGTACATAATTATGGTATGTGTTCAGAGCAGCGCTGGTAGCCAGCTAATGCAGAGCATCGAGAGTAATTACTGCATTGATAGATCATGATATATTACTCAATAGGGGCATCGAGAGTAATTACTGCATTGATAGATCATGATATATTACTCAATAGGGGCATATGGCAGTTCTTAGTTATAAAAAAAAATCATTTTTTTTATTTGTTCATGCACCATTTTACCTATAGCAAGCAATATGGGTCCGCTGCAATATTTGTTGTAGCCTTTGATTAGGGTTCCGTTTAATTTTTATGGGAAATAATTATTCTTGACTAATCAAGTTAAACTAATTAATATGTGTTGGTTTACCCTTAATCATTAGTAACTTCTTATGCTTCAAGATTCACGAATCTCTCTGAGAGGACTAGCAAAGCAATCTTCATATGTTTAACTGTGCATTTCTACATACTCAAGAAACAAAAATTCAAGCTCATGACCTATCTATCCCATATCATAATCTGGATCATATATTTTCTTTGTTACTACTCTAAATTTAATGACAAACTATTAAACTCGCAGTATGAATGCACAAGCAGATGGTAATGTTCATACATATACTTATGTAGTCTTTCTCTTCACTTTCCTCCTTGACCAGGTTTTTTTATTGGGTGCAATAGCAAAACTTGGAGCTACTGTAGTCACCTATCCATTGCTAGTCGTCAAGGTACATTTTATTAGATACTTGTTGATAGTTTTACCCTGTATTCTGAGCAAAGTTTAACTTTAGACTACCAGAGCATTATTCTAGCTAACTTTATTATTAAATACATTGGTCTGGAACTGAAGTAAATAGCCTAATTCAAAGGCCTATGAGAATCTTGAGACTTGATGTTTGTGAAATTTCTTGAATTGATTGAATTCATTCTATATAAGTTGCCTAATGGCAATAGTTATTTTTAATAAACTGTTGGGTCTATTGTGCCTAAATTCAAATTGTGTGCTTATACAAATTACAGTAATTGAAATTCACTCAAATGGCCTGGTACTTAGGTCTGCTTTAGATCCACCTAGTTACAGGCACTAACGGTGCAAGTCCATCTTGAGGGCATGGAGGGTAGTGAAAGATTGAATTTTGTGACAACTGGTGCTTTAATTGTTTACTCATTATGTCTTAACTATTGCAGTCAAGGTTGCAGGCAAAACAAGAAATTGGCAGCAATGCGATGTCCAGATACACAGGTATCTTTGTCCACTGCACAACTGAATTAATAACAAATTGTTGATATGTTTTCTTTGAGAAAAAGACTCTTGATATGCTTTCTTTGACATCATTGTTTATGTTTTCAACGGAAAAAAAAAAACTGTTGATATACTTTGAGAACTAAATGTTGATAGTTTCTGAAGCATTGCGCTTTGATAATGAACAAGATATCCTATTTATTTTAGTCACACATATCTAATTTCATTGCAGTTAACATTAACTGACTATTTTGAACAGGTACAATAGACGCAATAATAAAGATGGTCCGCTACGAAGGACTGCATGGGTTTTACAAAGGAATGGGTACAAAGATTGTACAGAGTGTCTTTGCTGCCTCGGTTCTATTTATGGTTAAAGAGGAATTGGTTAAGTTAGCAGTGCTTTTAGTTGCAAGGAGTAGGACTATGCTTATTACATCCAAGAAACAATAGGTGTTTGTCCATGACCAATATTTTTGGGGGAGAAAACCCCCCTTTTTTTGTGCCTCAACTTGTAATGTATAGGGTCTCATTATACATATCCTGTTCATGATCAACATGGAATTCTTTACTAGTTACTAGAGAATATGAAAACCTTAAAGCCTCTCAAAAATCATACCTCTCCCCTAGAAGTTATAGGGTCTCATCTGGAAGTTATTACATGTTTTGGGTTTATCTGGCATCCCAAATTAAGTGCATTTCTAGCATTTAAAATTTAAAATTTGTCCTAAAATAAGTACACTTCTGGGTATGACCAACATTGTTTAGAAGCTTTGTTTTTCTTTTACTTTCTCTACTTTCAAAGTGCAATCATTACATGCTAAAATATCTTTTGATATGGGTAAATATGAACTTCCAAGTAACATAAATCTCCTCTAAGAATAATAGAAATCCACTTTTTTTTTTGGAACAGGGAGTATGTCTCATTGTCTGTGCTTGATATTTGAATGATGAGTAATAATGCATCGGAGGTACGACAAACTTGTATGGTGGGTGCAAGTACATATCATAGTTGTTGCAAAATGCAAACACTCAAACTAGTCATCCAGCCTGTTCGCCTGACTTTTCAGCCGACTTAAATTCAGCCGGAACAGTGTTTTTCTCTCACAAGAAATCAGCCAGCAGTGAATAATCCTACCGGAACAGTGCATAATCCTGTCAAACGAACAGACCGATCGAAGTTGATATGTGGGTGCATCGTTGTGACATGATGAACATGGGATTGTTGGAGAGGCTTTTATGTGTATGCCAATAAAAAATTATAAAATACACACAAGCCATTAAAAAAAGATGAATTCTCATAATTGTCACTGCTCTAAACTCTTTTATCCTTCATACCATTTCTGTTTCTGTCAGATTTGTCTTTAATGGTGTTAAATTGTACATGTAAAAAAAACCCCTTAGGTCTGAATATGTAATTAATTTTTTAGCATCTTAACGACCTCAAATGAAATAAAAACTCAAAACTAGAAAGTAGTAGATCTTGTCGAGATCTATAATATTTATAAAAAAATATGATTTTTCTTAGACATATCAATAAAATTAAATCATCTTTTTTTATGGAACTAAATGAAGATATTCTTTTATACAAAAGTTATAGATATTAACATTATGCAAATGTTATAGATATTATCGACATCTATAACTTTCTAGTTTTGAGTTTTTTCTTTTGAGTCTATTAAAATGTTTTAAAAAATTAATTGCATATTCAGACTTAAGGAGTATTTTTGACTTTTCACACCCGCGAAAATGGCATAGATAAGAAAAGAGTTTGGAGCAGTGACAATTGTGAAAGTTTTTTAGTATCTTTGTTGAAAGGCCATGCCACTGTGGTGCGCTAGTTTTTGGCATCCACGGAAGCAATGCTGAAAGGATGCTTTCCAACTGCCACCGCTATTATGCTGCTGTGCGCCTGTGCCTGCCACCAAAAACTGAACCATCAGAAACAGATGAACGGACAGCAGTGCTAGCTTTTCCTGAGTCATCTCTGCAGTACTGCAGAGGAACACACCTTTCATTCTGGCATCCCGCCAAAACGAGACAAAAGAGGGCGTTTGTCCAAACACGACACGTCCTTGATCCTGGCATCCCACCATTGAGTCATCCATGTGCCAGGTAGGTTTGGATGTTGGCAAGTGAGCTAGATTATTCATTTATTCTTTTCAGTAGTCTCAACTATACTACTCTGATGTACCTATTTACATGGAGACAAAAGAGGGATTTTCCAAGCCAGTTGACACTGGGGTCCGTTTGATGAGCTAGGATTAGTTATCAGTTGGGCTAAAAATTAGTTCAAATTAGTCGAATTCGGCTATCTAGTTAACTAACAATTAGTTGAAGACTTGTCTAGCAAAACTTGTCCTCCTATTTAGATGTACTAGAGCTAATTTTAGACTAATTTTTAGCTAGCCAGTGATTAGAGTTGTATCCAAATAGGCGTTACGTACAATTGCTTTCTTAATGTTTGTAGAACCACATACAGATTTTGTTCTCAAGCAGACCAAAAGATCTAGGGCTTTCTCATTGTTTGTAAAACAAAACATTTTGTTCTCAAGAAAGGCAAAAGATCTAGGCACGACTACCTCTGCTCCGGCATCACTGCATCAAACGAAGTTACTGTTGAGATGCAGGTCTTCACCTAGGCCCTCGGCATAGTCGTGCTCGCTACTCAACAGGAAGGAATAAGGAAATTAAAGCTAATGGGTAAAAACTTGGAAATATCATATTTATTTTAACTTATCAACTATGGGAAACATCATATTTATAGAGAAGACAAATGGTGATTTGCAAAATTACAAGATGTTCTCGTTCAGGTACTATATTCCCAACATATTCAGAGCAAAGTGGCCATTTACCCAAATTCACCGACTCTATGGTCT
This sequence comes from Microstegium vimineum, assembly GCA_022036555.1. Lineage (NCBI taxonomy): Eukaryota > Viridiplantae > Streptophyta > Magnoliopsida > Poales > Poaceae > Microstegium > Microstegium vimineum. The sequence goes on along the minus strand of CM039127.1, from coordinate 49,478,274 downwards.
CCGCTTGCCTTGCCCCTCATGTCTCTCATCCGAGGTGCGTCGTAAACCTTGGTCTCCCGAAGGTTACTTTTATCCCTTCATGCTCATAGTATATCTTCAACATCTTCATAGAAACCTCTGAGCTCATATGGGTGGGTGGGGGGGGGGGGGGGGGGCTCTGTCTTGTTGTTCTTCTAGAGCCACTCTTTGTCTTCTCCCATGACTTCAACCTGCCAAAACATGGCGTAGCTTTGCAGAGATAGTGGAAAGAGACAATGTACAGAAAGAGGGTGGTGTCTCCAAAGGTCTCCACCTCAACTGTATTCTTGTATTTTCGTTGGCCCTGTTTGGCTGATGGTTTTTGTGGCCGATAAGATGACTGTTGTTTTGTTGTGAGAAAAAAAATATTGTATTCTTGATTTGGAAAAACAATCGAAAGTACACACCACGATTTAGGAGATGATGATAGCAAGGATGAAAACAAAGGCAAAAAGTACTTAGGAAGTAGAGACCATGAAGATCCTATATAGGAATTACTCAGGGCATCTGTAACAGTACCCCAAAAAATCTAGTTTTGCAACATTTTGAATATTTTATTTGAAACAAAACAACCCCACCACCAACAATTTACAATAATTTTCTCTATTTTTTTAAAAAAAACAGGTCCACTTGAAGATCTTTGGTTGCTACCCATGCCACACAAAATAGTGGCCGCAAATCCAATTATGATGAACCGCCCAGACGGTGGTGCCGCATCCATGTGGCCGATCATTGTCGGCCATCCCCGACACCCTTACTCACAGTTACAACCTTCAAAACAAAATCTATATTGCCTATACACTATTGTATAGTAGTCTCATGTAAAAATAGTAGTCGGAGATTTAATTCCGTTGAGTCCCTCAGGGACAGTGGTAAAGGGGATAGAGTGCGGTAGAAAAAAAAATCAGTGTTCCATGATAAGGAGTAGAGGAGTCGCCCGTGTGTCTTTGTGCTTATTCGATTCCTCTATTTTTCAAGCTTAGATTATAATAGGGAATTGTTAAGATAACTCTTTTTTTTGGTCCAGTCAGAAAATCAAAATTGTTGGAGATGATCAAACCAATGACATCATTTTCAAGAATATTTCACACTCAATTCCAAGATGCAAGTCAGTCTTCAAGAAAGACAGTTTGCTCTCGTTATACTAAGAGCAGAAGCAGCACTGCACCCTTTTTTAGAGTTATGGCTTCTCAGCTTTGTTTAGTTATAGCTATTTTCTTTTTGTCGTTTTTTGTGCCTTGATTTGGCCCGTAACTCTTTGTTTCCCTTATTAATAAAACTCTAGTAGGGGCTTTTACCCTCCTGTTTCAGAAAAAACCCAATAAAGTCAATGGATTGGAAAAGGTAAATAATGGGTGATGATAATGCTGTCCCCGCCTGAAGTTTAAATATATATCAGCAATACACGCAAATTGATCTAGTAGGTACACATGTAATTTTCAGCAGGATTCCCTCCTACAAACTTTTGCTCGCATAATCTCCATCGGATCTGGATGTAGACAAATTACGATTTCTTGAGCAAGAATTTTCCAGAAAAAAGGAAAAAAAAACATAACAGTTGAGCAGGCAAATGTCTCCCTTGTTAGTGTTTTTCAAGAAATGGAGTGCTTGATGAGGATTCTTTGTTCGAGAGCCGAATTCTGCACAGGGCGCTGCTTGCGTAGGATGAAGACGACACAGCACCAGCACGTACGTGGTCAGACTCAGGACTGCCGACGTGGCAAGGAAGCGGCAAATCCATGATTGGGAACGCAAAAACCGGGTGGAAGAAATCTGAGAAACCGACCGGCAGTTGCGAGATTGAGTGGAAGATCACTGCCTGAACCTATACTCCCTCCATACTTTAAAAACTTGTCGTTTTAAAAAACGACACGGTCTCTAAATTGTAGCTTTGACCATTTTTTAAAAAATATTTATTGAAATATAATATATGTATATTTTTATGAAAATATTTTTTAAGACAAATCTATTGATATGATTTTTACATTTTTAAACTCAATAACTTAAAAGTTATTCATAATTTATATTTTCAATGTTTGACTAAACTTTGTCATAAACGACAATATTTTTGAGTATAGAGGGAGTATTCGGAAAGGTTGGCCTTGAGGCAATTATTAAATTTCACGTCACTCTATCCCTGTCGGTTATCGATGTTAGAGAATTTTTCTTTTTTTGTTTATCTTTTCTGTTGGTAAATTATATTTCTCCCAATAGGTAAATTGTATTAGAAAGGAACAAATAACCCTTAAAAATACATGTGATATTTTAGTGAGTAAACAAAAAAATCAAAATTAGCAAAATCGATTCTATAAATAACTCTCTAGATTTATTAGTTTTTCTATTCATCCTTGTTAGTTCTCTACTTTTAGATAGGCTACCCCACTAGCCATATAGTCTTTTGGTTTTACAGAGTCTTTAGAGTACTCTAATATTTTTTCATCAAACCTATTTTAAAGAGTAACTAAATCAGTAATTTTGAATAATCTCTTGGAGATGCTCGTAACGAGCTAGTGTAACCTTGACCAAAATATCGCTCATCGCCTTCTGTTCATGATTTGGATCGGATACCATGCAAATTATGTCAATGGTGATGATGTATTTTATAGCACACGTCGCCTTCTCTGGTGGCCTGTTGCACAAGTATCACTTTCACTAGACTCAAGTCCCACAACCAAAACAATCAGATATTGCTACTAATTGTTGTTATTAACTTATCATACACTTCTGGGTGTGAATTTTATTAAGACTGATGGGATCGATCCACAGGCCGGAACTGGTGAACATCACACTATCGTAACACCCACAAATTTGAAATGCTTTTAAAATAATAGAAAATGATTTAATTATGAAATTATGTGAGCATTTCATTTAGTGGAATAATAAAATTCTTAGAAATAAAATTAATTCTAGTTTAGCAACATGAATGTGCATTCATGCAGCTGCATAATTTTCTTTGATTGGTTGAATTTGCAAAACCCAAATTTCAAATGAATTCAAATTGCTTTTGAAATGGATTTGAAAAAGGGAAAGAAAAAGAAAAAGGAAAAAAAAACATTTCCCTCTCCCCTGAAACCAGCCCTATCCCTCCTCTTCTTTCTCTTCTGCCGGCCCAGCAAGCAGGCCGAGGCCCACTCCCTTTCTCCTCTCTGCCGGCCCGCCCGAGCACCGTCTCTCTCCCCCTCTCACTGCCGTGTGGGGCCCCTCTGTCGGCGCCACCTCTCTCTCTCTTTTCTCTCCCTCTCACCCGCTGACCACCGGGGTCCACCCGTCAGCTCTTTCTTCTCCCCCTCTCCTCTGCCTCGGCGACGCAGAGCACGGCAACCGCCGCGACGCACGTCCCTCTCTGCTCGCCCGAGAACGCGCGTGGGCGCGTAAAGAACGGGAACCGCCCGCGTCCCTCCCTCTCCCTGTCTTCCACTGACTGACCGACCCCACGCGTCAGCGCCGTCTTCCCCAACGCCCCTCCGCTCTGTTCGCGAGCACGCGCGCACGAACGCGCCGCAGACGGCAACTGCCGCACGATCCCCGCTCCCTCTCACCCGCGCCCACGTCCGATTTCGTCGGCCGCAACCGCACGCCCCGCACGCTCTGCTCTGCGCTATAAAGCGGCACGCCGTGCATCTGCTCTCCCCTTTCCCATCCGCTTTCTGCCGAACGCCGCCGCCGCCGCTGTTGTCGCCAATACACCGCACCGGAGGCCGCAATTCGTCTCGGTAAGCTCCGTTTCGTAACCGCAAACTCCCCGCGAAGCTCCCGGCCTAACCTCTCTCTCTGTGCCCCACCTTTGGCCGCAGAACGCCCGACGCCGTGGACGCGGAGCTCTCGGACCGCCGCGACGCCGACCGCCGTTCCACGCCGACAAGCCGCACCGAGCCCTCTCCGCCCTCCAAATCGACTCTGTGAGCTTCGCCATCGTCCCTTCTCCCTCCCTGAGCCTTTATTTCGGCATTTTATAGCCCGGGTGGCGCTGGCCGCGTGCGTCCCGCACCGCCGTCAATGGCGCCGCCGTGGTTAGCCGACTCCGGTGGCGTTCAGTCACAACCAAGCACCTCACGCGCATCGCACGAACACCCCGCCACTTCCCGAGCCCTCAATTCGGTCTCTAAGGCGCTGAATTGACTCACTCGCACACTCCGATCGAAGCCGATCATGGCGCCGCCGCGGATGGCCCTGTTCCGGCAAGCCGCCGCCTCAACCGAACCCTCTCACGCACTCGCGCGAGCCCGTAGGTCCTCCCGGTGCCTTTGGTTGAAGCCGAGTCGGTCGGGAGTGACTTCCCCGCGTTCGCCGACGAGCCTGCGCTGCTGGAATCCATGGCGCCGCCGCTGCTCGCCTCTCACGGATCATCCGAGCACACCAGAGTGTTCGCCTCGCCGTGCTCACCCTTCCTCTACCCTTGGATTGTGAAATCGTGGCCGGGAACGTCTTTCCGACGGTTCGCCGGCGAGCTTGGCCCTCTGCTGGCCATGGCGCCACCATCAGGTGCCTGTGCAGCGGTGAGGGGAAGTTCCCCTTTGTTCTGCGCCGTTGGATCGTGTCTGTGCGGTCAGGATTAGAACCCCGAAGGGGTATGAACCCCGGTACACGGTGGACCGGTGGACCGCAGCCCTTGCGAGGTGCACGGCTGTGCCCGTGGACCCGCCCAATCCCGAGCCGCCGCGTGGCAGCTCTATTGACCCCGCGTCACAGCGCAGGCGCATTTCTGAGTTTACGTTTTCTCAGTCAAGACACGTATTTCTGCTCGGTTTATTCCAAAAATGGAAATCTATTATTTACAGAATTGCCACTGCCTTATATTGCTTATAAAAACTTTATTTTAACTCCGATTTGGACGATTCAAGTTGCGTTAGATTCGTAAGGAAATTCTCTACATGTTAAACCATCTGTTGTTCATGTTTGAATTATTTAAATTCTAGGATAATTCAAATGCTAAAGATGCTCTTAGAGAACCAGTTAAATTCATATCTTTTGCGTTTTAAATCCGATTTTCGTGAAATTCGTGTTGAAATGATCGTAGCAATGCGTAGTATCTTTTTATAAACCTTTTAACTCTGTTTATTGTTATTGGTGTACTGTTCTAATATTAGTTTTGTTTGCTTTGTATGTATGCAATTGGAATGTGTGTTGTTGCAATGCCGTGATCGAGTTCAGGCAGTGAGGAGTTTGTTGGTGATCAAGAGTTCTTTGATCAGGAGTGTTTTGACCAGCAAGACTTTGAGAACCAAGGCAAGTATAGGATGGGACCTACCTTGTTATCCTATTCACCGTAATCATAATTTCATGTGCATGTGCTTAAATTGATACCCGTAGTATACTTCCATAGAATTGAACTCCTTTTACCTTGACTCCTATGGGATATGCATATGGATAGATGGCTAGTGCTATATAAATGAATACTTGATCCCTGCCAAATGTTAAAGCTTTGAATGAATTGGTGATCTTGTTTATGGCAATTGGAACATAACCTTTTATAATAACTCACTGTTGGCAAAAGCTGGGACTGACAGTGCTACCGTGAGAGCTACATGGCTCTGGCTTTAACTTAGTAGTAGTCTTTTTTCTAGCTCGTTAGCGGTTACCCGAAAGGGCGCATTAGGCTCTTGCCGAGCTGGTTATAGTGCGGCCTCTGTCTGAGTTTGAGCGTAGGCTGCGGGTCTTTATGCTACTCGGAAGGGGAGCTCTATCGCCCCTTGCCAATCCTAGCGGCCCTAATCTTGTTAGACGAGATACTATGAAAGGTTTCATAGTGAACCCCGCCCACTCACCTTGGCAGTGTTATGGGAGTAATTAACCTGGGCATTCGGGGCATCACGACTCACGGGTAAAGATGCACAACCTCTGCAGAGTGTTAAAACTGATATATTAGCCGTGCTCACGGTCACGAGCGGCCCGGAAAACTGACGGTTTAATTAATTAACTTGACCAACATTTATGTTCCTGTTACCACCATAATGATGATGTTTATGACTCTTTAAACTTTGGCAAGGATATAAGTGGGATCATTTGGGGCTTAAGTATAACCTGATGCTACTTAATAATAAAACTTGACTAACTAAAAGTGCTAAATGCAGTAAGCCAGTGTCAACCTTTTGAGCCTCATAACCCCATGTTATACTACTGAGTACGAGTATACTCACGCTTGTTTTCTTTTCAATTTTGGATAAAAATCCCGGATGGGTAACAGAAGCAGGAGGCTATGAAGAGTTCCCTGAAGATTTCTAGGCTTGGTCAACCAGTTGACCTTCCTTGTGAGATGGAGCCCCAAGAGCTAGTGTATCGTCCGTCTGTTTTATTCAATTCTTGTAATGGATATATGTTCGTTATGTATTAAACTTTGTGATGGTACTTTGTAATTTGTGAACTTATGTGTGGATTATTTCTAGGCACACATAATATTATGCATCCTATTTCGTCCTTGAAATTGGATGTGACAGGTATAAAGACGGACCCAGTTTTCCTTAAAAAAAAGTAGGAAGACCAGAATGACACTCTTTGGCCTGTTTATAACGCGGAAAATTTTGTATGTTTTTTTTTACAAACTGAGTTATATGATTTTTTTTTGAACAAACAGGAGGGGCAGAGGAACCCCTACTGAAGATTTTATTCAAAGTAGAAACAGAACAAGAAAGAGATTACAAAAAATAGTAATGATTTCACCGGGAGGGAGTAGGTAAGAACATGATAAGATATATGTTTTCGTTGCTATGTCCATTTACATTTGCTAGTTTATATTAAAAAAATCAATATAGTCCATTTATGATACTAAATAATTATCATTATTTTCACCATAACATATGTTTTTATAGTCGTATGTTATTTTGTGTCGTAGATGTTGATACTCTTCTTCGAAACTTGATTAAATTTAGAATGATTTAGCCTATGACAAACTACAGTTAATGACTTTTTTTAAGGCGTTGCTGAAGTAAGTGCTTACATCTCCTGGTGTCTTGTCTATTTGTTGTAAAGTTTAAGCGTGTGGGTTGAGTTCCGCAACGGGTTGTTATTTTTTAGTAGTTTTTTTTTTGTAAAAAAAGTTAGTAATATTATATCGTGTTTACATGTGTGCTGAATTTTGTTATAGTTTACTATCTCTATCTTCAAATAATTAAATCAATTTCTATAACTCATGTCAATCAAATTTTTTAATTTAACTAACTTTATAGGAAACAATTACAACATCTATAATATAAAATAAGCATATTATAAAAATATATTTTATGTTGTTATATATAATAATAATAATTTGATACTATAAATTTTAAAGTTTGTTTTTAAATTTTGTTAAATTTAAATTAACACAACTAACGTAAGGAATATACTTTATGTTCGTTTGGCTTATCAACCAGTAAAATAATATTTTTCTCTCATAATAAAATAGTCAAAATAAGATTAGCTAACTTATCAACCACCAAAATAATCATCTAAATAGGATCATAGCAAAGAGCTAGTACGTAATCCAAACCCAGCATGATTGGTTTCCTTTCCGCATTGGTAAGTCCTGGGCAGGCTCGCGGGGTGCGACGGTGGCCTGATTGCTTACTATTGCGTACTAGTGTCTTGACTGTTGCTTCATATATATCGATTGAGCCTTCTTTGTAAAATATGACCAAGTGGCTCCCATTCCCAATAAGGTGATTCAAGGGCGACCGAGCATGCACAGTCGCCAACCACCGCCGTCTCTCCGGCCAGCTCTTGGCGTCGCCAACAACAGCCGCGGCGGCGGGTGGCACCAAAAAAGGCTCTCCCGGCCCCCCGCATGTTCCGTCCTCCCCCGACCCTCTTCCCTTTCTGCTTTCATTTCATGGTGTCCGGCCGGCTGGCCGCTGACGACGAGCTTCAATCCGTGCCACGCACCTGAGGCCGGCCGGTGTCCTCTCTAGCTCTGGTGGGGCTGCACATCTAGCTACTATAGGACGGGCGTGGGCCTCGTGGAGGCACCACCGCCGCCGACGACCATTGCAGCCGTCGTGGGGCTGACGCGGCGGGAGATGCTGGCCACGAGCTGTCCGGCCGCCAGCTGCTAATCAACCATGGGACACGCAACTCGGCCTGCCTCGTGGCGCCACCATTGCTGCCGGACAGGAGAGCTGTTGCCGCGACCGGACCATCTTGGTGACAAACATGCATGGTGCTTGGCGTGTTGATCAGGCAGCTTCAGTGTCCCCGGCTCCCCTGTGCCGCGCGCTCTCCTGCTCTTGGCCGGCCCCGATCGCTAGGCCGCCGGGGCCTGATCGATCTGCCTCAACGGGGTCGGGGAGGACGAGCAAAGCACAAAGCAGGGCCAAGGCCGGCGGGTGCGGGTGCGAGCTTCCTTGTCGTCCCATGGCTTGAACGACTCTGGCATTATTACGTCCCATCGCCACCGTGTACCTCCTAGCTAGCGTGCAGGCGATCGATCGGTAGCTCGATCTTTGCTCGTCTCGATCGGCGGCCTATAGCAATATGCATGCATGCCCTACTGCATTGAGTGAGCTATCAAGGGCTTATTAGGCAGTGAGGGCGCGCGAGACATGGTCGTGCCCATGGAGCAGACGCTGTCGTCTGCTTGGTCTCGTGGATGTGAGTGTCGTGGGAAAATTATTACGGGCCTAGCCAGAACCAGAATACGTGGGAAATTATTTAGGGTGGAGATTATTGTGAATTAAAATAATTGACCAACCGATCTCGTAAGAATGTATATAGAATTCCTCTTATATAAAAATAATTAAAAAAGAAGAAAGTTTCATTCCTTGTCTGTCGACAGAGAAGGCCTAGCAAAAAAAAAGAATGTAGATAGAGAAGCTTTTCTACTTTCTGCACTTGGCAGTTGGGCATCGGGCCAGTCCGGCACGGCATAGCCCGATACTGGCCGGCACGGCCCGATGGCCAACAAGTCTAGGAGGTCCACTGTGCCCTTCGGGCCGTGCCACACAAGCCTTCAGCCAAGGCATGGGCTTGTGGGCTGATTTTCATGAGCCAGCCCGTGAAGCACACCAGGAGGCCGAGAGGTGTAGGGGCTGGACATCGCTTGCCGCCGAGGAGATCAACGCTAGATCCAGAGGAGGCCGACGCGCTCCCTATTGAGGAGTTCGACGTCGCCAGCTAGTGGAGAGGGGGGCATGGAGGAGGCGGTCGCTGGTTGGAGGAGAGGAGAGGTCGTGCAAGGACCTAAGGACGTCGAGGAGAGGGAGGTGGTTGTCGATGGGATATCCTATAGGGTACCCATAGACCGGTTCACCGGAGCTTTGGGCCACCTTCACTTGGCCCACGGAGGGAGACGAACACACGAACCCGGATTCTACTCGGTATCGGAGACAAGACCGAAACATAGCTTATGACTCTGAGTTTGTAACCGAGTAGGATTAGAAGCAACCCTCAACCAGATCCTGGACTATAAAGGGCTGGAGAGGGTAACACCCAAAAAACATCTAAACATACTACGCAACACCCGATTCGTAGAGCGACACGCAACACCTTATACAATGAGATTAGAGCAATAAACAAGCGACCCAACTAGACGTAGGGCTATTACTCGACTGTGTCGAGGGCCTGAACCAGTATAAATCGTATGTCCATACGTGTCCAACCACCAAGTTTCACTATTCGCCGAGGCACGAACAACTGTCTCGGGTAACCCCGTGGCAAGCTATCGGTGGTAAAACATCGACAGCTGGCGCGTCAGGTAGGGGCTTTCGGCGAATTTTTTCTCGAAAGCTTGGTGGACCACGACCTCAAGATGACGAAATCGACGAAATCAACGTTCTTCTTTGGATCATGGATCTGCGAGATTGGTGACGATGGAAAGCTTCGAAGCCGACTCCGAGAAGAAGAAGAAGAATTCAATCTCCAAGAACTAGACCAAAAACCTGGCAATTTCGAAACCAACCAGGACAAGGGAAAACAGAGGATATGTGACAAAGGAACCATACCACAGCTATTTATAGAAGAATAAGGGGCGCACGTACACCAAGTCCATGAAGAAAGGATGACATCAGTAATAGTACATAAAGGAAACAGTAAAGGCAAAAGATTCTACAAGGACTGCATTGATAAGATACAAACGACTACAATAAAGGCAGTACATCAGGGTACTATACAAAATATCCAAAAGAATATTCCAAGGACAATCATACAACTAGCGACACTCGACAAACAACCTTGCAGCATAAAAAGCATGCTGGAAACAACTCGACCAAGGAACTTACAGATATAACAGTCTAAGAACCACATATACAAGGTTAATATAAGCCTCATCAAAAGACCACAAGTGACAAAATATAAAGGTCAAAACCAAGGTTACACCAGGTCCACCTCCAAAGAAGACCTAGCACCTAGACAAAGCCTTGCAGGATAAAACAACCCAGAAACTCCGCACAGCATGAGAAAAGTTCAGGTCGATATGGTAGAAAACCACACCCAACAAATGAGATTGGATAGCTCCAACTTTAGCCTTTCCAGCAGGAGTTCGGTGCAAGCATGCACGGCCAGGAAGATGGAGCGTACCACATCAATCAATTTAGGAGCGGCAACGGTTACAACCCGGAATTCAGTAAACAGATAGAGAAGGCATGGAAGTCACATCACAAGACTTCTTCTACCTGTCGTACCAAACTTCCCAGGAAGATCTCACCGAGGAGTTATTCTACCTCTAACTCCTTTCACAAGAATTCTTCTACCTACTCAACTACCAGAAGACAAATATAAGCCCAGTGGCTGCTCAGTTTCACTCAACAACACAACCATTGAAGAGGAAGAATAGAACCCTCAAGCTCAACTACCAGTGTGCTACATGATCAAGCACCACAGAATATATAGCAAGGAAGGGCCACCAAAAGCCAAAAGCAAAGAAGCAAGAAAACGACAAAAGTACAAAAGCTGACCAAAGGAAATAGTGAAAGCAAGATTCTGTACACCCGTGAAAACACAGTACCAACCCATGAACAAAAGAAGATAGAAGCAAAGTATTTCAGACCCTTCTGCCAGACTTTTCTGATCAAAAGAACTCGGAGAAGGCTCGGGGGCTGGAAATACCTACCCTATGAAACTTTTTCAAGACCCTCCGGTTACTTGTACCAAGTAACCAGAGGCTCGGGGGCTACACTCAGTCAGTGCACTTCTTGTCCAAAAACAAAAAGTACAGAAAGACCGCAAGACGAAGACACAAAAGAGCATCCCATGATTTTGCTTCAAAAAGAACTCGGCTTACTCTCAAACAACCCGACACTTTGAAGAATAATCATAAGATGCTCAGGGGCTTGTCGATGGGATATCCTATAGGGTACCCATAGACCGGCTCACCGTAGCTTTGGGCCTCCTTCACTCGGCCCACGGAGGGAGACGAACACACGAACCAGGATTCTACTCGGTATCGGCGACAAGACCGAAGCATAGCTTAGGACTCTGAGTTTGTAACCGAGTAGGATTAGAAGCAACCCTCAACCAGATCCTGAACTATAAAGGGCTGGAGAGGGTATCACCCAAAAAACATCTAAACATACTACGCGACACCTGATACGTAGAGCGACACGCAACACCTTGTACTATGAGATCAGAGCAATAAACAAGCGACCCAACTGGACGTAGGGCTATTACTTGACTGTGTCGAGGGCCTGAACCAGTATAAACTGTGTCTCCCTACGTGTCCAACTACTAAGTGTCGGTGTCTAAAATGACGGGGTCTAGACAACCAACGAGTAAATTTCTAATCGTGTCGGAGATAGGATAGTTACGCTTGGAAAACACAAGGTTTATACTAGTTCACGCACGAACACCCTATGTCCAGTTTGCTGCGGAGTCGTGTTACTAAGCATGGAGAGCTCATAGAGGGGAGCTACAAGCTATGGTGAGAGAGGGAAGCTGGTTCTCAGGTCTCGTGCGTATAGGTTCTTGGTTCTGGTAAGAGCCCGCGCGAAGGCGAGTATGTGTGTGTGTGAATGAGTCGAGAGAGCTCAGAGAGAGTGTCAGAGCGAGGGATTGGAGGTCCGTTCTCCCCCTTTATACATAGGGAGAGACAGAGGATTACAGTAGAGAGAGAGAGAACATGGGCCCGACCGAGGCTGTCGACTTGGGAGCGCTTTAGCTTCTGTTCGCCTTCCTTGCCGGGGAAGATTGCGCCTATAGGCACGCCGCCCAGGTCCTGTTCATCCTTGATGGAGCTGTAGCCATGCGCTTCATGACTGGGAACACCGTTGTTCCCTGATTTGGGCATGGGCAGGGGTTGGCAGCACAGGGCTAGGCACCCCCGCGTTCCGTCATACAGGTCTGAGAGCGCCCTAATCCCTGTTCAAGTGTCCGCCGGAGGCATGGCGTGAGCATAGCGAGTGTCAATTGGCGGTCAGGCAGCACAGGAGCCTGTACCGTAGGGAGTGCACAGGGGCAAGCATGGCGGCTCACGCCTTGAAGCCCCATCCCTAAGGACGAGGGGTACTGTGGGCCTTTTGACTATAAGACAGGGTGCCACGGGCCGGTTGCGGCGACGCCTCCGAGGGTAGACGGCGTCACGGATGACGTTTCGCTAGCTCGGACGAGGCGAAGGAGCCCCCAAGGGTGGAAGCGTTTACGGATGACCTTCCCCCGGCTCGGACGGGACGGAAGTGCCTCCGAGGGCGGATGGCATCATGGATGACGTTTCCCTAGCTCGGACGAGGCGGAAGTCCTTCCGAGGGAGCGCTATTGATCTGGTTGGTTGGAGGCGGGGAGCCCCCGAGGGTGGTGACGTCACCCTGGCTCGGACGGGGCAGAGAGCCCCTGAGGGTGATTTTGTTTTTGCGAAGTACGGTATTTAGGGTACCCCATTCTCAGGTATTCGACAGTAGCCCCCGAGCCTGCGATGCAGTGATGGACTGCACCGGAGGCTTCCGCGAGTGCTCATGGTGTTCGGCTAAGTTTTTTGATTCCGGTGGGTGCGCGCGAGCACACCCGCCGGGTGTAGCCCCTGAGGCCTTAGGAGGATGGTTTTTTCTCCTAACGGCTTATTCGGTAGACTTGTACAGTGCTTGGCCCTTCGATCTCCCTATGAGGCAGCGGGAAAGGGAGAGAACTGTTCCGTACGTCGGAGCCAGCTCTTTGCTTGCACGCCAGCCCTGCCACAGGGGGCACTGTTGATCTTCGACTGGTGTGCTTCGATGCGACGAGTCGGTCGTTGCACTATGCTGCTACTTGATAGCGGGGTCAAGTGGACGGGTCGATGCCGTGCGGTCGCCCAAAAAACCTGACGACGCCCCTTGTCGGTCCAATACGGGTGCGCCGTGATTTTCCGTCAGGGTACAGCGCGGGGTGCCGCTCCCTGTTGGTCAAACTCCGAATGGCGAGCCCTGAACCTCGGGACTGTTTGGCCATTTATGGCCCCGCCGCGTCCCCTCAGAAACTGGTGCTAGCACGCAGTGCGGTTTAATTGGGGGAGGCGAGTGGTGCAGCTTTTACGGGCTGGTTGCCGCTCGGGTGCCCTGGCAGTTATAAATAGGGACGGCCACCTGCGGGGTAAGACGTACAATCCCGCATCATGGCACGCCCCATCTTCTTCCCCCGATACCTCGTCGGAGATACCCTCGAGCCGCCCTAGCGAGCAGCCTTTTTGAGAGCGCACCGAGATCAGAGGAAGTTCTGCGTTAGGGGTGCAGGTGTCTCGTCTCGGCCAGTGGCGGAGGTCAGAGGAAGCTCTGCGAGGTGCGCAGAGCTCTCTCTTATTTCGGCCGCCGGCAGGTCGAGAGGTTGTCACCACCCCCTGCACGCATCGCCCCTAGGGGCGGAAGGTGTAGAGTCCATCCTTTCGCTATTCTCCCACAGCTGCAGCATGCCGGGTCAGGGTGACCGGTGGGTCATGACGCCGCCGTCAGACGCGGTCTCGGTGACCAGGCAGGCACTCCCTGGGCCCGCGGTTGGGTTGCCTGACCTGGATAACACGTGTGGCGGGCGGTGGTGCCCTTATCGTGGGCGTTTGCGTAGTATTTCTAGCTTTTGGCCCTTCGGCCAGGGATTTCCCTTTAGTCCACCTTGTAAACGTTTTCGTGTTTTTGGTGTGTGATGATTGGGCTGAGCCCCCGTGGCTCTTAGAAAGCATGTAAGCGTGTAACCCCTGCAAGGATTAATATATATATATATGAGAAATTGAAATGTGTTTGCTTCGTGTTTACCTAGGCGGACCTCTGATGAGTGAGGCTCGGCGCGTTTCTTCCCCCCCCCCCCGTTATCCAGTTGCTTGAACCGGTGGAGGGGTGCGGTGGCAGCCCCCGAGTCCTTACTCGACGCAAGGAAACGTCTCGGGTCTGTACCGTCTTTTTGTGTGTTCCCCACGCATCTCTCCGCGAGAAGGGGGAATATGAGCCGATCCATGCTATCCTCGAGGCGGACGAACCATGGATGCTCGTCGAGTTACTAACGGGCCAATCTAAGTGGGGTGTCGGTTCCCATTCGATAGGGTTCCGACTAGTGGCCCATGTCGTGGCTCACCCCAAATCAGTTTCATCTAGTACCCGAGTCCGTTCGATGGGTCCCGGGGGCCTATTGCCTTCCTTCAGAGGAATACCATGAACCAATCATCCGTCAAAGATGGACTCAAATACGAAATCGGCGAATGAACTTAGCATCCGATTGCTAGGCTAATGACAGCTAGTGTGTCCATTCCCTATTCGCCCTCGCTCTATTGTCCTGAGTCGGCCGTTTCAAACCCCGCTGGTCGGCCTCCGTACCTCTGGACCGTAATGGGCCGTCGGGGCATCTATAGCCCTTATCCCTTTGACTTACTTGGGCCCATGGGCCGTTGCCGCTGGTTGTGCCACGTGGGTGTTCCTCCGACCTCTGCGCGCGTGGGACGAGCCCGGATGAGTCGGAGGTTCTCCCGAAGTACGCTTGCACTCGCTCGCGTGGCGCGGTGGGCCCGGGATGGATCCTGTAATGATGATAGATACAGGGTGCATGTATCGGAGTGAGGAGAAAGGCGGGTGGTGTCAGTTACCTGCCATCGTGCGCGCGGCTCCCGATATTCCCGGGGACAGTGGAGAGGACGTAACCGAGCGGCCGCATTTAATGCGACTCGGGTCATGGCGCGGAGAGCCGAGGAGGTGCCGCTCTGCCTTCTGGGTCCCTATAAATATCTGCCCGCCGCTTCATCGTCCGTGAGCCTGCACTGTTTGCCTTCTTCGCCTCTCAACCTCGCTCGCATCGCCTCCCTTCGAATCTAGGGTTTGTGCTGCCACGTCTCCCACCTTAGCCACACTTTCCGCCACGTCGCGAGCCGCTCACCAAGCGCATCCCCCATGGCTGGAGAGTACCCGGAGAGGAGCTGGGCATGGTGCACGTTCGAATACGAGAGGGCGTTCGAGATGGTGGACGCGGGGCTGCTGCGCCCCGAGCTTTCCGCCGACGGACACCTAGAGTGGATAGTCCCCACTGGCGTCGACGTACCGGACCCGCCGGAGGGGTATGTGGTCTCCTTTCTTCCGTTCCACGAGCGCGGGTTCGGTACGCCGCCGTCTTGCTTCTTCTGCGGAATCCTTCACCATTATGGGATTGAGCTCCACAATCTCAATCCCAACTCCATCTTCCACCTCGCGGCCTTCGCGGCCATGTCGGAGGGGATGCTGGCGACGGAGCCGGACTTCATCCTGTGGAAGTTTTTCTTCAAGGCGTCGGTGTTCCTCCTCAATAGCCACAGTGCGAGGTATGTGGTGCCATGCGGAGGGTGCGCGCTCATCCTCCGTTCTGCCAACCTTGGTCTCTACATGCCGGCGTGGGCGATCTCCTCCAACCGGGGATGGCACTCGCAGTGGTTCTACATCTGGAACCACCCCGAGGCACCGCTGCCGGCCTTCACGGGTCGCCGCTTCACCGAGGAGCTCCCCAGCTGGCATTACGGCCCGACCCCTCATGAACTCACAGGGATACAACCCTATCTCCGGAGCTTGACGCGGCTTCGGGACTAGGAGCTGAACTTCTCGGGGGTCGTCGCGCAGTTCCTACAGCATCGGGTGCTCCCGCTCATGGATAGGGAGCGCTGGTTGCATGAGATGGTGCCCGGGGCATCACGCGAGTTTTCTGCCATGGCGGAGGTGGACCTGAGCCTCGAGGACGCGATCACCATCGCCCGGAGGCTGCTGGGGAATGCCCTGGACAAAGACGGTGTCTATCATTGCCCGCCGATGCGCCCGGACCTCAACTTCGTCGAGCTGGTGAGTCCGGGCCGCGCTGAATCGTCTTTATTCTTTTTTTTTGCTTCTCTCGTTCGGTGGTGCTGACTCGTGCGCCCCCTGTTCTTCTTTTGTAGGGGCCCCGTTCGACGGCTCACCATGTGGCTGACCCCCTTCCCGTTCCGCTAGTGCAGTGGATGGCGAACAGGGAGCGGAACGCGTGGCAGCAGGCAGAGGCCGCCGAGAGGAAGAAGAAGAAGACCGACAAGGCCTTGAAACGCACACAGCTAGACCAGTGACGGGCTTGTTAGCGCCGCACTGGAGAACTAGAGGAAGAATCGCCCACTGAGTCCGACGAGGACTGGTAGAACCTTAGTGGAGACGACGACGACGTCGATGATGACGATGAGGGGGACAGGCGTCCTCTGTCCGAGGTGGTGCCCGTGCTGCTAGCGGCGGGGACCCTACGCTACCCTGCCAGGGCTACGCCGGCGGTGGAGTTTCCCCCGGTGAGGACGCTCGGCGCGCACCTAGCCCCTGGTGGCTCCGGGGGCGGTGCTGCCGGTGACTCCCCGGCCACCCCTCTCCCCGCCCCGTCCGGGGGGAGTGAGGTCGGTGGACGGAGCAGCGGTTCGGGGACTGCGGGCCGCGGCGTGGTGGAGCCAACGCGGAAACGCCACCGCATCTTCTCCCCACGTTAATCTTGCGTTGTTCGATGTCTTTTTTCACTTTATCGACGAAAAGCGATCGCTAGTGGCTTGAACCCGCGCGATGAACGTCGCAGGACCACTGGAGGCTCCGTGCACGCGGGATGGAAGAAGTTGCGCCGGGGGACGCCATTGGTCGGCCCAGGGCAGGGTGGCGCGGCTCCGGCTCCTGGTTCGACGGGTCCGCCGGGGCCGGTGGTGACCCGACCCCGAGCGTTGCCGATGTTGTTGGCGCAGCGCCGCTGACCCCTGTTGACGCCAGTCCTACAGTCGTCGCGCCACCCTCTCCCCCAGAGGTGGTAGTCGTCGTCGACTCTGGGGAGGAGGGTGGCCTGGGTGACCCCATGGTCGTGGACGCCGAGGAGGTCCAGCCGGCCGCCGCGCCGGAAGACGCAGTGGCGGCGATTGCGGCGGGCGATACCGATGAGGGCGGTCCTGATGCTGCGAACGGGGCCGTGGGCGTCGCGGTCGTGACGTCTAAGGCAGCGGCTACCGGCGCGAGTGAGGAGGGGCTCCTGGGCAGTCCCCTTCCTCCAACCGTGCTGGCCCGGGACGCAGTGGGCCCCGTCTCGTTCACCGAGGAGGAGGTGGCGTCCGCTCGTGCATCGAAGGTCGTGCTTTCCCAGTCCAGCGCGGCCTCGCCGGGCGAGGTGGCTGGCGCTGGGGGGAGTGCCGCCCCTGGGGCCCTGCGTCGGCTTGGGCCTGACTGCCATTCCTTTGGGGACGGCGATCCGATTGGCTGGGTTGACCGGGAGAACCTGGGGGCGCCGGTGTTCGTGCTGGACGATCAGCGTGAGCTTCGGCACTGGAAATGCGTGGCTGCCTCCTGTCAGGAGCACGACCATCTCGTGGCGCGCGCAGTGGAACTGCTCCAGACAGCGGTCGCGTCGCTCTCCGACGACCTCTCGCGCCACGACAATGTGAGAGACTGTTTAACAATAAGCATTGCTTGTTCTTTCTTGTCGAGTTCCTGACCTCTCTCCCCTGCAGATCCTGATGGCGACGAGCGCCGAGAAGTCTGAGTTCCTCCATCGCGAGGTTGGCCGGTGGGATCCCGGGTCGTGGGCATCCGCCGGGGACGCTGACGTGGCGGAGGAGCTCGTAGCGACTCGCCGTCGTATGGTGGAGTTGGAGGAGCCGCTGGCCGCCTCGGAATCGAGGGCGGTGGACATCCAAGCGCTGGCACGCCAGAGCGCCACCAATGCCGAGCGGATCGAGTGAGAGCGGGGCGAGGCTCGTGCCGATGCCGAGGCCGTCTGCAAGATGCTGGAGGATGAGCGTGCGGCGCGTCAGGCTGAAGTTGAGCGCCTGACGGCCGAGCGCAATGCTGGGAAGCGCGACGATGCTGTGGCCCGCCTCGAGGATCTTGCGGACCAGGCACGTGAGCGTGGCGATGATGCTGATCGGAGGATCCTGGCTTTCTCCACCCAGGTGGGCGAGTTGACAACGGTCACCTTACAGCTCCACGCAACGATCCACGACCTGGAGAGGGAGAATGAAGGTATGTTGCCTTCCTCCGCCTGTTTGTCTTGGTATTATGTGTCTTTTCGCTTGGAGGTTGAGATCCCCTTCTCCTCGCCCCAGAGCTACGTGCTGGTGCGCAGGAGTCGTAGGCGTTGCGCAAGGCTATGCACGGAGTGTGCAACCTGTTCGGCGTCCCAGCCGCGGGGGACGGTCCTGACTCGGCACGGAACCGTGTTGGCCTGCTCTGGGAGCGGGGCCAAGCTCCGATCCAGGAGGCGCTGCGTGTCGGGATCCATCGCACGATGGCCATCGCCGCCTGCCTCTACGACGCGGTGACTCCTACGCTTGTCAGCGACGGCTACCCCTAGGACGCCCCAGAGGACCTACTCGACCAGATCGAAGTTGCCGTGGAGGAGCCAGCGACGATCCTGGCCGCCAACCTTGATGATGAGATCTTCCCGCCGCCATAGGAGTGACCCTGTGTGGTCAGTGATCAAGGCCGAAGGCCCTTGTAAGAAAAATTAATTCGTCTTTTGGTACGATACGCCCTAGATGGCTTTGAACAAGTTTGGTTGCTCCTTAGTGAGCTCGTTTTACGTTTCTGCATTTTTTCCGTTTCGATCTACTTGCTTTACTTTTTTCCAGTAAGAGGTTTGATCTGCTCGGGTGGGCAGTCGAGTGGAAGTACTTGGCTCCGGGGAGCCAGAGTACCTCGCGGCCCATTGCCGCGGCCCGGTGAGATTTTCTTTCTTGACCGGGAAAAGCGAAGTTTTCGTTCAGCTGGAAAAAGTGCGGGTTTTTGCGCAAAAAACTTTTTGGAGAGAAAAACAGGGGGTTCCCTCCTTTCCAGCCCCGAGCGAGGTGTGCTCTGGCGCACGCCGGGAGTGCACCTTGCTAAGTGATTGGTCCAAGGGTTCCCGCGTTTTTATTCCTCGAACTTTTTGCTTAAGGAGGGTTACATGTGTATGTACAATGTTCTAAGTAGACTAAATAACAGTAGAAAAGACGACATAGCTGTTGATGTTGCGGGCATCCGAGCTCTTCGCGCTCTAGGGGTCGACGTCCATCCTGTCTGCGGCTTCGATCGCCGCCACCAACTCCTCGCTGCGCACCTCGACCATGGCGTTCTCGTAGCAGTCCACCTCACACTGGTACGCCACCTTGAGGTCGGAGGTGACTATGATGACGCCGTGCGGCCCCGGCATCTTGAGCTTGAGGTAAGTGTAGTTGGGGACGGCCATGAACTTCGCGTAGCATGGCCTCCCCAAAACCGCGTGGTAAGTTTCGTGGTAAGCCACGACCACGAAGGTGAGGTCCTCGCTCTAGAAGTTGTCTGGCTCCGCGAACGTGACAGGCAGGTCGATCTGCCCCAGGGGTACCATTTGTCTTTCGGGGACGATTCCCTGAAAGGGAGCCCCTGAGGATCGGAGATTTTCCCTTCGTAGGCCGAGGGCCTCAAACACGTTGTAGTACATGATGTTGATGCTGCTGCCCCATCCATCTGTACCTTGGTGAAGCGCACGTTCCCTATGATCGGGTCCACGAGGAGTGGGTAACGACCCGGGTGGGGAATGTGGCTCGGGTGATCGTCTCGACCGAACGTGATGTCGGACTCCGACCAGTCGAGGAAAGTTGGAGTTGCCAGGGCGGCTGCGAAGACCTCGCGCCGCTCCCGCTTCTGCTGGCGCTTGCAACCGTAGGCCTCCGAGCCCCCGAAGATCATGAGGCACTTGTTTACGTGCGGGTAGGAGCCTTCGCGACCCGTCCTGGTCCTCCGGCTACTTCGGCTGGTCATCCTTGTCAGGGACGGCTTTGAAGTACATGGCCATCATTTCACACTCCTGGAGTGTGTGCTTGACTGGCCCGTTGTGGTACGGGCATGGCTTGGTGAGCATGTCGTCGAACTTTCCCCCCTTCTTCCCGCCCTGGGGATGGGAAGTTTTGCGATCCGCTGCCGCGACCACGTTGTCACCGCCGTGTTGTGGCCTGCCCTTCTTCTTGTTCCTGTTCTGGGCGCGGTTGGAGCCGCCTTCGCCGGCGTCCTCCACTTCCTTGCCCTTCCCTTTGTCGGGGTGGAAGATTGCGCCGACTGCCTCTTCGCCCAACGCGTAGCTCGTGGCGATGTCGAGTAGTCGTTCGGTGGTGCGAGGGTTGCTGCGGCCCAGCTCGTGGACCAGCTGCTTGCAGGTGGTGCTTGCGAGAAATTCCCCCACCACGTCCGCATCGGCCGTGGAGGGGAGCTTTGTGCACTGCTGGGAGAAGCGACTGATGTAATCCCGGAGGGACTCGTCCGACCTTTGCCTGCAGTTGCGGAGATCCCAGGGGTTACCTGGGCGCGCGTAAGTGCACTGGAAGTTCCCCATGAAGGCCCACTGCAGGGAGCTCCACCCGTCGATGGTGTTGGGGGGTAGATGCTCGAACCACGTGCGGGTCGAGTCCGAGAGGTGGAGAGGCAAGTTGCGGAGGACGAACTCGTCGTCGTCCGCGCCGCCGGCCTGGAAGGCGAGGCGGTAGTCGTCGAGCCAGAGTCCAGGGTTCATTTCCCGGAGTACCGAACGATATTGGCTGGCTGCCAGAAACGTTGCAGGAACGGAGCACGTTGGATGCAGCGAATTTAGGCTAAAGAGCCCGGCGGCTCCGGAGTGGGAGGCTGATCTTCGTCGCTGTCATATCGGCCACCACGCCGGACGTGGTAGCCTCTTCTTGCGTCGTCCTGCTTGGCGTGCTTGCGCGCGTCGAGCGTGTCGCGTGCGTTGCGCTTGTCGCCTACGCGAGCGTGAACCGTCGGACGTCGATGTCCATGCGGCGCGGGATCCTGGTGAACTGAGCCCTCGCGGTCATTAGGCGCTGGGTCGACCTGATGGTTGAAGTTGAGCCTGCGTCTCCGCGACGCGGAGCTCTCGGCCTGCTGAGCTGCGGCGCGCCCCAGAAGGGATTTGAGCTCGTCGTGAGCATGCTTTCCTTCGGGAGTATCGGGGACCGGGAGGTTGCGGAGCAGCATCGCCGCTGCCGCTATGTTCTGACTCGCCCGCGCGAAGTGCGGGGGTCGTGCTCGTCATTGATGATGCGCTGATGTACCGCTCGGGCTTCCCTTCGAGCGCAGGGCTCTTCGGGGGCCCTAGCGGCTTCACGCTCGAGCTTTTCATGCTCGAACATCACTCGTCATTGCCCTTCCTGGAGCTTCTGCTCCATGTCGCGGAGCTCTTGAAGGTAGCGCCGCTGGGCATCAGAGGACTGCGGGTCACCCCGCGGCGTCGGTGCTGGTGATCTCACTCCGTCGACGGGCGTGTGGACGTCGTCACCATCCTCGTCCTCGATGAGGGTGGCGTCGATGGCAGCCCCGTGCGGTGGTGAGTCGCACATGAAGCACTCATGCCCATGGTTGGCGCTGCAGTCGCTCGAATTGGAGCCGAGCAGGTAATCGCTGGCGTGCAGGAAACCGTAGAAGACCTCCTTATCCCCCAGACCTTCGAAGTCCAGGGGCTCCCAGGGATCAACGCTCCCGTGGCTACAGTCGGCATTGGATGTCGCCTCCGAGCTCATAAGGAGGTCGGAGATGGACCGAAGATGGTGCGACGCGAGCCCGACGTGTGTCCCCTCTGCGGGGTCAGCGCGGAAACCCGCGGCCACCGCCTCCGAGTAGGATGCGGCGGCGTTCCGCAGGCCATACGGCAGCGCCCTCGAGGCGGGCGTCGAGGTGAGCTCGAGAGAGAGCGGTCGCCCTCCCGCGAGCTGTGCCGTTATATTGGCGGATGCGAAGTAGAGGTTGTGGAGGGACCCCTGAGTAGGCTGGGGGCCCACCGAGGTGTCGAGCTGGCGTTCGAACTCTGGGTAGTCGGCTCGCGGGACGGCTGTCCCTTGAGCGTTCTGCCCCTCGGAGGTAGACAGGTCAAGGTGGGCCATGGACGCTGTGATGGCGTCCACGGCTACCTCGGAGGATACTGTGGGGCGACGGAGGACCAAGTCGCCCCCCTGCCCGTGGCACTGGAAGTCCAGGCTACCAAAGCGAACGATGGAGCCTGACGCGAAATCGTTGTGGCGAGATGCCATCCGATACTCGAAAATACGGGTGACACCCAAAGTTCCCCTACCTGGCGCGTCAACTGTCGGTGTCTAAAATGGCGGGGTCTAGACAACCAACGAGTAAATTTCTAAGCGTGTCAGAGATCGGATGGTTACGCTCGGAGAACACAGGGTTTATACTGGTTCAGGCACAAACGCCCTACGTCCAGTTTGCTGCGGAGTCGTGTTACCAAGCGTGGAGAGCTCGTAGAGGGGAGCTACAAGCTATGGTGAGAGAGGGAAGCTGGTTCCCAGGTCTCGTGCATATAGGTTCTTGGTTCTGGTAAGAGCCTGCGCAAAGGCGAGTATGTGTGTGTGAATGAGTCGAGAGAGCTCAGAGAGAGTGTCAGAGCGAGGGATTGGAGGTCCGTTCTCCCCCTTTATACATAGGGAGAGACGCAGGATTACAGTAGAGAGAGAGAGAACGTGGGCCCGGCCGAGGCTGTCGACTTGGGAGCGCTTTAGCTTTTGTTTGCCTTCCTTGCCGGGGAAGATTGCGCTTGTAGGCACGCCGCCCGGGTCCTGTTCATCCTTGATGGAGCTGTAGCCATGCGCCTCAAGACTGGGAACACCGTTGTTCCCTGATTTGGGTATGGGCGGGGGTTGGCAGCACACGGCTAGGCACCCCCGCGTTCCGTCGTACAGGGCTGAGAGCGCCCTAATCTCTGTTCAAGTGTCCGCCGGAGGCATAGCGTGAGCATAGCGAGTGTCAATCGGCGGTCAGGCAGCACAGGAGCCTGTACCGTAGGGAGTGCACAGGGGCAAGCATGGCAGCTCACGCCTTGAAGCCCCATCTCTAAGGACAAGGGGTACTATGGGCCTTTTGACTATAAGCCAAGGCAGCACGGGCCGGTTGCGGCGACGCCTCCGAGGGTAGACGACGTCACGGATGACGTTTCGCTAGCTCGGACGAGGCGGAGGAGCCCCCGAGGGTGGAAGCGTTTACGGATGACCTTCCCCCGGTTCGGACGGGACGGAAGTGCCTCCAAGGGCGGATGGCGTCATGGATGACGTTTCCCTAGCTCGGACGAGGCGGAAGTCTTTCCGAGGGAGCGCTGTTGATCTGGTTGGTTGGAGGCGGGGAGCCCCTGAGGATGGTGACGTCACCCTGGCTCGGACGGGGCGGAGAGCCCCTGAGGGTGATTTTGTTTTTGCGAAGTCCGGTGTTTAGGGTACCCCATTCTCAAGTATCCGACATCCAAGGTTTCACTATTCGCCGAGGCACGAACAACTGTCTCGGGTAACCCTGTGGCAGGCTATCGGTGGTAAAACATCGACAGAGGTATCCCACCTCCGTGCTTGCCTCACCTGACAATCGATGTGATGGATAGGAGGAGGCATCCGTGGCGGCGACGCAGAGATGAGGAGGAGCACCGCTAGGGAGGGGAAGGGATAGGGTTTGGGGGTGGGCGAGCTAGGGGGCTTGACCAGATGGGGCTTGGCTAGATGAGGCTCCTAGCAAGTGGTTGGTCGGGCCATCAACAGGCCATGTGCATGGACCGGGCCGTGTCGTGGCGGCCCCACGTGCCTGGGTCAGCCTAGGCACGGCCTACTCATCTAGGCCATGTGAGCCGGGCCCACTGATCACCGTGCCAGGCCGTGCTTGGGCCAGGCTAAAATACCGTGCCTCGTGTCAGGCTCACGGGCCTGGGCTGCATGCCCAAATATAGTACTATATCCTTTGACCTCGGTTAGATAAAAAAAATTATGTTTGTAAAGTATTGTAGTTGTTTGTATTTGATAATTATTGTCCAATCACAAAGTAACTAGATCAAAAGATTCATCTCGTAAATTACAAATAAAGTGTGTAATTAGTTATTGCTTTTATCTATATATTTAATGTTCCATACATATGTCTAAAGATTAGATGTGATGGAGAATTTTGTAAAGTTTTGGAATTTTAAAGCGGACGCTAATAATAAGTTAATATATATACAGATATGCAATAAAGTGTAGCCTACCTCCTCCGGTCCTTCCTCCTCTTCTTATAAAAGGGAAGCCTTCTCGATGATTTGTTGTTGCATTATAAGAAAAAAAATCAGATCATATTTGGGGTGGTTGAGTGCCGCGCGCGTTCATGGAGGCAGAAGAAAACAACATGGAGGACTCAAGCTTGTTCATGCAATGGGCGATGGACACACTGCTGCAGGAGGAGGAGGACGGCGGCTGCGGCGACGAGGTAGTCTTCCCTTCGCTCCAACCGCTCCGCGACACCTCGGTCGACGACGGCCGCGGCGAGCCAATCTTCCCTTCGCTCCAAGCGCTCCGCGACGCCTCCCACGCGGCGAAGATGGTGCGGGAGCTGATGGCCGGTGCAGAAACTCACGACGCGGCAAACACCTGGTCGAGCGGTTCCGGCGACGGCGACGAGGTCATGGACGGCGGCAACAGCGGGGCCACCGAGCCTGCACCCCCAGCCGCTACGGCAGCCACGGATTACTATGGCGGCTCCTGGCCGCCACATTCGTTCAAGTCCAACTCGTCGTTCGCGCGCGCGCCACCGCCACCGCCACCGAGCAGCAACAGCAACAGCAACACCATCCTTCCGG
Source organism: Microstegium vimineum (assembly GCA_022036555.1). Taxonomy (NCBI): domain Eukaryota; kingdom Viridiplantae; phylum Streptophyta; class Magnoliopsida; order Poales; family Poaceae; genus Microstegium; species Microstegium vimineum. The sequence goes on along the minus strand of CM039127.1, from coordinate 49,453,371 downwards.
CAGTGAGCTGGAACTTCGTCACCGGCTCGGCGCAGCCTGGCAGCGACGGCGTGATGGAGGAAGCCGCCGCCGTCCCACTAAAACGCAGCTTGCCGCCGGAGCTGGCTCACCGACGCCGGTCGTCACCACCGCCGCCGAGAAGACCCCACCACCCAATACGCAGCATGGGAGCCCCATCGTCGGCGTCGTGCACGCCGGACCACATCGTCGCGGAGCGCAATCGCCGGGAGAAAATCAACAAGCGCTTGATCGAGCTCTCCACTGTCATCCCAGGCCTCAAGAAGGTCGATCATCTCCCATCCGATCCAAATGTTCTCTGCTGCATCACTGTCCTTGTTCTTTGTTGCATCGATCAAATCCTCGATATCTTGCTACTGGTGGCAGATGGACAAGGCGACGATCCTCTCCGACGCGGCCAAGTACGTGAAGGAGCTCCAGCAGAGGCTCAAGGCCCTAGAAGAGGCTGCTGCCGCCGGCGCCAGCGCCCGCAGCAGCAGGAGCAAAGCGCCGCCGACGGACGAGAATAATGGCGGTTCACTGTCGCCGACGTCGGCATCATCCTCCTCGTCGGGGGCACCGGCGCTTCCGGAGATCGAGGCACGCTTCTCTGAGAGGAGCGTGATGGTGAGAATCCATTGCGGGGCCGGCAAAGGGATGGCGGCGGCAGCGCTCGCCGTGGTCGAGGGCCTCGGACTCGCCGTCGTCCATGCCAATGTCATGCCGTTCTTGGCTTGCACTATCATCATAACCATCACGGCAGAGGCAAGTCTGTTTTCTTCTTCTTCTTCTTCTTCTTCTTCTTCTTCTTCTTCTTCTTCTTCTTCTTCTTCTTCTTCTTTTCTCCCCATATTTATTTTATTTGGACTAACACATTCAGCACTCTGATCTCTGCATGCTTTGTATATTTCAATAGGATGTACTATAAAAATACTAAACTTTTAATTTGGTGTACCAAATGCCTGAAAATGTGATGTTTTAGTTAGCTGGTTAGGAATATATATAAAATGGAGGGAAAATCGTAGACAAAGCACAAATGTCAGGTAATATTATAAGCTTATAATCCTCATATCATTAAATGATAGTCTGTGTTGTAAGGACCGTTCAGCAGTACAAACCAAATACATAATGTCAATTCATCCCCTCTCTTCTTAATGAAAAGCATACGAAGACATGTTCCCAAAAGGAATAATGTCAATTCCTTCTTATATACAAAGTGAGCATATATATTGTGTAATTGTGTAAGGTGTGTTCTCAGTCTGAAAATGGAGGTTTTACTAGGTGGTTGTTTTAACAATGCAAAGCGAACACACATATCGTGATTGAAATCTTAATTCTGGTTCTTGATTTCATTTCGACATTGCTAATACATTGCTTGCTTAGTGGCATAAATTAGCATTTGAGTCAAGTATATGCACACAGCGAAACCAGTGAATACTAGCTATGTGTACGTACTTCATTCCCTTTAGTATGATAACGTCATGAGCACACATTTGTTCAGAAACTATACTGATAAGTGTGATCTTTGGTGTATATATATCGGGCATATCAGTGTGCACACACCAAACAAAAATGAATGATATTTGTTAAATTTGAAAAGAAGTAGTCCCTCCATTCCAAATTATAAGACATTCTAACAATCTTGGAGAGTCAAAGCATCTCAAGTTTGACCAATAACTATAAAAAAATTATAAAGATTTATAGCATCAAATAAGCATACTATATAAAAATATAATTTATAAAAAAAACTAATGATACTTAGTTAGCATCATAAATATTATTATATTATCATATTTTAACTATAGACAAATGTTATTATATTGTCATATAAATTTGTCCTATTATGTGTGCAAACATGCAATACGTACTTTGTCCAATAATCAATAGATTTTTGAGTTGTCTTCAATCAAATTTTTTAAACTTCGACCAAAAAAGACATAAAAAAGATTTATAGTACCAAACTAGTATCATTAGATTTATCGTAGAATATATTTTCATATATAGTGTTTATTTTATATCATATATGTTGTTATTTCTTTCTAGAAAATTGGTCATAGTTATAAATTTGACTTGTGCGGATTCTATGAATTGAATTTTTCTGAGATAGGAGTATATATACCACAGCAAACTACTCAGGCCTTATATATTAGCTTTACTTTTGTTTCCCTTTGTCTCTTATTGTCTGCTAATAATATATACTATTTGGTGCAAACGTCACTTGTTCATTTCAGATGGAAGGCCGCCTCACCTTGACAACGGAGCAGATTGTTGCCAAGCTCAAGTCTACATTATCACACCAGAGTAGCATCAGCTGCAAAGATACCGAAGAGACAGAAAATTGATTGAATGCTTTCATATACAGTAGCACAACAGTGAATATATATATCTTTGTAAAAAGTTTACAGGTACGGTTTGATTTTTCACCACGTGATCCGGCATCATCACGTAGCTATCTATCTAGCAGCTTCCCATGTGTTTGCCTGCATGAGGGTGAATTCTATGAGTACTCCGTATATAGGTCCTATAGGAGGAGTAGATGCATGCCTATATATACTCTACCTGTTCTAAATTATAAGTTGTTTTGATTTTTTTTACATCTATTCTGCTATTCATCTAGATCTTACAAATGTCTAAATACATACATGAAAAATTGAATAGAACCTATATGACTAGATCGGCATTATATTGGAGGGAGATGAGATTATGCGTGCATGTCACCGGATCAGCTCTACATCAGTGTCCATCTGGTGGCTAATTAATGGTGAGGTTGGGCATCAACAACCTTTCTGTAGTCACTAAATATTTTCTTATTGCATTCATCAGTACAAAGCATGAAGCGAGAGGGGCAGGGGCCAGCGCATGTGAATGCCCACAGAAAGCTAAGGATGCTATTTTAAGTATATATAAGATCATTTCTGCAGTCGATGTATTTGCAAATTGCTATGAGCGAACATCAACAACTTGATATGAGCAGCAAGCAGCCTGCAAGTTATGTAGGGAGATTTAAATATAAATCAGAGTATAAATTATTAGCTCTCAATTCACGCATGTTTTTCTTTTACAATCTCATGTGTGTAAAATCCACGTTCATGTACTACACACACACACACACACACTGTACATGTTGTTTTTTAATGATCGATTAATCCACGTTTTCATGTATCATTGCTTGCATACGAAAACAATCACTATACCAAAAATGAAAATTCCTCGTGGGTCTATGATTTCCTTGAGTGCCAACATCCAACCGCCAAGGCATCTACCATTTTCTTAGGGGTTGTAGTAAACCGCCAAGGCAATTTGTATCCTTGGCGGTCCACTCAGCCTCCAAAAAAATATGTAACTTTTTTTTACTGTTATTGTGAATCGTCAAGAAAACACAATTTCCTTAAGTGCTATTGCAAACAGAAGGAAATCATTTAAAAAGTCAATAGTTTTTATGATTTTTTTTCAAATAATCTCGGATGGAGAAATGACCTAAACCAAAGTTGGAGTAGTCCAAAAGATCTTTATTATTTTAGACTATTCTATTTATTTACCTTCTAGTTTAATACTTCTTTATTATTTTGGTTGTATTCTATTTTAGACTAGAAGGTGCAACTAAAGCATGGCTATATATAGGGATCACATGTAATAACACTTCGGAATAGTAGTGCCTTTCTAACCCTCGAGGGAGGTGTGAAAGAGCAGTTGAGGAAGGCTGCCAAAAAGCTCTACGAGGACCAACTCGAACATGGTGGATTACAGATGCCTGACAGAGCAGTCACCTCTAAGGCTACCAGAACTAACTATGAAATTGGGAGCAATCTTAGGTAAACACTAACCTAGACACCATGTTTAAGCTAATGGTTACTACTCTAATCACGATTTATAACTACAACACTCGATGCGAGCGGAGATCATCCCATGCTAATGTGTGATAACTATACTAACCATACTCATGAAAGACATGCAAGTAAATGGAGAAGATAATTATATTTAAGCATAAGTCTTGGAAAGGTAAGATACAAAGATATACCAAACCTCAAAGGACTCCTCTAAAACATGACCATGGCTCAACTCTTCCTAACTCTCATTTCAACTATTCTACTTCTACATGTTGAGAGTGATGTGGAGATTTCTCTCTTATGTTGTGTCTTAATCTCCAATGAGATGGATCTCTAATTGATAAGGATGACTTCCTAGAGGGGGTATGGGAGTCAAAGATGGAGTAGGGAGCAAGCAGACGCCACATCATCGATCCGCACCAACTCCCACATCACCATTGGATAAACCAACTTAAAATCACCTTAAATTAATGGTGTAGATCTTGGAAAACATGCACGAGACGACAGAGGACAAATGGACCTAGGGATAGGCCGGTCGACCGGGTGGGGCTGACCACCCACCCGTGCTAGGTAGGCCTCCCCTTCTGGTTATGGGTCCTACTCCAATCTTGAGTGGGTTTTCATAGGCTTCACATCAGTTTGCATATTTGAAGTGCATGACGATGATCCCATTGATCCTATTAAGTAAACTAGAATCCTTCGACTACCTCTTGATGTCTTGTACTTATATAATCCTTGCTATTTGACCTTGCAAGCACAATTTTCTAAGTACAAGTGGAACCAAGTAAAATCATAACATAAGTTATTACTTCTAAATTATTTTTATGTTAATCAATTCTTATGTGATGGTTTATAATTGTCTTTAGTGATCACCAACAACTAGTGACTTATTTTCTTGTCACCTTGACACTCTGTGTGTCCATTTCCTTGGTAGGTGGGTAGTCAAGGAAAACTTCCTTGAAAACTAGCCGCCAAGTAAATTTTATTTTCCCTGCCATCCAGCCTTGGCGGTACATGCTTGATGGTTGACCACCAACAAATATTTCCTTGGCGGTTTTTAGCCTCCAAAGAACTTTAGTTTTATGGTAGTGAATAGCAAGCCCTAACACGGGTCTGAAGTCCTTAATTTCTTTGTAGTGATCACATTTTTCTTGGATTATGTTAGGAGTTAATAGCGCTATATTGCTCTGGTGATCGATGGTGTGATGTTCTCGTCGACGACACATGCTATAATGAGATTGAATTGAACATTCAGGGCATGTCAAAGCTCCTAGGGTATCTTTTAGGTTGAATCCAAGGGAAGCTTTGCCGAACAGTTTTTCAAGTGATTCTATCTTAATTTCGTAAATTGTTTCTCTAAAATTGAACTAGGGGTCTGAGAGGTAAAAATAAGTAGCTTCTCCTAATTCACAAAGCGCACAGAGTCATAACATGCGTAGAGTCTAACCTAGAGAATAATGTTAGAGAATCACTTCTCTCCTAGAATCAACTTGCCTAGAGAATCTGAGGCAGGAGGAGCTCTACCAAACAACCCTCGATTCAATGAGTATCTATGCCACCAAATGATCACAATGACACAATTTGAACAATCCTTATCGCTTTATGTATAAACTATAATTAATGGTCAAAGTTTTAGAATAAAACTATCATAGACATAATAATAAATTGCATGCATTCTAAAAGGTTAATTATGTACGTAGAATCCGAGAATTAAACAAACATACACTTAATCCAATAAATAATGATGAGAACCCAACTAAGCATGCATTGATTAACTTTGTTGTCATGTACAAGCATGATTAACAATTAATATAATCAAGTTGATTAGCTAGGATCTCGATTGTGTCATCCATATATTTTGCAATCAATAAATAATAGTGCAAAAGTTTAGATTGAAAGCGCCATATGTAATAGCCACCCTAAGGGGGCTCCAAGCTATTTTCGATGTCGCCGTCAGGGCACCTCAATCGCAGTCGCAGTCGTGGACTATGGCTCGGACTTCTCCTTCCTTTCCCCCGAGGCTGCCAATGACAAGGAGTGGAATACATCCCTCGTTTATAGTTGAGCAATTCTTTAGGTTCAGTTCATTTAAGTTTACTCAAAATAAATCTACTAATGAATTCATCATTGATGTTCGGCTGAGTCCTTGTTACCTACAATGATTTTAGTGATAGCCATGATGAAGTCTGGTTTGTGGGGTTTTATTTTATCCGCAGGAGGTTAGTTTGTGCTTACTATCTGCAAAGGCAAAGGTGTTATGGACAATCCTATTGGGATAGTATCCCTAGATCATCAACCTCATCGTTAATGTCCGTGAAGCCTAACTTGATGGATCAATGGTTGAAGGTGTTGAATCTACAGGCTATGTTGTACACAAAGATTCAACTGCCAATATTCTTCTATCAGTTCATATATGTTTTGGTCCTATTTTGGTGCAATCTTGCAACATATCTAAGGTTTCGGGGAATTTTTATGATCGGATTCGGCACATAACTATACATTGGCTTCGGTGTTCAATGCGGTCGTGCTCATTTAGAGCATTGGCTACATCCACCGAGGCCTCGTCGAAGAAGATGAATTGAAGCACATGGGTATAATCTTGTTTTTTATTTCAGGTTGTTTTATATGTAATTAATTTGAGGATGTACCATATGCCAAATTTTAAAATGATTTCTCCTTTTATTTACAAAAGAAAAGGTTTAATCAGAAAGCGATTGTGTTTGAATTGAGAAATTATTAGGTTAACCCAGACAACAGACCAGGAGTAAACACGAAGATCTTTGTTCAGCAAACCCAGGAGGACAGGACCCATTTTGATTCTGCTATGTTTATATAATACATGTATCGACTTATATTATTGTTTGGTGAGTGTTCATGATCCAAACTACTAGGGACATTTCTTAATTATTAGGTAGACTAGACAGCTCTTGGTCGATATCTCCGATCCGTGTTTGTATATATATAAACCAACTTTTGATTATTGCAAGTGTATACGTAGGCATTTATCAATTTCCATTTGCGGTGAAGCAAATCAGAACGTATGTTTCATATAATATTAATTCTCCACGTCTATTCAAAACAGTGCGTATTTTATTCGTCACCGCCGGATACTTTAAAAACATATTCACAAATAATCCATAGGTAGGGTCTAACGCTCTAAGCTAATGTTATTTTCTATTTTTTCATCTTCTCTAGACGCTCACTTTCAAGGATATTATATATATTATTCAAGAGATATACAGGGTAATTACACGTAGATATAAAAAGAAATTAGTCTATATATATATATATATATATATATATATATATATATATATATATATATATTGTAGGAGTTAGATATTTATAAGGATTTTTAGCATCGGCTATACATACATACATACATACATACATATAGTGGTAGGAGGTGGACAGCAACATCAAGGACGCTACGGTTGCAACGAATCGCAAATATGCACGGTACAATATACGGCGACCTGGCTCAGCAAGTTCCGTGTAGCATTAGGACTTGTTTGGAACGCAGGAATTTCACATGAATTACGTAGGAATTTCACAGGAATCAGTTCATTTTTATAGGAAAAAGTACAGGAACAGAAAAAAAATCCCGCGTTCCAAACTCGATCGATGATATGTGTATCAACCGGCTGAGCTGTCACTCTTTTTTTTTACATATTGGCATGATCAATTTTTATTTTGTATATATGTTAGAAATATATAATTATACTATTAGAGATGAGTTAGTTAGCACACTAATTATTATGTCATTTGTGGTTGCTAATGACCCATTAGAGAGAGGCATACACATGCTCTCTCCAATGACCCTTTGGTCTTGTATGGGTGTTATCGTATTCACCCCAATTCATATGTGTTAAGATGATTAGGATAGAATTTTTTCACTTTAATATAATCCATCCAAATACATATATATGAATTGATATCAATCTGATTACATGCAAACAAAGCCTTAATGCATATATCTTTGTGTATGTCATAACTGAATGGTCGAATAACCAGTTAATTCTACACTATATATTACCATTTTCTCTTTACACTATATACATTGACTAATTTATTTGCGATTGCTGCTGCGAGGGCCGGTCGAGGAACAAATCAGATATTGTCAGTAATGTATCTTATATATTTTGCTAACGACTGCTTTCTTGTAAGCATGTGCAAATCACCAGCAGAACACCAGTCAATATTTTCGGCACATAGCTGTTGCAGTACAGCTACTTGACATTGCGTGTAATTACTATTGATTTTGTCTTGACATTGAAAAGCCAATTTTCACTACTAATATATAAGGGCCGTTGTAACGTGGCGCTTGATTATTTTTTGGTTGATAAGCCGACTGATATTGTTTTTAGTTGTTTTGTTGTGAGAGAAAAACATTGGCCCTGTTTGGTACCACGGTGATCCAGAGAAACGCTTCTCAGATAAATTGTACAAATATGAAAAATGTGCTTATTTGAGAAGCTGGTATGACCTAGCTTCTGCGTTTTAGTGTAAAAATGGGGTGGTGGGGAGAAGCGCGGTCAGAAAAAACTATCAAAAAACGAGTTGTGTTTTAGTGTAAAAATGGGGGTGGTGGGGAGAAGCGCGGCCAGAAAAAATTATCAAAAAGCGAGTTGTTTGAATGTTAGTTTCAACTTATTTTAATCATAAGCAGCATTTAAGTTGTTCCAAACAGGTCCAATACTATGATGGCTAATAAGTTGGACTGATAGTGTTTTGGTTGTCTTGTTGTGAGAGAAAAACACTTATATCAATCCAAACAAACAAGACAATTAACTCCTAATTCTTGGACTGAATATTGAATAGCTAGGAAAGGCTCATCCAATAATTTACAAAGTTCCTTCCATGCCATGAAAATTATTGCCACCCCTTACCTGTCACTCAAAAGTATAGAATCGCATCATCGTCATCAATTTAGATTTTTCTCTCTTTGAAAAAAAATAAATCAATGCATCAACGTTTTAGATACCGAACCAAACAACATCCATCTCATAGTTAGCTCGCTAGTTGTGAACTAGTTGAGAATATATCGTGTGCAAACCTTAACTTAACTTCGTGAAAACTCGTACAAACGAAAAAAGTTATCTAAATTCACAAAAAAAATCATATGTAGATGATACAATGATACATAACCTTATAAAATATTTTTTTCAAACTCGACTTTGTTTGTTAGATATAAAAATAACAAATTTCTAACAAATCATCTAGATATTTTTCTGGCTTGAAATTTCTTATTTTTATATCTCACAAATGAAGTCGAGTTTGGACAAGATATTTTATAAAGTTGTGTATCATCATATCATCTATATGTATGATTTTTTTAGTAAATTTAGACAATTTTTTTGTCATTATTTGCATGAGTTTTCGCAAAGATTGTGGTTTGCACTCTACCGAACTTAATTAGCTAACTTTTACTAGCTACTAGTAGTGTATATAGCACTATAGCAGCTAGCAAGGAAAGCCGAATGATGGACCAAAAGACCCATGTCACCTTGTGAGCCCATTTAGGGAATCCCTTCTCACGGGCCTATTACTATGCATAGCCCAAACTGAAACACCACCTATAGATGATGCCAGCGGCCCACACAGCAATTCAAGATTCAAATGAAGCAAGCCCGCTAGCTACCTGCTGTGTGTTTTGCTCAAAAACAAAAGGAAAAAGTCCATATTTTCTCCCTGTACTATCATCCGTGCTCATTTTTCCTCTCTAAACTATAAAACCAGAAATCTTTTCTCCTTCAACTTTGAAAATCGTTCGTTTTACCTCCCTGAGTGATTTTGGACAGCGGTTTTGTCTTTTGTCTTTTTTATTTATTTCGACTGAATCTTTGGAAAATCATAGTAAATCATAGAAAAATCATAAAATAAAAAATTCAATTTTGTTGGACTCCACATGAGTAGATCTATACAGTGAATATATAATATGATATAATTTAGTACAAATTTTTTTAATTAATTACAGAAAAGTGTAGATTTAAAGATAAAAAAACTTTGTACTAAAACATATCATATTATATATTCACTATATAGATCTACTCATGTGGAGTCTAACAAAATTTGATTTTCTATTTTATGATTTTTTTGTGATTTACTATAATTTTCCAAAGTTTCAGTCAAAACAAATAAAAAAGGAAAAAAAACAAAACCACTGTCCAAAACAACTTAGGGAAGTAAAACGAACGGTTTTCAGAGTTGAAGGAGGAAAGATTTCTGGTTTTACAGTTCAGGGAGGAAAAACGAACGCGGACGATAGTCCAGGGAGGAAATATGGACTTTTTCCAAAACAAAAACTACCTGCTTTGTGTTCCAAACAAAATGCATATATGCTATATATGCACAAAGAGATCTACATAGCGATCATGCGTGCTTGATAGAAAGTAAAATAAAAGTTGCAAGAAGATGTCGGTAGATGTTACATGAAATATTTAGACATTAATTTATAGTATTAAATATAGAGTAATTACAAAATTAATTATGGAGGCTAATTTGCGAGACGAATTTATCAAATCTAATTAGTCAATAAACATGTGGTAGCGATGGATTAATTAGACTTAATAGATTCGTCTCGTGAATTGATTTTTGCAATTAATTTTATAATTAATTCATGTTTAATCATCCTAATTACAATCTGAACCTTCGATATGACACGGATTAAATCCCAACACTCAGGATACACACACCTTGGAAGACCGAAGGCGACAGCCTGGGGGGCGGAGCATGCCCCATACGCCATGCCCTAGCTAGGGCCCCCAGCCGTGCGTGTGCGCTGCCCCGCCCCAGCGGACAACCAGTTGTGGGGGCTGATCGGGACCGTCACCACCCACTAGTAAGCACCTTATTACTTGTTGTTGTGCTGCTGCTGTCGTCGTTTGTTGGAATATGATCCGAATTATAACGTGAGTCTTGTGGGGACGTCTGGAGGGCCCATGGTTCGGGGTATGTTTATTAGCGGATTTGTTTCCGTGTTGGACTGCAGTCAGTCCGTCCTATAAATACATCTTGTAAGCCGCACGGAAAGAGAAGACGACTCATTGTATTCCCTGCGTTCTGTAAACACTCTCCTCATATAGTGAAGATCGTCGGCTCATATAGTGAAGATCGCCGGTTGGCGCCCGTGGTTTTTTCTCGCAAGGGTTTTCCACGTAAAATGTGTGTCTCATGTGCGATCTTGTTTGATTATTCCCTAACAAGTTGTATCTAGAGTCTGACACGAGATTAGATTGAAAAAAAAGTTAGGGTTTCGTCCCGGTGTCGTCGCGCCGCCGCCCAGGTCAATCTGCACTTGGGTGATTTCTTTCGTGTTGTCCTATCAGCGACTCGGTATCTGCTACGCGCCGAGTCCAAGGCGGAGTTCTATCGGCTGTGCCAGCGATTCCGAAGTGGAGGCGAAGGGGTGTTGTTCCGCGCAGGGCTCGAGGTGATCCCACATCGTGCTGCCGCGTTTTGTGAAATTGAAGCCGATCTGCTGCTGCTGCTTTGCATTCCCAGAGAAATACAAGTAATCTGCTATTGCTCCTTGTTGTGCGCGTGGATCGAGGAGATCAAAAGCCACTTTACTGTTGCAAGGTCGTGAGTTGGTAAGAAAAAAATCCAGCACATCTCTGCTACGTGCACCCAAGTTCTGTACCAGGAGGGTTTCAGTTTATTGCTGATTGTACACAAGAATTGTACACAGGCTGCAGAATCCTGCTAGGGTTACATAGTAACGTACCTAGATTTCTGCAGATTATTATTTTCGTCTGGTTATTGTTGTGATTTCTTCATTATGTCTTCGGTGAAGTATGATCTTCCACCTCTTGATCGTGATACGAGGTTCGCTTTGTGGCAAGTCAAGATGAGGGCTATTCTTACACAGGCTGATGTGGATGATGCTCTTGATAAATTCAGTAACAAAGATTCAAAGTCTTGGACCAATGATGAGAAGAGAAAAGATCGTAAGGCCGTGACTCAAATTCAGCTTCATCTTTCAAATAATATTTTGCAAGATTGTCTGCAGGAGAAAACTGCAGCTGCTTTATGGCTCAAGTTAGAGTCGATTTGCATGTCTAAGGATTTGACAAGCAAAATGCATATGAAGATGAAGTTATATACGCACAAGTTGCAAGAGGGTGGTTCTGTGATTAGCCATCTTACGACCTTCAAGGAGATCGTTTCTGATCTAAAAGCTATGGAGGTAAAATATGATGATGAGGATTTGGGTCTTATTCTTTTGTGCTCTTTGCCTAGTTCTTATGCAAACTTCAGAGATACACTATTATATAGTCATGATACTCTAACGCTTGATCAAGTTTCTGACGCATTGCATGCCAAGGAAAAGATGAAATTGATGGTGTCATCTGAAGGTTCTGCTTCCAATGGAGAAGCGTTGTCTGTTCGTGGGAGGACAGAAAATAAATCCAAGAGTGGCAATAGAGGCAAAAGTTCCAATGGTTATAGAGGCCGATCGAAATCTCGAAGCAAGGGAGATAAATTTTGCAAGTATTGCAAGAAGGATAATCACTTTATTGATTAATGTTATAAATTGAAAAACAAAGAGAAGAGAGCTGGCACATATAAAGAGAAAGGTAAATCTAATGATGAAGGTAATGCTTCTGTTGCTGCTTCTAAGGCAGATTATTCTGATGGTGATTCGCTAGTTGCTTTTGCTGGATGTGCTAATAGTAGTGATGAATGGATTCTTGATTCCGCTGCTTCATTTCATATATGCATTAATAGAGATTGGTTTGTCACCTATGATTCTCTCCAAGGTAGAGGTTCTGTCAGGTTGGGTGATGACAGCCCACGTAATATTGTTGGCATTGGATCTATTCAGATTAAGATGCATGATGGTATTGTCAGAACTCTTACTAATGTGAGGCATGTTCCAGCTATGAGTAAGAATCTTATTTCTCTCAGTACTCTTGATAGTAAAGGGTACAAGTACTCCGGTGGAGATGGAGTTTTGAAGGTATCGAAAGGTTCTCTTATTGTGATGAAAGGTGAATTGAAATCTCCAAATTTATATCATCTTCGTGGTACTACAATTACAGGTGATGCTGCTGTAATTTCTGATTCATCATCTAATTCTGATGCTACTAATCTCTGGCATATGCGTCTTAGACATATGAGTGAGAAAGGCTTGCATGAATTGTGCAAGAGAGGTTTTCTTGATCAACATAGCATCAGTAAGTTGAAATTTTGTGAGCATTGTATTTTTGGCAAACACAAAAGGATGTCTTTCAATACCTCTACTCATAAAAGTAAAGGTATTCTTGATTATGTGCATTCTGATTTATGGGGACCATCTCGCAAGCCTTCTAATGGTGGTTCATGTTATATGTTGACAATCATTGATGATTATTCTCGTAAGGTATGGCCTTATTTCTTGAAGTATAAATCAGAAGCATTTTCAGCATTTAAAGAGTGGAAGGTTATGATTGAAAATCAAACTGAGAAGAAAGTTAAAAAGCTTCGCACTGATAATGGGATGAAATTCTGTTCTAATGAGTTTAATGCATATTGCAAGTCTCAAGGCATTGTTAGGCACTACACTATTCCTTATACGCCTCAACAGAATGGTGTAGCTGAGCGTATGAACAGAACTATCATCTCCAGAGCCCGTTGCATGTTGTCAAATTCGGGTTTGAATAGGCCTTTTTGGGCTGAAGTTGCTTCCACTGCTTGCTATCTTATTAATCGTTCACCCTCTATTCCTCTTGATAAGAAAACTCCAATTGAGGTATGGTCTGGTTCCCCAGCTGATTATTCACAATTGAGAGTTTTTGGTTGTTCTGCATATGCTCATGTTGATAATGGTAAATTGGAGCCTAGACCTGTTAAATGCATATTTCTTGGTTATCAACCTGGTGTTAAAGGTTATAAATTGTGGAATCCCCAAACTCGTAAAGTTGTGCTTAGCAGGAATGTTATCTTTAATGAATCTGCTATGTATTATGACAACTTGTCTGTTGATGCTCCTACTGAGGGAGAGAAAATAAGTGTACAGGTGGAGCACTTGATTGATGCACCAGATGCTGATAGTGTTGTTGTGCAAAATGCACCTATTGCTGAAATTTCTCTAATTGTTGATGATTCTTCTTTTATTGAGCATTCTTCTCCAGTTGTGCAGTCTCCACAACATTCTATTGCTGCTGACAGAGTTAGAAGGCAGTCCAAACCAGTTAAAAGGTATATTGAAGAATACAATGTTGCTTATGCTATGAGTGTTGCAGAAGATATCGAAGGTAATTCAGAATCTTATAATTATTCTGAGGCTATTACTTCTGTTGATCGCAACAATTGGATGACCGCTATGCAAGATGAGATGGAGTCCCTTAAAAAGAATGGTACATGGGATTTAGTAAGATTGCCTAAGGATAAAAAGCATGTCCGTTGTAAATAGATTTTCAAAAGAAAGGAGGGTATTTCTCCAAGTGAGCCAGCAAGGTATAAAGCAAGGTTGGTTGCTAAAGGTTATAGCCAGATTCCAGGTATTGATTTTAATGATGTCTTTTCCCCAGTTGTTAAGCATAGTTCTATTCGTACTTTGCTTAGTATTGTTGCCATGCATGATTATGAACTTGAGCAACTAGATGTTAAAACTGCATTCTTACATGGGGAGTTGGAAGAAGACATTTATATGAGCCAACCTGAAGGTTTTGTTAATCCTGGAAAAGAAAACCTTGTTTGCAAGTTAAAGAAATCGCTTTATGGTTTGAAGCAATCTCCTAGGCAATGGTACAAGAGATTTGACTCTTTCATGCTCTCTCGTGGCTTTAAGCGGTCTGATTATGATAGTTGTGTTTATTTGAAAATTGTTAATGGCTCAGCTATTTATCTGCTTCTTTATGTTGATGATATGTTGATTGCTGCTAAAGAAAAATCAGAAATAGCTAAATTGAAGGCACAATTGAGTAAAGAATTTGAGATGAAGGACTTAGGTGAAGTTAAGAAAATTCTTGGTATGGAAATTACTAGAGATAGAAAATCTGGTAAGTTATACCTCAGTCAGCGAGGTTATATTGAAAAGGTTCTTCGTCATTTTAATATGCATAATGCAAAACCAGTAAGTACTCCATTAGCTACACATTTCAGATTATCCTCAGCTTTATGTCCAGAGTCAGATGTTGATATTGAGTACATGTCTAGAGTTCCATATTCCAGTGCAGTTGGTTCTCTTATGTATGCCATGGTTTGTTCTCGTCCTGATTTATCTCAAGCATTGAGTGTTGTCAGTAGATTCATGGCTAATCTTGGTAAGGAGCATTGGAGGGTTGTTCAATGGATTTTTAGATATTTGCGAGGTACTTCTAATGCCTGTTTGCAATTTGGGAAATCTAGAGATGGACTTGTTGGTTATGTTGATTCTGATTATGCTAGTGATTTGGATAAGAGGAGGTCTCTCACAGGTTATGTTTTTACCATTGGTGGTTGTGCTGTTAGCTGGAAAGCAAGTTTACAGGCTACTGTTGCTCTGTCTACTACAGAAGCTGAATATATGGCTATTTCTGAAGCTTGTAAGGAAGCTATTTGGTTGAGAGGTTTATACTCTGAACTTTGCGCGGTTACTTCTTACACTACTATACATTGTGATAGCCAGAGTGCTATTTGTCTGACTAAAGATCAGATGTTTCATGAAAGGACTAAGCACATCGATGTGAGATATCATTTTATTCGAGGTGTTATTGTTGAAGGTGATGTGAAGGTATGCAAGATAAGTACTCATGAGAATCCCGCTGATATGTTGAGAAAGCCTGTTCCTGGAGCTAAGTTTGAGCTATGCTCACGCTTAATTGGTATTACAGTTTAAGTCCTAGTGACTTTTGGCGCCGGTGATTATTTATTATTGAAGTGAGTTGATTGATGATACTTTATTTGTTACAAGATGGAATTCGTCTCAAGGTGGAGTTTGTTGGAATATGATCCGAATTATAACGTGAGTCTTGTGGGAACGTCTGGAGGGCCCATGGTTCGGGTTATGTTTATTAGTGGATTTGTTTCCGTGTTAGACTGCAGTCAATCCGTCCTATAAATACATCTTGTAAGCCGCACGGAAAGAGAAGACGACTTATTGTATTCCCTTCGTTCTGTAAATACTCTCCTCATATAGTGAAGATCGCCGGTTGGCACCCGTGGTTTTTTCCCGCAAAGGTTTTCCACGTAAAATCTATGTCTCGTGTGCGATCTTGTTTAATTATTCCCTGACATTCCCTGACAGTCCACGGATCGAACAAGACGGCCCGCGCGTCCATCGTCCGGTGGTGGTGGTGGTGGTCCGGCGCTCCGGCTGGCCAAGCCGTGCATGCGCTAGATAAGCTAGCATAGCTAGCTGTCCCGGCGAGCCGAGCACACGCACGTGAACGCTCGGCGAACCTCGCGGCTGGCGTCGCGCCACGACGCACGCGAATCGAAAGCTGCATGCGTGCGTGCGTGCCCAGGCCCGCCGCGCGCGTACGTCCGATGCTAGCTGGGGCTGGCCGCATGCCTGTCTGGCCACGCGGATCGGACGGAGCAGCAGCAGCGTGTGGTGTGGCGCCACATGCATTATTGGCATTTGGCACGAACGCAGTCCCCCGTCCTGTGTTTGGCGTGTGGTACTAGTACAGTACCTAACAAAGAGTACTGCTCTAGTACAGCAGTTACACATCAGACTGCAGGCAGGGTACTGAAATATGTCCTTCTCGAAGAACAGGAGATGATCCCAAAACCGTTTTTATACCGTCCCTTTATATACGTCGTCCGAAAAACATGTCTGTAAGGGAAATACGGTTTTCTAGAGACAGACATTTAGGGACAGAAGAAGTAATATGTATTTTTTAACTAGAATTACAGAAAATGCTTTTACCTAACAAAAAAAATGTTTCACGTGAATGTTAGGTAAAATTTTTTGTTTTTACCTAACAAAAATGTTTCTTGCTTTTTGAGAGAGAGAGACGTCAAGCTTTGAAAGTTTGACTAGAAATTCAGAGAAGAAAAAATCAATCTTTCTAAAGGGAGATGTGTATTTATCTTGGAATGATCGACGAGTGGTTAAATTTGGAGTAATAACAAAGGTTAAATGAATTATAGTAATTTGAAACGGAGAAGGCGGAGCAGTACCTTTCGGAAAGAGAGAACCAGCGCGCGCCTTTGCATTATTGGTCCCTTTCACGGCGGCTCGGGCTCGCGGTACGGTGCCTGCCTGCCTGCCTGCCACGACGATGACAGCTGACAAGCCAACACCGTACCGCCATCATCGGACCGGATGACCATACGCGTTCTGTGACGATGACGAGGCAAGCCCTTGGCGCACTAGCTAGGTTAGCTAGGATAAAGCCGGCCGGGTGTGTACAAGTGGCGGATCGGAGGAGAAGAATCAAGCGAGGTGAGCCACGCACATCGATCAGTTCATCGATCTATGGGAAAAAAGATGGAAAGCGACGTACGACGGCCGAGAGCGACGTACGAGCCGGCGGGTACGAGGAAGACGAACAAACAGCTACTAAAAAACCGTGACACGTTTTCCTGGCAACAAATATAAAAGAGTAGCTAGCTACTAGTAAGCAAGTACGTCATTAGCTGGTCCGGTGTCGTCCATGCATGCAGGTCGGTCGTCGCGCTCCCACGTGAAGCACCGCACGCCTCGCACGCGCCGTAACCCCTGCTGCGTGCATACGTGCATATGCGCTTGATTGGGATCGCGCGCGCGATCGATCGATCGATCGAGAGCACCAGCTAGCACGTCCTCCGGCCGGGCCGGCCCATCCACACCACCACGACGGCGGCGGCGGCGACAACGACGACGACGACGACTAACCCTTGCCGGGCGCCGGCCGGTTTCGAGACGTTGTAGTTAGCTGCGTCGTCTCCGCACACGCAGGTTGCTTCTCGTCCTTTAATTTTGTTGGTACGGTCGTCTCTCGGATCGACACGGTTACAGGTACGACTAGCTAGCGCTAGTTCGATCCTCTGGCTGTGGCTGGCCAACCACACACACGTACGTCCAGCTAGCTACCGAGCGCTGCTTCTGCGTGCATGCGTGATCTTCATTCCCAATACCAGCTGTCACACACCGTTGTAGTAAACACTATTATATACTCCGGCCTGTACAAGCAACTAGCTAAAGCGATCGACGACTGCTAGCTAGTGTGAGCATGCACGCATGGTATGTACGTGGCTGTCAGGACAAGTCGACGGGCACACGTTTGTGTTGATAGAGGTCGAGACAGAATATTTTTCCCTAGCTTACTTACACGGTACTACTTCCGCGCCAAAAATAATACTACTGCAATTCTAGCTAGAACACTAATAATGTCATGGTTTAGTACATGGTGTTCGAACAATTATAGATTTAATAAAAAGTACAAATATTAATAATATTTGATCATTACATCAATTACGAATTGTGCTTTCATAATAAACTAATTTAAAGCCATAAGTATACATACTATTCGTTAGAAACTTAGTTAAATTTAAATATTTTAACTATATTTACAGTTGCATCATTTTTATAGAGTATACTAGGTTTTTCATGTACTACTACGTCGTCTGACGTGTGATAGACAACTGGTTCACCTATCAACGCACGTACGTTAGGTACAGCTTGTAATCTAACACGTATAGTACGTTCTCCTCCTCATCTCTCAGCTCGCTCCTCGATTGATCAGTGTATGTATGTAATGTAATGTAACTAACTAACTGGCCGGTAAAGTCACAAGGCCTCGCCGCTTCCACGTCGCGGTTTTATCGTCTAGCACGAACCTAAACCACCCAGCTGGTGGGCTCCTCGATCATGGGGATGCATCATGCATGAGTCGTGAGTCGTCGTCCCGACTCCGATCGACGATGTGACGCATTTCACCGCGGCCATCACTCCGTCTCGATCGCTCCGCAAAAGCTGCCAGAGGCGCTACCACGTGCTCTGAACATGACAGGGATGGTCACCACCGTTATCCTGCCACACGTCTGCATGCTGTGCTACAGGAGAAGACCAACCATAGCACTCATGGCTATAACTATAACACTCATTCATCAGATGTTTTGTTTCGATGGCTTTCCAAATGCTTCGCTAATTACCTCTCTACAAGTGCCGGCAACGATCACTTTCGGTTCAGCGAATTTTAACATTAGTTCCGATTTCAAGTTTCACGAGCTGAGCTTTAAAGAACCTTTTGTTCTGATTGGTAACATCAACCCAAATTAAAAGGAGTCTACATTAGTCCTGGCTGGTTTTACAAACTGAGATTAAAGGTCGTCCTTGATTCTTTGTCGATTGGTAACACCAACCAACACTAAAGGTAGACCCTTTAGTCCCGGCTGATAACATCAATCCGGACTAAAGGACCCTTTAGTTCCTGTGGGTAACTCTAATCTGGACTAAAGGTCCCCCGATAGGTTAGTTCAAAATGGAAGCATCTATCTCATCCATTGTTAGGTGTGTTGTGTAGGTGAGATGATAAGCTATGCACGAGACAATGCATGAGGTCTTGAGTTCAAATCTCATCCATTGTTAGGCATTATTTTGTTTAAGCTCCAACCAGGACCAAAAGCCACCTTTCTACTAGTGAATGCAGTGGAAGAGTAGTTATATAAACAATCCAACCGAGACTAAAAGCCACATCTCTACTAGTGCATGGAGTGGAAGAGAAGTTATATATACAAAGGGTACAAAACGTACAACGGATGAATTGATTGCCGCAAAAGGCCAACATGATCATACGGTTGCGATGTGATACAAGATTCTATTACAGAAAATATACTCGAATATTACTTTTCATATACAAGTCTGGCTTCGCCCATAAGATGATTCGTCGAGGTCAAACAATCCTCCATCGGAGCATATCGTGAACTCTAGTAACATGCTCACAAGTTACTAGGTCAAGGTCAAGTTGGATGGAGTTTCATCGAATAATCTGCCAAGGTCACACGGTCCTTCGCCAGATCATATGGCGTACCATAGTGAGCCTACCAACTAGCCACTTAAGTCTAGATTGGCTTTAGATGTTCCGTTGAGGTCATGATGTGCTCACATTGTTAGTGGGCCGGGGTTAAGTTACTGAATAGAATAAGCAGACAATCTACAAGTGTCAACCCTATCGTTTCGTGCATGCTCTGGCACTTGTTTTCAACATGTTTTGGTAAGCTCAATCTCGACCAAATAAACCAACTTTTTGAGATCTTAGACTTAAAACCTATTTAATGAGGCCACTTACCACATTCAACTTGACTGAGAGTTAGCCATATCATGCATCGAAGTGCGCTATCTCTTTGACTCTTCAAGTGGCCTTAGACCTTATTTGGTAGTGCGGCGAAAGAGAAACAAAGACCTCTTACGCTTATGTTGCCACAAGTGCAGCCTACATTCGCTTCTAGAATGAATCTACTATTCAAAAACATCCTTTATGCCAGACACTACCATACAACTATAGATGGACAAATGGGCACCCGACCTAGCTCGGCACAAGCTGGCCAAGGCACTACCTAATGGGGATCGGGTAGGCACAACCCTATCATCTCATCATGGCGCGTCGTACCAGCCCACGAGTTGTGTCTACGACCCAAAGCACAACCCTACAAGAGTCAAAAGACATGTCGGGATGTCCTGACAACTCATTGGCCCTATACGCCAATGTCACGCATGCCTGTGGTTCACGGGGAAGAAGTCGCGCACCACTACCCTCACCAGGACGTCGCCTACGACCAAGCCATGCGCTGCCATCCCACATTGGCTGACACCGCACACCCTTTGGGTGGGAGTCAAAATGA
Source organism: Microstegium vimineum (assembly GCA_022036555.1). Taxonomy (NCBI): domain Eukaryota; kingdom Viridiplantae; phylum Streptophyta; class Magnoliopsida; order Poales; family Poaceae; genus Microstegium; species Microstegium vimineum. The sequence goes on along the minus strand of CM039127.1, from coordinate 49,432,810 downwards.
GCTATGGGAAAACGAGTTATAACCCTGTTTGGATCCATGGTTTAAAGTTTAGACCATGCACTTTTAGCACTTTTTTTTGCCAAATGGATCCAAACAGGGGTCTAAAATTTGGTATAAAGTGATAGAGTCTAAAGTTTGGTCTAAAACTTTTAGCACCAAAAGAGGTGTTAAATAGGCCTAAAAGATGCTAAAAGACATCGGACTAAAGTTTAGACCATGAATCCAAACACTAAAGTTTGCATACTCTAGAGTCTAAACTTTAGACCTAAACTTTAGACCTTGGTCTAATGGATCCAAACAACACCTAAGAATAAACTTTGTAAGATAAATTGAGTGTTTAAATTTGGGGTCTAAAAAATCAAACACATTATACTTTGGAATGTATGATCAGAAAAGTAATAAAGGAAATAATAAATTAAGGATAACATTAAATAATGCGCAAAACAGGGCGCTGCTCCAAGGATTGGAGACACGGGAATAACAATTCACATCGTGCGATTTAACGAGTGGGTGGAAGCAAGCCGGCCTCCAGTGCAATAAATTATTGTTTATGTTTCAATAATCCGCATCAATCATTAGCAGAGAGTAGCAGTGGCATCCTACAAGCGTTGCATTGTTTTGCATGCATGTGAAGGGAAGCAGCTAGCAAGTCTTTCTTATTACTCCTATTTAGCTGCGTATCCGCTATAGCATCTTCCTGCTGATGTGCTCCAGAGTACAGACGACGTCCTACCATACCCTTGTGCCACCAGGTGACGACGAGTGGGCCGGGTCAGATTCAGATATGCACCGTCAACTACGATAGTCAGGTGCGAAATTTCTGTGAAACTTTCACAGACAAAAGTGGTCGGCGCATAGTAGGCTAACAGAACTGCCACTGCCGCACAGCGTTGTCCTTATTCTTTTAATAGTTTCCTGCGATCACGGGTAGCACGCCCCTATGTTCCATGTCATTTTTTAGAGGCAGAAAAATTCTAAAAATGTAAGACATATTTTTTGTGATAAAAAAGATTCTAAATAAAAAATCATCAACAATAAAGTTAGGTACATCCAACTCCGTTTCAAAAAAAGTTAATATTTTTTTTGCTCGGCCATTTTTTTTTCTTTTATGAATTACACATTACAACGACGACGCTCACATCCGAAGGACTGAGCCATTGACCACTGAAAACATAACGCTGTTAAATATGAAATAAATTCAAGAAAATGCGAACACTCGTGTCAAGTCGAGGACTTGAACCCAGATGGACAGATTCCACCCAAAAAAAACCCACCAACTGATCTATGACCAGTTCAAAGGATGTGTCTCAACTAATTGTGGCGAGAAATCAATTTATAGAGTTGCTGCCTTTTTCAACGGCCTCTAGAAACATATCGCCTCTAGAAACATATCGGACTCTAGAAGCGTCTAGCGTTACCAACCAATCTAGAGGGGCCAATCACTTCCCTTAGATTGGTAAAATCAAAATCTTATCATCGTACCTTTGCCTTGCTTTGCTTTCATGTCCATCCATCATCTTCAACATCACTTGTTGAGCACTTGCACATCCATGGTCCTTTCATTCTCTCCTTCATGGCATCATGTGGCTCAATTAGGGACTAACTCACCTATTCGTCTCACATGAAAAGCACTATTCCACTAATATTGTCAGCCAATTATCAAAACTAAATTGGGTCTTTCAATGCTAGAATTACAAACTGAACATGCCCAAGTGCCCAAGAATCTAGGGGCTTGTCCCTTCATGCCAGGCTGCTTCCGAGCATTAGGCACTTGTGCGAGCGACAAATGTTGATTTCATGGGCACACACTTATCCACGATGTTCAAGGAGGAGGCAGTGCACGAGGGAGAAGAGGAGGCGGTGCAAGGGTGAGGAGCTCTAGTTCTTTTGATACCAAGGTCGCACAGGGTGTTAAGCACTGTGAAGCTTGTTGTTACCGGTTTCCATGTAGGCTACATTTGTCCTTTAGACCATCCTCCATGTGCCACCTTTGTTGGCCTCCGTGCTCTCCTCTTACACCATGGTAGGAGACCTTCCCGCGGTGGTGGCAGCGAGTGTGCACCATGATAGGAGAGAGAGAGAGAGAGAGTTGATGTTGCAGAGAGGAGAAATCAGATGTGTTATTTGTGCCTGTGACTCACGGGTGACTGCTTGAGAGCTCAAGCATATGCACGCGCGAACAACATAACATAAAGTTTATAGATTTTTTTTTCATGAGTATACCCTACCTTAGATGTTAGCATTTTATACTGATGGAGATGGTTAAAGACTTACGGTGGAGCACTGTTGCATTATAAAGGAATGCAACAACTTCATCTTTTTTTGACAAAAAACTTAACTCAAGCTAAAATCCATATATGTTTCATCATAGAATGTCGAGCTTTATCATATATTTAGATTTAGTAGTACATCTGTCCACAAAATAATATACTTATTGGATTTTGAGAAATCAAACTGAACTTTGACTAAATCTGTATAAAAAATGTAAAAATATTTTTCATTCAAAATAAGTATAATTAAATTAGTTATAAAAATATATTTTTATAATAAAATAAAATTACTTAGAGACATAAATGATTGGGACGGATGGAGAACTATCCACGGGCGCCTGGCAATGAGCAGCTGTTTCACTGTTCGCAAGCTGGAAACAAGCTTTCCGTGTGATATCGGATATATACTCCTACGAGGCAAAGCCAAGCCCATGCGTCGCCGTTGCTGTCACTTCCCCACCTCCGGTCCCCCTGCCTGGCCCCCCTCCGCTCCGCTTCTTGGAAACCCATCCCTGGCCGTCCGGAACGGCGACGCCTCCTCGTCCTCCTGGGGGCTCCTGCTGCTGCTACGGACGGCGGTAGGTGCGGCGTCGCCGTCCTTAACTGCTCCTGTCCACAACCCATCTCGTCTCCCTCCTCCATCTCCGCTCCTATCCTCTTTGCTCTCCCCACCCGTCCGTCCGTCCGCGTGTGTGCTCCATCCTTCTCCACCTGTCGCCGCGCCAACCGCCCCCGCCGCTCTGATGTCAGTCCCTGCCCCTGCCTGCCCGCACCATTTCTCCCCTTCTTGATTCCATTCCAATCCAGAGGCTTAGCTAGCTCCGCTGATTCTCTCTCTGATGCCCGTTTCGATTTCCGTCTGTAGGACCGGGCCAGGCGACGAGCTGGCCGAGCTGTTGTGGGACCACGGCCCGGCGCTACCGAGAGCGCCGCCGCCGTTCCAGCCTTTCACCTGCAGCGCCGCCGGTAGCAGCAGGTCCCAGGAGCTCAAGCGCCACTCCACCGACGCCACCACCACCAAGGCGGCGGCAGCGTTCGTGAACCCCGTCTCGCTCGGCATGCACGGCGCCGGGGCTGCCGGGCTCGGCCTCGGCGGCCTCCCCGTCGTCGACGACGACGACGACGCCGTGCCGTGGCTACATTGCCCAGTGGTCGTCGACGACGGCGACGGCGACGACACGGCGCCACTTCCCCCAGAGTACTGCGCCAGCTTACTATCCGAGTACTCAGAGGTGGCCACGCCAGCGGTCGCGGCGGCCAACAAGCTGGCCACTCCAGGCGGAGTAGCGGAAGGCGTCGTGAACTTCACCTTCTTCTCACGGCCTCTCCAGCGTCCACAGTCGGCGGCCGCGAGCCACCACGTTGAGTCCACGGTCGTCCAGACAACCACGAACCGGCTACGGAACACGCCGCTGTTCTCCGAGCAGAGGATGGCGTGGCTACAACCGCCCAAACCGCCGCGCACCACGCGAGCAGCGGCGACACCACCGCCACCACCTCCTCCTCCTCCTCCGCTTGCGCCGCCGGTGCTCCCGGCGGATAACCGCCATGGAGAGACAGTAGCTGCTCAACAGCGGTCGCAACCACCAGAGGCCACCAGAGCCCACGATGCGGCCGCGGCGGTGACGAGCTCTTCTGTCTGCTCTGGCAACGGTGACCGTAGCCAGCTCAAGAGGACCAGCTACTTCGCCGCCGCGGACTGCTCCGTCAGTCCGGACGAGGTATATATAGCGACGATGGCATGCTCCACCACGCTCGCCACTGCTGTTGCTGTGCATCCATTGATCCGCACCTGATCCGATTTCGACGCCCGCCTGTCTGCTGCTCTGCAGGACCTGGATGACGAGCCTGGCGCGTCGAGAAGGTCGGCGGCGCGGAGCGCCAAGCGCACCCGCACCGCCGAGGTGCACAACCTGTCGGAGAGGGTATGTGCACGTCTCTGCCCAATCCCAATGCGTGCGCACAGCCGCACATGCATGCCTTGCCTTGCCTTGCCTGCCATCTCACATTCTCATGCGTGCGTTGCAGAGGAGACGGGACCGGATCAACGAGAAGATGCGCGCACTACAGGAGCTCATCCCCAACTGCAACAAGGTCAGTCTATGTCAGTGTCTACTCAATCGCTCGAGCTGCTCAACTGCTGACGGGAAGGCATCTCTTGCATGCACGCAGATCGACAAGGCGTCGATGCTGGAGGAAGCGATAGAGTACCTAAAGACGTTACAGCTACAGGTACAGATGATGTCAATGGGGACCGGTCTATGCATGCCGCCAGCGATGCTACTGCCGGCGATGCACCAGCACCTGCAAGCGCTGCACCACCACCACCCCATGGCGCACGCGCACTTCCCGCACCTCGGCATGGGACTAGGTTTCGGCATGGGCGCCGCGGGGTTCGACATGCTCCCGCGCGCCGCGCACTTCACGTGCACGCCCATGGCAATGCCGAGTCCGGGAGCCATGTTCGGCGTTCCGGGACAGGGGATGCCCGCGGCGTTCGCTCACATGGTGGCGACTGCACGGCCAGGAGAGGAGAGCACCCGCCGGTCCGCGGTGTGGCACAGGTACAGTGCTGCTTCTACTGCAGCACCGATCAGAGTCCTGCGGTCGAAACGATCTGCCATGAGCTAGTACTGATGAGAGCGCCATTGTTTCTTTTGTGTGCTCCATCCATTACAGGGTGATCAGGAGGCGGAGCACCCGAAGCAGACGTGAATGACGGCGACAAGGCGGCTGGGCACCGCTGCCGGAAGATAGATTCCCGTCCCCCTCCCCCATCGGAGCGGTCCTTTCCTAGTCCTTCCTTCCTGCGGTTGCTGCCGGTGGTGGTGAGATGAGACGTCGCCGCCGTGATGCCGTGTTCGCTCTGAATCTGATCTGGATTTTGCTGCTCCGTCTCCATCGACTTGTGCTGACGAAGCGCATGCATGCAGATGCCAGTGATAATGCAGCCCTGACATGCAATGCAATTATGCAATGCAGGCTCCGGTTCTCAAGTCCAAACTGGGCAGACGTTTTTTTTTTGTACCGTGCCTGATGTACTAGTAGCTTGCTTGTAGTACTCCTAGATTGGAGAGTGCATATAGAGAGAGCGCAACTCGAAGGAACGTTTTGTTTCACGCAAGAGACGGGTTTGTGATGTTTCATGAGCAGAAAAACGCCGTCCCCTGAACAGAAGCTAGCCTGCCATAAGAGTTGAATTCTGCCCGTTTGGCACGGCTTACTTCACCAGTGATAGTGAACTCTACCGGTGAAGCTACAGCCATTTTGATGTCCCGTTTGAAACAATAGCTAAAAACCACTGAAAAGACTAAAACACCCTTTCTCTTTCCCCATCCTTAGAGTAAGTATAATAGTGGACTGCAAAAAGGCTAAATGCTGAGATGAAGGAGAGAGGAGAGGAGAGAGGAAAGGAGTGGGCTGTAAGCTTACAGCCAGTTTGAACATAAGAATCAAGAATTTATGTGAGATGAACAAGTGAGCCCTATATTAATTGTGAAGATGCAACCATTAGAGCAAGTATAATAATTGACTTATAGTCAAGCAAATGTTGATATGGAGGAAAGAGAAGAGGAGAGAGATCAGAGCTTGACTCCCATGCAAGCATCAAGCTGGACACGGAAGCCTAGGTAATAGTGAGTCCAAATAGTAAGTAATGTGAGGAGGAATATGAAAGAGAAATTTTTTATAGCCAAGTAAAAAATAACTTATTGTACAACTTGACTCTAATAGCTTGACTTATAGCCAAACACTTAGTTTTATTATTGAACCTACTCTTATATGGGTGAGGGATTCAAACTGCCAGCAGCTCCCGGACCCGACGTTTTTATTCGCTGTTGTGCCTTCTTCGTTGCCAACCACCGCTTTCCATCCTCCTCCATGTTGCCTCGGCTCGGCGGCCGCACACGTGGCGGCTGCGTGCCTCAACGGTAGCTCGGGTGGACCTTTTTTTTACCCCTCTCTACGTATTTCTACTCCACGGGGCAAAATAGGTTCAGTCCTTGTTGGTGCCTATTAGGAGGAGGTGAAGCGGGTTAATCCACTTTTTTTTTATAAGCTTCACCCTCTGACTATACTTTGTGTAAGCAAATTTTATTATTTTTATGTTGTTTGACATAAAACGGCTCCGAATGATTTTAGGATCAGCTTGTTATCGTGTAGAAGGTTCGGCGGGCCGGCTGCTTAACCTCATCTTGCCAGCGCGCCTAAATACCTAACTAACGAGATTCAGGCAGGAACAGACAGGCACAGGACGGTAGAGGTATCAAGTGTGAGTATGGATGGGCTCATACATGATGCATACTGCATGTACTCTACTGATTCGTGTACCCATACTGTACTGTACATGCTTCCATGCATGCAGAATGGAGGTGCAGGGTGCAGCAGTACTCCAAATCCATCCAACTCATGAATAATGATGATGATGGGCGTTGGCCCGTTCGTCCGCGTCTCTTCTTGGCTGGCTGTAAAGTGCGCGCGATGGATGGATGAGAGCTGATGATCCGAGTTTTCCCTCCCTCCCTGATGATGCCCCAGGACCAGGACACACGGATCACATTCACTGTTGTGTGTGGTGTGAGCCCTCACCCCCCTGGGGCCTGAATAGTGAGGAGTGATCTGATCTGACAGTGCAAGAGGATAAGCTGCGGGGCAGTGGATGCTGTCGGAAGCGGCGCTCTTCTCGTCACTCTGCCTCTGCGCCTGCCCGCGCGTCTTCAATTCCGGCCGGCTTCCTAGCTTTTTTAAAGAAAGGCCGCTGCAGCCGCTCTGGCTGGCAGCCTGCTCTGCTTGACTGCCGCCGCTCCATGCGCCCGTGTCCTCAACCTGAACCGCACACGACCTCCGGATCCGGCTCCGGCCCCGGCGTCGATCTCCTATCCTTTCGTGGCGGCGTCGCATCGTCTACAGGGATGTTGCCGCTGCGGGGAGCATTGGCAACGCAGAGCAGAGCTGCATGTGCTGCAGTGCACTGCCCACGGATCCGTTCAACATTGGCAACTTCTCTTTGCGTTCAAACGGGCCTCGCTGGGTGGAGAAATTTCACTCTTCTTTTTCGCTTTGCCAGGAGGTGACGACGCGGATGGCAGCACTGCATTCAACGATGTCGGCGTCAGTGGATGTGGAGCCCGTACGTACTGTACAGCACAAATGTTCGTGTTCTTGGATCTAAGTACTTCCTCCGTATGTAATTGTGAGAATCGTGTCGATCAAGATTATTCATGTTTGACTAACTTTATATTTAATACTATTAGCATTTATGTCTCTAAATAATTTTATTATGATAATATATTGTATAACTAATCTAATGACACTAGTTTCATATCACGAATCTTAGTATTTTTTTTTATATAAATTTAGTCAAAGTTCAAGTTGATTGACTTCTCGAAATATGAGAATTATATTCTTTTAGAGATGAAGGTAGTAGACCGCGCCGCGCAATGCATCATGTGGTGTCTTTTTTTTTTGGTTTGTTTTTCTGATAATAAAGAGAGGGAATCATGTCATGTATACTACTCATGTCTTATCTCAAGGAGATAAAAGATAAAACAGCCAGCCAAGCCACAAATGCAGAGGAGCAGCCTTATTACTTACTGGGGACGCACGCGAGAGGACCCATTTCCAGCCCACTGGGCCAAATGATTTCTGTATACAGGCCGCCGGGTAAGGGTCGTTTGGCCGGGCTATGCTCTGCGTGCTTCTCTACCAGAGCCGAAGCCGGAGCGTCGAAGCTCGATTTTGTAGCTCCCTCTGCCTTACAATAAAACGGCTTCTCTTCACCTGTTTAGGGTCTGTTTGGCAGGGCTTCTAGTGGGTCCGGGTCCTCCTGAACAGGCTACTGTAGCAAGGAGCCGTTTTTCTCTCTCCTCACAGAATGAACTAGGAGCCGGGTGAAGCCACGTTTTCTGGCTCCTCCGGCTCCTCCAACACTGTAGCAAGGAGCCAGAGCCGGTAGGAGCCCTGCCAAAGAGAGCCTTAAGCCCCGAAGTACTCCTCCTCCCAGCAACGTTTGGTGTGGCTCCGCTGCCGCAGCCAGAGCCGGAGCCGTGCGGGAGCCGCACCAAAATGGCCCTAAGTAAGCATCATCAAAGGCGCCAGTGACGGGGCCTGCCACCGACAGCACCAGACCGTCCGTCACTGGCACATCTGGACTCCTTGGAGGCCCAGGATACACGGCCTCAAATTCGTCGCCCTGTCAAGGATAGCCCATGGGCTGCGACGCCGCGCACGGTTTGCTAGCAGCTCTGTCTCTTTTCGCTGCAATCGTAAAGAAATCTCTTGCGTTCGAAGGGAAACTCAGGGTAGGGTGCAAAAAATTCCACTCTTTCGCTTGGATTAGAAGCAGGAGGTGACCACGCGGAATCGCGGATGGAAGGCAGGCAGTCAACGATGTCGGCGTCAGTGGTTACGTACAGTAAAGCACAAATGTTCCTGTTCTTGAATCTTGACCGCGCTGCGAATCACGTGTTATCTTTTTTTTTTTTTGAGAAAAGAGAGAGAATCATGAGAAAAGAGAAAACAGCCAGCCAAGCCAAGCCAAGCAGCCTTTGCCGTGGTGTCATTTGGACGGCCAGGCCAAATTCCTTACTGGGCACGCGAGGTTAGGCTGATTGAGAGGCCTACTGGGCCAAATGATTTGTTTATACAGGCCGCCAGGGTAAGTATCATCAAGTCAAGCGGAGAAAGGCGCCAGTGACGACAGCCCTGTCAAGGATAGCTCATGGCCGCGACGCGCACGGCTCAACAATAGCAACGGCCCATGGCCCTCCGCGCCTGCTCCGCCCAAACATGCGCACCAGAGACAATCCGCACCCCCCCCCCCCCCCGCGGCCCCCACCGCCGCACGCGCGCACCGCACCACCGCCACCGCCGCGCCGCGCCGCAGCAAAAAGCGAAGCGAGCCGGAGCGGGAATGCACGATCGCTGCCCCGCGTCGCCGCCTGCCTCCCTGCCCCGCGTCGCCGCGGTCGGCGCGCCGTCGCCGAACACAACCTGAGCGAGCGGGTGCTCGCCTGCCAGTGCCAGGTACCCACCCGCTCCGCCCTTTCTCTGGTGTTGGCGTGCCGTTGCGTTGTTGATTCGTGGACGCGGCTCGAGATTCGGTACTGGTGGCGGTGGCGCGCATTGCGCCGGCCCGGCCGTTTTGACACGCCCGCCTGCTCGCTCGCCCGTGTGCCATGTTTATGGGTGGGGCTTGATTGATTGGGTCCGCATTGCTACATTGACGCTTAACGGCGAACCTGTCCATTGGTTGGGGTAACTCTGGCGCCGAGTGAAGTCAATGTGGATTGGGGGGTCCTATTGATGTTTCTGCGGATATTGTTGTGCTCGATTCACATTCACACCGGGGCCATTGATCGCCACTTCGCTCTCATTTGAGCTGCTTTGCTACATTGCAGCCACGTACGACGCCTAGATACGGTACATCGATAGTGCAGTGATCTGTCCAGAACGCGTTTGGCTCAAGTTACTCACTGATCAAAACCTGAAAGCTTTGCCCATGGACTTTTATGCCTATTCAGGTTTTTTAAAGCAATGAACACAGCTTGCAGTGCCATAACGTGTAGTAGGTCTAATTGCAGCACTGCTCTGTTAGCTGTGTGTGTGTGAGCACCACCACCACTAATTGCTGCAAAGCAAGTCTTTGTTGTTGAGCTCTCAGCAGCTCATAGTTACACTTTTTAGACAAGGCTTTCTGCTGACTGGGACAGGTAGACAGCTATGAACACTCCTTGTGGAAATGGAATACTCCTCACCAAGTCAAAACTTGTTGATGGTGTATCTGAAGAGTGATGGCTGGATTTTATTTTCTTGGAGGAGATGTGACATTTTGCATGTTTGTGCTATTCTAATAGAAACATTGTACAGTTAGCACTGTGACTTCCTTTTGGCTGAATTGCTGTGTCACCTTCCCTAGCACCTCCCTCTGTATCCTCACATTCAGTTTATAATTTGTTGGTCCAGAGTCCAGACCATTATTCAAAGCATCAGCTCCCTGTAACATACGTATCTGACAAACAAACCAAATTGGTGCTTAATTTGTGTTACCCCTTGAAAAGTAAGGATCCTGCCAAACAGGTGCAGCATGCAGGGCTTATGGTGCCAAGCTTCAGCCCAGAGCCTAGGCCCAAAATAGAAATTGGCAAAACAGAATTTAACTAGCCTCTGTTTGCCCATACTACTGATCTCGTTTCAAAATACATGGTGCGACTAGAAACTACCTGGCTTGATGATGGGTACCCCTCTTTCTCTGAGTCTAATATCTGAAGCATACTTGCCCAATCAGTTTTATGGATGCACACATTGTTTATAACTTCTCGATGTTTGATGCTGATGCCTGCTTCATAAGAACACCTCCTCAATTACTTTTTTATTTATCGAAACCCCACTATATAGTTTATATTAAAAATTTTGTGCTCAAGGTCAAGGATGACCTTGTATTTCATTTACCATTACCCAAAGCCCTTGATAAAACACAGTTCTGTGCTAGTGTGCTTCTGCCTGTGAAACTCATTTTTGGCAGTACACAGTTATTTCCATTCTGTATTCAACCTCCATAGAGAAGGATTCAACCTACAAATCGTAAACACTATTATTTGTATCCTGCAATTGTTGTTTTTTTTGTTCAATTATGAGTTCAGTTCACAGAATGTGAATGTGTTGTTTTTCTTGATATACTAATTGCATGCTTCTATCTCAGTACAGATCGAGTAGACTATGATGTGGCTTCAAATGAATGAAAGGGGTGGATATCAATATTATCATCAGATCTTAATGCCTCAATAAACTCTATATTTGTGATTGCATCTCTGATCATCTGCATTGGTAATTTACTCTAGCAAAATCAGATACATGATCTTAATATTATTTTTTCATCTGGCAATCCTGTTTGGGATTATCATGTAGAAGCTTTCATAGGTAGTCTGATTGGATAGCATACATCAATAAAACAGTTAGTTTAAAAAAAAATCGACATGTTTTCCTATATCTGTAACTCTGTACCTTGCATTTCATTGGCACTCAGCATTTATTGAGAGTGCTTCCAACTTTATTATCTCCTTTGCTCCTTAATTCTGTCTTATGATTTTAGGCCATTCCTTTTGATTTACTGGACCTAACACAAATTCAGTGGCACGCACAAATTTCATGTGACCTTTGCAATAACATGGCTTTAGCTCTGTAAATTGTTTGCTTCTGTTTGAACTGGCTATCACTGTGATTCATGTGACCTATGCACTATGGAAAGGACATGCCTGTAGCACGGTGGTAAGTCGTCCAGTTGTGGCTTGTGAGGCTACCAACCAGGGCTCAAACTCTGGTTCTCGGAAACAAGAAATTGCCCCCTTGCTGCGTGTTCCCGAAAAGTATGGGTGAAGACCCAGCTTGCAGCAACAGTGTCCCTTTACAGTAAAAAGCCAGCTTTTGGGTTCCTTTTCCTGACCTTTCAAGTAATTCGGGATGTCTCTCGCTCTCTCCCCTTGGGTCGAGGGTTTTGTTTTGTTTTTCTTTGTTCTGTTTTTTTTTGTTTTTTTTGCATGGCTGCTGATTTTCCTAGCTGTTAAATGGTTACCAGAATGCAAATATGTTTACGAGCCTTGACATCTGTTGGCACATATGTGTGGTCACAGTCCAACAATATAATTGATGGAACTATTGATAGTCACAGCTCATGCATATGGCTTGTCTCTAAAAGTATAAATGACTAATAGGGGCTCTTATGAGTGTTGGAAGTAAGAAAACTTTTTTTTTTCACCGAGGGCAAAAAAGTAACGGAACCTAACATGATAGCTGCAGTCCCAACAATTGAGTACTATGTTTGTTACAAGGCTTTCCCAGTATGCTTTCAAATGTTTATCATCATGCTGATGTCATAGAGGCAAGAGCCTTTCAGCATGTCATCAAGCAGGAATATATCTTTTTCTTTGTCTTGTCTTTGTGTTTTCTTGGTACCACTGTATATTATTTGTTTTTGTTCAATAAGAGGATAAAATGATCTCTTATGAGTTTGAATTGGTTGCTTTTTCTAACATTCATGTTTTCAGCAAATTATAGCCATTTAACTAAACTGTTTTTTTAATTAAAAATAAAAATATGGTACTTTCAGTTGTGTTATGTATTGTGTCAGATGGAATCAGTGAACTATTTTTTTTTCATATTCTTTATTCCATTAGATCAGTGGATAACATGAAACTTTGGTATCCCAGGTTGTAGCCCTACCTTATTTATATATTGTGATTTTTTTATATTGTTCCTTCTTTTCTGTTATCTTGCACTTGCTAATGATGATGTTTGGTGGACAGCAATGTACTGTTGTTGGCAATGTTGAGACTGCATATTACAATAGAAATTAGATGTCTTCTTTTTCATCTGGAGGAACATTGTCACTTCTCAGTTGCCATTTTGATGTCTTACTACTTCTACTTCTCTTTCTTTTTTTTTGCTTTCTTTTCAACTGATGTATTCATTTTCCAAACATGCAGATATGTCCAGTAATGCAGCACATACGTCAGAGTAGATACAGGATTCTTCTAAATAAAGATAATTAAAGTGCATATGGCCATAAGCTGAAACATCATGGTACGGAATCAAGCTCTTTGCTAGTATAATATATCTTTTCTTTATTGTTTTTCTTATTGGCTGATTGGTAGATTTCATAGTTGTTAGGCTTCTCTAAAATTGCTTTTTAGTGCTAATGGTCCTTATCAGCATTATTGGTCTCATTGCATTTGTGAAAAATTCAACAACCAGTCACTTTATGCCAGCTTTTTCACGCACATGGCCATGGCCCATTAGTTGTACGACATAAAACGATAGTTGTTAATTCTAAAGAGAACCTCTTTTCTGTGGAACCAAATTGGACTAGCTTTATTTGGGAATATTGCAATGCAGGAAATAAATTCATATTGATATTGGCTTATTCTTGATTAGTCACAAGGAAAGGAACCCACCAGAAAGGCGAAGCCAAATCTGTTTACAATCTAGCTAAGCCAAATGACATGGCCCTTAAATTATACATCAGCACAAGGAACACCATGTTTTCCCTTCTTCGTTTTTGTTAACTCAATTGATTTAGCATTGTATCCCCTGTACTATGTTAAGATTTTTTAGAGTTCATGCAATCAAACTTAACTAACTCAATATGTTTTAGACTATGGACCAGTCCTGTGAAAATTGTATCATTCTATTTGGAGTTAAAAAATGATTTGGAAATGCTGTTGTTATTTAATATCCCCTAGTGTAGCAATTGCCAAAGTCAGCATCCTGGAGACCTGGAATAGTCAATGTAAGAAACACGTAAGGCTTCTCAAAATCCAGGCAATGTACCTCTTAATGAAGATGTTGAAAAACCAAGTTCTTTAACTCATTTGGGCTTCTTCAGTCATAGCTAGCTTGAGGGGGTGATACACCATTTTATGTAAATAAAATTCGCACTAGACTATTGCACAAACAATGAGGAATAGACCCAGCTACCCAGGATGCATGCTAGCTTCAGCCCCCATGACAGCTGAATGTTAACTCATAGCCCAAGTGCAAAGCTTTAACAGATTTTGCTGGCTAAATTTACAGAACACATCATGGTTAGGTCACATAAACAATGATGTGCAAACTCAATGGAGCATATATTGAGTCTCACCACATTGAGGCTTCATATATTACCCAATCTACATGGTAGGTAGATATTCATGAATAGTTTCTTCCTTTTTCTTTCTTGAATGTGTTTATTTCTTCTTGAGGATGATTGCTCCTTTGGACCCTATCAAATCAGCCAATCCTTTTCCATTCCTGTATTCAAGTAGAAAGTGATCAAGTAGCTTGGGTTCTCCACACAGAAAAGTTTACGACAGAAACAGGAAAGTGAAAGGGGGAAGAAAATAGTTCTCAGGTCAATATTCCAAATTTCTTCCTTAACAAATATACAATTGCCGTTTGTCGGCAACTTATCAAAAGAAATGAAAATACAACATGCAATAATTAATTTGCATGGACGTGCATGGCAGCAGTTGAAAAGTTTTGGGCTACTTGCATGGTGAGAGCTACCGACACATGCAGTTTTGCCCATGGCTGTCTATATTTATTTAATTTCCACCAGAGAGTGAACAAAAACTCAAAATATAGAAAAGTTGAGTCGTCGTGTACAGAACGAAACATCAATTTTCAAAAGAAAGAAAAGGAGACTCTAGAACGTACTTTTCTATGCATTCCGCTGCCACTTCTAAGGCCAGGGCTGTCCTTTCCTTGATATTGCCATATCTTTAACTGAGGAACAGCTGTGGAGGATGATTTCTGTATCAACTTAATGTATCTATGTAAGCAATTCAGCATAGTTCTGCCCACGAATCTCTGAAAATTACAAATTTCTGCTTCTGCTGATCTGCTCTGTTCCATGTGGTGGAACATAATGCCTAGATATTCTCAAAAGACAGTTGCATTCTTTGCAAGTCCTTGTCATGTGCATACATGTCTGGTGCTGCCTGCAGCTGTTGCTGTGGCTGCTGATTCTGGAACCAAGAAGCACATATCCCTTCCATGCTGAATTGGCTCTCTGCCTTGATCACATCATCATAGAGCGTTTGGCTCTGGTTCTGCATGGCTGTGGTTGTCTCGGCAAAGGTTCCATGGAGCAAGTCAGGCCACTTAAGTTCCTCTACTAGGTGAGCCCTTGTATCTTTTTCTTGTCCAATGTCTGTCCATGGGAAGACACTGTTCTCCAAAATTGAGCTCGAGCTCTGTGGTTCAAATCCCATACTATTGCTTCCTCTGCTCCCAGTACTGCTACTGCTGCTAGGATTAGTACCATCCCAGTAGAATGAATCTACTGTGGTACTTCCAATGCCAGTTCCTCCATGTCGAGGATTATCAGGCGGAAGATTCAGCCCCATTGATGTAGAGAGGGCCGATGGTGAGACTGGCGGCATCACTGTAGAAATTGTGCTGCAGTTGAAGTCACTCTGGTTGAACCAGAGTGAATTCATATTCACCCCATCACCACTGCCACTCTCACTGTTGTAGCCTAAAGGCTGTTGGAAAGGGAAATAGAGAGTTTGGGCTGATGAGCGGCAGGTTGATGGACTCTCGTGTCCAGCAGTAAGCTGCTCCAGGAACAACTCCTTTGGTGGCACCTTAGGGCGTGCCAAGTTTGGAGTTTCAGCGCGATGCTTGTCATACACGGGCATCGGCATTGATGATTGAGCCGTCTCACTGAGGAGGTGGCTCAAGTTCCCCAGAGCACCAGCGCTTGATGGGTTGATGTCGCTGGACCCTGAGGTTCTCTCGGTGCTGATGGTAGGAGCTGCTCTGCTGCGATCAGCCTCAGTAAGGGGCTTGTGGGTGTTGGGATCAATGCCTTTCTGCCTCAGCTTTTTCTTGATGCACGAGTTCCATAGGTTCTTGATCTCATTATCAGTCCTCCCTGGCAGCTGCGCTGCAATTTGAGACCACCTTCTCATGGAAAAGTAAAGTGCTAATATCAGCCAAAATTACCAACTGCTGCTTTGCACATATGCAGTCTTGAATTCTGATACTACTTCTCAGGCTTAAATTTACCTGTTTCCGAGGACAGCATGCAGCTCAATGATGAGGTCTTCTTCGTCTTGGGAGAATGCCCCTCTCTTGAGGTCTGGCCTCAGATAGTTTATCCACCTCAGCCTACAACTCTTTCCGCACCTTTGGAGCCCTGCAACAATTTGTCTTCTCGAATTTAGATAATTGAACTGACCAAGAGGTATTTGAGGGACCAGAGAGATTTCAGTTGGCAATTGGAACGAGAAAAATGCAGAGGAAGGAGAAGGGGAAAATTGAGAGTTGATAACTGAGGACCAAGGGAAGAAAAAAATCGTTGAACATACCAGCGAGTTTGGGAACAGAACTCCAGCAGCCATGGCCGTGCTTTGTTATGTGATTCATGAGTTTCTCATCCTCCTCAGGGGACCAGAGCCCCTTTCTCAGCTTTTGCTTGTAGCAGCAAGAATGCCTCCCCATCTCAATGCAATGCAGAACCTGGGAGCTCCAAATTCACAGAGCTTACAGGCCTGTGGAATGTATATAGCCTGCAATTATGCACGACGAACACCTTCTCCAGTAGCACGAAGCTTCTTCAATGATTTATGATGGCTGAAGGAGTGGGAAATTGCAAAGGTTGTAGCGACTTATATACCAAGGAATGATTGGGCTTCAGCTGAGGCCAGAATTGAGCAACTGCATGGTTGCAGATAGGAGATTTCAGTGGAGAGCAAGGAAAGGTTAGGGGCACTCCTCTCCTTTTCTTTGCAGGACAGCCCTTTAGCACCTTCTTTTAAAGGTGGTGGTGGAGGTGGTTGTGCGCTTGTGCCAAGGGAGGTTTAGCCCTTCCTTTGGTTTGCTTCTGGCTATGTGTGGGTGTCTGTCTCATCATCTCCTAAGAATCTATGTCTGGTGCCAAAACCGGTGGGGTAGCCCTGTAGCCACCTCCACCGATATTTTAATTGTCGTGACCTTTGTGCAAGAAACTGTTACATTAGACCACCCCTCCATTTCCTTTCATCCCAATTCCCATGCCTGGTGTATTTCTTCGAGCACAAGCTAGTGAAAGTGAAACGTGTCTATCAGAGTTCACATTATTAGGACACGGATTGATGCTCTTGCTGCCATGGTGAGTGACTGTGACTTTTAGCAGCCAGTTTTCTCTCTCTCTCTCTCTTTTCTGCAGCTACTTCTGTGTCACGGGTGCTCCATGCACGACAGAGCACACAGTTGGGCAGAAGCATTGTCCACTTTTCCTCTGTTTCTAATTAAGGCTCTTCGTGTTAGCTGCTGTTCGTTTCGTGCGCGCATGTGCACCTCATTTTCTTCTCACCTGCAAGATTTTATGCGTCAGACCAAAGTGTTGTCCTTTTTTCTTCTTGCTTTTCAGGTAACTCACTGGGTCACTTCTCTCTGGGGGGAAAAAGCCTTGGTCAATCATCACAGTTGGGATCGTGGGGAAAAAGCGATGTCAGCAGATGTTCGTATTCCAGGACAGAGAGCATCTTCCTTTTGTTTATCTCCGGCAGCTAGCAGGCTGGCTAGCAATTCTAATCACAAATCGTTACTGCTCCAGTCCAACATCAGGAAGCACGTTGCAGACGCTGAATGTCTGTCAAGAATCAAGCTTTCTATAATTGCAAAGATAATCGTGCAGGTACGAGTATAATGATTTATCCGATTGACTGTCAGCTAGCGTCAATGGAGGCACTGATCACTGTCAGGAGGGGAGCTCAGCGCCAGTGAATTTCTTCCATGAAACTTTGCATACAAAAAGGGCCCACTGGAGGAGACAAACTTCTCTTTGAGTAATGTATTGGGAACGAGCTAGTCAATGGGCGTATTATTGTTGGTATCTTTTGCTTGTCTAAAGAACGAGTGTTTTTATCCATGATTCCATGATTAGGATTGTAATGGCACCCGTTTGTGCCCATGTGACGGTGGATACTCGTCGCCAATTAAACAAATCGTGCAGGCTCTGATTGGTGAATTTTATAGTCTAGTTTCCAGCTGATCATTTTGTCCTTTGATTCCCCATGCAACGGATCTCATCCGTTCTGGAGCCTTGCGTTGTCTGTTGTGTATAGCGTGGCATATCTATATTATTATTATTTCTGAAGATTGTATGTATGTGTATATATTACTTGTTGCGGAGATTTTATATGCTACTTATCAACTGTCGTTGTTTGAATTCAACCAACAAATAGATGCTCCTAGAATCAATGTCACCATCTGTTCTTCCTCCATGCAGGACTTGCAGTTGAGCCAGGAAAAAAGGACTGTCAGGTAAGTACCTACCTACTTTTGACTGTAACTGCTAGTGCTCACTTCCTTTTTTTGGCCCCAGGGAAGAAGTGCTCATTCGTCCACACTCCAGAATCTGGACTGGATTAGGGTGACCCGGCCTACAGGTAATTTATGATGTAGTTAACCTGTGTGCAGTGGTATAGACGCCTATCAAAGGAGAATGGATCGAGCGAGCGAGAGGGGGGGGGGGGGGGGGGGGGGGGGGGGGAGGTGAAAGCGAAGGGACACGCCCATGCCCGGCCGGCCGTCGTGTGCCAACCAACTAGACGCGCACTAGCGCGCTAAGTCATTATATATCTATCCATCCACGACACACATGCACATATGTATAAATGTTTTTGTGTGTGATGGTGATATGTATAGTACATGTAACAATTAATAATCTCATCAGGACTCATTACATATGCATGAAATGTGCCTGAGATCAGATCGATCCGCCTCCTTCTACCTCGGCGTCCCCTTTTATAGACCAAGGGGAGGTCCGAGGGTTACAGGATCCTAAGCTCCGTAGTATGGGCAGCGTGTCTGTGGCACAGTGTTGGCGGAGGGACGTCGAGCACTGTGGCGGCATGGCCTTCCGTCCTTCCGGCGCCACCGGTGTTGGTGGCAGTGGAAGTCTCCGCGGCACGTCGCGACACAGCTTCCGCAGACGGGCGCGAATCCACAGCTGAAGCAAGACGGGGCGGATGGGACGGGCCCCAAATGGAGTTGTTGGAGGGAGGGGTCGAGCCCTCGGTCGGGGGGGGGGGGGTCGAGCCCTGCATGACTCCGCCGTACCCCGAAGTCGTCGTCGAGGGCTGCACTGTTCACGTTCCGAGGGATGCTGCTGGAGTTCGTACTCGCGTCGTGGCGACAGTGGCGACACAGTTGACAGGAATTGGGGACATGACGGAGAGTTGTTGGATTTGACTGGCGCCTAACCAGGAAATTCCATCGGCCGAAGAGCTCAGAAGGATCAGGTATTGCAAGTGGCACAATGCGACTTCACACTAGTTAGTACCAGTGATTACAAAGTTTTTAGGCAGCAGTTGCAATCAGAAATTGAATCTGGGCGAATCAAGTTTGAAAATATTAAGACCCAGAAGCCGAATGAAGATTAATCAGCACTCGTTTCCAAATAATATGGTGGAAACTAGTGGGAAAACTAAGGTGCTGACATCGGAAGCTGCCAAGAAAAGTGCATCGGTAGACCCTGAACATCAGATAGTGCGCATGAAGTAACAGGGAAGAATTTTGCCGATGATAGGAAAGGCAAGAGGGTTGCCGATGAAAGCAGTAACACCAGGAGATCTCATGGTGTTATAATCACGCATAGGCAACCAAGGCAAGAGTATCGGCAGTCACGAGAGGAGCGATATCGGCTGCAAGAGAAAGAAAGGCGCCAAGAGTGGCTTCGGCATAAGGACCACTGGAAGTGTCCCTTCTTTGTTCACTGATGGGAAGAAGGCATCAAGCTGCCCACTACCGATAATTGCCCGAGTGCAACGGGTACTATCCTATCGATCGATCAGAGAAGAAGCCCCGTTTTGATGACCGGACATCAGGCTATGGTAGGCCGATTAGAGAAAAGGGATCAGTGCATGATCGGCTGGGGGGGGGGGGGGCAAGATCAGCGTGCATGATAGACTTGGCAAGCATGACCATTATTTTCCAAGGAACCAAGAGGAGCTTGAAGGGATGACCAATGCAAGGGTACCCGACGAAGATATACTTTATAGAGATCCGAATATACGGAGTTGCCCAGATTCAGGTGGAAAAACAGTATCAACCTGTTTGGAAAACCCAGACTCCCTCAATGGTGCCCAAGGGTCTTACAAAGACTCAAAGAAGGAGGATGCAACGCGAGCGCCAAGAAGATTTGTGTCACGATGAAAATCCTTCCAGAGGGAAATCTTCAGACAAGCGATGAAGGCCAAAGCGCAAGATGGGGATTCATCGGCAGATGTCAATATGTTGCCGATAGCGTAACTAGAGTCGATGACCTTGGGCATTTTGGCTTGGGGGCAGCACTTGGTGAGCCCTGACGTTTCAACTGTTTCACTTGGGGGCATCGACAGGCTGAGTGAAGAATTTGTGCACTAGGAGCAGCGCTGCCGATGAATTTGTTGGCTACAAAAGGAGATGTTCGATACAAGTTGAAGGATTGTAAGAGTGGCTCTGCAATGCTTACGTGCAATAGTCAGGGAAGTAGTGCAGACATTTTGGAGGAGATGCAGTAGAAGAAATTTCGGTGCATAAGATATCTTATACTCCGAAATTGGGGGGCATGTGTTGACACCGTTTTTTGGCACGTGTCAATATGATCTAAGGATTGTGCCGATCGGCAAAAGGCTAGTTGTCGTTCCTTATCGGCATTGGGATATTACCAGTCAGATTGCCGATAAAGGCAAGAGTGTTGCTGATGCAGACAAAGACTTGTTGCCGATTGAGGCAGGAAGACACTGTTGATGAAGGCAAAGGGATGTTGCCGATAGAGACATGAATGTTACCGACAGGAAGAACATTGTCGATGAGAATTGAGGCTCATTATCGATGTGATGAAGGCTACAATGTTGCTGGTGGAGGCAAGAAAGCGTTGCCGATGAGAGCCAAAGCCTGTTGCTGATAGGAGGAATATTACCGATGAGGACGGAAAGCTGCCGATGAATGATGATACTGATGGAAGTGGGATGAAGTAGCTGACATCAGCAGAGAACTGCCGATGGCAATAGAGGAAAGTTGCGGATTGAAGGAAGTCTACCGATGGAAGGTTTCATCGTGAAGGAGACAGATATGGAAGCTGGTGATTTCATACCAGTATTAATAAATTTATTTCGAGTCCGACTCTTGCATGAGTCGTTTGTTTCTTTAGCGTGAGTCGTTTTATTTCCTTAAAAATAGGAGTTTTTGTTTAGCAAGGTATGAGTCGTATCCATATACAACTTCCCATACGGGAGTATAAATATGTGTCCAAGGGCCGCGTGAAAAATATATCCAAGCATATCAAATAAATCAATTACTTTTTTATTTTTACTTTACCAGTAATTTACCTTTACCGCATTAGGTTTAATTATCTACGAGTTTTTCAAGTTTCGACGGGCTGCATCTCATCGACCTCCGTCAACCCTTGCAAGTTCGCGTTTTGAGCAACCTGAGCTTTGACGTCCGGGCGCATCGCTGTCGTCTCGTTCAGCTCTACTCTAGTTATCCTGATCAAGGTTGAGCCTTATTCAATCTTGTTCTAGTTATCGTCCTTGTCGATTAAATGGTCAAATCGACTGGCCACACATTTGGATATCGAATTTTGGTATAAGCCGAGGTGTTCGCAGATCCTGACGTTTTTTTTTGTGTCAACATCTCTTTTGGCACACCCGGTGGGACGTATCACATCTTTTGACCACAGTTTAGCCCATTACAAGCTTAATGGACAATACCGCTGGGATCAATCCGAAGAGTGTCATTGAAGTCTCCGAAGCAGATCTGAAAGATTATCAGAAGCAGGCTATGGAGCGGGCTATGAAGGAGTACAAGCAGTTATATCTCAAGTCCTTCAGCCTAAACAGAATCGGCGAAGCAGTCCAGAAGCAAGATCCGTCGTTGCTACGGCAGGTCACTTTCGACGCCGATCCTGGTAAATTACAAGAGATGGTTAATTCTGCATTAAATCATGTGTTAATTAGCCAATCCAATGTGCTGTCCAATACTGTATACAATGCTGTCAAGCAAACTTTCAAGGAAAGACAAGCACCATATTATGTTGATCCGGCGTATCATCAATTCGGATCGACATCTGTTATGATCCCATCGGCGGTTCCAAGGTGTCTTCACCGCATATGAACCGGTCTGCTGATGAGATCACGTCGCCAAGATCGGACCCAACAAACATTACTCAATTGAATGCAAATCTGGTGGCGTCAACAATGTCTGGACCTGTGACCCAGAGTCAGCCAACTTTCGTCAGCTGGTGGGGATACGGTATACCTCCAAGTCCATCTGTTGATTCCAAATTGGTCCAGTATAACAATGTAGGGTGGAAGATTCCCGTGGCATCGGTAACACCTGCACAACTGATGATTCCAGCGATGCATTATGCTACATGCTCTCCAACGGTGCAATTGCCGTCAGGGAATCCTCAGGTGGCGATACCTAGAGTGGCTTATGCGCAACCATCGGTAGGTTCTTGGCCGATGCAGCAAGACATTGCTATTGGGAACCAACCCGTATCGACAATGGTTCCTCAAGCTATGGTACCCGCAAATCAAGACAATCACCCAAAGGTACAAGGGCAGCAAGCGCCAGCTGGTTATCAGCCATCGGCAAGTCATATGCCGATGACATCTAATGTAAGTTGGATCGGTCAATTACCGATTCAGCAGCAAGTTGTGCAGCCTGGATACCAAGTGGCAAGAGCTCAGCAGTGTCATCCGCCAGCGAGTCTTCAGAATGAAATATCAGTACATCAGCCGATAAGTACTACTTCGCCGCAGTACTCGCAAGTAAACGTGCACAATGAAACATCAATATATCAGCTGATGCATGTAATGTCACAATATAACCTAGTGGACGTTCAAAATTGCCCATCGGCAACTTAGCCGATGCATAATGTTCAACAACAGGTGACGCAACTAGGTGTCAAGTTGCAGGGGTCCAACACCACCACTTATCATCGGGATTATATAATGATGCATTGGTGTCCCAGCCAGTAAACTCTTTATTCCCGCAATATATTCCAGTGGGTGTTCAAGATGGTCCATCGGCAAATCAGTCGATGTGTGATGTTCAGCGAATTGATGTTGCCTCTGCACCAACCGGTTTGACCTATTTACCACAAAGAGATGAGAAGGTACATCAACTGTTCATCCGGTCAACATCCAGCCAGTGCATCGGCAGGATCAAGATGCGTACTGGGTCGATAAGATTGTCGAAGTGGCGAAAGAGCAATTCGGTATCAAGCCTAAGGTTGATACATATTCTTATCGGACTTCATACCCTCCAGCGTATGATTTAATCCTCTCCCAAATCGGTACAAAGTGTCAGATTTCACTAAATTTTCTGGTCAAGATGATATATCAACAATGGAGCATATTAACCGATTTATTATCCAATGTGGAGAGACAGCCAATAGGGATGAACTGAGGGTAAGATTGTTCTCGTCATCGTTATCTGGATCGACATTTACATGGTTTATTTCACTACCTCCAAATTCTGTGATCACTTGGGCCGATCTAGAAAAACAGTTTTACAAATACTTCTTTGCTAGCATACATGAAAAGAAGATCACCGATTTGGTCATTGAAACAGCGTAATGATGAATCGGTAGAAAGCTTCGTGCAAAGACTGCGAGACGTGAAGAACAAGTGCTATAGCTTAGTACTTGATGATCGGCAATTGGCGGATTTGGCCTGCCAGGGATTACTGCCGCACATCAGGGACAAATACGCGTCTCAAGAGTTTGAAAGCTTGAGCCATCTTGTGCAAAGGGTTGCGATTAAGACACCAAAGTTTTTGAGCCTAGAGGAAATTGGGATGAGGAGGTGTCTTTAACTAAGACAGATTCGGATGAAGAAGCAAGTATCGGTTTAGTTGAATGGGTAGAGAATAAAAAGGCGATGTCTTGTCCGTTCGACCAGAAAGAAGCTGGGAGATTCACCTTTGATATCATCAAGGCCGATAGGATGTTTGACCTATTACTTCAAGAAGGGAGGTGTCGGTGTTATGACCCGGGGGTCAAGACCACCAACTAGTAAATTTGTATATCGCGTGCTCCCTCTCTCAGATGTGATGCAAGATGGACACAAGGTTTATCCTGGTTCGGGCAAAGAAGGCCCTACGTCTAGCGAGGGAGGATGATTGTATTATCTCGCACCCAAATGTGCTCGTACAGGGGGGTACAAGCTGTGTTACACGGGGTTGCTCAGAGCGGGCTGAAGCCTAAGGCCAGCAGTGCTGCCCTAGGCGGCGGGTTGGCTGCTCGAGGGGTCGATCGAGCAGCGGTGAGTGTGTCTGTGTGAAATGTGAGGGTCTGAACTGAAGTCTCGGATCGGGGATTTCAGGATCCAGCCCAGAGAGATCAGATCGGATCAGATCGATCCGCCTCCTTCTACCTCGGCGTCCCCTTTTATAGACCAAGGGGAGGTCCGAGGGTACAGGATCCTAGGCTCCGTAGTATGGGCAGCGTGTCTGTGGCACAGTGTTGGCGGAGGGACGTCGAGCACTGTGGCGGCATGGCCTTCCCGTCCTTCCGGCGCCCCCGGTCGTGGGTGGCAGTGGAAGTCGCCGCGACATGTCGCGGCACAGCTTCCGTAGACGGGCGCGAATCCCACAGCTGAAGCGAGACGAGGCGGATGGGACGGGCCCCATACTGGAGTTGTTGGAGGGAGGGGTCGAGCCTCTCGGTCGGGGGGGGGGGGTCGAGCCCTGCGTGGCTCCGCCGTACCCCGAAGTCGTCGTCGAGGGCTGCACTGTTCACGTTCAGAGGGATGCTGCTGGAGTCCGTACTCGCGTCGTGGCGACAGTGGCGACACAGTTGACAGGAATCGGGGACATGACGGAGAGTTGTTGGATTTGACTGCGGACACGGGCGCCCATAGCGTCAGGTGGATTTACTTTAACCCATGCTGGGAGCAGTTGGGCTGGTCGAGCCTCCCGTCTGGGGGTCGTTCGTTCGACCCCTAGTCCGTCACTCGTCGTCGAGGTAGGGTCGGAGCAGAGACGGAGTCGGAGGGATCGAAGTAGAGGCCGAGGGGTCGTTCGTTCGACCCCTTGTCCGTCACCCGGTGTCGAGGTAGGAGCCGGGGGGTCGTTCGCCCGACCCTCGGTCCGTCACTTATCGTCGAGGTGGAGGCCGAGGGGTCGTTCTTTCGGCCCCTCGTCCGTCATTTGGCGTCGAGGTGGGCCAGGGGGTCGTTCGCTCGGCCTCTCGTCCGTCTCTTTTCATCGAGGTGGGCCGGCCCGCGACTAGTTGGCATAACTGGTGTAGGGGGCCTTCGGGTGATGGGCCTCGCCTTACTGACTTGAGCAGTGGGCTGGTCCCTGACTTAAAAATGGTTGCTGTGTTCAGCGTTAATTTAACGAAGGGTTTATGGTACCCCTTACCTTTGTACCCGACAGTAGCCCCGAGGCCCCAGAGGAGTGATTAAGAACTCCTCTGGGGGGCTATGATATATGTTTTCTCGGAGGGAGTAAGGGTTACCCGAAGGTTTTGTCCTTGACCTGCAGGGTTAGTGAGAGGTTCGATTCTCTGTGGGGTGCGCGCGAGCGCACCCTGCGGGTTTAGCCCCGAGGCCCCAGAGGAGTGATTAAGAAATCCTCTGGGGGCTATGATATGTTGTATCGAGGGGTTTTTTGAGGGTACCTGGAGATGTGGCGCCCTATCGAGGGGTCGGTTCCGTTCCTTTCCCTGAAAAGAGGAGTGTTCGAGGGCGGCTGTCGAACCCTACCGAGGGCCAGCCTTCGCTCCCTCGAGCATAACTGGAGTCAGAGCGCCCGTCCGATGAGGTCGACTTTGTCTACCAGGTCACGAGTTTTTCGACCCTCTTTCGTCGAGGGTGCCGTGCGTAGTCGGGCCCTCGAGCCCTCGAATGGCTAGGCCTTCACTACCTCATAGCGTCCTTCCCACGGATCCTTGCGCTCGGATTGTGGGTGAAGAGCATCGTGCTATCCTCGTTAGGACGAGCCCGAAGTCCTCGGTGAGCCGTTCTCGGGCATGAGTCCATTAGAAATGGTGCCAGTACGGGTAAAAATCCGAGTGAGAACTCGTGCCCCATTCGATAGGGGTCGACTAGTGGCCCGGAGGCGTTCTCATTTAAGTAAGACCGTATGGCTTACTAAGCATGACCATATGAATTACCAAGGTGCCAACCCCATTCGATAAGAGTTGGTGGCTCGATGCCTCCCAGTGTAGGGATCCTTAGGTATTCCTTGGTTATGCCTCGGATATGTCCCAGGGGACCTCGAGAGTTCATTCTCGAGCTAGGGGCACGCGCCTGGCCCCCCCGGACATCCCTGACTCGCGTACTCGAGGGCGGCTGTCGAACTCCATTCGTGGAGCCAGCCTTCGCTCCCTCAAGATTTGACGGATGGTTCGTCATCCGACGCTATCCTCAGGAGGAGTCCTGCCTTGTGGAACGCCGAGGGGGAAGAATGGGTAATTATATTGAACTTGGAGACATACCTGTGCCTTTGCCCATTGGGTGGAGCTCTCGAGGGAGGCTGTCGAACCCCACGAAAGGGTCAGCCTTTGTCCCTTCGAGGCTGGGAAGTGAACTGGAGTCGACGACCTGAGGTCTCCTCGGACCTCGGGTACTCGGGGGGGGGGGGGGGCTATCGAGCCGTTCGTAGGCCGGCCTTTGTCCCCTCGAGATTTTGGGGGTGGACCGAAGTCCTAACCCGAGGTCATTTCTGCCCTCGGGTACTCGAGGGTAGCTGTCAAACCCTCTTTCGAGGGCCAGCTCTCGCTGCCTCAAGATTCCCTACCTCCGAAGATAACGCTTCCGGGCGCGCGCCTTTTTAGGCGATGTCCGTTTGGCGCAACAGTGGCAGTTGCAGGACACAGTGCGGTGCGGAGCCCAACGATGGGACAGAACGCCTTATCCTGGAGGGATACGAGGAAGGGGAGTACAGGCGCATTAAATGCAGAGATTCTCTTGCCTGTTTTGCCGGATCCGTCCGTTGGCCTCCCGCTTATAAATAGCGAAGGTGAGGAGTCGGGTGCTTTTTCCGCGCACTTGCCTTTCCTGCCTCCTTTCCATCGCCTTCCCTGCCTCCTTCTCCCCGCCATTGCCTTAGGCGCCCGCGAGCCGGAACTCTGCGCACGCGAGAGAGAAAGAGAAAGGAGATAGGGAACGTACCTTCCGCCCCAAATCCGAGCGCATCATCCTTCCCGATCCCATGGCCAAGTACAGCCTCGTCGGTCCCGATGATTGGCTCGCATCCTCGATGACCGCCTCGTGCCTGGGGGGTTTGGTGGAGAGCGGCCTCCTCCGGCCTGTTACCTCGACGGAGCGACCGGAGTGGTTGTTGCCGTCGCCAGACCATGCCGAGCCCAACCTGCCGGAGGGATACGTGGTGAGCTTCGAGGTTTTCCATCGGGCGGGACTAGGCGCCCCACCCAGTCGTTTTCTGCGCGCGATTCTCCAGCACTACGGCGTGGAGCTTCAACACCTCACCCCCAACGGCGTCTACCAGGCGGCGGTCTTCGCCGCCGTATGCGAAGGCTACCTCGGGATCGAGCCCCACTGGGAGTTGTGGCTCTATCTCTTCGAGGCGAACATCTTCCATGCGTCGGCCGGCAAGGGTACCCGCAAGATGGTCAGGGCCGGGTGCTGCTATATCGCCCTCAAGCGGTTGGATTTCTGGATCCCGGGGAAGCTTACGTCGAGCCACTCCGGATGGCACTCCGGGTGGTTTTACTTGAGGAACGACGACAGCCTGCTCCCCGCCTACACTGGGAGGACGATCGACACGCAGCCCGACTGCTGGAGGTACGGCGTCGCGTAGCAGAAGCAGCGTCGTCTCGATAAACCTGCTGGACGCGGTTCGGGCGTCTGAAGGAGGGACTCACGACGGCGATCGTCGCGTCGGCGTTCCATCGGCGGTGGGTCGTGCCGCTGATGGCTCGACCCCTCCGCCTCGACGAGATGCGTCCGGGGGTAGACCTCTCGAGGTGTCGCCTCCTAGGAGACGAACTGCCCCCTGATAGGGTGGTCCGCCGCGTCCGCTGCTTCTTCGCGGGCTCGTTTGACGCCAAGAACGTCGCCAGGATCCCTATGAGGCCGGACGAGGGGTACTTCGAGCTGGTAAAGTCCTCTCCCTTTGTTAGAGCTCTTGCGTTTGCCTTGTCCGCCTTTTTTGCTTGCGTTCTGACTGCCTTGCGTCCCGCCGGTGAAGGAGGACCAGGCTGATTCCCAGGCGAGGCGCCTCCTGACGGAGAAGGAAAAGAAGGCCAAGGACAAGTTTAAGGAGGACAAGGCTAAGAAGGCCCGGGAGAGGGAGGCAAGGGAGTAGCCCGACAGAGGCGGGAGGGCCTTCCCGAGGAGGAATCGCCCTCGGAAGAAGAGGACGAGGAGGACAACGACAGCGATGTCGAGGTGGACTGGAGCGAGGAGGAACAGACGGCGCTCCGAACAGGGGGCGGCCGTCGGAACCGGAGGAGAGGGGTCGACGTCGAGGTCGGCCTCTACTTTTGAAGCCGAGCCACGGGGAGGAGAGCGCCCCGTGGCTTCTCAAGGCGAAGTGCCGCGGCGAACGCGAGGGCAGTCGTCGCGATCCCCGTCGGGGGTTCGAGCAGACACACCCTCGGCGCCTGCCGCGTCGAGTGCACGGGCGTCGGGCCCGTCGGCGCAGGAGGAAGTCGGCAGGGGGACGACAGGGGCGTCATCGGCCCCTGCCTAGGAGACGGTGTCGAGGGCGGCCTCGACCCCCGCCCCCCGGTGGGTTGCGTTCAGGACCTCGATCAACCCGAAGGCCGTTGGCCAGAAACGCCTGGCCCCGAGGGGGTAAGTTACCTTTCGGTTGATCGAGGGTGTTGTTTGCATTTTTTCTTTTTGTTGTTGATGACCTGTGCTTATCGTCGCGCGCGGGTTTCTTTCTTAGGTCAAAGCGCCGCAGGGGTCGCGTCCCTCGCCCCTGCCAAGAAGCTGAAGGTGGGGGCTGCAGTCGGGGTGGCCGTCGAGGCCGGTCCCGTTGCTCCGCCCCCTTCAACGCTCACCCCCGAGGCGGCGTAGGCAGCCAAGGCCCGGGAGGCGATGGAGCGGGGGGACGGCGCAGGGTGCCTCGGCATCTGCCCAGGCGGGAGAGGAGGGACGGGCTTGCCCGCCCCGCCGGCAAGGGCAGTCGAAGTGACGGGCGTTGCCGCACCTGCGCAGCCGTCGGAGGGAGTCGCACCCGACGCCTTGGAAGGCGCGGGACCTGCATCGACGGCGGGTCGCGACCGAGGGGGAGCGAGCCTCAAGCCGCCGCCGAGATGGAGGTGGTCGGGGCCCAAGTTGCCGCGAACGAGGGGGAGGCCCCGGCTCACCCAATGCCGGGGCGGTGGCCTGAGGGTCTGGCCTTGCTGGAAAACGCGACTACGGCTTGAGCGCGAGGGCACGACCACTACGCGTCTAAGGGCCCCTCGACGACACCAGAGGTCGAGGAGGGGGGCCAGGTCGAGCGGCCCAAGGCAACACCGCGGCGGAGAAGGGCGGGATGCTGATGGAGCCTACCGCTGAAGAAGTGGCCGAGATGGTGGCCGAGCTGGTGGGCTCGGCGCAGACGACCGCCGTCGCAGCCCCTCGGGCCGAACCGGAGGTGGCTCGGCCTCGCCTCGAGGCTGGGGGGGCGTCGTCTCGAGGTGAGGCGTGTTTTGACTTGTTCGAGCCGTAGTAGATCTGTGGTGCCAGGTATTGATTACTTCGTGTCTTTTACCGTGCAGGGCCGTTCCCCTGGCCGGGACTTCCTCTGCCCGGTGGAGATGGCTCGGCGGGGCCGTCGACCACTTTGCGGGGTGGGCCCCGAGGCCGGGAGAGGCCAGGCGGAGGATTTTTCCCCCTTCTTCGCCTGGCAGGGGGAGTTGGAGCGCCGCGGTGGTGCCGTGAAGCTCGCCAGGGCGTCATGCGGGGGTCCAAGAGAGGATCGCCCTCCGCAGCGCGTTCTGGGGGCAGGAGGTCCTAGAGCTGGCTGACCCTCGAGACCCTGGGCAAACCCTCCTCGAGCTCAACGACCAGGCCGAGCTCCACACGTGGGAGCACCTAGAGGAGTATCGGGCGTGGTTCGAGCAGTCGGTGCGCCTTGCCGCGGAGGTTGCCGCCGTGGACATACGCCGGGGTATAGAGGTGGGTTTCGTCTTCCCTTGGATTTTGCTTGAGTTTCCTGACTGTTCCTTTCTGATGATCTTCCTTTTTACCCTTGTTAGGAGCTGAGGGTGAGGTCGTACAATAAGTCCCAGTTCATCCTCCGATCGCACGAGCAACTCCGGCCCTCCGCGCCTCGTTGGAGAAGGCGGAGGCCGAGGCCGCTCAGGCGAGAGCCGAGGCGGCAACCATGCGAGAGGACGCCGAGTCCCAGATCGCCCATGCGAGGGCCGGGGTGGAGGCCGTGCAGAAGGAAGCCCGGGCCGCCCTGAAGACGGCGCAGTCGAGGCTCGACGACGCCCTTCAGTCGACCGTTAAGGTCGGGCAGGAGCGGGACGCTGCCTTCGAGGCCAAGCGCAAGGCCGAGGAAGAGGCCGCCCGGCTGAAGGAGGAGCTGGCCCGGGCGACGGAGGACATCCGGGGGCTCCGGGGCGACCTCGACGCCGTGTCCCGGGAGCGCGACACGCTGGCCGCCGCGGAGGAGAAGGCTTGGACTCGGGCGATCTCCCTGGGCGTGGTGGCAATGAACCAGAAGAGGGCCCTCGATGACGCAGACAAGACCATCGAGGGCCTCGAGGCTAAGGTCAGTGGCCAGGCCTCCGAGCTTATCGACGTTCGCCGCCAGCTCAAGGAGACCGAGCGGAGCTACGCCACTCTGGAGGCGCATGCCCAAGGTAAGTGTCTCGAGAGTGTCGCTGAATCTGCCCTTCCTCGACCCTCTTCCTGCTCTTTTGGGTTTTGACCGGGTTGTGTGCTTGTTTTGGCAGAGCTTGCAACGGACAAGGCCCGAGCCCACGAGGACCTGACAAATCTTCAGGGCCTCCTCGGGGCGGAGGCGAACCTCAACGCGAGGCTCTCGGGCGTCATCAACACCTTCTGCAATGACCTCTCGGTCGAGCTGGAGCCGAAGGTCGAGGGTGACGCTCGAGGGGACTCCATGCTGCGCCGCTTCTACTCCATGATGCAGGAGGTGACGGAGCACGTCCGTGCTGCCCTGCATGTGGGCGTGAAGCGGGCCCTCACAGTCGTCAACTCGGCCTACAACTATGATCTCAACGTCGTCGTCAACGGGTTTGCCACCGACCCAAGGCTGACCGACGAAGAGAACGATGCGAGGTGCCAGAAGTTCATGGATCTTGCGGAGGTGCCCGGAGGCGAGCTGGCGAAGCTCTTCGAGCCGAGGTGATCCCCTCGGCGGACGGAGATGGCGCCGAGTAGCCCTCGGATGTTGTCGATGAGCTTTTGCAGACTCTTCACCTTCCGATGCAGCCAACACGTGATGCCCAACTTCCTGCATTGCTTCTTGAGGACGGTGACCCCCTCGTTGAGTAGTCCCAGGCCTGCGAGCCATATCTGGATAGGAAGGTCCGTTGTAATAGTTAGGCTTTTGTAACGATACAATGCCGAGCCCCGAGGGCTTCTTATATTTAATGCATTTTGATTGAGATGCACATTATTATTTTCGTTTCTCGAGCTCTCCCTGCTTTTCTTTGCCTGAGTCGACGCTTGTGGACTTAAGTGTTCGACGCACGCTCGTATCCCTGGAAGGGGGGGGGGAGCGAGCGGGGATACCGTAGCCCTGGGGCGTAGGTGAGTCCCTAGCTCGACGACACCCACGACCCTTAGGGAGTTCGAGGCGCCTTTACTTAGTCGCGAAGCGTACTCGAGGGAAAGGTCGAGAGGGAGAGTTGAGTTTCGAAAAAAACGTTCAAGTTTTTCGGGGACTTAGGAGGTGGGTGCCCCTCCTGTTAGCCCCCGAGGGAGGCTCGACTCTGCGGGAGCAGGGTCGAGTCTACCTTTTTGACCACGAGTGGTGATCTCTCGAGCCACCCTTTCTTCCACCGTCCTTGGCCCTCCACTTTTTGGCGCAGTTGTTGGACGCACGCCCGAGATCCTCGAGGGGGGAGCGAGCGGGAGTACCTTAGCCCGGGGGCGTAGGAGAGTTCCTGGCTCGACGACACCCACGACCTTAGGGAGTTCGGGCATGTGTCCTACCCTGGGCTAAGCTGTGCTTCGAGGGGCAGAAGAAAGAGAGGCGTCGAGGAGTAGAGAAAGTCTACCCCGAGTTACAAATGAAAATGAAAACGCTAGGATCGCGGATTTTCTGTTCATTCGAGGATTTGTACATAAATGCGAAAATGTACAAGGCACTGAGGCCTTAGGAGTAGAATCGACGTAGCTGTTCGATGTTCCACGCGTTGGTGAGGATCTCGCCCTTCTCGTTCTTCAGCTTGTAAGTGCCGGGTTTTAGCACCTCTGCCATGATGAAGAGTCCCTCCCAAGGTGGCGTCAACTTGTGACGCCCCTTGTTGCTTTGTCGACGGCGCAGAACGAGGTCGCCGACGTCGAGGTCCCTTTTGCGCACGTTTTTGTCGTGGTAGCGCCGCAGCGTCTGCTGGTACTTTGCCGACTTGAAGAGGGCCACGTCACGGGCTTCCTCGAGCTGGTCGAGGGAGTCCTCTCGGGCTAGTGTGTTGGCTTGCTCGCTGTAGGCTTTCAGTCGAGGGGACCCGTACTCGAGGTCAGTGGGGAGGACGGCCTCGGACCCATAGACTAAGAAGAACGGAGAGAACCCCATGGCTCGGCTTGGTGTCGTTCGGAGACTCCATAGCACAACGGGCAGCTCATCGACCCATCTCCTGCCATGTTTGTTCAGCCGATCAAAGATCCTCGGCTTGAGGCCCTGCAAAACCATACCATTGGCACGCTCGACCTGACCGTTAGTTCGAGGGTGGGCGACTGCGGACCAATTCACCCTGATGTGGTGATGGTCACAGAAGTCCAAGAACTTTTGGCGGTGAACTGCGTACCGTTGTCGGTGATGATGACGTTGGGGACCCTAAAGCGGTGGATGATGTCGGTGAAGAATAGCACGGCTTGTCGAGACTGGATGTTGGCGATGGGTCGAGCCTCGATCCACTTCGAGAACTTGTCGATAGCCACGAGGAGGTGAGTGTGGCCACCCTTGGTTCTTTTCAGGGGGCCAACCATGTCGAGCCCCCATACTGCAAATGGCCAGGTTATGGGTATCATCTGAAGAGTTTGGGCGGGTAGGTGGATCTGCCTGGCGTAGAATTGACATCCCTTGCAAGATCGGACGAGTTTGGTGGCGTCGGTGACAGCCGTCGGCCAGTAGAAGCCTTGTCGGAAGGCGCTTCCTACCAGCGTTCTTGGCGCCGCGTGGTGGCCACAAGCCCCCGAGTGTAGATCCTTCAGCAGTGCCCTTCCCTCCTCGAGGGTGAGGCAGCGTTGAAGTACACCGGACGGGCTGCGTCGATATAGCTCCCGGCCATCCCCGTACAAGACGTAGGTTTTGGCGCGTCGGGCCACACGACGGGCCTCCGTGCGGTCCTCTGGGAGTTCGCCCATGTCAGGTACTCGAGGTAGGGTGCGCGCCAATCCGTCGGAAGGGTTGGCGCTGCGGCAGCCCGTCGATCTCCATGACCTCTTCCCGCTCGAGGGGGGATTGGTCCAGGGTGGTCGATCAACCCCTTGTTCGAGGGCGGGAGCCCCGAGTCTAGGTCGACGGATGGCTTGTGAAGATCCCTCGAGAAGATGTCGGGAGGGACCGTACCTCGAGTAGACGCGCTTTTGGCCAGCTCATCGGCAGCTTCATTGTACCGACGGGCGACGTGGTTGAGCTCGAGGCCGTAGAACTTGTCCTCGAGTTTCCGGACCTCCTTGCAGTAGGCTTCCATCTTGGGGTCGTGGCAGCTCGAATCTTTCATCACTTGGTCGATCACCAACTGAGAGTCCCCTCGCACGTCGAGGCGTCGAACCCCGAGCTCGATGGCGATGCGCAGGCCGCTGACGAGGGCCTCGTATTCGATGACGTTGTTGGAGGCGGGGAAGTGGAGCCGGATGACGTAGCGCATATGGACCCCTGAGGGTGATATGAACAGCAATCCAGCGCCTACTCCCGTCTTCATCAACGATCCGTCGAAGTACATGGTCCAGAGCTCGTTCTGGACCTGCGCTGGGGGTAGTTGGGTGTCGGTCCATTCTGCAACGAAATCTGCCAGTATCTGAGACTTGATGGCCTTCAGAGGGGCGTAGGAGAGGGTCTCCTCCATGAGCTCGGCCGACCACTTGGCGATCCTTCCAGACGCCTCCCGGTTCTGGATTATCTCTCCGAGGGGGAAAGATGAAACCACAGTGACCGGGTGGCCCAGGAAATAGTGCTGGAGCTTACGCCGAGTGAGGACGATCGCGCACAATAGCTTCTGGATGTGGGGGTACCTCGTCTTGGTCTCGGAAAGCACCTCGCTCACGAAGTAGACATGCCTCTGATCCGGCAGGGCGTGTCCTTCCTCCTCCCTCTCGACTACTACGACTGCGCTGACTACCTGGGTAGTTGCTGCGACGTAGAGCAAGAGGGGCTCGGCCGGACTCGGGGGTACCAAGACCGGGGGCGAGGTGAGCAAGGCCTTGAGCTTCGAGAGCGATTCCTCGGCTTCGGCGGTCCACGCGAAGTGTTCCGTCTTCTTCAGGAGGCGGTAAAGGGGTAGGGCCTTCTCTTCGAGCCTCAAGATGAAGCGGCTGAGGGCGGCGAGGCACCCGTGACCCTTTGCACGCTCTTGAGGTCGTTGATCGGGCCCATCCCCGTAATTGCGGTTACCTTCTCGGGATTGGCCTCGATTCCGCGCTGGGAAACTATGTACCCTAAGAGCATGCCTCGAGGGACCCCGAAGACACACTTCTCAGGGTTTAGTTTTATGCGATTCGCCCGGAGGCACCCAAACGCGATCTCGAGGTCTCCGATCAGGTTTCCGACTGTCTTGGATTTGACCACGATGTCGTCGACGTAAGCCTCGACGGTCGGCCCTATGTGTTTCCCGAAGACGTGGAGCATGCATCGCTGGTAGGTGGCCCCGACGTTTCGCAAACCGAAGGGCATAGTGAGGTAGCAAAGCATGCCAAAGGGGGTGATGAAGGAAGTTGCGAGCTGATCGGATTCCTTCATCTTTATTTGGTGGTAGCCAGAATACGCGTCAAGGAAGCAGAATGTTTCACATCCCGCAGTGGAATCTACTATTTGATCGATACGTGGCAACGGAAAAGGAACCTTGGGACATGCTTTATTTAAACTGGTGTAATCTACACACATCCTATCCTTCCCGTTCTTTTTCTTAACAAGTACGGGATTAGCTAACCACTCGGGATGATGCACCTCCTTGATGAATCCGGCCTTCAAAAGCTTGTCGACCTCCTCCCCGATGATCCTGCGCTTCTCCTCGTCGAAGCGGCGCAGGCGTTGCTTCACCAGTTTGGACCCGGCTTGGATGTCCAAGGAGTGCTCGGCGACCTCCCTCGGAATGCCCCGCATATCCGAGGGACTCCATGCAAATGCGTCGGCATTCGCACGGAGAAAGTCGACGAGCACTGTTTCCTATTTGGGCTCGAGGGTGGCGCTGATCGTCAGCACCTTCCCATCCGCGAGGCCGGGGTCGAGCGGGACGGTCTTGGTGTCTTCTGCCGGCTTGAAGTTGCCAGCGTGTCGCTTGGGGTCGGGGATCTCTCCGGACAAGTCGTCGAGGGCCGCGGAGGATGGCCGAATCCTCGACAGCTTCGGCTTTTTCCACACATTCGACATCGCAATCGTATGCGTGCTCGTAGGAGGTGTCGACGGTGATGACCCCCGAGGGCCCTGGCATCTTGAGCTTGAGGTAGGTGTAGTTCGGGACCGCCATGAACTTGGCGTACCCCGGTCTATCGATGATGGCGTGGTAGGTGCCTCGGAATGCAACCACCTCGAAGGTCAACTCTTCCTTTCGAAAGTTTGAGGGGACGCCGAAGTAGATGGGTAGCTTGATGCGGCCGATCGGGAGTGCCTTCTTCCCTGGGACGATCCCATGGAACCCCCTGCGCTGGGCAGGAGCATGGTCCTCGAGATTCCCAGGAGGTCGAGGGTCTCGGCGTAGATGACGTTGAGGCTGCTCCCCCCATCCATGAGTACCTTTGTGAGGCGGGTGTTGAGGATGATCGGATTGACGACGAGCGGGTAGACCCCTGCGTTGGGGATGTGCTCGGGGTGGTCGTCCTGGTCGAAGGTTATCGGTGTGTGTGTGACCAGTCGAGGTACCGGGGAGCCTGGGCTCGAACGGAGAAAACCTCTCGACGCTCCCTCTTGCGCTGGCGCGTGGTGAGTCGAGTCGAGGGTCCCCCGTAGATCATGTAATAGTCGTGGATTTCGGGGAAGCCTCCTTTTTTGGCATCGCCCTTGACGTGGACGTCACAGGGCGGGTCTTCTTTGCCGTCGTCTCTCCTGAAGCCAGGAGGGATGAAGTTCTTTTGAAGCATGCGACAGTCCTCGAGGCGGTGGTTGGCCGGCCCCATATGATAGGGACAAGGCTCCTTCAACATCTTATCGAAGACGCCCCTGTCGGGAGGGGGTCTTCGAGGCTTCCTCTTGTCTGCCGCAGCGACAAGGTCGTCGAGCTCGTCGTCGGGCTCGACATCGGGCTCGACGCGGCGCCGGCCCGGTTGGTTCTTCTTCTTCTTCCTGCCGCCGTTGCCGTTGTTGTTGTTGTTGCTTTTGGGCCCGTTGTTCCTCTTGGGCTAGTTGTCCGAGCCCCCAGGCTCATCCGCCTTGCCTTTCCCCTTCTCTGGAGGTATCTGGAAGAACGCGCTGACGACCTCTTCGCCAGCTGCGTAGTTGGCGATGATGTCCATGAGCTCGTTGGCGGTCTTGGGGGTGTTTCGCCCCAGCTCCCGCACCAACTCCTTGCAGGTCGTTCCGGCGATGAACGCCGTAATGACCTCGTGGTCGGAGATGTGAGTTAGTGCGGTACGCTGCCTCGAGAATTGGCGGGTGAAGGCGCGGAGGGTTTCCCCTGGCTTCTGCTTGCAGCTGCGGAGGTCCCAGGGGTTACCCGGTCGCTCGTAGGTGCCTTTGAAGTTGCCCTCGAAGATCCTGACCAAATCGGGCCAGTCTTGGATCAAGTCCGGGGGCAACTCCTCGAGCCATCTGCGAGCGGTGTCGGAGAGGAACAGTGGGAGTTGCCGAATGATGACGTGGTCGTTGTCGGCCCCACCCAGCTGACATGCCAGTCTGAAGTCGGCAAGCCAAAGCTCTGGCTTGGTTTCGCCGTTGTACTTGACCAGGCTGGTGGGTGGACGGAAACGGACGGGCAGGGGGGTCCGCCGGATGGTTCTGCCGAAGACTCGAGGCCCCGGTGGCTCCGGAGACCGACATCGATCTTCGTCGCTGTCGTAGCGTCCACCTTGGTGAGCGTTGTAGCCTCGAGCCTCGGCGTCACCGTACCGGCGTCGATTGTTCACCCGAGGGGGTCGGTCGTCGACGAGGCATTCCTGAACTGGTCGTCGCCCGACCTGGCCCTGGGGCGCTTTGTCCTGTTGGACGGATACCTCTCGATTTTGTCGGGGGGGGGGGTGCTCCCTGTCCCTCGGAGGCGGCCCGTCGACGCCTCGAGGCCGAGCTCTCCGCCTGCTGCACGGCCGCAGTTTGGAGAAGCCCCTGGATTTCGTCCCTAATACGCCGTGCTTGGGGGGTCGATGGCGCCGGCATGTCGCGGAGCAGCATTGCGCCCGCTACGACGTTCTGGCTGGCGCGGTTGAAGACTCGGGGCTCGTTCGCCCCTCCTCGACGATTTGCCGGTGGACTTCCCTGGCCCGCTCGCGAGCTCCTCCACCCTGCGGACGCCCTCGATCCCGCTCGAGGGCATGCTTGAGTTGCTGAAGTCGCAGGCGCTCCTCGAGCTTGCTGAGCAGCTCTCGGACTTGCGCGATCTGGACGTCTGGGTGTGGATCGGCTCTATCAGGACTCGGGGGTTGGCATCTCGTGCTGGTGTAGCGTTGGCCCCTCCTTCTTTGGTCGTGGTGTCGTCGACGTCGTCCTGAGGGTCGGCTTGCTCGTCGAGGTGGAAGCATTCCGGGTGGAGTCGTAACTCTCGTCGGGAGAATCCGAGTCGGGGTCAGCGTGGTAGAAGTGGGGGAAGGATCCCCTGCGTTCCTCCGCCAGGCGTCGCCGTAACGTGCCCCATGTCCGGGGTAGTCTCGGCTCCGGGTGCTCGCCTGGTGAAGAGGTGGTGACGGGGTTGATCGTTGCACGCGGCGAGGTCCCTGGAGACTCGCGACGTGTCTGTATCTGCAAACCTGCGAGGGCAGAGCAGAGTCTGGCGCTGTTGTGGAGCCCGTACAGAAACGGGTTACACGGTGGCGGCGGGGTCGAGTGTGTCGGAGAGGCCGCGGGGACCCCGGGGACGACGATATGGCGGAGCCAAAGTCCCGCTCAGAGGGGCGCCCGCCCTCGGCCCACAAGCATGGGTCAAACAGGCCCCTGTGGGGGGGGCTGTGTCGCCAGCCAGAGCCGGGGAAACGGCATCCGGCGTCTCGGGACCCGCACGGCGACGAGCGCGTCGGAGTCGCTCGCGCCTCCTCCTGATCGCAGGCCAGAGGCGCAAGCGGAGGGACCGTCGCCTGATCCTTGCTGGCCCCGGCATACCGGTGCTGCTGCTATCCAGGCCACGAGCGAAGGGAAAGACTATGAAGTGGCCCTGGCCCGTGGATACGAACCCTAGACTGCCGAACCAGACGACGGTGGTGAATGGAAATGGTGGGATGGTGGAATCCATCTGAGAGAGTAGTTCGGAGTTGATCGACACGCAATTCCCCCTACCTGGCGCGCCAACTGTCGGTGTCAAGACACCAACTAGTAAATTTGTATATCACGTGCTCCCTCTCTCAGATGTGATGCAAGATGGACACAAGGTTTATCCTGGTTTGGGCAAAGAAGGCCCTACGTCCAGCGGGGGAGGATGACTTGTATTATCTCGCACCCAAATGTGCTCGTACAAGGGGGGTACAAGCTGTGTTACATGGGGTTGCTCAGAGCGGGCTGAAGCCTAAGGCCAGCATTGCTGCCCTAGGCGACGGGTTGGCTGCTCGAGGGGTCGATCGAGCAGCGGAGTGTGTGTGTGTGAAGTGTGAGGGTCTGAACTGAAGTCTCGGATCGGGGATTTCAGGATCCAGCCCAGAGAGATCAGATCGATCCGCCTCCTTCTACCTCGGCGTCCCCTTTTATAGACCAAGGGGAGGTCCGAGGGTACAGGATCCTAAGCTCCGTAGTATGGGCAGCGTGTCTGTGGCACAGTGTTGGCGGAAGGGACGTCGAGCACTGTGGCGGCATGGCCTTCCCGTCCTTCCGGCGCCCCCGGTCGTGGTGGCAGTGGAAGTCTCCGCGGCACGTCGCGACACAGCTTCCGCAGACGGGCGCGAATCCCACAGCTGAAGCGAGACGGGGCGGATGGGACGGGCCCCAAACTGGAGTTGTTGGAGGGAGGGGTCGAGCCCCTCGGTCGGGGGGGGGGGGGGTCGAGCCCTGCATGACTCCGCCGTACCCCGAAGTCGTCGTCGAGGGCTGCACTGTTCACGTTTCGAGGGATGCTGCTGGAGTTCGTACTCGCGTCGTGGCGACAGTGGCGACACAGTTGACAGGAATTGGGGACATGACGGAGAGTTGTTGGATTTGACTGGCGCCTAACCAGGAAATTCCATCGGCCGAAGAGCTCAGAAGGATCAGGTATTGCAAGTGGCACAATGCGACTTCACACAGTACCAGTGATTGCAAAGTTTTTAGGCAGCAGTTGCAATCAGAAATTGAATCTGGGCGAATCAAGTTTGAAAATATTAAGGCCCAGAAGCCGATGAAGATTAATCAGCACTCGTTTCCAAATAATATGGTGGAAACTAGTGGGAAAACTAAGGTGCTGACATCGGAAGGTGCCAAGAAAAGTGCATCGGTAGACCCTGAACATCAGATAGCTGCGCATGAAGTAACAGGGAAGAATTTTGCCGATGATAGGAAAGGCAAGAGGGTTGCCGATGAAAGCAGTAACACCAGGAGATCTCATGGTGTTATAATCACGCATAGGCAACCAAGGCAAGAGTATCGGCAGTCACGAGAGGAGCGATATCGGCTGCAAGAGAAAGAAAGGCGCCAAGAGTGGCTTCGGCATAAGGACCACTGGAAGTGTCCCTTCTTTGTTCACTGATGGGAAGAAGGCATCAAGCTGCCCACTACCGATAATTGCCCGAGTGCAACGGGTACTATCCTATCGATCGATCAGAGAAGAAGCCCCGTTTTGATGACCGGACATCAGGCTATGGTAGGCCGATTAGAGAAAAGGGATCAGTGCATGATCGGCTGGGGGGGGGGCAAGATCAGCGTGCATGATAGACTTGGCAAGCATGACCATTATTTTCCAAGGAACCAAGAGGAGCTTGAAGGGATGACCAATGCAAGGGTACCCGACGAAGATATACTTTATAGAGATCCGAATATACGGAGTTGCCCAGATTCAGGTGGAAAACAGTATCAACCTGTTTGGAAAACCAGACTCCCTCAATGGTGCCCCAAGGGTCTTACAAAGACTCAAAGAAGGAGGATGCAACGCGAGCGCCAAGAAGATTTGTGTCACGATGAAAATCCTTCCAGAGGGAAATCTTCAGACAAGCGATGAAGGCCAAAGCGCAAAGATGGGGATTCATCGGCAGATGTCAATATGTTGCCGATAGCGTAACTAGAGTCGATGACCTTGGGCATTTTGGCTTGGGGGCAGCACTTGGTGAGCCCTGACGTTTCAACTGTTTCACTTGGGGGCATCGACAGGCTGAGTGAAGAATTTGTGCACTAGGAGCAGCGCTGCCGATGAATTTGTTGGCTACAAAAGGAGATGTTCGATACAAGTTGAAGGATTGTAAGAGTGGCTCTGCAATGCTTACGTGCAATAGTCAGGGAAGTAGTGCAGACATTTTGGAGGAGATGCAGTAGAAGAAATTTCGGTGCATAAGATATCTTATACTCCGAAATTGGGGGGCATGTGTTGACACCGTTTTTTGGCACGTGTCAATATGATCTAAGGATTGTGCCGATCGGCAAAAGGCTAGTTGTCGTTCCTTATCGGCATTGGGATATTACCAGTCAGATTGCCGATAAAGGCAAGAGTGTTGCTGATGCAGACAAAGACTTGTTGCCGATTGAGGCAGGAAGACACTGTTGATGAAGGCAAGGGGATGTTGCCGATAGAGACATGAATGTTACCGACAGGAAGAACATTGTCGATGAGAATTGAGGCTCATTATCGATGTGATGAAGGCTACAATGTTGCTGGTGGAGGCAAGAAAGCGTTGCCGATGAGAGCCAAAGCCTGTTGCTGATAGGAGGAATATTACCGATGAGGACGGAAAGCTGCCGATGAATGATGATACTGATGGAAGTGGGATGAAGTAGCTGACATCAGCAGAGAACTGCCGATGGCAATAGAGGAAAGTTGCGGATTGAAGGAAGTCTACCGATGGAAGGTTTCATCGTGAAGGAGACAGATATGGAAGCTGGTGATTTCATACCAGTATTAATAAATTTATTTCGAGTCCGACTCTTGCATGAGTCGTTTGTTTCTTTAGCGTGAGTCGTTTTATTTCCTTAAAAATAGGAGTTTTTGTTTAGCAAGGTATGAGTCGTATCCATATACAACTTCCCATACGGGAGTATAAATATGTGTCCAAGGGCCGCGTGAAAAATATATCCAAGCATATCAAATAAATCAATTACTTTTTTATTTTACTTTACCAGTAATTTACCTTTACCGCATTAGGTTTAATTATCTACGAGTTTTTCAAGTTTCGACGGGCTGCATCTCATCGACCTCCGTCAACCCTTGCAAGTTCCGCGTTTTGAGCAACCTGAGTTTTGACGTCCGGGCGCATCGCTGTCGTCTCGTTCAGCTCTACTCTAGTTATCCTGATCAAGATTGAGCCTTATTCAATCTTGTTCTAGTTATCATCCTTGTCGATTAACTGGTCAAATCGATTGGCACATCTTTGGATATCGAATTTGGTATAAGCCCGAGGTGTTTGCAGATCCTGACGCTTTTTGTGTCAACAAGTACATCTGTATGTATATGAGTATATATATATATATCGTTTTTTTTGGACCATTTTTTGATTTTAGTTTCTTTTTTGGGGGCGTCTTCGCCTCAGAACAATAAGTACTGAATGCTGTTGGACAGGAATATCCCTGCGAGTCGCCTTTGTCCTTGTCACACCTTTTGTTTTCTCCTCCCGTTGCTAGCTGTCTGCGGACGTGTACGTGTACGTGCGCAGAGGCATCCTACGTCCATAGGCCATGCACTAGGGGGCCTACTAGATACGGAGTATGTTCCCATCGAGATTTAATTATATATTGGAAATAAATATACATACATCTGCCCATCTCGTGTTAATTTCTGGGCCTCTAATTTCAACAGCTCATGCCACGAGAATCAGCCTGGGGTAATAATTTAATAGTACTTGTCACTGATTTTTGGGTGTCGATGCTTGATTGGCTGAAGTGTTGGAGGTGCCGTTCGTATGGGGGCCGCCTCCTTCGGAAATTGGAACGTGGAATTGTCGAGCGAGTTTTGCAGGTACGGATTACTCATTTCTTCCTTATTTGCGTTAGCTGTTATTTGTTTATATCTGAAAACTGTTACTCCATCCATTCTAGATTATAAGACATTTTTATTTTTTAGGCACATATAATAGCTTTTGGCATGCATTTAGATATACACTATGTTTAGGTATATAGCAAAAGCAATATATTTAGAAAATATGAAACATCTTATAATTTAGAATGATGTTTAAATTGATGAATTTGTCCTTCTCATTAATATACATGAGTAGTTTACATCAGTGACGATGGATCCTCTCCGTTCAAAAATGTAGAGCGTATATATTGAAATTTAGAAAAGTCAAACATTATAAGATTTGACCATTAAGTAACTAGTCATAAACCTATATGTTTGCACAAAAGATATATCAATAAATCATATCTTTTAGTAGTATATATATGTTGGTTTAAAGTAACTGACAAGAAATCAATGCT
The DNA here is from genome assembly GCA_022036555.1 of Microstegium vimineum. Lineage (NCBI taxonomy): Eukaryota > Viridiplantae > Streptophyta > Magnoliopsida > Poales > Poaceae > Microstegium > Microstegium vimineum. The sequence goes on along the minus strand of CM039127.1, from coordinate 49,390,043 downwards.
AGTACACCTTGAAAGACTTTTTTCAACAAATAGGCCTTGGAAGAAAAAAGAAATGGAGGGAGTAGCTAGTACTAAACTAGCTTAGCGTGCCTGCAAAGATCACACCAAGGGATTTCCCAACTACTTAGCTATGTCCTTTACCTTTCCTACAATTGTCATAAAGCATTAGCATAATGGCGATTTTAGAAAGCGTTTTCGTTTTGTCACCTAAACTTCTTGCTGAAGAATTTGAAAGATCCACTCGAATACTAGACAAAATTCTATACTATATATATATAGACTAGATAATTAATTAACAAACCACTGTTATGACTGGCATCCATACGCGCACTGGACTTCCTGGTCTCGATCTCTCTATTCTCCCTTGCACACTCTGCTTGCCTTCACAGCTACAGCACGCTGCCAGGGGTTCAAGCCCAGCCTCTAGTTGCTCAGAGGCTCACACCTACTCTCTGAGCCTTCGGCAGACACTGGGGTTGCAACAAATATTTGGATCCTTAATTAGATCTCAAATAAAAAAGTTTACAACTTAAAAGTTGTTGATTGTGTTAAGGGATACAACTTTAATAATGGCTATGCTAGAATCTGATGTCATTTGAAAAAAATTTTGAAATCTAACAACTTAAAACGAATATTTAGGCATGTAAATCATCTCAGGTATAAGAACTATTAACTTCAAAGTTGCATATCATGTCGAGCTTTTCAATTTTCATATAAAGGTTGATTTTATTCGACTTTATATGAATTAGGTTATGGTTTTTTTTATTGTAAGAGATACCGATGGGTCCATACTACCATGTCAGCAAAATCATCTAATATAAGAAACTATTCTAAAATTATCAAGGGGATATTTTGTTCGGTTTTAAAAGTTAAGATGAGCATGTTGTCGTTGTGTTATATTGAAGTCAGTGTTTCTTTTTTAATTAATTTGAAGGATGAAGGACAACTTCAAACGGTTAAAACGGACTTTAATTTGACTCCTCCAGAAAAAAAGGACGACGTTTATTAATTTATATTGGGAAAATTTGAGGATTGCCAGGAGAGTGACAATGGGTCGTCGATACGTGCGGCGTGCCGTGCTATCGACCTCCCTTTTCCAACGCAAAGAAATATGGCAGGCTGTACGTATGAACTTGCTTTCATGCGACATCACTTTCTCCAGCGTGTAGTATATTCTCATGTAGCGCGCGCGAAAGCTTTTATATACATCAAAAAAAAAGCGCGAAAGCTGCCCGCGTTTGTCCTGCATTTTTCTTGTTGATTCTTCTCCCTGCGCTGTTCTTTCATTCACTCTGATCAGTCCAATGCAACATCCAACCACAAATGCCACGTCGATCGATTCTCAACCCTGTATATAGCATGTAGCCATGCACGTCTAATCTGTCTATCTGTATATATATAATCACAAGAAACAACGCATCAGCAAGTTGCAAAACGGTGATTTGAAAGAGCTACAAAAACAATAAGGTATATATAATAATAAGCTGCCTAATTAGCCAGTGTGGCGTGTCGTGTGTCATGCATTATGTTATTGCAATTGGAGTGTACAATACATACATTGCCAGTTGTATGTATAATATATAACAAGGAAGAAGACGATTTTGTGAACCTGGCTTTTAGGTCAAACATGTTATCGGTCCATCCATAAAAACTTTGAAATTTTGTGAAGCCTGCCGACAGATTTTCCTTTCTTTCCATGTAATACAAATGTAACTGGGTCCAACTCAATTTAAGTTTGGGTTGTCATATGTATAATTTGGGTGGAAAAATCAGGCAATGATGACTACTTAGTTGCGCGGAAAAAGCAGGCAATGATTAGTTAGTTAATTAGTTCTATTGCATTGCAAATGTTACTACTTCTCTAGAGCCCGTCCTCTCTCTCTTTTTGACACTTGTTATTTTTTTTCCGTGAACATGCAATTGCCGGTTTTTTTTTCACTAATTAATAAGAGGAAGAAAGTGATACTCCCTCCATCCCAAATTGTAAGTCATTCCAAGGATCTTGGAGAGTCTAAGTTTATAAAGTTTGATCAAATTTATATAATATGATAATAACATATTTGATACCAACTAAGTATCATTAGATTCTTTATTAGTTATATTTTTATTACTATATATATATTTGATGTTATAAATCTTTATCTTTCTCTCTATAATCTTTGGTCAAACTTAAAATGCTCTGACTCTCCAAAATTTTTAGAATGACTTACAATTTGGAATGAAGGGAGTACAAGCTTGCCTAGGCGGTGATCAAGCTATAGCTTGGAGTGCGAGACACAAACCTGGCCTCTTTGTCATACAAACTATTAGTTAGTTAATTAGTTGTACTGGATTATTGCAGTCTTACACTTGTATATTTTTTTTGACTTGTTCTTAGTGGTCACGTTGCCTGTAACTTAATTTAGGTGTAATTGACGATATATGTTTGCTTAAATATTTTTGTACTGCTAAAGTTTATTGGATTCATTTAACCTACTGAAACTTAATTATATATGTAACACTATACCGTACCTTTTCGGCCCTGTTTGTTTCGCTGAAATTTAGCTTATGCTGAATGATGCTGATTTATTGTGAGAGGAAAACATTATCCATTCGTTTAAAAATAGTGTTGAAGTAGTAGTGGTGAATGGAGCCGATCATTTTCAGGTTGTAAACAAACAAGCATTAAACTTTCACATGTTTAATATGTAGTAGTACTGTAGTAGAGTACTAGTAACTTTATGTCGGCACAACTTAGACCCAAATTAAATTATTAGAGCCTACTTGTATGTATATATGTGGGCATTAGAGGACAGAGCAGGGATATGCATGGGTGTATTAGCGGGACATTACATTATCAGATTGGGCTCCATTTGCACGCTAGCATCACTTTCCTTGACCCCCCTTGGTTATTAGCAAACAAATTAAAGCTAAATAATGCAAACGACGGATGGATGCGTTGCATGCATGGCGCCAGTGCAAGCATCATTTGGATCCACACAAAAATTGGGCTGCTGCTGGCCGGAGAGATGAATTAATTTATTTGCTGAATTGGAATTAAGTCGATGCCGCGCTAGCTTAATTTTATGGTTGGGATTAAGCCGCCGATGGATGAGATGAGCGTTTGCTAGAGAGTTGACGGGCAATCAATCAATTAATCAAAGGAGGAGGAGGAGCAGAGGGGGAGTGGGGGTGGGGGCCCAATAATCCACGCACAAAACACGTCTAATTAATCAGCCGTCCCTACGATGGTGAAGTCGCACCGGCCGGCCTTCCTTCCTTCCTGCAAGCTCTACTAGGGTCAGTCAGGGGTCCCCCTGCGTGCAGCATGCATGCATACACCGTATATGCAGAGTCGTCGCTGCTGGTTACATTACATAGTAGCCGTAACAGCTACGTACCGATCCCTGTACCTAGGAGTCCAGTAGGACTACTGACGACTCTGCACCCTACTACATATGTACATACTGCTTAGCTCCTTTCTTTCTTTTAATTTGTTCCTGCTTCTCGATCGATCTATGCATGCATGCATGAATGGTCCCCATCACATGCATGATCACCATTTATGTATGCGCAGTGTGCGCGCAAGCTACTCAACACACAGCAGGGACGATCGACGATGCGAATTTCACACGAATTTTAAGAAATTCATATATAAGTTTTACATGAAGAAACACACACATAGAACTACTACTCTATAGCTGGCTATAAAATAACTTATTCTATAGCCACTTTGATTTATGATAATTATTATATTTATTTATGAGACTATAGTAACTTCTCACTATAAGGTTTACGATAATATTATGGTAAATATCTCCGTATGTTAACGTAATACAACTATCATTCGCTTTATCGTAAATGGAGGTTGGCTGACGTGCATATGTGGGCACGTATGTATGTGTGTTCACTTTAGCGTAATATAACTATCATAAATATGTATTTTATAGTAGTAGTTATATATATATATATATATATTAATTGTCTCGTGTAGTAGGTTGGCTGACGTGCATGTGTGGGCACGTACACGTATATGTACACATGTCCTCCTGTGGTCTGTGGACTGGTTGGCGGCGCGCTAACTGCTGAGCCCCGTACAAATACCTTAAAGTACACTGTACACGTAAATACGACGTACAAGACCGGGCATGCACAGTGAGGGCACGTACAACGGGCGTTTTCATGCCGTCTACATGCCGTCATTCTTGCAAAAACACCCCTCATGGATGCAAGAGACAGCTTGGCCGTCGTCTCGCGAGACGACAGCAGTGGCTCGTGCTCCGAGGTGTTTTCGCCATCCGAAATAGTGTTGTATGGTGCGTCGTCTCCGGGGCGATCCAGCTGCGGCACGCGGAAGTGCGCCAAAATACATACCCGCACGGCAAATTCGCATCCCCTCCGATGGCGGCAATAGGGCTGCGGCAGCACCCTTCTCCTTTCGTGTACGAGGGCGCTGGTGAGGCTGGTGCTCCTCCTACTGGCGGAACCAGCGGACCGAGAAAGGGGAGGCCGGTTCCAGCTAGACAAAATACAAGAACGACAAAGTGCATATACATGTATATATATATACACACATATATATGTGTCGGTGTTATGAACCCAGGGGGTCAAGACCACCGGCTAGTAAAAATTATATATTGCGTGCTCCCTCTCCCAGATGTGATGCAAGAAGAACACAAGATTTATCTTGGTTCGGGCATAGAAGGCCCTACGTCCAGCGGGGGAGGATGGATTGTATTATCTTGCACCGAAGTGTTCGTACAGGGGGGTACAAGCGAGTTTACACGGGGGTGCTCAGGATGAGCTGAGGCCTAGGGCTAGCAGGGCTATCCTAGGAGAGTCGGTTGACTGCTTGAGACGTTGATCAAGCAATCTGGTGTGGAGTGGTGTTGCGAATGCGCATGCCGATGCCGATGCGCATGCCGATATGAGTATGCATGCCTTTGCCGATACGAATGAGCCTTACTGATGCCGATACGAATGCCCCTCTCCTTCTTCTATCCCAGCGTCCCCTTTAATATATCAAGGGGAGGCCTGAGGGTACAGAGGTCCTAGACTGTAGAGGCATGAGAGAGATGTCCGCGGCGCCATGCTTGCGATGGGACGTCGATCGCTGTAGCGGCGTGGCCTTCCCGTCCTTCCGGTGTTCAGGGCATGGTGATAGCAGACTGGACGTTGCCGAACGTCATGGCGCAGTACGGTTGGCCTCCTGTAGACGGGTGCAAGCTCCACAGTTGAAGCGGGACGGAGCGGATAGGACAGGTCCCATGCTGGAGTGGTTGGAGACGATGGTCGGGCCCCTTGGTCGAGGGGGGGGGGGGGGGGGGCGGGTCGAGGCCGGCGTGACCCTGTCGTATCCCTGAAGACACAGTCGAGGGCCGTCCTGTTCATGACTCGAGGGGGTGCCTCTGGAGTCCGTACCTGCGACGTGGCTACAGCGGCAGCATAGTTGACGGAGGTCCAGGGCATGGGCGGTGAGTTGATGGATTTGACCGTGGTAGTGGGCGCCCATGGCGTTAGGCGGGGGCAGGTAAGCGCATCGGATCCCCTTTTTCCCTATACCGGGAGCAGGTAAGTCGGTTGAGCTTCCTTCTCAGGGGTCGTTCGTTCGACCCCTGTCCGTCATTCGAGGGGTCGAAGCGGAGGCGGAGGGGTTGTTCGTTCGACCCCTGTCCGTAAGTCGAGGTAGAGGCGGGTGGTCGTTCGTTCGACCCCTGTCCGTCTGTTTTTCCAGTAATGGGCCGGCCCACGACTGGTTGCTGTCGCCGGTGAGGGAGGCCTTTGTGTGATGGGCCTTTCTCCATTGATTTGAACGGCTGATCGGATTCTGTCTTAAAAATGGTTGCTATGTTGAGCGTTAGTTTATCGCAGGTTTAGGGTACCCGTTACCTTTGTACCCGACAGTAGCCCCCGAGCCTCTATGCGGATAAGAAGAATCCATATAGAGGCTTTTGCCGATGATCTCCAGGGTTAGTCAAAAGTCCGATTCTTCGCAGGGTGCGCGCGAGCGCACCACGCGGGGGTAGCCCCCGAGGCTCCAGTGGAGTGATTAGGAACTCCTCTGGGGGCTTTGAGGTGTGTTTTATCGAGGGGGTTAGGATTACCTGGAGTCATAGCAGCCTATCGAGCGGTCGATTATGTTCGCCAGGCTACGAGAGTTTCACTTCCTTGGAAAGGGGGTGCTCAAGGGCGGCTGTCGAAACCCTTCCGAGGGCCAGCCTTCACTCCCTCGAGTGTTAAACTGGAGTCATAGTGCCCTATCGAGGGGTCAACTCTGTCTGCCAGGCTACGAGTGTTTTTGACCCTCTTTCGTCGAGGGGTGTTGTGCGTAGTCTAGCCCTCGAGCCTCGTGTGGCTAGGCTTTCACTACCTCCTAGCGTCCTTCCCACGGATCCTTGCGCTCGGATTGTGGGCGAAGTGCATCGTGCTATCCTCGTTAGGATGAGCCTCGAAGTCCTCTGTGAGCCTTCGTAAGGATGAACCTCGAAGTCCTCTGCGAGCTGGTAACGGGTATAAATTCAAATGAAATCCAAGTGAGAACTCGTGCCCCCTTCTACAGGGGTCGATAGAAGCCCTGAGGTGTTCTCATTCAAGCAAAACCGCGTGGATTACCTAGGTGCCAACTCTGTTCGATGAGAGTCGGTGGCCTGATGCCTCCTGTCGAAGGGATCCTTGGGTATTCCGTGGTTATGCCTTGGATATGTCCCGGGGGGCCTCGAGAGTTCGTTCTTGAGCTAGGGGCTCGCGCCGGGCCCCCCTGGGTCATCCCTGACTCGCGTACTCGAGGGCGGCTGTGGAACCCCGTTCGTGGGGCTAGCCTTCGTCCCCTCGAGATTTGGGGGTGGACCGGAGTCCATAACGTTGGGTCCTTCCTGACCTCAGGTACTCGAGGGCGGCTGTTGAACCCTGTTCGAGGGCTAGCCTTCGCTCCCTCGAGATTTTGACGGACGGGTCGACGTCCGTCGCTTACCTCCAAAGATGTCGTCCTATCCTGTGGAATACAAGGGGGTGGTAGGTAGGTATATTAAATGCGGGGACATACCTGCCTTTCGTCGGATTCACCCGCGAGCGTGGGTCAAACAGGCTCCCGAAGAGAGGAACTGTGTCACCAGCTGAGGCCGGGGAGACAGCGTCCGGCGTCTCAGAATCCGCTCGGTGAAGAGTGCGGCGGCGCAGCCGAGTATGTCGGAGAAGCCGCGGGGACCTTGTGAGATGACGGTATGGCAGAGCCAAAGTTAGGCTCAGCGAGGTACCCGCCCCCGACCCGCAAGCACGGGTCAAACAGACTCCCGAAGGGAGGAATTGTATCATCAGCCGGGGTCAGGGAGACGGCGTCCAACGTCTCGGAATCCGCTCGGTGAAGAGTGCGGCAGCGCCGTTCACGCCTCCTCCATGTCGTGGCTGTGGCCTAAGGACATGAACTCTAGACTTCCAGACCGGATGATGGTGGCGAATGGAAATAGCTGAGGCCTGTGCGCCAGCTCTGGACAAGAAAGGTCTATGTAATAGATCAGGTTGGTGGCAATATGATGTCGAGCCGATGGGGGCTTCAAAACCTTAATGCATTTTATTCAGGATGCACCTGGGTGTTTTTATTTCTCGAGCCATCTCAATTTCTCTTTGCCTGAGCTGTTTCTTTTAGACTAAGTGCTCGACGCGCTCTCGTATCCCTCGAGGGGGGGGGAGCGAGTGGGGGTACCATAGCCCTGAGGCGTAGGAGAGTCCCCGGCTCGACGGCCCGCTACCCTTAGGGAGTTCGAGGCGTCTTTACTTAGTCATGAAGCGTACTCAGGGCAAAGATGGAAAGAGAAGCGTCGAGTTTCGAAAAACGTTCGGGTTTTTAAGGGACTTAGGGAGGGGGACCCCCCCTGACAGCCCCCGAGGGAAACTTGACTTTGCAAGAGCAGAGTCGAGGCTACCTCAGAGTCATGAACAAACGTGAAATGTTTTTTGAGAACATTTTATTCATTCATGATGCGATAAACGTACATAACGCGTAAGATGTACAAGGCCTAAGTTATCGGCTTAGGGGTAAAAGTTGTTTTCGGGGACTTTCTTAGGGGATATTCCCGGTTAGCCCCCGAGGGAGGTTCGACTCTGCGGGAGCAGGGTCGAGTCTACCTTTACGACTACGAGCGGTGATTTCTCAAGCCATTCTTACTTCTACCAACCTTGGTGCTCCACTTTTTGGTGCAGTTGTTGGACGTACGCCCGAGGCTCTCGAGAGGGGGGGGGGGAGCGAGTGGGAGTACCTTAGCCCTGAGGCGTAGGAGAGTTCCTGGCTTGGCACCCCTCGACCCTTGTGGGTCTCGAGCGCGTTTCCTACCCTGCGCTAAGCGTGCTTCGAGGGGCAGAAGAAAGAGAGGCGTCGAGGGGTAGAGTAAAATCTACCTCGAGTCACGAATGAAAATGAAAGCACTAGGATTGCGGACTATCTATTCATTCGAGATGCGAGAATTGTACATAAATGCGAAAATGTACGAGGCCTTGAGGCCTAAGGCTAGAAACGACGTAGCTATTCCGACGCATCGACGCAGAAGGACGCATCGACGGCTTCCTCGCCGTCTGCGTAATTGGTGACGATGTCCATGAGCTCGCTGACGGTCTTGGGGGTGTTACGTCCCAGCTCCCGCACCAACTCCTTGCAGGTCATCCCGGCGACGAACCCCGTGATGACGTCGTGGTCGGAGATGTGGGTTAGCTTGGCACGTTGCTTGGAGAACCGTCGGGTGAAGTCACGGAGGGTTTCCCCTGGCTTCTGCTTGCACCTACGGAGATCCCAGGGGTTTCTGGGCCGCACGTAGGTGCCCTCGAAGTTTCCCTCGAAGATCCTGACCAGGTCGGGCCAGCCATAGATTAAGTCCGGGGGGAGTTCCTCGAGCCATCTTCGAGCGGTGTCGGAGAGGAAGAGCGGGAGTTGCCGAATGATGATGTGGTCGTCGTCGGCTCCTCCTAGCTGACATGCCAGCCTGAAATCAGCAAGCCAGAGCTCCGGCTTGGTTTCGCCGCTGTACTTGACCTGGCTGGTGGGTGGACGGAAACGAACAGGCAAGGTGGTTTGCCGGATCGCCTTGCTGAAGACTCGTGGCCCTAGTGGTTCTGGGGATTGACGTCGATCCTCGTCACTGTCGTAGCGCCCACCTCGATGGGCACTTTAACCTCAAGCCTCAGTGTCACCGTGTCGGCGTCGTTTGTTGTCGTTGATGTCGTGTCGCGCATCTTACGGTTGTCGATTGTCGAGGGTGCGGTCTCGAACTGGTTGCCGCTCCGTCCCGCCTTGGGGCGCCTTGTCTTGGTGGACAGATATCCCTCCATCTTGTCGAGGAGGCACACCTTGCCGCTCGGAAGCAGCTCCTCTGCGCCTCGAGGCCGAGCTCTCCGCCTCTTGAACGGCTGCGGTTTGGAGAAGCCCCTGGATCTTGTCTCTGACGCGCTGCGCCTGGGGCGTCGATGGTGCCGGCATGTCACGAAGCAGCATTGCGGCTGCTACGATATTTTGACTAGCGCGGTTGTAGTAGCGGGGTTCGTTCGCTCCTTCCTCGACTATCTGTCGGTGGACTTCCCAAGCCTGGCCGCGGGCTCCTCCATCCTGTGCCCGCCCGTGATCTCGCTCGAGGGCGCGCTCGAGCTGTAAGCGCTCCTCCTCGAGCTTGGCGAGCAGCTCTCGGGCTTGCGCGATCCGGGCGTCCTGAGGTGGATTGGCTCTGTCGGGACTCAGGGGGTCGGCATCTCGCGCCGGGGTAGCGTTGCCCCTTCCTCCTTCATCCGTAGCTGCGGCGTCGTCGATGTCGTCCTGGGAGTCGACCGGATCGATGAGGTGGAAGCACTCCCGCGTGGGATCGTAATCCTCATCGGGGGAGTCTGGATCGGGGTTAGCGGTGGTAGAAGTCGGGGAAAGATCCCCTGCGCTCCTCCTCCTGTCGTCGCCGTAACGTGCCCCGGGTGTGACACCCTAGGGTCGGGGCTCGTCGTGGCTCCAGGCGCTCGTCCGGTGGAGGGGTGGTGACGAGGTTAATCATTGCACGTAGCAGGTTCCCTGGGGAGCCATAACGTGTCTGCATCTGCGAGTTTACAAAGGCAGAACAGAGTCTGGCGCTGTTGTAAAGCCCGTGCGGAAGCAGGTGGTGTGGCCGAGTATGTCGGAGAGGCCACGGGGACACTCCGAGATGACGGTATGGCAGAGCCAAAGTCAAGCTCAGAGAGGTACCCGCCCCGTCCTGCAAGCATGGGTCAAACAGGCTCCCGAAGGGAGGAACTGTGTCACCAGCTGAGGCCGGGGAGATGGCGTCCGGCGTCTCGGGATCCACGTGGTGGAAAGTGCAGCGGCGCGGCCGAGTATGTTGGAGAAGCCGCGGGGACCTTCTGAGATGACGGTATGGCAGAGCCAAAGTCAGGCTCAGCGAGGTACCCGCCCCCGTCCTGCAAGCATGGGTCAAACAGGCTCCCGAAGGGAGGAACTGTGTCACCAGCTGAGGCCGGGGAGATGGCGTCTGGCGTCTCGGGATCCGCGCGGTGGAGATGCGGCGGCGTCGTTCACGCCTCCTCCTAGTCGCAGGCGAAAGGCGTGAGTGGTGGGATCGTCGTCTAGTCCCTCTTGGCTCCGGCGTTCCGGAGCTGCTGCTATCCATGCCACCACCGGGGAGTAGAACCATGTCGTGGCCGTGGCCCGTGGACATGAACTCTAGGCTCCCGAACCAGACGATGGTGGCGAATGGAAATGGTGGGACGGTGGAATCCATCTGGGAGAGTAGTTTGGAGTTGATCGACACGCAAAGCCCCCCTACCTAGCGCGCCAACTGTCGGTGTTATGAACCCAGGGGGTCAAGACCACCGGCTAGTAAATTTGTATATTGTGTGCTCCCTCTCCCAGATGTGATGCAAGAAGAACACAAGATTTATCCTGGTTCAGGCACAGAAGGCCCTACGTTCAGCGGGGGAGGATGGATTGTATTATCTTGCACCGAAGTACTCGTACAGGGGGGGTACAAGCGGGTTTACACGGGGGTGCTCAGGATGAGCTGAGGCCTAGGGCTAGCAGGGCTATTCTAGGAGAGTCGGTTGACTGCTTGAGACGTTGATCAAGCAATCTGGTGTGGAGTGGTGTTGCGAATGCGCATGTCGATGCTGATGCGCATGCCGATACGAGTGTGCATGCCTTTGCCGATACGAATGGGCCTTACTGATGCCGATACGAATGCCCCTCTCCTTTCTTATATCCCAGCGTCCCCTTTTATAGATCAAGGGGAGGCTTGAGGGTACAGAGGTCCTAGACTGTAGAGGCATGGGAGAGATGTCCACGGCGCCATGCTTGCGATGGGACGTCGATCGCTGTAGCGGCGTGGCCTTCCCGTCCTTCCGGTGTTCAGGGCATGGTGACAGCAGACTGGACGTTGCCGAACGTCATGGCGCAGTACGGTTGGCCTTGTAGACAGGTGCAGGCTCCACAGTTGAAGCGGGACAGAGCGGATAGGACAGGTCCCATGCCGGAGTGGTTGGAGACGATGGTCGGGCCCCCTGGTCGAGGGGGGGGGGTCGAGGCAGGCGTGACCCTGTCGTATCCTGAAGACACAGTCGAGGGCCGTGTTGTTCATGACTTGAGGGGGTGCCTCTGGAGTCCGTACCTGGGACGTGGCTACAGCAGCATCATAGTTGACGGAGGTCCAGGGCATGGGCGGTGAGTTGATGGATTTGACCGTGGTAGTGGGCGCCCATGGCGTTAGACGGGGGCAGGTAAGCGCATCGGATCCCCTTTTTCCCCATACCGGGAGCAGGTAAGTCGGTCGAGCTTCCTTCTCAGGGGTCGTTCGTTCGACCTCTTGTCCGTCATTCGAGGGGTCGAGGCGGAGGCGGAGGGGTCGTTCGTTCGACCCCTGTCCGTAAGTCGAGGTAGAGGCGGGGGGTCGTTCGTTCGACCCCTGTCCGTCTGTTTTTCCAGTAATGGGCCGGCCCACGACTGGTTGCTGTCGCCGGTGAGGGAGGCCTTTGTGTGATGATCCTTTCTCCATTGACTTGAACGGCTGATCGGATCCTGTCTTAAAAATGGTTGCTATGTTGAGCGTTAGTTTATCGCAGGTTTAGGGTACCCCTTACCTTTGTACCCGACAATATGTATATATATATATAGAGAGAGACACACTGACGGATGGGGGGGCCACGGCCCCTGCTCGCCCCCCCCCCAGTTCCACCCTGGCTCCTCTGGGTCTGCATCTGCCTCGCCGTGGTGCCTGACCTGCTAAACTACGAGGGCTTTGGTGAGGCTGGGGGTCGCCCTCACCTCCGATGGGTTCTGCTGGTTGTTGACGGGAGAGGCTCTCACGATAGCTCTGACGGCACCACAGCCGCAGTAGTCTAGGTGTTCGATTCAATGCCTCACCAAAGTATTTGCATTTGTTCATAAGGTATTCTGATATTTCTCAGAGTGCTAAGATTGTACATGGATACGTCCTCAAGTTTGGCATATGGCTGCTTGTAATCTCCTGGTAAAGCCGTAAAGGTCACTTCGATCTTATAGTTACAAGGTATCAGTTCTGAAGCTATCAAGAAGAACTTCATCAATCACATATTCAGCATATTATTCTCTCAAAAAACCACAGCAATGCATTATCGATCGGATTAAGTTGATGGTTCTAAAGAAATAATATATGTTTGTGTTTATCATATTTATGGTTGACCTTGTATGTGTCAAAAGAAGCAATAAAATGTCAAATAGAGATCTTGTTCATGCTTGATCATAGATCTATGTATGTATTTAATAGTTTGCAGACAGTCAAATGGTTGATCCATTGTATGCGTTGTCTATTTAGCTGTCTATAAGTGGCATACCAAAACTTACAGACAGCAAGCCGTTGTACATGCCCTGAAGAGTCGTGCGTGTGTATGTGTGATGCGTCGTTACTCCTTGTCGCGCATGCTGCACGACGATAATAAATAGAAGAGTGCAGTGCCAAATGGTCCAACTCCGGCCCCAATAGTCTGGCTCACCCTCGACGCAGGGCTATACCTAGCTCATGCAGGACTACTGTCGTCCATTACTGTACGGACGGAAATGTGTGGCCTGTATTGCTATTGCATTTACAGGCAGGTTGCTTGGCATTAGCTAGCTAGACGATGATGCGTGCATCGCGTTATTTGGAAGCTAGCTTACGTGCGTTCTTGTTTCCGTGGGGGTATATGTAGCTAGTACAGTGTCGTGCATGCTATCATCCATGCATCGATCGAGGGCCGGCCGGGTCTGGCTATCACGTGAAAATGCACAAAACTTTTGTAGATACATGAGAATCATCTTATGTATTCTAGTTACAGATCGATTATTGTAAATGTGGTGCCACGCTGTACATGCATATATGCACCTGCCCTGTGTTTGTGTGATGAGTGGAGCTAGCTGTTGTTAGGAGAGACGACGACGTACGACAAAACCGTATGCTAGAAACTGTTGACGAGATGCGTTGCAACAGCTGCAAATACCTTGCACATGTACCTCCAGGAAGGTAGGGAACACAATTATTTGTGTAATCCGCTTTAACTGCTTAAATGTGCAGTGCCAGTGGAGGACTATGGTTTCTTAGGTCCTGTTAGGATTCCTCTCTTAAACTTTAGTCAGCTTATAAATTAGAGACTAAACTTTAGTCACTGAGTGTTTGATTTAGGTGTGACTAAAAATGACCTTTTAGTCACTTTTAGCTAGTCATGGTGTTTCGCTCCAAAAGCGACTCAAAGATAAGGTTTATAGTCCCTTTTAGTCATAATTTGGTGGCTCATTGGCAAAAGCCCTTTTATTTTTATTTAATCACTAAACATGCCTGATGATGCATGATGCTGTGACACAGCGCGACAACAGCAATAGCTAGCGCTGGTCCTCGTGTGTCAACTACGCCATATAGTTCGTCTTTTGTCTTAGCATTCTTGTTGCATTAGTCATATGCACGCACAGCACACGTATGGTACGCCGGACCTGTGTGCTTACTACTTAATTATTAGCAAGACTTTTTCATTAATGTACGTCGTTTTATGTTGGTGTCATTATCAAGTTTTTTTTTAAAAAAAACTTTTGAACACCTATATATAAAAAATATATGGATTTGTAATGTATACGATTGATTGATGTAAGTATATTTGCTATGCAAACACTTTCATAGCGTGTGCGATCCTTTTCAAATTTAGAAAATTAAATACACTTTTATATAGGGATAAATGACGGGTCAAAGTTTCAACTTGCATGTAAATTTAGACAATTAATACACTTTTAATCCATATATTTTCAAATATATGGATTCTTCAGAATAAGGTGCCGTGTGGTAGGCGGAGCTGAGAGGCGTAGAGGAGGTCGACGTGTGTCCATGTCCAACTTCTCTGCAAATGCAACCAAATGAAATAAATAAATAACAAAAAGAGAGGGAATGTAAACTGAATCTTGGAAGGACACGTACGTACGTAGAAACGTAGCTGCCTCTAAAAGCGTTCGTTGCTTTCGATATGATGCCTTCAATTAATTCGACGTCGTCCCTCCTTTCCTCGTGCTATCGAATGGTGTACCCAACCCAACTCAATACGCAATCTCTTTTAGGCCATGGGTCCCGCTCAAAGCCAAGCACGCGATACGGGTCGGCCCACGCGTCCGCGCCTCATCAGAGTCGAAGAAGATGATAGTTAGGGTTCTGGCGACGAGCTCACCAGCGGCAGAGGCGAGGTGTTCCTTGGTGTTAGGGTTTTGAGGAAAGTAGATTTTCATCTCCGACACCCTTAGAAGGGTTTTGGGGGGTGCAGTGCGGTCGTGACACCTCGGCTTAGGTGGGCAAGACAGGGGCGTGGGCGATGAGGACACCCTTGCCATCGGTGGATGAGAGAGATAACGATTATTAGGCGAGACTGATGGTAGGGGCGTCACGACGGAGGTCATGGCAAATGCCCTATGATTAGGGGAGGGCGCGTTCGAGGAGAAAGGGTGGGAGGCAGGTGGCACAATGAGGCGACGGGAGCCACCGGCTGCCAGTGGTAGGGCAGGGCGGGGGCGTGGGCGAGGAGGACGCCGCTGGCACACTACCCTTTGTTTAGCGGAGGGTGGGGTTGAGCAGCGGGGGCGATGGTGGGCGACGAGAGAGCTGCTAGAGGGAGGCAAGGAAGGCATGGGTGGGGCTAGCAAGATGCGAGGAAGATGCTGTTAAGAAGAGCTTGCTAGGAAGACGATGCGATAGCTCAAGCACATGACCAATTGCGTTAGCATGCTTGAACCGAAGAATCCTTCGTTAGAGATAGATGAAATATAAAAAGTTTAGTTTTTAGTTTTGACTGTTCTACAAAAATAATTTACTATGTAAATCACGTTTTTTCTCTGCTCCACCAAAATAAACCATATATAGGGGTTTACAACATTTCTGCTCTACATTTTTATATACGTAGCTATATATATTTATTATTGTTTGTGTTATATATAATATTAAAAAGCCGAAGCCGTTTTAAAGAAACCACAACGATTTCATCTCTTCTGTTTGTCATTAAAAAAGACTTTTTCTACAAATATTTGGTTGGTCTCTGTCAGATCAGGAGCCACAGCTCCCCCCGGTGAAGTATAAATTAAAATTCCGTAGTGTCCATCGTCGATAGTGCACGCAGGTAAACGTACGCTTAATTTGCCGTTTTCGTTGGTGCCGTTGGATGACACGCGTCGCGTCGGGTACGTACGCCTGCTAATCACGTACGACCGTACGCTTGTCGTCGTCGTGAAGGAACAGCCAGCGGCGATCAACACCGACCGATCAGACAACAACCGCTTGTGCACACTTGCGCTACTGTGCGTACGCTATGAGCTATTGTACGTACGTTCGCAGCGGACCGTACACCGTACGTATGTCGTCACATGAATACACCTGTGAAATTTGGTACTAAACTGTCGCTTTCGGTTTTGTACCAGTGCTACGTGCCTACATATATATATGTGCACACGGGGATGATGTTTGTTAGCTTTTGCCCGGTAAATATTAGAATGAAGACATGTATATTTCTTTTTCTTGTTCTAGAATTAAGTGTAGCTCATTTGATTAGGTTTGTTGCGGTAAAATCTGTTGTACAATCGGGTTGATCCTGACTTGATGAGAATGTTCATATTTTTCGTGATTTATTCCAGAGTCCACTTCTATGAAACCATTTTTTTTAGCAATGTCTCTATTTTTTAGCAAACGGTTCTATGAAATCTGCTTTTAAAAATGATTTCCAAAGTCAACTCACTTGTAGAAATCGTTTTCTAGAATGCCCGCCTCTAAGCTAGTTTTAGAGGTAGTTCAGCTTGCCCCACTTTTAGAAACAGAGGCATTTCTAGAGGCGACTCTAGAAATCTTGCCATATCTAGAAATGGATTAGAGGCATTGGGTAAACTTGGCTGGCTTCTAAAAATAAATTCAGCATAATAAAATTCATAATTTCAAACAAACTCAAATGAAGATCAACTTTATATCAAAGTTGTATATATCAAAGAGATCTAAATAGTTGATGGTATTTTCATATTAAATCATGTAGATACTGTAAATTATGTTTGAAGTTCTCACATTTGAAATTCATTATTTTTAATTTTAAACGATCTCAAATGAAGAAATGATCAAAACCAAACTTATAGCTTTTGAATATATGCAAAACATTGCAGTCAATAACTATTATTTTTTTTAAAATAATTTATGGTCCCAGAATTTAGTTTGAAGTCATCACATTTTGAAATTTAAATTTTTTAAACATAAAACTTTTAAACGGAGTAATCACCTATATTAGAGTGATCGCCTCTAGAAATGATTTAACAGAGAAGGATGTCCGCATGACTATTTACAAAGACGGTCCCTAGAAATGCCCGTTTTTATTAATCAGAGAGGTTGTATCTCCTAAATTTGTTTTTGCAGTGCGCCTACATGTGATTGGTGAAAAAAGTTTTTTTTTTCTTTTTTTGGTCGAAAAATTGAAATGGAGATATATAATTTGGATAGACTTGTAGTTCCTTACAAAAGGTCAGGGGAAACTGAAAAAAGAATGAAGGACGACCTGTGTTGCATTGCATGCGGTGGAGTCAATCAAGTAGTGGCACTGGCCTGTTCGTTTGGCAGAATTATGCACTGTTCTGACAGGACTATGCATTGCTGACTGATTTCTGTGAGAAAAAAATATTGTTCTGGTTAGATTTAAGCCGACTGAAAAGTCAAACGAACATGCTAGCTCCTTGTCAAGAATAATAATAACGTAATAAAAATCAGGGCAGCACCGAACCAGGGTTGTTGGTCACGTACACTACAGTTGACGTTATAAAACCATATCCCGTGCATGGTTGGGTATCTGTCTCGATTTGATCAACGCGCCGGCGCAAAATATTATATTATAATAACAAATGCATGATTCGATTTGGTATGGCATAATCATCAGAACATTTGCTCACAAAACAGACCGGCGCCGGCCAGGGCTGTCGGTCCGGTGACAAGTGACAAACCTCTTAAAATATGTATATATCAGTCACTACCATCTTGATCGAGAGAATATCATCTTATAAACGGACAAGTAGAATATTCTTTGTTTGTGTACTCTTTATTACTTTGCCTTTCCTTCATTTATTTATATATAGAGCTAGTCTCATTGAGATTTGAGAAAATCTCTAGAGTAGACTTGGTCATTTTGCAACCGGGGCTACGAGGTCGGTTTCATACTTACTTATTATATAGGGTCACATCAGTAAAAGTGAGTAGATGACATAAAAATTAATATGATAGAAGACGAGTTTAATTCTATAAGACCTAGTTGTCACTGTTCCCTAGTGAATTCCAACTCCAACCAAATTTGCATTGAAAGCTCATGGCTTCATCACGTACCGTGTGTTTTTGCCAATCTCATGTGACTTGCATCCTTGTTGTGCACTGCATCTCATGTCTACCATGCTTTTTACATATGTGACTATTATAGATTTTTTTACATCATATCAACACTGAAGTAAATTAAACTACTTTCGTTGATATTTTTATGTTAGTAGTTAAATTACATAGTACTACAGGTGTCTATATGTTCCTATGGCATATATATTAGATCACAACACCATGTAAGAATTAAATGTTGCAACTAACATATGAAATAGTGAAACGGGACAATATATTGAGATAGGTTGTTTTGTGTCTTACTCCCTCCGATCTATTTTATCTGACGTACACATATATCAAGATTCAAACTTTAAAAACTTTGACCTATAATTAGGCTAATAATTTTTAAATATTATAACACAAACTTTATACCATTAGATTTGTAAGAAATTATACTATCCAATGATTATATATTTATAAACATAAATAATATAATATAAAGTAAATGAATAGTCAAAGTATAATCTAGGAGACCGTGTCATCCTAAATTGCGTCAGATAAAATGGACTGGAGGGAGTAGTTTTCAATACTACCACGTCTTTGAAACATGGATATGAAATCTTTTACTGAGACTAGCCTAACATCCCAAAAACTCTTGGGCCCGAAATACATGCCCCATAACACTCATGGGCAAGCATATAGGGCAGTCCGGTCAGCCATTTTTTTCGTTGTGTGCCAAGGGAGGCGAGTTGGCTATCTTCGTTTAATCATAGCCATAATAGTCACATTGTCGGGCTTGGTTTGTGGCATATTTGCTCATGAATATACTCTAGGGGTATAGTTTTAACATTAAACCCAATTCAAAAAACCATGTTTGGAGGTGGTTGGTGGTTGACTAAGTCAATCATATATGGAAATCATTTTTAGGGGAAGTTGACTTAACAAAACTGTCCTAAAAATTGATTTATTGGTGAGGTTTACATAACAAAACCACTCCTAAAAACCGTTTTTAGAGCGGTTTTAATTACGATCATCCCTAAAAATGTCTAATTTCTATAATCAATGCCATAATAATGCTTTTTAAAACCAGCCCTAAAAATCGATTTTGATGGCCTCTAAAATTGTTTTGTGTGCTTGCGAGGTGCAAATTAAGTTTTTAAGAATCTTGCCTGAATTTGAGAAAAAAAATATACATTTGCCATGTGAGTTCCATGAAATTCACTTTCTCCAAAGGAGGCCTATAAAAGCAAAGCAAAACTTGACCATACATGTGCGTGACAGGACGGAGCTCAATATAAGTCAACGTACATACAGTGTAGAATATAATCCTATGGAAACTTCTGTCGTGATTGCATATATATTGTACTGGTGCACCGACAGTAGGAAACAACGAACCTACCTGCCTGCTGAAATCTAAAACTAGCAGCTACTCCATGTGGAAATCATCTCAATGCATACAGTTAGATTCCCATGGAACTTTCATCTAGTTTAGTATCATACTACTGTTTAAATCATCCAACTGTACGTACATGCACGTAGAACAATCATCATCATCATCATACTGATTGCGTGAACAAGTAGGCTTTTGGTGTCTTTGCGTACTATATATAAAAGTGTCCTACCTTTCACCAAAAAAAAAAGTGTACCTGTCTTGCAAGATGGACGTGAAGGGATTTATGAAATCTGAACAGGGTTTCAATCTTTTCTAGAAGAAAGGACGAACCCTCCTACCGACGCTGATTAGATTTGACGATATTTCTCGATCTGGGGAGAAGATTAAAAAACTTGAATAATTACATGTGAGTTTTCAGCACCACATATACTCCTCCATACTATAAAAGAAGTAGTCCAGACAAGACACAATCTCTAAAGTATGACTTTGACTTCATATTTTTATAAAAATATTTATTTAAAAATTATATATATATATATATATATATATATATATTTATGAAAGTGTATTTGAAGAAAAATCTATTCATATAGTTTTCACATTTTCAAACTCAACAACTTACAAGTTATTTATGATTTATATTTCCAATGTTTAATTAAAACCTTGTCTAAAACAATACTCTCCCTCCGTCTTGGAAAGAATCAATTTCTAGAATCCGTGTCAATCAAACTTTTTTTTAACTTTAATTAACTTTATAGAAAAATATAACAATATCTATGACTTAAAATGAGTACGTGTAAAAATATATTTTTAGCTAAATCTAATGATACTAATTTAATATTATAACTTTTAATATTTTAATCTAGAAAATTTGGTCAAAGTTTTTTAAAAAATAATTTAGGACAAATTTATAAATCTATTTTTTTAGGGACGGAAGGAGTATCTTTTATACTAATATATATAGAAGGAGTACAGTACTAATCGTTGATTTGAGTGCGGGACAGGGCACGTCAAGCAAGCTAGCTAGCAATGCAAGCTAAGCATAGCATGGCACACGTAGCTAGCTACTATATAGCTATACACACTTAGCTGCAGCACCACAAGTCTCTGTAGCTAATTAATAGTATAATTATTTATCATATGCGTTTTGATTACACATATGTCCATGCATCACCCAATAATCCCAGCCAGCCAACCAAGAGCCAACCCTAATAATCATGGCCGGCTGCGGCTGGCTCACTGTTAAGTTGGATATGATCCATGGAACTGTCAGCTGGCCGGGGGTGGTTGCCTGTCTCTCTGATTGACCCTTCGTCTCATCTCTCTCTCTCTCCCGGCCGGGCCATTAATTGTTTTTGTTAGCGATAAGAGAGTTCTTAATCAACCACAGCAAGCTGCTAGTGAGGCTGAGCATTATGGCGACGAGGACGACGACGATGACGGAGAACGCGCGGCTGTGTATGCATGTGTTCCCTTCCCGCCATGTGCAGTGCCGGCCGGAGATTCTTTGGTGTGCCTAATTGCTATCTGCACACGCGCGTTGCATGCATCCACCCCCCCCCCCCCCCCCCCAATATAGGGATCCGCAAATACTCCCTCCGTCCCCGTAAGAATCAATTCCTAAAATTCATGTCAGTCAATTTTTTTTTAACTTTGACCAACTTTATAGAAAAATTCAATAGCATCTATGACTTAAAATGAGCACCATATGAAAATTCAGGTTGATCAGTTCTCAATGTAACACCATACACCTCAGTACACTAGGGTGGTTCCGAGTGTCTATGTAATTCCTTTGACCCCCTAGGGCGCTTCTAAAGCGCGTTGTATCAAACCTTCTCTCTTTCTTAATACAAAAACGCGCAAGTCTTTTGCGTGATCGAGAAAAAAAATCTAACGATATTAGTTTGATACCATAACTTTTAATATTTTTTTCTAGAAATTTGGTCAAAGTTAAAAAGATTTGACTTAGGACAACTCCAGAAATCCATTCTTTCAAGGACGGAGTGAATAAGATATATGATGTTACTACTAAATATCCATCAATTATATACCATAGTACCACTCAACATGCATCCTAATGGGATATACATTTTTTAACTATGGAGGGCCAACAATTTGAGAAATGGCACAAATACACAAGACTACCATTGGAAGTCATGAGATGTCATACCTAGGTGTTCTTGTTACCCGTAATAGGTAGATTGGACGAAAAGGCCAACATGGGCAGCCTTAGCAACCACTCCGTTGATTGTATCACCATTAACGAGTACACGGGCCCTAGTATCCTCATCGAGGACATAATTGATCCTTAGGTTGTAACTGACCCCGTAAACCAATTAGGACTCTAGTTGTAACCCTATCCCCTAACTATATAAGAAGAAGTACTAAACTCCTTGATCAGTGACCAGAGACACATCATCTTACCCCTACTCGACTCTAAGCTCAATAATCGACATTCAAAGTAATAGAAACAAGCATATAAAGTAGACATAGGGAATTCCAACTGAACTAATATAAATATCTCTGTCATGTGTGCAATACCCCTTGAACTACTATGCATGATTCATACAATTACTTGCTAGTGAAAAACAGTTGGTCTTAGGTAGAGGCTTATCGCCCATGACTCAAATCTAAATAGATCGAATGGGTTTCTTCAACACAACAACATCATCGAATTCTCGATAAGCTAGATGATTAGTTTTTTTCTCCTAGAACTCCATCAATGACTCAATAGGGTAACAAAAGCTCTAGTTGTCACCCTCGCTAAGGGACCGAGCTGTTCACCTTGGGGGCTTGGACTTCATCATCGACTCATCATCGCACAATATTTTGTGATGTCCCAAGCCCTGTCCTCGTGACTTTTGGCTCAACTCTAAGCAATCAAGTGCTAAGTCACTACTTTACTTCTAAAAAGCTATTAAGAGAGCTAATAACAACTAGAAGATATACTATCACTATACTAAACAAGTACAGATGAAATGCAATAGAGTGATAGAGGGAGTTATACTGCTATGGCAAGTGATAAATCATTACACAATGAAAATCCTCAGAAAATAGATTAACGCAAGGTTTCTCTCTGAGGTTCACTTGCTTACTGGCAAGTTATGTCTGCATTGTAGCGATACACCCACTTGATGATTCACGTGCTAATAAGCTTACACACCTAACCCACAATTGGGTACCGCACAATAAATATAAGATGGAGATCCATAAGCTACGAGCAATCCACTAGAGATGTCTTTCATGGACACTCCCACGGGCAAGACTCAAGAACCCCTCACAATCACCACAACCGAAGAACCAGAGACAAACACCATCCTTCGCTCAACGATCCTTGCTTCTCCAAGCCATCTAGGTGTGGAAAACACCAAGAGTAACAAGAGAAATCTACATCAAAACTTAATCACTAGGTACCTCTAGATGCAATCACTCAAGCAATGCACTTGTATGCTCTTCAATCTCACCAAATAACGAATCAATCAACTAATATGAGTGAGAGAGGATTGGCTAGGCTCACAAGGTTGTATTTTCAATGAAAATGTGCAAGAGTTGCAACCTAAGCTATCCAACACAAATATATAGAGCCCCCCTCAAAGAGCTAGTCACTATATCCCTTCTTCACAGGGCTGTCTGCGAGGCGATTGAACTCTCAAACCAGATGCGCCACATTCGATCGAGTAGCATCCAGTCCCCTAGATCCTGCCACATGACCACTTCGTTTGACCTCGGTTGTTGATCTCCAACAACTCCCAATGTTTGTGTGTGCCTCAATGTTGCAACGCACACGCCGGCTTAAGTGACCGGATGCTCTGACCCTAGAGTCCAGTCGTTTCCAGAGAGCTCTCAGAACAATAATTATGCAAATTAGTGATCAGACTTTTTCGGTCCAGGGTGACTGAACTCTTGCAAGGTCTGGTCCTTCTACCTCAACTCAGCTATGCCACATCACCTTGACTGAATGTAGGAACAGTGTTCCAGACGCGTCCGAACGAACTCTACTCACAGAGTCTGGTCGTTACACAAAAAGGTTCCAAAGATGACTTTTGGTGACCGAATACACACACCATCTAGTCCACACTACGTGAACTTCCCGTACCTAGGGTTAAGTGCCGAACGCGTCCGGTCCCCCAAGGACTAGCGTTCGGTCACTCATTGTGAACCCTGATTTTCTCCAATCACTTCATCCTTACTCTCATGTGCCAAACACAATGTGTATCACCTTTGTGCATGTGTGTTAGCATATTTTTAAAGAAATTTCAAGGGTGTTAGACTTACTAAAATCTAAATGTATGTGCAATGAGTTAGAACATCTAGTGGCACTTTGATAATCGCATTTCACATATTGTTGACACAAAAAGCGTCAGGATCTGCGAACACCTCGGGCTTATACCCGAAATTCGATATCCGGAGGCGTGCCAGTCGATTTGACCAGTTAATCGACAAGGACGATAACTAGAACAAGATCCAATCCAGACAACGGCGATGCGCCCGAATGCTGGGATTCAGGCTTGATCAGGATAACTAGAGCAGAGCTGAACGAGGCAATAGCGATGCGCCCGGATGCCAAGGCTCAGAGGTACTCCCACGCGGAACTTGCAAGGATTTGACGAAGATCAAGCTGATGCAGCCCGTCGAAGCTTGAAGAACTCGTTGATAATCTATAACTAATGCAATAAAGATAAATTGCGATAAAAAGTAGAATAAGAATAAAATTGGTTTGTTTGATATTGGATTGATGTCATACACGTAGCCCTCGGGCACATATTTATACTCCCGCATGGAGAGTTGTACATGGACACGACCCGTACCCTTTCCTAAAACAGACTCCTACATTTAAGGAAACTGACTCGCGCAGGAGTCGGATCTAAAATAACAATATTATTTTCCTAAAAAAACACACATATTTTAAAGGAAAATAAACGACTCATGCAAGAGTCGGACTCAAACTACTATAATAATACTGTCACACCCGGTTTTAAGGACAAAACCAGATATACCCTATATGTGAGCCCAGGAAGTCAAATCCCACATATAGTCACAGAACAAGGTAATATCAAAAGACAATACTTAAGTATAAAACACATATATGGTCAAAGGAATAACCTTGAGAGAACAAACAGCGGTAAGACACTTCGATTCTTCAGGTGAAGACTCCACTCCACAGGGACCAACTGACTGGTTGATCACAAGCCTAGCACTTCCAATTCTTGCAAACTGGTACCCATCCGGGATTTTTATCCAAATATTGAAAAGAAAGTAAACAAGCGTAAGTACTTTCGTACTCAACAAGTATACATGGGGTTCATGAGGCTCAAGAAGGATAGACACGGGTTAACTGCATCAACTTTTATGTTGTCACAATTTTAGCATAGGATAGCATCAATGTTATCAATATGTAGCCCAATAACCATATGATCAAGAGTAAACAGGATATAATGCTTATATGAAGGGTAACAATAATAAATCACCGATAACAACTGATGAATCATGACATAAGAACATCACATAGCAAGGAGCCCAAGCCACTCGTAACCGTGAGCACGGCTATCATGATAGTTTTTAACTCTGCGCAGAGGTGTACATCTTTACCCATAAGTGGTGAATTGCCCCTTCGCCAGAGGACGCGACCCTCTTGACCCACTTCCAAGGTAGGCCGGCAGGGTTCACTACGAGACCTTTCACAAGTTCCACTAGAAGGTAACAACCCGCTACAAGTTCCCTCAACAAGAGCCCAGAAGTCACCGCAGCGCTTCCAAACATCTCAGAGCACTTCTTGCACCCTCTCAGGTAAGTTGCCACAAACTAGCAAAATCCTAATACTGAGTCAAGCCAGAGCCCATTAGCTTATGGTAGTACTGTTTTCTCGGGGTAATCTCTTACAGAAATATCCCTATGAGTGAGAACACAGGTGTGAGTTCCTGATGTTCCACCTATGGTCCACGTTGCTAAAAAGTCATCTTTTATTGTCGATTCACATATTCATTAATCAAGTTTACCTGATCATAGTTGTTCTCAAAGAGCACTAGCTTGATCTACCCAAATGCATAAACACCCAGGGTAACAAGGTATAAGGTACAAGACTAGGGTAATCCTTACAGGGTAACAAGGAAACACATGCATATGATTAATGAGTGATTATCATGAATATGACAACAAGGATAATCCCATGTAATACTTGCCTTAAAAGCTTAGATCCTTTGTTCAACTGCTTCTCAGCTTCAGACGACTTCTTCTCGATCACCAACGCAAAACTCACCGATTGGACGACAATTAACAAATCACCACACAAGCAGCTGGACAAACATACATAGCATACAAACATGGCTAAATTAGAACAATACACCAAATCAATGAAAAGGATTTAAAGAGAAATCTACGCAACTCTAAGACCACACAGTCGCGAAGATCACACTAAACTGAGCTACGTTGATCGAGATACAACTAACGGAAGATTTGCTTTTATAAAAGAGAACTATGAGCTTTATCAATTTTATTATTATGTAAAAGAGTGGATAAAGTATTTCCAGGAAACACCTTGATTAGATTAGGTCAAAATTGTATTTGAATTTCGAAAACAAAAAGAGAAAGCATCGTCATTTTATGTGTAAAACAAGTTGCGAAGAGGTTAAACTAGTTAGGGTTTTACAACATGAAAATACAGAACTATTAACATGGTATTAAAGATCACTACTGAAAAGGTTACGTCGATACGAAGCCAACGCAACTTGAACGGAACGAATCGGATTTGAAACGGAGGAGATATAGATTAAACA
This sequence comes from Microstegium vimineum, assembly GCA_022036555.1. Classification (NCBI taxonomy): domain Eukaryota; kingdom Viridiplantae; phylum Streptophyta; class Magnoliopsida; order Poales; family Poaceae; genus Microstegium; species Microstegium vimineum. The sequence continues at coordinate 49,364,082 of CM039127.1, read as the reverse complement.
GGATTTTAAAAAGGGCAGATTAAAGCATTAACAAATTAATTAACTTTGATTTTAAAAAGTAAATAACATAGATAAAAACTGTACCATTAGATAGATTATGAAATTACGGATCTAACGCAACTCGTTTGGGTCAAAACGGAGTTGAAACGGGGAAAATACAAGCATTTGAAAAGGAGGGGCAGATCTGTAAAAAGGAAGAAAGCGTATTTTGCAAAAGCCGAGAAGGTATACGTTTTCCAAAACGAGAAAGCGTAAACCAGAGGGTGCGCCAAGGGATCTGCGGTGGGGGCTGATGGGTGCCACGTGGCGTGTTGTGACTGGCGCGGTGTATCACGTGGCTGTGGACCGCGTGCGAGCTCGGTGCGGTGGACCCTGTCCACACTGTGCGGTGGACCGAACCGGTATCCACTAAAGGGATATAATCCCGGCCGTCCAAGGAAAATCTGACGGCGCAGAGGGGTGTGGGCGCGGATGGTCACCGGGGCGGCGCTTCCGCGGCAGCGCAGAGGGGAAAACTCGCTGGCGTTCTCGGAAACAGCGCTTCCGAGCTTCACCGGTCAAAAGGAAAACTCCAGGAGGGAGAGGAAAGAGAGGGGAACTTGACTGCGGGGTTGGTTGAGGCCGAGAGGGACTCAGGGGGGTGGTCCACGCGCGGTGGCGGCACGGCGGCTCGGGTGACTGTGCCCAGAAGTCCAGAGAGCGAGAGAGAGCGGGAGAAGGGCACCAGGAGGTGCAACATGTTCGTGCGAGTGCTGTTAGGCGCTTGGTTGGGGCGGTAACGCACTGGTGTGGGACGACCACGGTGGCGCCATGGCCGGTGCACTCGGTGTGCGACGATTGCGCAGCTACGGTGCCAAATTGAGGAATCCAAGGGTACGGGAAGGAAGAGGGGTATACCGCGAGGACGTTGGAGGGGTTTGCGGGCTCCAGGGAAGCTCCACGGGGTCCGTCGACGGTCGGCGGCGATATGTGAAGGAAGAGAGAGCTCGGTGAGCGCGGGTAGGTAGTTGCACGGGAAGATAGCGTTCGGCGAGTAGCGTTACGGATGCACAGCGTCGATGCGAAGCTCCGAGGGCTCTTGCCGACGGCATTGGTGCACTGGAGCGGCGAGAACGCGGCGGTGGTGCTCTGCGGTGTCGGCGGCAGCGTTCTGCGGCTAGGAGCGGGCGAGGCTAGGGCTCTGGGTGTTCGGATGGAGGCGGTAGAGGTGCGGGGCGGCTTAAATAGCCTCGATGGCGGCGCCATAGAAGGAAAGGAAGACTCGGGAGGCGGCGTCGCGCTCGGCAGAAAAGGGAAAGGCGGCGGCGCGAAGAAAGAAAGGGAGAGGAGGGAGAAAAGGAAAGGGGGCCGGTGTCGGTGGCGCTTGGCGTTACGACTCACGGGGTAGAGTCGGCGTAGGAAGGGGAGGGGTGAATCCTGCTCGGATTGCGCTCGACGGATTTGGAAACCGTCGACACAGAGGAAGGAAGAGAGCGAGAGAGAAAGGAAGGTGATGGAGCTGACAGGTGGGGTTCGGTTGTCAGCCAGAGAGAGAAAGAAACGGCGCGGGGCCGGGCTGTCGGCGAGCCAGAGAGAAGGGGGCGGAGGGACGCTGGCGAGCGGGGCCCACATGTCGGCGCGCCCGCGCAAAGAGGGAATCGGGCCGAGGGGGAAGGAGAGAGGGGAGCTGGGCCGGTTTCCAGCTTGGGCCTGCGCGTGGTGAGGGGGGAGAACGGGCTGGGGGGGAGGAAGGGTGGGCCTCTCGGGCCAGATAGAGAAGGGAGGGGATGTTTTGGCCCTTTTTCTTTTTATTTTGAAATTCCAAACATGCTTTTGAAAACAATTTGAAACCAAATTTGAATTTTTGAAACTTGTCAAGCAATACAAGAACTCCAAAGTGCAGGGCATGAATGCTCAAAACATGTTTCTACCAAAAGGAACTTTTAATTTCATAAAAAGTTTTTATTGGCTATGATTTCATGAGCACCAAATTCAAAAATAAAACATTTTGTTTCTATTTTCCATAAAGTAAAATTTAGGGTGTTACAAATACTGGTATAAAATCACCAGTTTCCTTATGGCTCTCCTTCGATGGACACTTTCCATCGGCAGATCCCTTCAATCTGCAGCTTCCTTCTTTAGCCACCGTAACCTTCTGCTGACATCAAGCGTTAAGTTACCCTGTACTCATCGGCACCCCATGCCCATCGGCATCGGTAATATTTCCCGATCGGCAACCTTGTACTTGGTAACTTGTCTTCACCAACCAGTCCCCATCAGCAATCGGCATCGGCAACATCTCCTCATCGGCAATCGGCAACAACGACTTGACTTCACCAATTAGTCTTATCAGCAACCATCCAGCCTCCATCGGCAACACACTTAATCTTTCCACAGCACACTCCCATCGGCAATACTGACTCATAACTTTCCGATGCCGATGGAAAACGGTTGCCGATCAACACAAGTCTTAGCTCATTTGACACGTGTCGAAGAACGGTGTCAACACATGCCCCCAAGTTTCGAAGTGTATAATACTTTACACGCCGAAATTCTCTCCATTGTAGTCGTTACTGTAGCCGTTACCCCCGAGATAACTGCACAACTTCCTCGATCTCCGTGTGCGGAACCGTAATTTAATAATAAAATCCCTCGATTGTAGCACAAACAGTTGCAAATCTCCTCGATTGTCGCGCGCATCCACCGCAGGTCTCTCCACATTCCTGTACAGTGTGAACCGAAACCCCAAAATACCCTGAGTAAGCTTATAAAAGTTACCAGGATCCAATCTACCTTTTTACCCTGAGTCCACTTTCACTTTCACACCATCTGCCTTCGTCTTCAACCTCCAGCAGCACCTCCGAAGAACACGAGCTCAAGCAAGAGTTCCTTCCTCAATCAAGGACGAACCGTAAGCACTCCTTCAGCTCCAATGGCGATCCAAGTCGACATCCCCAAGGTAAAGTCTTCTTTCTCCCTCATCCAACCCCCTGCTAGTTCTTTTCCGCACGAATCTAGAATCATCCCTGTTCCTTTTCTGATTCTTTCTATTCTTTTCTTCGAACCCTAGGAACTGTACAAGGTAGTGATCCCCTCGCCCAGTCCAACTTCAGCTGCCTAGGCCCCATGGGCAATCCTGATCCCAGCTTCATAATCAACGCGGAAACCAACCGGATTCCATACATATCTGAATGCTTCGGTTTAGGATTATGGAAAGACGCCTTCCGCTCATGGCCCAAGCCCACCAAAGGGTGGAAGAACTGGTACCTCAGGGTCGCTAGGGCGCAGCAAGTTTATTGGCAAGAGCGCAATTTGGATCAATGCATCAGGCTCTCCATTGCCGATATGGAGAGAAATGAGAACATGCTGATAGCTGCATCCTACTTCTAGTCTGACACTATGAACGCCTTCCTATTCCGACATGGACCAGCCACCCCTACCCTTGCCGATGTCCATATGTTGACCGGCCTGGACGTGTCTTCTGCCGATACCTTCACCTTGTTCAATAGGAAAGTCGAGTACAAAGTGAACACTCGGAACATCGGCGGCTGGACAGGCTATATTCATGAGTACCAGAAAATAGGATCGGTAAACCAGAGGGAGCATGCCACTTTCCTGAATATGTGGTTAGAAAAATTCATCTTCTACGGCAGGGCAGTTGGACCCATTACCATGCATCTTCCAGCAGCTGAGCTACTTGCCGATGGGACAAAACTTCCCCTAGGCAGATATCTTCTTGGATCGGTATATCGCCTTCTACATCAAGTATCCCAGAAGTTACTGCTAGGTGAGCACATCGGCAACCTTGGAGGTCCCTGGTGGTTTATCAACATGTGGCTGAACGCACACATGCACAAGGCACTTCAGTTCGACTTGCTTGCTCAACAATTCCCGAGGGACATATCGGAAGATTACCAGTGTAGGGATGATGAATCGGCAACTCGCCCTCCACTCAACTTCGGAGAGGCCATTATAGTGCTGCCAGGGACCGATGCCGATGCGGAGCAATTCGGTCTATTCTTTCAGAAGTTTTATAATGGAATTCCTACCACAGAACGGCTCTGGTGGCCAAATGTCGACGAAGACAACCGACTCCCACTGCTATTCAACCTTACCGATGGGAATGTGCCTGAGAATCAAATAATTATGAAGGCCAGTATTGTTCCCCGTGCTATCCCAGTGAACATCTTCGGATCCGGGAAGAATGCCCCTCCATCGTTTGAATTCTACTACCCATCGGCAGCGGCGAGACAACTGGCATTTGGCCAACTGCCGATTAAGCTCTGCTACTCCAAAGTGGTGAAGCCTGGGCAGACAATCTCCAGCGCTCTAGACTGGAATAAGGTCGTCAATCTTCCTCCCAATGTCGATGTGTCAAACATTGATCTATCTTCCTGGTCACCAACCTCCTTCATCATGAATGAGTACAAGTCTTGGTGGCAAGAATGGAGGTGTCAATTGTTTGCCAAGTCATCGCACTACTATCGGAATATAATTGACGTCAATCACGCCATTCCCGATGATGCGGTAAGTTTGTCATTCCGATGCATTCTTAATTACTTTACTCCTACCATCGGCATCTGACCCCTTTATACTCAACAGGTTGACGACCCGATTCCCCCAATGAGCAGGAGTGGCAAGCCCTTCAACCTTCGGATGATGAGTCCCATCTCGCTCATCGGCAACAAAGCCCCCATGTTAGCTGTCTTCACTCCTCAACAGGTACCTACACCAACACCTGCAAAAGCTAAGGCTACATCGGCCACTGCTGCTGCCCTGACGCGGGTGTTTGCAGTAAACTCATCTTCACCCGTACCGATTACATACTATTTCATCGGTGATATTTACTTTGTATAACTTGCATTAAATATTCTCAGACTATGAGGTCATCGGCAGCTGCTCCAAGCAGACAAGCACCTTCAAGTCCTGCTGCCGATGGCCCCCGGTCTTCATCGAAACAGGCTGGATCCCCTGCTGCCACGCCAAGGAAGAAAAGGCGTCTTAGGCTGGCTTCCCCGTCTTCACCATCGGCTCCAGCTACCGATGCACCATCGGCAGGACCGTCATCGGCTCCAATTCCCGACCATCCACTAGACGACGTCACCGATGAGGAGACAACTCCACCCGCTGCGGCAGCGGAGGCGACATCGGCATCGGCACCATCAGCCGAAATTCCCGATGGAGGAATGGTGTCGCCACCACAGGAGCCAATCACCACAGCGGAAGCAACACCGGCGACAGCGCCACCAGCACCAACGACATCAGCTACTTCCCCAACAGAAGCTCATTCATCGAATATTGCTGCCGATCTCCAGGACGAAGCCGAACCATCCAATATACCAAGTCCTCAGCAAGAAATTCGCTTTAAGATGGCAAGTCAACTACCTGAAAATTCATAGTATAACCTTATGATCGGCACATTTTAACTTCTTCTTTTTCAGGCCCAAGATTCCCCAGATAGCCTATTCTCCTTCGGCATCAACCCCCAGGATGAGGAGGAGCACCAAGAAGGCCCCGTTCGAGCCGACAGGTTATTCTCCTTTGCTATCGACATTCTCGATGACGATGAGGACGAAGAAAGCTCTGCTCCAACTCTGTCGGCAGAGGTTAAATCTAAACTTGAAGCATTGCTCTCCTTGCTGCAACAAGACATATCCCAGCTCGTCCAGGACTCAACTGGAGCAAGGACAGCTTTCAAGGATGTCCAAGGTCACCTCCCTGCCGATACAGAAGAGATGCTTTTCCAGGCAAGTTTCCTTGATAGCAAACTGCTCCAATACCAGAGGCTTTCCCGTCGCATTGCCGATAGGGCTGCCCAATCCAAGACCGAGGAGGAGAAGCTTAAGTTCAAAAGCATTGCCGATGAAAAGCACAAGGGCATCGGCCAAGCAGAAGTCTCCAGCGCCAACCTTGATCAAGAAATCACTCAGCTATCGGCAAAGAAGGAGGAGCTATTGGCTGAGTTACAAAGGGTTGAGGAGGCTCTGAACGCAGCCAACCAGCAGAAAGCCCAACTGTCCGACACCATCAGGGTTCTGCGGCAAGAAAGAGACCAGAATGCCCGACAAGCTATTCTGCTGAAGAAGAAGATCAAGCCAGTCGAGGGCTCTGCCGATGCCGATGCCAAGGAAATGGATGAGATAGAACAAATTCGCCTGCGTGCGTATCATCCATCCACTCCTTGTTGTAACTTATTTGTTGTATCGGCAAATGTAACTCTGACACTCGATTTTGGCTCTTGTAATATAATGTCAGTACATTTTTACCGATGCTTATATAATTTTTCTTTCATTGGCATTCAACTGAGCACTACGCATCTACCCATATGCTAGGGTAATACCTCTTTAAGTATTTGTCGTTGATCGCTCTAGAGAATGCAACTCCTTCGAGAGTTTCCAAAATGTAAGCATTGCCAGGAGCAGACTGTTTTACCCGATAAGGACCTTCCCAATTAGGAGACCACTTTCCAAACTTAGAACTCTTAGTCCCAATCGGTAAAATCAACTTCCATACCAGATCGCCATTAGCAAATTCCTTTACCTTTACTTTCTTGTCATACCATCTGGCAACCCTCTTCTTATTCTCTTCAATACTAATCAATGCCCTCAACCGATGACTCGTCAAATCTTCTAACTTATCTTTCATCAGAGTAGCATAATCATCGGCCATCAGTTGATCCTGAAAAGATAATCTCCTAGAACCAGTTTTAATTTCCCAAGGCAGGACAGCATCGTGTCCATAGACCAACTGATACGGCGAGACTTTGGTTGCACCATGACAAGCCCTCCGATATGACCATAAGGCTTCGTTTAACACCACATGCCACCTTCTAGGGTTTTCTTCAATCTTGCGCTTTATAAGCTTAATAACTCCCTTATTAGATGCTTCAGCTTGTCCATTAGCCTGTGCATAATAAGGAGAAGAATTCAACACCTTGAACCCCATACCAGCAGCAAATTCTTCAAACTCTCCCGATGTGAACATAGTTCCTTGATCGGTAGTAATAGTCTGAGGAATACCAAATCGGTAAACAATGTGTTTTTAACGAAATCCACCATGTTTGCCGATGTCACCTTCTTCAAAGGAATTGCTTCAACCCATTTAGTGAAGTAATCGGTAGCAACAAGTATAAACTTATGCCCTTACTCGATGGCGGATAAATCTGGCCGATGAGATCAATAGCCCATCCTCTGAACGGCCAAGGCTTAATTATAGGATTCATTGCCGATGCAGGTGCTCTCTGCACATTACCAAATTTCTGACAATCTTGGCACCCTTTGAAATAACTGAAGCAATCTTCAAGGATTGCCGGCCAATAATATCCATTCCGCCTAATCATCCACTTCATTTTGAATGTCGATTGATGGGGCTCCACACACACCTTCATGGATCTCGCCCATCAACTCTTTTGATTCCTCTTTGCCAAGGCATCTAAGCAAAACTCCATCAATCGTCCGATAATACAATTCATTGTCAAGGAGCACATACTTAGTAGCTTGGAACCTTAGACGCCTCTCAACTTTCTTGGATGGGTCCCTTAAGTAATCGGCAATCTCCTTTTTCCAGTCATCGGCAACTGTTACCGATGTCGTGACTTCTTGAATCGGCTGATACCCTGAAGCATTCTGTGCTAACCGATTGGCCTCTTCATTATGCAACCTAGGAATGTGCTCAAGGCGATACTCTTTGAATTCTTTTAATAACTGCAGACACCTTTCATGGGCTGCAATCAAAACTTCACTTCGGCATTCATATGTCCCGATTAATTGGTTAATCACCAACATGGAATCATCGAAGATTTCAACAGCATCGGCACGTACTTCCCTGAGTAATTCTAACCCCTTAAGTAAAGTCTGGTACTCAGCCTGATTGTTTGTTGAAGTAGCAACAATCGGCAACGAAATTGCATACCTCTGTCCTCGGGGTGAAATCAAGAGAATACCGATACCTACTCCATCCTTGCACATAGACCCATCAAAGAATAAAGTCCAAGGAGCAATTTCCACAGAGCTCACCACATTACAATGCTGAGTAACAAAATCGGCCATTACCTGACCCTTAACAGCCTTAGCCGATTCATACCTTAGGTCAAACTCTGAAAGTGCCAAAATCCACTTACCGATTCGTCCACTCAAAATCGGCATTGACAACATGTACTTAACCACATCATCTTTGCAAATAACAGTGCATTCAGCCGACAGTAAATAATGCCTCAGTTTTGTGTAAGAAAAGTATAAACACAAGCATAACCTCTCTATGGCCGAATACCTGGTTTCAGCATCCACCAACCTTCTGCTCAGATAATATATTACACGTTCCTTCCCTTCAAATTCTTGAATCAAGGCTGACCCGATAACACCATCATCGGCAGACAAATATAACATGAAAGGCTTCCCGTGTTGAGGTGGAACCAAAACCGACGGTTCACCAAATATCTCTTGATCTCCTCCAAGGCTAACTGATGTTCTTCTTTCCATGTAAATTCTTGATCGGCTCTCAGCTTTAACAATGAGCTAAATGACTTAATCTTACCAGATAAGTTAGATATAAACCTTCTGATGAAATTAACCTTGCCGATCAAAGATTGTAGTTCAGTCTTGTTCGTAGGAGCAACCACTTTGTTAATTGCATCGATAGACTTTCTGCCGATCTCAATGCCTCTCTGATGCACCATAAAGCCCAGAAACTGACATGCCGATACACCAAATGCACACTTGTTAGGATTCATCTTCAACCCATGCTCCCTTGTGCACTCCAATATTTTTCGCAAATCGGCAAGATGCTTCCCGAAGTCTCCAGACTTAACCACCACATCATCAATGTAGATTTCGACTATCGTGCCAATATATTTATGAAAAATGAAATTCATTGCTCTCTGATAAGTAGCACCGGCATTCTTTAGGCCAAAAGTCATGACAACCCACTCAAATAAGCCAACGTGACCTAGACATCGGAAAGCAGTCTTGGATATGTCTTCTTCAGCCATGAATATTTGGTTATACCCAGCATTACCATCCATGAAGCTAATAATTTGATGTCCAGCAGCAGCATCAATCAGCAGATCGGCAACAGGCATCGGGTAGCCATCCATCGGCGTAGCCTTGTTAAGATTCCTGAAATCAATACAAACACGAAGTTTTCCATTATTTTTATACACAGGAACCACATTGGAAATCCATTCGGCGTATCGGCACTGCCAAATAAACCTAGCTTCGATTAACTTTGTAATCTCAGCCTTGATGACGGGTAGAATGGTAGGATTGCATCGGCGCGCAGGTTGCCGATGTGGTTGGAAACCAGACTTGATGGGTAACCGATGTTCAACTATCGATCGGTCCAAACCAGGCATCTCTGTATAATCCCAAGCAAAACAATCTTTATTCTCTTTCAATAAATCGGTTAACTGCTGTTTACATTGGGAATCTAACTTAGCACTAATAAAAGTAGGCCTAAGTTTACCACCATCGCCGATGTCGATTTCGAGTAACTCATCGGCAGATGTGAAGCCCTGCCCCAGCTTTCCGTTGTCAGCGAACCGATCCATCAAAACTCTTCTTCAGGACCGACTGCTTGGATCGGTTTGATGCGGTAATCGGCAACTTTGAGGAACTCTTTGTCCCAGGATTCACCGGATATGCACCTGGTCTGCTCATAAGTTTCCGATTCTGCCGATGCAACAGTAGATGGGGCTTCACTTCGGATGACTTCAATTCTGTCCCCGATCCACTGTACAAGACTCTGATGCATAGTAGAAGGAACACAACAATTGGCGTGGATCCAATCCCTTCTGAGGAGCAAGTTGTAAGTGCCTTTGCCACTGATTACAAAGAACGTTGTCGGCAAAGTTTTACTGCCGATGGTTAAGTCAACACATACGGCCCCCATAGCTGTCGACACGTTGCCTTCGAAATCCTTGAGCTTCATGTCGGTCTTGACTAAGTCTTGGTCGCCTTTCCCAAGTTTTCTGAACACGACATATGGCATTATGTTTATTGATGCTCCGCCATCTACCAGCATCTTTGTCATCGGTTGTCCATCCACTTTGCCTTTAACGAACAGAGCCCTCAGGTGCTGCCTCTCGTCATCGGCAGGCTTCTCGAAGACAACCGTCATCGGATCCAGCACCAATTGTGCCATCTCAGCAGGCTCTTCATCATCACTGACAGGTGCCATGAACTCCATCGGCAACATGACGACCATATTAATATCTGCCGATGGATCCCTGTCCTTGCGCTTTGGCCTCCACTGTTTTTCCCTTGAGGGTTCTTCATCATCATACAGGTCATCACGGCGTTGGCGCTGAATCCTCCTTTTCTGAGTCTTGGTCAGACCCTTAGGGCACCACTGAGGGAGCTTGGTTTTCCAGACAGGCTGGTGCTGCTTCCCACTGCTTGCATCGGCACTCCTTCCGATGTTAGGATCTCTGGAGAATATGTCTTCGTAAGGTACTCTTGCATTAGCCATCTCCTCCAGCTTCCCTTGATCAACACGTCTGCCAAGCCTGTCATGGGCACTGACCTTGCCCCCCAGTCGGTCATGTGTCGATCTGTTCTCTCTGAGCGGCCTGGCGTACCTGGGCGCCTGATCATCAAAACGAGGTCTCTTAACTGACCGATCGGCAGTGTAATACCCATTGCACTCTGGACAGTTATCGGTAGTAGGCAGCTTGATGCCTTCTTCCCAACAGTGAACGAAGAAGGGACACTTCCAGTGGTCCATATGTCGAAGCCATTCCCGATGCTCTTCTTCTTCTTGCCGATATCGCTCTTCACGTGATTGCCGATGATCTCGCATTGGCTGCTCGTGTGTGATTACAACCCCAGGAGCCCTGTTGGCACTGCTACCTTCATCGGCAACCTTCTTACCCTTTCTGTCATCGGCAAACCTTCTTGCGTCGCGCTCAGATACTTGATGTTTAGGATCTACCGATGAGTTCTATCTGGCGACTTCCGACGTCAGCACTTTAGTTTTCCCACTAGCTTCCACCATGTTGTTTGGAAACGGATGCTGATCAATCTTCATCGGTTTCTGGACTTTAGAATTTTCAAACTTAATACGCCCAGATTCAATCTCTGACTGCAACTGCTGCCTGAATACTTTGCAGTCATTGGTACTGTGTGAGGTTGCATTATGCCACTTGCAGTACCTAATCTTCTTGAGCTCTTCGGCCGATGGAATTACTTGGTTGGGCGCCAACTTGATTCACCCTTCTTGAAGCAATAAATCGAACATCCTATCGGCATTGGTGATGTCGAAGGTGAACCTTTCGGTCTCTTTCTGGCCGAATGGGCAAGACACAGGCTTCTTATCCTTTACCCATTCGGCCGCGTCGATGCTCGGCTCTTCATCTGACCCAGAATCTGCTTCTTGCCCGATGAAGGTTACCTTCTTGTTCCAAGTCTTCCTGGGTTCAAAGGTTTTGATATCTTGATCGGCAATCCTTTGCACCAGATGACTTAGGCTTTCAAATTCTTAGGACGTATACTTGTCCTTGATGTGCGACAGTAATCCTTGGAAGGCCAAATCTGCCAGTTGCCGATCATCAAGCACCAGACTGTAGCATTTGTTCTTCACGTCCCGTAGCCTTTGAACAAAGCTTTCTACCGATTCGTCATTGCGTTGCCTCATCTAGACCAAATCGGTAAGTTTCTTCTCATGTATGCCAGCGAAGAAGTATTTGTGGAATTGTCTCTCTAGATCGGCCCATGTGATTACAGAATTTGGAGGCAATGATATGAACCATGTGAATGCCGATCCAGACAATGATGAAGAGAACAATCTCACCCTCAATTCCTCCCTGCTGGTAGCTTCCTCGCACTGAATAATGAAGCGGTTGATGTGCTCCATTGTTGACGTGTCATCTTGGCCGGAGAATTTGGTGAAATCGGGCACTTTGTACCGATTTGGGAGAGGAATCAAGTCATAAGCTGGAGGATACGGAGTCCGATAAGAATACGTATTGATTTTGGGCTTGATGCCGAATTGTTCTTTCATAACTTCGGCAAACTTATCGGCCCAATAGGCATCCAGCTCCTACCGACTCATTAGCTGGTTGTTGACTAGTGGAGTCGGCTGATGCGCCTCTTGAAGATGATGCGGAGTAGTCACGGGCGCAGCACTAGTCATCTGAACACTATGCATCGGTTGACGTACCGATGAATGGTTTTGCACACTTGGCAGATTAGGATGAGTCATTGTATTCATCGGTTGCTGTACCGATGGTCCGCTCTGAGTGTTCGCTGGGCCTCCATAATGATGCACTGACACGCCAGACTGTTGAACTGGCGGCTGGTCGGCCCATCCAGGATTATAAATCATCGGCATATGACTTACCGATGGCTGATAGCTAACTGGAGCATGTGGATCTTGTATTCTAGAGCAATCAATCACCAGATTATCTTGGGGAACTAACATTCCAGTTTGAGGGTTTGCCACCATAGGTTGACTTCCAGCTGCTATAATGTGTTGCATCGGCACAGAGCTTGCCGATGGTGGCATCAGAGGTATCTTAGGAATTACTTGAAGATCTTCTGACGACACTTGCACAGTTGGAGAAGGCGCAGAATAATGCATCATAGGGGCCACCGGCTGTGACTGCGTCGTCAATGCCATAGAGCCCTTCCAAGCTGAGGTGTCTCCCTGCACCAGATTAGAACTAGGAGATAGATTTGAAGGCATACCATATCCCCACCAGTTGACAGGAGCCGGTTGACTCTGGATAGCAGGTCCTGAATTTACCGACACCACTGAATCTGTATTGAGCCTGATGACGCTTTCAGGGTTCGGCCTTGGCGGTATAGTCACATCGGCAGACGGTTCCACAGGAGTGGAAGACGCCATTGGGGCTGCCGATGGGCTTATAGATGCCGATCCAGGTTGATGGTACGCTGGACCAACATATTGCGGTGCACGTCCTTCTTTGAATGATTGTATAACAACATTGTAGACAGTATTGGATAGCACGTTGGAGTGGCTAATTAATGCTTGACTTACAGCAGAATTAACCATCTCTTGTAGCTTACCAGGATTGGCGTCGTACGTGACCTGCCGTGGCAACGGTGGATCTTGCTTCTGGATTGCCTCGCCACTCCTGCTTAGGCTGAAGGATTTGAGATACAACTGCTTGTACTCCTCCACAGCCCACTCCATGGCCAGCTTCTGATCATCCTTTAGATCGGCCTCGGAGACTTCAATGACGTTCCTCTGGTTAACGTCAGCGATATCACCCATGATAGATGTGTGATTTGTATAATCGGTCCCACCGAGCGTGCCAAAAGAGGTGTTGACACAAAAAGCGTCAGGATCTGCGAACACCTCGGGCTTATACCTGAAATTCGATATCCGAGGGCGTGCCAGTCGATTTGACCAGTTAATCGACAAGGACGATAACTAGAACAAGATCCAATCCAGACAACGGCGATGCGCCCGGATGCTGGGATTGAGGCTTGATCAGGATAACTAGAGCAGAGCTGAACGAGGCAACAGCGATGCGCCCGGATGCCAAGGCTCAGAGGTACTCCCACGCGGAACTTGCAAGGATTTGACGGAGGTCAAGCTGATGCAGCCCGTCGAAGCTTGAAGAACTCGTTGATAATCTATAACTAATGCAATAAAGATAAATTGCGATAAAAAGTAGAATAAGAATAAAATTGGTTTGTTTGATATTGGATTGATGTCATACACGTAGCCCCCGGGCACATATTTATACTCCCGCATGGAGAGTTATACATGGACACGACCCGTACCCTTTCCTAAAACAGACTCCTACATTTAAGAAAACTGACTCGCGCAGGAGTCGGATCTAAAATAACAATATTATTTTCCTAAACAAACACACCTATTTTAAAGTAAAATAAACGACTCATGCAAGAGTCGGACTCAAACTACTATAATAATACTGGTATAAAATCACCAGTTTCCTTATGGCTCTCCTTCGATGGACACTTTCCATCGGCAGATCCCTTCAATCTGCAGCTTCCTTCTTTAGCCACCATAACCTTCTGCTGACATCAAGCGTTAAGTTACCCTGTACTCATCGGCACCCCATGCCCATCGGCATCGGTAATATTTCCCGATCGGCAACCTTGTACTTGGTAACTTGTCTTCACCAACCAGTCCCCATCAGCAATCGGCATCGACAACATCTCCTCATCGGCAATCGGCAATAACGACTTGACTTCACGAATTAGTCTTATCAGCAACCATCCAGCCTCCATTGGCAACACACTTAATCTTTCCACAGCACACTCCCATCGGCAATACTGACTCATAACTTTCCGATGCCGATGGAAAACGGTTGCCGATCAACACAAGTCTTAGCTCATTTGACACGTGTCGAAAAACGGTGTCAACACATATGAATTTATCCCCTCTTCATAGTATGACTATATATCCTAAATCCACTCACACACCCACTAGGTGTCTTGAGTGGCAAAACAAAAGTGCCCTATTAAATATACCTTTGTCTTGAGCCCATTTTGTTTTCCTCGTTACTCTCTACCAAGTTTCGAGCTTGATCATCATCATGTGTTCATCACCACCATGAACTTCATCTTGCCCCACCAATTAGTGTATACCAACCAATCTCTATTTACACTTAGAGCCAAATGTTAGTACATAAGGTTTCATCAATTATCAAAACCAATCTAGAGCTTTCATGGGAGTGGACCAAGTGTGCTATGGTGGTGATGTAGTGTATAGAGATAGAGGGGGCAACCACCAGTGGTTGGATGGGGTAAATTCAAGGGTTTAATTACTGGTATGAAAACTACCCATGTCAACACTTTTAATAGCCATCACGTATAGATAATCTGTGTACCATTAACAATAGATAGTAATTAAGTATGTGTTGTTTGGTACTTAGGGTCATGGGCCAGCTAAGTAGAGTGTTTCTTTGAATACCAAGGCCAACTTGTACAATGTTTTCAACACTCTACTTAGTATAAGTTGAAGAAAACTCATATGTGTGTTTGGCATAGATATATGCGCGAGTCTTGAAAACTAGGGTATGGAATTATCACTGAGACCGACCTAAATCTACTAGTGTTTCTTTTATTCTACTTACTGATTGGGATTATTTATGTAGAATACCATTTGCATTGGCACATGTTTAATAACACACTCTTTAAATCGCTCCTCTACGGGAGAAATGCAGCATATCTCTCTCGTAATATACAAATATAATCCACATATAACTATATTAGCTTAACTAATATGTCTGAATTATGATTATTAAAATGAATTCGATTCCATGGATCTAAATAGGGCCTTATTAACTATTTTATAAACTTTGAGAAATTGTATATGAGTCGTTTTAGTGCATTTGGTATTATCTTCTCAATTGACGTGTATTTGTACTTTTTCGAACAAAATTGATATGTATATTTATATAAACACATATACACACTACTAGGTCTCCCGTATTTGTTGTCGACCTAGGCTGGGCCAAGAAAAACTCAGAAACAACACTGGTTTTTGATTAATAATCTTTGAAAAGAAAGTTGAGAATAAGTTGTTGCCGAACATGGCAGTAGCGGGGCCTGCGCTATGGCCACTTAGGTTGTGTTTAGTTGCCCCAAACTTTTTAAACTTTGGCACTATGAAAAAGAAGATTCCCCATCACATCAAACTTGTGGTATATGCATGGAGTATTAAATGTAGACGAAATCAAAAACTAATTGCACAGTTTGCTTTAACTTTGCGAAACGAATCTTTTAAGCGTAATTAATCCATGATTGGACATTAATTACCAAATACAAACGAAAAATGCTACAGGATTTTTTCCACCAACTTTTCATCTTTTTCCACCAACTAAACACAGCCTTAGCTAACGATTGCCGACGGCTCGATCGATCCAGATGGCGGCGAACAACACATCCCTGAACCACGGCACGCATGTTTGGCGTACGGTCGTGTCCATTGAAACGTCGGTCGCCCAACTCCTGTACACGCACGCCCGCCATGCCTGCCTGCATGCAAGCTTGTAGTAAATTGTGGGCCAGCCAGCACGCCGGTGCTCGTCGTATACTCTATGATGACCAGTTTGGAGGTGGTCGACATGCATGTCAGATCGAGGTCAGAGGCGAATGATAGACAGAGGATAGATAGATGCATATGTGATGTGATCTCGTATACGGCATTGGAGAGTGATGAGTTCAGCTCAACTGGATGAATTGAATCATGGTGCCTTGTCATACATCCAGCCTTTCATATTCATACCTTCTCTGATTGAATTTTTGAAAAAAAGAAATTAATTTGGGTGTCTATTAAAAAACAATCTAGCTAGTTTCTCTTAGGTTGATCTTTTTTATATATGTTTCTATATACGACGGCAATTATCTGCTAGCTAATTTATTAGAGCACCATCAACAATATAAATAGCATCATATGAAAACCTCACATGACCTTAGAGTGGGTATAAGACTAGCTCTTAATTCAAAGAGATTTTTTTTCTTTTCTATTAATATATATAAAATAATATGCTTTGCGCTAGCTCAAGTCATTGTTAGAGATGTCCTAATAAGGCTGTTATGAGTTGTGGGCCTTTTATTTTTTCAAAAGAATTAAGAAGAGATGAAGACAATCTTATATACTCACAAATGCATATATAGGTGTCTAACCTTTTTATTGGAACTGACGAACTCATCATGTATAATAAAGAAGTTACCAAAACACTACTATGCAAAAAGGATTTTTAAAAATAGTCTCTCTGGTTAACAGAGAGGTGACACATTTAAGGAACCATCTCTATAGATGAGTCAGGTGGCCTCTAAGAATGGAACAATCTACAACTTTAAAGTTCAAATATTCATTTTGAAATTCTTGGTTTTCAATATTGAGAATTTTAAATTTCCAAACTATCTTGGATGAAGACACACTTTGTATTAAAGTTGTAGGGCTCGACAATATCTAAATTATTTTTTGTTGAAATTTTTTTAATTTAACATCATTTAGGGGCTAAAATATCCATTACAAAATTATGAAATGATGATAAAAAAAATAGTGTCATGTATATATTCCACTACCACAATCCCGAATTGCCTACCAAAAACAGCCAAGGAAAAAGGTTAAACCGCCAAGGAAATTCACAAATAAGTGTGTATAGATTGGTATTTTGTGAGGTGAATGTTGTAGGTGATGAATCTTGGGAGGTATATTTTCATGTTTTCGGGGTTTTCTCAAAACCATTAACAGAGGTGAGCATGCATATTAATTAGCCTATTAATAGAGACCATTGACAACATAGATCATTTGATAGTGACTCTAAACAACATTATTACACTAGAAGTCTACAAGAAACAACTCTAGCTAACCGGCCAGCTCGCGGCGACCGGCTTTTATTTGACAATCAGCTCTAGCTAGCTGATCGAGATGAGTAGCTGTGCCACTGTTCGTGCCTGGACTTGACCTGAATGCATGGGCCAATTCATCGCCAAGTGTACGTCAGAGGACGGATCGATCGACCGGTCGGTCGGTTCTAATGGTAGCTAGCTAGCGTAGTACCAACACAGTGTACTTGTACTACTTGTTACGGCCGGTCTCCTCTCTCTTATTGTTGCTATATCGTCTGGTCCATATCGATCTGCTTTCGTTTCCAGAGAGAGAGAGAGAGAGAAATGCATCACATCATGTCCCACGAGCAAGCTAATGCGTGTCCGATCCAGTGACGAAGGAGGCTAGCTAGCTAGCATTCATCCATGGAGTACAGCAGTAGCGTGTCCTCTCGATCCATCCATCGATCTTGGACTCTTGGTCCTAGCAGCTCTCTTAATTAGCTTCGGTTTATTTCAGCAATTATTGTGTACTACTTCACTCTATCTAGTGCATGCATATACTCTCTATATTCCAAATTATAAGCCATTTTAACAAATCTTAGATATTGAAAGCATCACAAGTTTAATCAAACTTATACGATAATATAATAATATTTATGATGCTAACTAAGTATCATGAGATTCTTTATCAAATATATTTTCATAGTACACATATTTCACTACTACAGGAAGGGTTTTTAACCCCGGTTAGGAAGGTCCCTTCCTTTAGTCCCGGTTGGTGGAACCAGGGCTAAAGGTCCCTCGCGCCCCATGAGAATCGAACCTTGGACCTCCTGCCTCACGCGCATGAATCATCTCACCTACTCAACTTATCTATCAATAGATGAAACTCTTCTCTTTTGAACCCACGCATCGAGGGACCTTTAGTCCCATTTCGTAACACCAACCGGGACTGATTAGTCCCAGTTGGTAACATCAACCAGGGCTAAAAAGTCTCCTTTAGTCCCGGTTGGGACTACCGGGACTAAAGGAGACTTTTTAGCCCACCAACCGGGACTAAAGATCTATTAGTCCCAGACGCAAAAAATTTCGAGACTGGAGCTCATTTTGGACATCGACGAAAGGTCTGTTCCCTAGTAGTGTTTGATGACATAAATCTTTATTGTTTTCTCTGTAATTTTTGTCAAACTTGAGATGTGACTCTCCAAGATTTTTGAAATGTCTTATAATTTGAATGGGAGGGAGCACGTACATAAGCCGATCATTGATGCTTTTGATTTGCATTGGTTAACTTCCATGCATTACTCCTCCACTTATGCAGGGTATTGTCGGATACCTGAGAATAGGGTACCCTAAGCACTGGACTTCTCGAAAACAAAATCACCCTCAGGGGCTTTCCGCCCCGTCCGAGCCAGGGTGACGTCACTACCCCGGGGGCTCATCGCCTCTAGCTGACCAGATCGACAGCACTCCCTCGGAAGGACTTCCGCCTCGTCCGAGCCAGGGTGACGTCAACCATGACGCCATCTACCCTCGGAGGCATTTCCGACCCGTCCGAGCCGGGGCAACGTCATCTGTAACGCTTCCACCCCCGGGGGCTCCTCTGCCTCGTCCGAGCCAGCGAGACGTCATCTCTGACGCCACCTGCCCTCGGAGGCGTCGCCGCCACAACCGGCCCATGGCGCCCTGGTTCATAGTCAAAAGGTCCACAGTACCCCTCATCCTTAGGGATGGGGCTTCAAGGCGTGAGCTGCCATGACTGCCCCTGTATTCTCCCTGCGGTACAAGATCCTGTGCTACCTAATCAACGAT
Organism: Microstegium vimineum; assembly: GCA_022036555.1. Lineage (NCBI taxonomy): Eukaryota > Viridiplantae > Streptophyta > Magnoliopsida > Poales > Poaceae > Microstegium > Microstegium vimineum. The sequence continues at coordinate 49,345,018 of CM039127.1, read as the reverse complement.
TGGCGCTCGCTACACCCGAGCCATACCTTCGGCGAACACTTGAACAGGGATTAGGGCGCTCTCAGCCCTGTACGACGGAACGCGGCGGTGCCTGGCCCTGTGCTGCCAACCCCGCCCATGCCCAAATCAGGGAACAACGGTGTTCCCGGTCACAAGGCGCATGGCTACAACTCCATCAAGGACGAACAGGACCCGGGCGGTGTGCCTACAGGCGTAATCTCCCCCGGCAAGGAAGGCGAACAGAAGTTAAAGCGCTCCCAAGTCAACAGCCCCGGTCGGGCCCACGTTTCTCTCTCTCTATACTGTAACCCTCCATCTCTCCCTACGTATAAAGGGGGAGAATGGACCTCCAATCGCTCTCTTTGGACAATCTTTGAATTCTCTCGACTCATTCACATGCACACAAACTCGCATTCACGCGAGCTCTCACCAGGATCAACAAGACTTGGGACCAGCTTCCCTCTCTCACCATAGCTTGTAGCTCCCCTCTACGAGCTCTCCACGCTCGGTAACACGACTCTGCAGCAAACTGGACGTAGGGCGTTCGTACCTGAACCAGTATAATCCGTGTGTTCTCCGAGCGTAACCATCCGATCTCCGACACGCTTAGAAATTTACTCGTTGGCTGTCTAGATCCCGCCATCTTAGACACCGACAGGTATCATGCCTTTTACTTTCTATCGTTACGTACATATTTTCTCTATAATCTTAAAGCATATTATTTAGGATAATATTTGAGTCAAACATTGGGAATATAGATTATGAATAAGTTTTAAGTTGTTAAGTTTAGAATTGTGAATCAGATCAATAGATTTGTCTTGAAAAATACTTTCATAAAAATATACATATAATATATTTCAATAAATATTTTTTAAAAAATAATCAGTCAAGTTATGCTTTGGAGACCGTGTCACTGTCCAAAACAACGTATTTTACGAGAACGGAAAGAATACGTAATAGTCCATCTCTCTCTCTATATTGCTCCACATGGAAGGATTGGGCACAAGGCGCGTGAAATTATAGTGTATAGAGTTTTTCATCTTTTTCTTCATGTTTGTTTTCTGATGATGTGGGATCAATCTAATTTCTGTTCAATGATTTTTTTCCTCCACCGTTATTTCAATACTACAAATCCATGAATCACTGTGGGCTGGGTTTAAACCCAAAATCACGGATGGGGCCTTAATATTCTCTCAAGCATTCATAGCTATGGAACACTGATGACTATATAAATGATGTTAATTTTTCAACTACATGTTTATGAATCTTAATTATTTCTTATGAAGAAAAAACAAAGGTAAGCTTGCTAAAGTAGTGGCAACTAATTTACGATAAAATCAAGATTCCAATTTATCAAATATCATAAGCATATACTTTTCCAAACAACCGTGCCAAAAAGGCTTGTTGCATTTGTTATGCTCATGCAGATGGGTTCTGCCAGTGCATAGAAGTGTGTTGTAGATGGTGACATAGTATTGCTTGTATTTTTATCCTAAGGGAAAAGTGGTGACTAAGAGCATGGTTATATCACAACTAACATACCAGCAAAGTCTAGTAGGAGTAAATGATAGATAGATAGGTAGTGAGACACAAGACAAGAGAGCAACTCCAATAAATAAAGATATAGGTAAAGGTGATGAGGGCATGACACCTATGGATACACCCATGAAAGTTAAAGAGACAAGGTGAGCTCATTCCTATGTTTGCATAATATGATAAAACTAAAAATTTGTTACTACCTTATATCGGCATTTCAAACATGCTTAGGAATGATGGTGGACATGATAGAGTATGGATATGCCATGAACAAGACTGATCTTGGAGTGCAAGCTCATCAAGGTCCAACATTCGGTTCGTTGGCAATCCGACAATGTTGCATTGCAAAGGTCATAACTCATCCATCTGAAGTGCGATTGTGGTCAATGAGCACTTGATGAAAAATTTATTTGATAAGATTTCAAATACATTTGGTCTCACCTCAATATCACATCGATAAAGTCTTCAAATCATCAAGACATACTGCAATTTGTTTCTATCGGGTGCTACGACATCGTTGTGGGCTTGTTATTCCTGGTTGGGGCCCAAGCCCAAGTTTGAGTACACCCAAGAAGATGGAGAATACACCAAGAAAGCTCTTGGATGTCCTCCTCCTTAGCCACCACCTTAGGAGGCTCGATAAATTAATCTCACAACTATAGGCTACAACACATGTTATCTCACCCCCCCCCCATCGCCTTGCAGCCACGCGACCCTTGTCAGCCACCTATCCCCCTGTTGACAGCCCCTCCGCCTCACTGCTTCTCCTGTGAGAAAGAGATTTGACTGGAACAAATCTTGAAGCATAGCAGAGGGCTAAGATGCAGGTGCCCTAACACATAGTTCTGGGAAATACCCCTTGTAGGAGGCTAGAAAGTGCATCCAAGTCAAATCAGAGGCCTAGTCCAACTTGAGTTCATGTCTGCCTCGGCCTTAGGACCAGTGAGCAGTAAAATGGACACCTAAGACACATCTGGACTCCGTTTTCGATGGTCCACTTATGGTTGCAAAAATAATTCCATAATTTAACCAATAGCTTTGTTTTAAGGTCTAAATTCCACTGGAGTCAACGAGAATCATCGAAATAAGTCAGCATCAATCTGTTAGGGTGTTGTGGCAGCATATTTGGTCCGTTGGGCAGTGTATCGTCTGTTAGGGGTGGGTCCAGGGGACCGACGATGCTTATACCTTATAATCAACCGCCACCTCCATCGTTAGGGTTTGAGTTTTGCTTTAGATTAATCAATGTTTGAACTATCCTCGTTATTAGTTTGTGAAAGCCCATATTGAGATCTTAATCATACATCTATAATTTGTCACTTTACTTAAGTTGCATTTTATCGTGTTCTTGCCTATCTTCTTTGATCGTAGCAAGAATTAGTCTTTTTTGGCAAGGTCAATCGGATTGTGACATGGTTGATACCTAGAGGAGACATGATGCTAAGGTTGCAGAGTTTGGGTCTTTGTGATATGAACTCGGATTGGTGTGTTGCTCTCCACCAAATCGATAGTTATTTTGAGCTTGACAGAAGATCGAAGATCACGTCCCCATCAAGTGGTAATCATAGCTTCAGGTTTAACATTAGGTTCACATCCTATCCTTAGTTCCAGTGTTTTTGCCTTCATCCCATAGTCCACCGTCATATTTATTTCCTATCCTAGAACCATCCACGACATAGCCTTTGCATGAACCATCCACGTCATAGCCTTTGCATAATTCAAATTCAAAGTTTGTCGTGTTGAATTTGTGTTCGAGGTCAAAGTCTTGTTGCTGGTTTAGATCGTGTTTGAGTCCCGTTTATGTGATCCCTCGGATGTTTTTAATCAACCCTTATAAACACCACCACCAAAACATATATATCTTCTGTCCACCTAAAACCCTAATTCTGATTGTCTTCTATAAAACCGTCAGAACTTTTGCATTGGAACTTGAAATATATATGGTGAATTTTTATATCTATGGAGAACCCTAAAAAAAGTATGTTTGTCTCATCCTAGCAAAGTTGGGTTAACAAAATATAGATTTGCAAAATTTGATTAGTTAAGCTAATTACGTATAAAAAAGGCGGTTTGTGCGCGCACAGTTGTCTAGCAAATTCTCAAAATAAACTAGCCACAATAAGTAAAGCTAATTACTGTACATCTTAAAAAAGCAGTGAAGTTGTTTCTTTCTTCGTACGCTACAGTAAAGAGTCACAGTTGGACCAAGTAACTCCAAACGGGCCCCTAAAAGATACCTACGGCCCACACCACACACAGTACATATAACATATGTGTATGTCTGATGTTTGTTGATTCTCAACGTACAGCTATATGGATATGGATTGGTAGTGAATGTACTCATGACATGATACTCTCAAAAAAAAAAACTCATGACATGATTGTACGTATACGTGCTGTGACGATATGATCCATCAGCATGGCATTGAACTATAGCTAGCTAGCTAGGTCACACATACGGCCTCTATACAGTTAAGTACTGTACTAAGCTAGCTAGAAACAGCTAGCTAACTAACCAATTCAAGCTAAATAAGCCTGCCACTAATTACAACTAACATGTGCCAGACACGCCAATAAATTGAGATTAAGATCGTCTGATAGGAGCTTATATTAGGGCGTCCGTAATGGTTAGCTATTTAGCTAGCTAGATGTGACATGACAAGTAAAAAGTAGGAGAGAGAATAATCACTGGTTACAAATAAATAGTCTATCTATTTCACGTAGTCCAAGGCCATGTGAGATGAGCTTGTGGGTCCAATAGTATATATATTAGTCTTTTTTATTGTCTCTCACCTCCACATCAACTGACTAGTACTAGCTATTACCATTGCGGACGCTACGTACTTGAGATGGAGCATTATATGTATTCAAAGTTCGGTTATGGAGTACAGCTAGCAAATGTCGTCGTAGGTGTATAGCAGCTGCCGTACGTATGTTTCCACAGTAACGACATAGTAGTATACGTACCTACTGTACTTTATTAGTTGGTATAAGCTGTGCACGTCGTCGTCCTCGGCTCCCGGCCGTACATGTTCTTCCTAGCTATATAATGTATACCTCTGTGTCAGTAAGAATACAATTTCAGGTGTAATCTCTCCGGCCCAAAATAAATTGATGATGAAGTTTTGGTGAATAATCAATGTTAGTGAAAAACTACATGTATATCTCTATAAACATGTAATCATTTCATTTTTTTAAAAAAAAAAAAGAGAGTAAAAACAACAACGATCTCCAACAATATCTAAAAGAAATACTCCCAAGACAAGTTTTTCAACCTTTATAAAAATATATTGAGATACATAAAAAAAAAGCTACTAACTCCAATAATTTTCAAAATCTCACGCCTAAAAAATAGAAGGTAGTTTTATATTAGGAATCCTAAACTATTCCTAAAACACACTAACCACCTTTAAACTTTATTTCTCTCTGGTAACTTTGCATATCAGAAATCATGTCCTACTTTTTTCTCTCCCCCACGTCCTTCCACCTTCAGATTGGTGTGATGATAAGCGCACGTAACTTTACGCGTATCATGGTGGTTTTTTTCTAAGTGACAAAAGATTAAGAGATGGGTAAGGAAGTTGTTGGAGATGAGAGATTTTTCAATCTTGTCAAACCTCAGTAAGTGGACGGTGACGCAACTCTGAGGACTTCGCATCGCATATAAACACGTCGATCCAATCTCTGTATTGGAACCGGGTAGGACACAAACGTGTGAGCTTTGAATACAGTATGATTGGTATCAAACACGGACGCGTGAGCAGGAATCGAGATTTGATATCATCAGGTAAATGATAACTTTAAAGTCTTTTTAAGCGTAAGATATAAGAGAAGAGAAGAGATGGAGCGAGTAAGAACTACTCCTCCAAGTTGGTAACCCTAAAACCGTACGTGTGCGATCAAAAACCAGCTGCAGGACGTACGCCAAAAGCGTGCCGGCCGCGTGCGTGTGTTTGTTACTACTTGTTAGTACAAAACTTAGCATATGCGTGCACGCACGCTATCTCGATCGATCGTACAGCTAGCCAGCTACTAGTAGCGTACAACAGCAGTACCTACCGTGTGCACAGTGCACTCCCTAGCTAGCATGAAAGCTAGAGGGTCCTATCGAGATCAGCACTTTACCACGGTAAAGAAGCCTCTTTGACCAAGTGACGACTGTGTGTATGTGTATCGGTATATGTTAGATCACCCGATTATATTAGTCATTGATTAAGCTAACTTTTTTTATAATACTGAGTATCAATATTTATAACATAAAATAAGTGTGTATGCAATTGAAAACAAATTTTATGACTAATCGAATGGTACATATTTGATACTATATACTTATTCCATTCCAAACTTTTTATATGAATTTGATCAAACTTAACGTATACTCCATTTATCACTGTTCTAGAGTTGTATGGGGAAAACGTATAGAATTATTTTTGGTATGAACTATATTTTTTACATAATATATCTATTTATAAATTTTGATATTAGTTTTCTATTCGTCGCAAAAAAAAGATATTAGTTTTCTATAATAACGGTATGCACGGTGACGCCGGATGTGGCGTCATCAGGCATGCACATGCACACGAGCGGGACGTATAGTACGTGCCGGAGCCACTGCACTGAGTGAGAGCCAGGCTCGCTGTGCTGGCTATAGCTACCTTTTGGCTGCTGTGCCGACAAAATTCTACCGGGTGAAAGAGAAGCGGCCTGGCTGCCTGGACCCTACAATCCAACGCAAATGCATGTTGCCATTGCCACCCAGCCAGCAAAATTAAAGCGACGCGATCACCAATGGGATCGAAGGCCGGTACGCGCGCGACGGCGACCGCCGGCGCTGCCAGCAGGGCCATGCCATGCCCGCCGCGTGCTGGCTGGCTGGCACGACAGCGACCGGCGGATGAGGAGAGGGACGACGACGACGACGTCGCCCGGCCCGGCCCGGCCGCCGGGGACAGCCCTGCCTCGATCCTGCCTGCTCCGGCCGCCCGGCCGCAGCCTTGCTTGCTTGCCCGGCCGGCGCGCGATCGATCGACGACGTCCGGCCTACCGCCCACGCCGGCTGCTAGCGTGACAGCGTCGTCGTCGTCTCTCGTCCGGCGTTCGTGCGCGCGCGGTGGGTCAGGTCGCCCGCCGAAACCGGGGGCTAGCTACATGCAACACACAGATGGATGGGATATGGATGGATGGATGGACCGGGTCGTCGTTCGTGTAATCGTGTCCAGATATCGATCGGCAAAAGGGCCGGCCGGCGGCAGCTGAGACGTCGTCCTTGTGCGTGCTGCATGCATATGCGTGCGTCTATAGCAGCTGGAGGAGCTGGGTGCTCAACTGGTCACTACCACGGGGCCTCGATCAATCTCTCCTTTTTCTCCTCTTGCATTACTGCATGCGTCTGCATCCATGATGCATGCCCTACCGGCCGGCCGGCCGGGCATGTACCCGGCCGGCTCCTGTCATTAGACGACGACGAGTTCGTCTCTACGTAGGTATACGAACGAACGTACGTGCGTGTGGTCCGGCCAGTTAAGTTGCACACCCGGGCGGCCGGCCGTACGTGACCTCAACCACCACCGTACGTTGTGCTATCTACCTCTCTCTCTCCATCGCTCATCTCAGCGATCGATCTACATACGCATATCAACGACGTATATATGTCGTACTTATGTATACATACGTTCTAACAACCGACGATGTACTTGTGTAGACATACGTTCCAACAACCGCAACGACGACGACGACGTGCGCATGTGACTATATGGTTCTGCTGGTTATAAAATAACTTATTCGAGCTATGATAATTATTATACTACTTTACAAAAGATTATAGTAATTAACTCCTTTGCTAGCATAACAATATGGTAAATATCCTGGTAGTAACTATCGTAAATATGTATTCATTTTATCGTAAATTAATTTAGAAAAATATTATAAATAGAAGTGGCTACAATTTTAAGGACGGTCTATGTGTGATCTATTTGTACCTAGTACGCACGTACGTTCTAAGACGATCAAGGACCACAATGTACATGTGTACAACAACTTTGAACTATGCATCTTTTCAAAGTGCACGTCAAGTCTCCGCACGATGACACTATTCGATAGAATCGATCGAGTTGTTGTCTACATGTATATATATACTCCCCATCCATGCATGCATATATGGTATCGTACGTATTATTCGGGCACTGATTTGTGTATGGCGTAGGGCGTCTCGATCGTAGCTAGCCTAGCTCCAGCTAGCCAAGTGCTAGCTGGCTTGCTTTTGCATCCCCCTATCTTTATCGACAAGCAGGGACAAAGAGAGGCCATTAACATTAGTAATTACTCGTGTGTGTGTGTGGATAAACATCATCACTTTCGGTTCTGGAAAAACCGGCAGAGAAAACCATGCTGCGAAAACAAAATCTCACTTTCTATTCATATCCCAAATGTAAGCCTATTTTGTTTACACACAAAAAACTGTAAGTCTATTTTAGGGATAGTTGAATAGGTTAAACTTATTTTAGCTTTGACTATACATACATACATACAAGAAATGTTACTACATATATACAAGAATGTTACTACATATATATCTATCATAAAAGAACCTACATTATATATGCATGTTGTATTTTGTTTGAAAACGATGTACGCATATATTTCCACACATGCATGCTGTTAGTCAAAAAGGAAGTATTATTTCTATTCAAGACCATGTCCTCATAGACACGTTATTCTTTAGACCATCATACGTGGTGTTTAATTATTTCCAGGGTTGTTGAAAAGGTACAGTCCCAGACAGCTTTTTGTGCAAAGATAATGTCACTGGATATGATATGATCACACAAAGGTCGACGTACATACTCCACAGGACAGTCAGGGGCCCTATATAGAAACATAAGTAACTAACTTGACATGATACAAAGCAAGCAAATGAATAAAGCAGAAGGGAATGTAGTTACATGTGTATGTGTGTAAAGCTAGCACTAGCGCCCCCATGATTTGTCCCTTATCCAACGTTTCTAGCTAGCTAACCTATCTCGGCTCAATGCAATGATCATTGCACACCAGCAAGCACCCGGCAGCCTAGCCTTTTGCTCCGTCAGTGCAGCGTGTGTGCCATATGCCATGCCATATATTCTGTTGTTCCATCACTGCAAAGGCCCTTCTGCCCAACAAAGTTGCTGAATTATATCATCGACGATCTATAGATCAGGCTCTTGCTTACAGCTATGTTGTTAGTTCTTGACATGATGCATCCTCAATCTATAGATAGATATACTGATGAAATCGATCTTATGATTAGTTGCTATCTATCATCTTGACATTGTTGCTAGAACGTACTTATTAGAACCTGCAGACTGGACTAAGCTAGCAGCTAAGCTAGTATATATTCACGATTGCAAATCGATGAATTCTCTTGGCATTTCGATTGAAATTGAATCCTGAAAATTCCTGGAGCTAGCTAGCGCCAGTCACTCTCATCCAATCGCTGCTGCATTATTATGGGCACAACTACTAGTTTGATTTGGCTCTTATATATCTTTTTTTTTTAGAGTACACAGTACAACGCAGACACTCAACACGCATGCACACTCGCCCCTACGAACACACGCACGCAAACTCTACCCCTATGAGCACCTTCGATGGACTGAGCCGGCAAATCTTGAAGTTCACGAAATCACCACAGGCGCCTCGCTGTCGACGGGAACGTCGCCTACCACTTAATGCGTAGCGCCGAAAAATTCTGGAATAAATCCAGAATAAAGTGTTGCACCCAGGATTTGAACCCTGGGTGGGAGCCCCCCAACCAATGACCTTTGTCATTGCGTCGTAAACCCCTTGACGGCTCTTATATATCTTTCATCAGAAAACTCAATTTCCCAGCCAATTTGAGCAAAGCAGACAACAAAATGCAGATCGAGAGAACATGATGTACATGTTATTGTGGCTATCCATGCATGCATGCATGCTCCGACATACGAGGGTACGAGTAGGACTTCGCCGTCAATCCATGGAAAGCCATGTGGCACCGAATGAGCATCATATCATAGTATACATACAAGAGCCGTCAAATTCTCACTGACATATACGGATGCCGATTGGAATTGAATTGTCAAGTATATATGTATAAAAATCATGTTTCCGGTAGTGATAATTCCGATCCGTGGGACATTCGGCAATCTCCATGACACCCTCCGTTTTCTGAACAACAGCGTTGGATGTTGTAGCCATGTAAAGGAAGACGAAATGTGATAATAACTGAACTTTTTGTTGGTGTGTAGCTAGTTTGGCAATTGGTATCAAACAAAATTGGATTTGGTTTAATTTGTCCACAAATTTCAGAGAGAGTGATGACCTCGCTGAAAAAAAGATAATTATATTGTATCGGAGAATATTTGTAGTATTATTGCTACCTAGCAGAACCCAAACAATATACCATATCAGGTAGCACTAGAGGAAAGCTTTTACAATAAACTACTCTTCTATCTCAAGACAAAGATAAAAGAGCGTTTTTTTTTTCAGGTTGCCGCACACGTACAGACACAAGCAATCCACTAGAACAGAACACCTGAAGGGGTTACTGATCGAACAAGTCAAATCAAACGACCAAGGATCTAGTAGTAAAAACCTTTACTTTCGTTCTCTTTTTCCTAGGGGACAGACAGACTGATCAAATCATCTTTCCATCTGCACTTGGACACTTCAATTGCATGCAGTGGCAGTGCCCTGCCCTATGTATCTGCTTGCACTTACTACTAAACATGACAGGACGACAGGCATTTGCACTGCCGACCCCCACCCCTCCCATCATACTAGGGATGGAATGGAATGGATGGTCCTTGCAATGCAAATCAGATGGCCTACTACAGTGGTCATGAAAAAGATGCAGTGTAATGCAATGCAATGCAATGCAGTGCAGTGCAGCAAGCCCATAAAGGAGGGATTAAAGGCAGTGCAGGCTGTGCAGCAATGCAGTGTAGTGCAGTGCAGTGGAGGACATGCATGAATGGTCCTCAGTGTCCTGATGATGCAATGCGCACACACACACACTAGTACAGTACTTGTCTAGTGCTGCCCTTGAACGGATGGGAAATAAAGCCAAGTGGCCTCCAGACAAACAAGAATATAATCCCACGCTAACAACATGCACCCACAGCTCAACCGCATTGCATTGCAGTGCAGTGCAGCCTCGATGGATCGAGATAGCACAGCTAGCTTAGCTTGTTGCGATGAGATGAGAGATTATTAGGTTAGATTTGATTAGATACCCTCCTGCTGCCATAGGCCCTGCCCCTTGCTGCTTGTGTTGTGTTGGCCCTGCTCACCACTACTGCTAGAGATATATCTTGAGCTGCTACTACTGCTATCTTCCTTTCCAGCTCATCCACTCATTTGCTTTGCTGAAACGAGAGGCAAAACAAAGGCAAAGGCAACCCCATATATCCTAGCTAGTGAGAATCTTCAACAGTGCCATGACATGCTAATAATAATGGGCCAATTAGTCATGATCACCATCATCATCAAACAAACCAATTAAAACCAGGGATTAGCACCAGGACAAGCTAGCTATGTGTGGTCACTGCAGGACGCTACTGACATCAATCGACATATAATTGCCTGTATGTACATGCATATATATATGACTCCATGAAGATGCATCCTGCCACATCATGCATGTTCGTTCACCACACACACGTGTGTGTCGTCAAAGATGAAAATGAAGTTTCTCTTGCAGCTCTAGGTGTAACGGAACATCATCAGCATGCATGCATGTGTATCCCTGTCTGTCTGTCTCTCTGCATATCATCTCCCAACTTGCACGCCCGCGGCCGTACGTCAGTCAGTGCAGGTTACCATTCATGCATGCCGTCGTGCGTCGGCCTGAGATCGATGGAGTCGTGATAGCTAGGCTGTACGTACCTTGGCTAGGGTAGGCTGTGACAGATGTGTGTGATGTATCACTAGTGTAGTATGTGTATGAGATATTGCATGCATGCTTGCATGGCCCGTGCAGTTTGTGAGATCATGCATGCATCCCATAGACGGACGACCTACGCTTGGGCGCCTAGAGCTAGAAAGGCCCACGGCATGCATGGCGCCAAGCTTAAAAAGCCAACAATGGAGGAGGAGCCACCTCCACCACGGAAAAGCCCAACCCACAAGAACCCAAACCCTACCTAGTGAATCATGCACGGCTCGAAAGTGAGATCACAATGCAAGAAAACACTGGTAGGCCAAGAAACAAGGTATCTATCTACGACTGTAGCTAGCATGCACCGATGATCCATGATGATATATATGATGCGACTGATGAATTCGTGTTCGTACATACAGTAGTAGTATCTGAAGACGTACGATCGAACGAACTAACATCATCAGAGATCTATTCGATGGATGTCAGCAGGGGTGCATGCTGCATGAGGAGTACTCGTACACTGCTAGCTAGTATCTAGAGGCTAGAGCTATAGTACAGATTTCTGGCAGTGGTTTGAATGATTTGCCGGGCATGCATGCAGGTCATCAGTTGTTACAGTACGTGTTGGATTAGTGCCGGGTAAACATGGATCAAATTATTAACAAAGCAAAGCATTTGGGCCGGCGTTGCAGTGTTTGTTTAACAACAGCATCTGGTGGACAACAAGGAAAAGAGAGAGGGATGTGAGATGTCGGCAAGGGTGGATAGGGACAAGACAAGTCACCCCCGGTCCGGCCGTCCAGCATCATCATCATCATCGCCCGCCAATTATTTATTCATTCCTCTCTCTTATTACTAACTAACACAGAAGAAAAGATGCATGCCATCTGCCATCAATCTAAATCTATCTTGCATTGGCCGGCTGCTTTACATGATGATTACAATCAGATCTTGGCACAGTACGACGCTCATGCACGTCGTGTCCTTTAATTCATCATCAGGTCGATCCCATCCATCTCGCATCATGCATGGTTCCAATGCTAGTTTGTGACAGGAAAAAAACTTGCAGTTCCTCTGGGCCTGATGTTTCTGGCCTCTGAGAAACACAGCAGCTGTTAATTGATGTTTGATTTTAGCGTAAATATTACGAGAAATAATAGAGCACTACTATATATATGGTGATTCACTGATTGTACGTTGTCTATGCTGGGTTTTTTTTTCGAGAGAGAGAGATCAAGAGACTTGTGTATGTTTCACTAGCCACTAAAAAAGACTCCAGCATTGTGTTTGCAAACAAACAGCACTTGTCATAGTATGGGCCTCGAAGGGAAACGGAGGCCCATTAGTACTTGAAATCTACTGTCTTAACGGGAGTGGCCTGTTTGTTGTTAATAATAATTGGCTATTTTTTCAGAGTCGTTTTCAATCATTTTTTTTTCACTATATAATACATGGGATTTCAAACATCAAAAAGGTGAAGGAGCTCTACTAAAATCTGATTGGGAAAAGGTCCAGCATATATACAATCAGAATCGAATCAGAGTGATTTTCTACTTGAAAAATGACTGGAAAAAAAACAGTAGCAAAAATCAGAAAGCACATACATTATTGAAAGGCCACATGTCGTGCGCCAAAGAATCCAGCATGATTTAGTTGGATTTGAAATTGAAATTTGATTGTTGCCCGAGAGTTTAAGTTTGCATACATATATCTAAATCCAATACAATGAACAAAAAACGAACAAATTTTCAAGCCGAATAATACTACAGTTCATGTCAAATAGCACGTATACGACGAATGAGTGGCAATTACCGTCGGATTACTACGAGGAGTAATTAACCCAGGCCCAGCTATTGGTACATCGACATGCACGCGGCAGAGCAGTAGAAATCAACGCTGGCCGTGCAACATTTTGGGCCGGCGGCACTGTAGACACGGATCACATTTTAGGACGGGCCTTACAGCATTTTGGATCACACTGCGGGTCCAAATAAGCCCATCAAGAGGCCACAGCCCACAATGAAGCAACCAAACACTATGAAATACAGAAGCATGACCTCAATGCAGAAGTAGTATCAAACATTAAAAAAAATACTATATAATATGGTTTCGTAATACTACGGCATCCAATAAGATCTTACCGGAGTACATGATTTTTGGATCGCGGTATGTTTGCTAAAGAAAATCCACTATGCTTAATACTCTTTCATTTTTTTCCAAAAATAAAAATACATAATCTTTCAAAATGCACAGGAATACTGTTTGCCGCTGCGGGGGGCAGGGATGCTACGGATGAGTGGGCTGGACCGCTTCCACGAGTACCTGGCCCGGGCCGTGAGACATATATGGGCCGCCGAATGCATGGCCGCATGTCGCTACCATTCACGTCCAGTCCAGCTCCAGCATCCGGCGGACGACAGGCGAGAGACTCAGCGGCGGCATGGGGTGCGTACGTGTGTCAAGTGTCACGTACTCCTATGACATCGTCGTGCATGTGTGTACACCAAATACTACACGGCGGCCCCTCCTTGGAAGCTTGTGCGAATGCATCGCCCATGTACGTGTCGGAGTCAAGTAGTACTCACCAACAGTGTCAAGGGTTCACGGCACAATAGCAAAGGTCATTGGTTGGGGAGCTCCCACCCAGGGTTCAAATCATAAGTGCGATACTTTATTCTGGATTTATTCCAGGATTTTCCGGCGCTACACATTAAGTGGTAGGCGACGTTTCCGTCGACAGCGAGGCGTCTGTGGTGACTTAGGGTAGGGTTTGTGTGTTCGTAGGGGCGAGTGTACGTGTGCGTGTTGAGTGTCTGCGTTGTACTGTGTACTCTTAAAAAAAAAGTATTCACCAACAACAACAGGAGATAAATTAAAGAAGTTCAAGATTTGCCGACTCAGTCCGTGCTCATAGGGGTAGGGTTTACGTACGTGTGTTTGTAGGGGCGAGTGTGCGTGTACGTGTTGAGTGTCTGCGATGTACTGTGTACTTGAATGTCTACGTTGTACCGTGTACTTAAAAAAATTACTCACCAACAGCAACAGGAGATAAATTAAAGAAGAGTCCGAGAGGGTGAACAGACACTGTAGACTGTAGTCCATGCGTGACATATACACGGCTACACACACGCACATGCATGGTGACGTACACGCGGGAACTCGATCGATCTCCTGCTCCACCACCCACACTACACGACGTACTACTAGCTAGTACTGTATACTTATCTACTTTCCTGCGTGAGCCCCTGATGCTTTCCAGGTGTGTTGCTTGCACAGTACGTACGTGTGGGATAAATAGTTAAATACAATACAATGCAAAACAAAAACAAAAACAAAAAGACAAGATCCAACCTAAGAGAAAGCGTGTGGTTTATCATTAAGAAGAGAGATAGGCATGCAAATCAGTCTAAAAATAAAGAACTTGAATCCAGGTAGTTTTTGATACATGGCCACATCCTCTCACCTAACCAATTGAGCTAAGCCAGAGCCTGTCTATGGGCATGTGTGAGGTGGACAACCGAACAGGGTCTTTGTCTCTTCGCCTCGCGTCCTGCCTCTTTCGTTGCATCGCCGGTAAATCCTAAAATAAATAAATTCAAGAAATCGCAATCTGAAATTCGCTTCCATTAAGAATCAAACTCAGGACCTATGAGGTATTGTTCGAGTAACTTAGCCAACTATACTAAGCACATTTTAGTGGTTGATCCTCATCATAAGTAGATATAGAAAGTATACATTAGTTTTATTAGCCATTCATTAAAGAGACCTAATTTGTAATTTCAAACTAGAACCCCCAATTTCTAGGGACGGCACCAAGCTACGCTGACTTCCCATGTACTTCCTCCATCTCAAATTATAAGATGTTTGATTTTTTTCACCTCAAGTTTGACCACTCGTCTTATTAAAAAAAATTATGTAAAATATCATTTCTTTTATCGCGAGATGTTTTATTAATAAAAGTTTTTTGAGAACGACTTAAATTTAACTATTTTTATACATTTTTTTTAATAAGACGAGTGATCAAACTTGGAGTAGAAAAAGTCAAAGGTCTTATAAATTGAAATGGAGGAAGTAGCAAACAATCCATAGGTAACTCACACTCTTCTTGTCCCGAAGACCCGAACCTTTTGAATGGTGCGTGGTTTCTCAACCGATAGCTAGCTACTAATGGAAAATAAAAATAGCTGAGGTTCTAAAAACAATACGGACAAACAACTCACCCTCTCAACCTTTTCCCTCAACTATATAAACTCCCTTTGGTCATATATACATTAAAGCATGTTATTAACGATAAGTTTTAGTCAAACCTAGAGACATCAATAACTTTTGAAACCACTTCCTTCTTCGGAAACATTTAAGCTTATCTAAGTGTGCAAAATTGTACTTATTACTTTCTACTTAAAATTCATGCTTCTACCATATAATGTAAGAATATTAGAATACGCAGCGCTCTTGAGTATTAAGGAAAAGAAAAAGAATGCCATCCGCCCATCCGTTTAATGCATGCGCAATTGCGCATCATGTTTTGGGGGAAAAGCCATGAGTGATGAGGGATGGATGGAGCGCACGTGAGATCAAGCGAAGGACGGGTGAAGTACACGTGGTTTCAGGTTTTCGCCAGACTCGGTGGATAATATTGTACTCCTACTTTTTCTGTTCTATTTTAATCTGTTTATTAAACTATTTTATTATATTCATTTTGCGTTTAGATATTGGAGGGAGGGAGTCATAAAGCAAGGCGTCTCCATCGGAGGGGGGTAATTAAAATGATGAGGCGCCTCCGCTTTTTGCGCGGCAGCTTAACCGCGTCGACACCGACGCGACGCTCACCGTACGTACCCTGCCCCAGCTGGCTCCTCTCCGTCGCCGCCGCGTCACCCCGGCTGGGCCCCGCCGCTGCGCGCCACGTGCCACCACCCGCGGCGTGCCTGCCTAGCTTCCCCTCGTCTTCCTTCTTCCCCTTTACTCCACCCACCGCGCTCGCGGAAAGCTCCGGCCGCCCGCGCGCGCGGCGTACGTGGCGCCCGTGCTCCTCGTCCGGCCACGCCGCCGCTCGCTTTATTTCCCGGCGGGGCCGGCCGGCCGGTCGGTCGATCTCAGAGTGACACTAGAGCTGTATGTATGTCGTCAGAACTGGATCATCATGGCGATCTTTACTGCTGTAGTATAGTATGTATATATATTACTTATTGGGCTAATTCAATTCAGTTCTTATCTTAATTTGATTGGATGGATGGATGGTGAAGCCTAACAACAATCACCACCACTCCTAGCGATCGGTGGTCGGTCTTATCCGGCTTGGATGATGCATACATAGAGTATACACATCAATACACACACGCCATGCCGCCATTGCTCTGCATGGCACCGATCGGCGGCCGACGGCCGCAGAGAGCCGCGCGCCATTGGTCTCCCTCCCAATCGGAGCTATATCTGGGGCCATGATGGCCTCCGATCCTCTGACTGCAACACCTGCACTACTGCGGGTACGGGCATCCATCCATCTTCTTGCAGTACACATTGCCGATGCTGATGATGCCGAGAACGAAAAAGGCATACAAATGGCTCCCAGCGCGCGCCCGGCCGGGGTCATTCCATTTGTCGGCAATTATATATATATATCCATCCTATAATAGCTAATGTGTGGCTACGTTAATTTTTATGTATTTGTATATCATGTTTATTTTTATATATATATACCCCTGTGCCATACGCGGATACGCCGATCGCTAAACCATCATTCTGAAAACTTCAGATTCAGCGTGTAATCATGGCATGCATTATTCCTCCGTCGTTGCTCAATATTCAGCTAGCTAGCTATCTGACCAACGAGTGAGTTCAGTGAAACCGACGTTTTATTGTTCTTCTCGATCAACCTGCCACTGCTATAGAGATAACATTATTGTGTACATATATCATAGTTTAACTGGAAACCCGGCTTATTAATTCCTCAGTCACACGGTATTTAGCCCTAAATCTCTCTCTCTCTCACACACACACACAGTAAATCTTGTGCAAATCTTCGCGTGTGGCTGTGCATTACTTGCAATATATATAAGCAGAATTCCTTTCTTCAGATACAGTCAGTACATATACACTAGCTAGCTTAGTGTGCTCTCATCCTTTCGAAATAAAATATATAAGATCTTTTCTTCCTTACTTACTTCCTTCTTTTCTTTCTCTTAATATTTTAGCTTGGCGCACTAGTTTCTCATCAATATATACTAAACACCCTAAAATTTGAATTAGCAAATTATGTTTGAATTTAAATGAAATTTGATTTATTTTCAAGCAATTTTGTGAGCATAGAATTAAATAAATAAAACTAAAACTAATATCATGCTAGGGTTCAACTTGTTTGTGCATAGCATGCCTCTGCATTTTCTTGTGTTGGGTGAATTTGCAAAACTCAAAAAAAATTCAAAACCCTTTTGAAAATCTTTTGGAAAATCAATTTGCAAAAAGAAATAAAAAGAAAAGAAGAAGGAAAACCGAAACCCTCTCCTCTCTCTCTTTCGGCCTGTCTGGCCCAACACCCGGCCTGCTCCCTCTCCCTCCTCTTCTCCCGCGTGGGCCGGCCCAGCTCGCCCGCGTCCCTCTCCTCCTCCCTTGTGCGGCTGACAGCACGGGCCCGCGTGTCAACCCCTCTCCCTTCTCCTAACTTGAGTCCGAGCCGGACACGCCGCGCGCCGCCAAGTCCGCAACCGCCACGCGACGTCCGCGCACGCGTCGTAGCTGCGTGGGACTCTGTCCCGGCCGCCATAAATAGCAACCGCCCCGCGCCGTTTTTCTCCCACCGCATCGCCTCGCAATCGCAGCAGCGTCGCCGAGCAGAGCTCCGCCGCCGCGCAGAGCTCCCCCACCGCCGTTCCGCGCAACTCCGGCCGCGGTAAACCTCTCCGACCCTCGCATTGCCTTCGCGTACGTGCGGAACGTCTTTCCCCTCTCTTTTCTCTCTCTGTTGTGCTCTGTTTGACCTCGCCATCGTGCACAGGGGCTCCACCGCCGCTTTCCGCCGTCGACGGCCATCCTCCACCCTCGATCGAGCCTCTCTGAGCATCTAGGTAAGTTCGCGGCTTCACCCTCTCGCTCCCCGACCTAATCTCATGTGAAACCGAGCACCCTAGCCTCTAATCACCTCGCGCCGCCGTGCGCAGAACCTCCGTCGTCGCCGCTCCGCGCCGTCGGCCCTTCCCGACCATCCTCAACCCCCTCCGAGCTCCTAGGCGAGTTCGCCTCCCTCTCCTCTATCTCCCGGTGCCCTCGGATTTGAAAACCCATCACCGTAGCGTCTGATCGACCCCCGCCGGCGAGCACCGCCTCGGGCCGGCCATGGCGCCGCCGTCCTCCGCCCTGCTCCGGCCACAGCGCCGCTCTCTCCCCTCTCCCCTCTCCTTCTAATCTGGGCCGTCCAGATTAGATCGGATAGACCTAATCCACCGATACCCCTTCGTCTGGCAATCTTGCTAAAGAGCCCCTCGGGTTCTCTGACTCTCAACCCGTCGTCCAAAGCGGTTTCCAGCTTTATGTTTTCCCCTCTGGAAAGCGTATTCTCTTTTTAGATCTGTTTAATTCGGATTTAAATGAAAATCCCTATTTACAGATTTGTCATCCGATTTCAAAACTCTATAACTCCTTTGTTTTTAATCCAAATCGATCCGTTCAAGTTGCGTTAGATTCGTAGTTTTATGCTCTATCCAGTAGTATAGTTTTCATCTATGTTAATTACTTTTAAAAATCAAAGTAAATTAATTCTTTTAATGTTTTAATCTTGCCCTTTTCAAAATCTTGTTTAATCTATATCTTCTTCGTTTTAGATCCGTTTTGTCCCGTTCGAGTTGTGTTGGTTTCGTAACGATAATATCTACCTGTTAGTAACAATATTAAATATGTTTTATTCTCTGAAATAAACTGATAATTGATTAATATATATGATCAATGGTTTTCCAATTTAAAATCAATTAGGGTTTTCCACCTCGATTTTTCATAAAACAAAACATACTTAGTTTAATCTTGATTTTACAAAGCAAAGTAATGTGACTTAATTTAATTTGGGTATTTCTCTGAAGTATCCAATGTATGCTTTTTATATAAATAAAATAAATGAAGTCTAATTCTCTTATAAAAGCTAATCTTTCGGTAGTCGTTTCTTTTCCTTTATAGATCCAATTAGCGTGTTTCTCGCGTCTACGTGATCGTAGCAAGACATAGACTTCTTTTAAATCTTTTTCATTGATTGGTGTATTGTTATGAAGTAGATATATTGTATGCTTTGTATGATTGTTCAGATGCTTGTGTGGTGTTTATGATCTTGTCCAATCGGTGAGATTTACGTGGAGATCAAGAAGAAGTCATCAGAAGATCGAGAATCAAGTGAAGAAAGGATCTAAGAGTTTAAGGCAAGTTTAACATGGGATCATCCTTGTTACCTATTCACTTTAATTCATCTAATCATATTGCATGTGTCTAAATTGATTCCTATTTAGATCTATACCATAGCTTGTTACCTTGTACCTTGTCACCATGGGTTTCTATGCATATGGGTAGCTCTGCTATGCTTTACATGATGAATATTGAATTGAACATTGATTAATGATATATGCAACAATGAGATAAAATTGGCTTTTATGACAACATGGAATAAGACCCCACTGTAGGGCAAAAGCTGGGATTCAAATGCAACCACGAGTGTTATAATGGCTCTGGCTTTAGTTAAGTATAAAGTTTGGACTAGCATGCTTGTGGTTCGTGAAAGGCACCTTTGCCGAGCTGGTTATGGGGTATAGCTTGTGTGGGGACCGCTGCGGGTGGTACCATCGGGGTGTCCCATATTCCCCTTTGCATTGGGTCCGTAGGGTCCGCTACATGCTAGAAAGGGCTTTTGAAAGACTTCATAGTGTTCCCTGCCCGCTCACCTTGGCAGTGTTTTGGGAGTAATTAACCCGGGCATATGGGCAACACGGCTTGTGGGTAAAGTGTATAACCTCTGCAGAGTGTAAATCTATCATGATAGCCGTGCTCACGGTCACGAGCGGCCTGGAAAACTCACAATGTTAGATACTCATGTTGTTGAACAACTTATGATGGTAAGTTTGGAGATATGATATATGAGATTGTTTCATTAATGATCATGTGGTTACCAACTGGGTTAAGCATAACTAAAGCTAATTGTTGTTAAAACTTGACCAAGTTAAAAGCAACCGCAGTAAGCCAGTGTCAGCCTTTTGAGCTTCATAACCCTGTGTTATTCTTGCTGAGTACTTTAAGTGCTCACCCTTGTCTTTTCAACCATATCAGATTGCAAAGAGCAACCATTAAAGGGGTTAGGCTTGTGATCAACTAGTCAGTTGTCCCTGTGAAGTTGGAGTCTTCACCTGAAGTTCGGAGTTGTCTTCCCGCTGTTCGCTGTGTTGAGGTTATCCTTTGACCTTATATGTTATGTATTTAAGTATTGTCTTTTGATACTTCCTTAATTTGTGGCTATATGTGAGAGTTGACTTCCTGGGCTCATATATGGTGTAAATCAGGTTTTGTTCTTAAAACCGGGTGTGACATATACCTCCAATTTAGAGTCTGTTTGGCACATGTCAACTCCTAGTGAAATTATTCTTTAAGAAAATAGCTTCATGAGCAACTTTTTAGATGAAACTATTTTAAAATATATGTTTAGTAAAAATACAGCTCACAACAGCTTATGAAGCTGTTATGAGCCGTATCAAACAAGCTCTTAGTAATCTCCAATAGTATCTACAAATTTAAAAATCTAGTATATGTTATAACCTTTCAAAAAAATATGTTAGATTTTCAAAAAAATCTAGTAAAGAAAATAGACATTTTCATGTTAATATTAATCCAAAAAATAATAGTAAATTCATGACAACAAATATGTGCATGTGTGTACTACCAATGGCAACTATAATGAATATACTGATTATAGCACAAACAATATTGAATTTAACACATTCAAAAAAGGATTGTACCCTATAGAGAGAACCATGCTCAAGGCATTGGTGGTTCCATTCACACAAGACATCATGTGTTGCTCGAAGTCGTGGATCTCGATCGGTGCAAGTAGGTGTTCCCTTTGGGCATCTATGATGAATAGCAACACCACCAGGAAGAAGGTGATCATATCAACGAGTAGTTGCGGAGACGCTCCCTAAAAACTTGATCGCCTGGACACCTGAGCAAGTATCACAAATGCAGACGGCGATTTCGGAGGCCTGCTCTTCCAATTCTTCGTGTGCGTAGAGAATTGGGACACGAAAACTACATAGTGAGAAGAGGAAAATACCAAATGACTACCTTAGGATTTTCCAAGCTAAAAACTTTGAATGATAGTTCTATATTTTTTCTTTTCCCAATGAAAATTCCTTTCTACATGTGTGTAATTACTCTCATGTGTATATCTTTAGATTTAGGGTAAATAGCAGCAATAGCCTATAAAAAAATGCTATATATAATTGATGTTGTAACTTTTACCTCTACTCAGAGGCTTAAATATTAAAGCCTACTAGGGAACATATGTATTATTGGGTCTTTAATTTATTAGAATTTCTTCATATGGATACATATTGTCATATTCCACCAAAAGATTAATTTTATTCGTCCTAAATAGCATATAGATTGTCATCTCCATACAGACTAAGCCATCGACCGCGCGTGGACAAAAATAACTTGTCGTAATGGTCACGGCATACCGGCCTACACCCAAGCTCACAACCAGAGCCTTCAAAAATAGAATCTGCTTTGCTAGACCTACCTCCTAGTATTGTCTAATCAGGAAGAAATAGTGGCCGGAAATCCTATTTGGGTGAATTCTCTAAGCCGACGGCTAGACTTTGGCCGGTCATCCCAACATCATAACTCGCACTGTACGTCTGTACCTAGAACCCCTGGAACAAAATCTTCATCGCCTTCTCTACCTCTCAATGTCCTGAGACCTAAAAAAGGGTGGCTGGAGTGAAAAAAAAATGGCGCAAATACCGATAACGAGTATTGATCGTTCGTTTATATTTTTTTTTAGGCATTACTCTGTTTTTTCAAGTGTGAATAGATTGAGAGTTAAGATAAAGAGTTGTTAGGGTGGAAGTGTAGGTTTACTAAATTGCTGGAGATGCTCTAAATTTTGGTTCTTTCTTATAAGTAAACTGTTAATGTACGTCGATGTAATAATAAATGATGATTTTTTTAGAGCACTTTCAAATATGAGGTCATTGTATCATTTTCTTTCTTTTATTAATATACGTCGCAAATGTTTTACACTATGATGTGAGATAAACTTTTTCACGTTTTTCATTCCTCAAGTATCTGTATGTTTCTTTATAGAGGTTCAAGTAAGTTTTTCTGAATGAAGTCTTGTACATAGTGAGGGGATCAACTGAACAAAGCACATATTATTCTGACAAAAAGAGACTATACACACAACATTTCACATAACAAGGAGAACGAAAAGGAACTGCACTGTAGTAGTAAACTCATCACAAAGTTTGTTCCTCACCAAACTAGATGTCAAACTAGTTTAATTATTAGTTTTATACACTACTACAGAATTTATTTTGTATAGCACATGGGAATTATTAATCGTGGTGGTTGGTTAATGCTTAGATTAACCGTGGCGGTTATTTTTTTATTAACCGAGACGGTTAAAAAAACCGCCTTGCAAAATTCATTAACTGCGGTGGTTACCATAGAACAGCCTACCACCAGAAATGACTCAATTAACCGAGGCGGGCTACTTATAAAGGCCCGCCTTGGTTAAGATTTTTTAGGCCCAAAATTCCCAGACGAGGCCCAATAACGCTTCGCAGTATATATACGCCAAACCCTAGCTCACACTCCTCTCATTCGCTCACCAGCCGCACTCCCTTCCCGTTCTCTCCCTCTCCACCTGATGCCGCCTCCCTCCCGTCCCTTTCTCACCCCTCTCGCTCTGTCTACTACGCCACAAGGCGGCCACCGGTCACGGAGGCGTGACAGCATCTCGGCCTCCGACCGACACCGGTCCCGACGGCGCGAGGCAAGGCTGATTGTCTTCCCCGGCGGAAGCTCCCTCGTCCTCCCTCTCTCTCCAATGGCGGGCGAGGCTGGGAGCGACCGCGCGGAGCCGGCCGGGGTGGGCGGCGCGAGGGCGGATCCCTCATCGGGGACGCCGGATCCGTCGTCGGGGAGGGCGGGTACGTCGCCGGGGAGGCCGAATCCGTGGTGGGGGCGGCTGGATCCGTCACCGGTGGGGGCGGCTGGATCCGTCACCGGCGAGGCCGGATCGTGGCTGGGCGGGTGGCGGCGCCTGGATGGGCCCGATGGGCTGGCGGGCCTAGGGTTTCTCTTTTTTTTGTTTTTTCTAATTGGCGGGTAGAACAACCGTCTCGGTTAATCCGGGATTAACGGTGACCTTTTGTTGGTGGCGGTTGGGTGTGACCGCCTCGGAAAATAAATTTTTGGAGTAGATAGGATTTTGCACTGCGTGATTAAAACGGTTGCATATATTACCAGTTGACGACGGCATTGACCAACCAATTTGCTTCCTCCTGCTTGCCTCTTGAAGAACATCTCACATCTGAGATTGAAATGACCATCAACAAGTACATGTCACAAATGAAGGCTGGCCCATCCATGCATGGATATGCTTGTGATCAGCACTCAACACTGCAGCAGATATATAAGCATAGTAATATGAAACAATGCCAATCATAACAGATATCAACTGGACTAATACTCCTGAATTAGCGGGCGGTCAGGTCATGCATCCTGAATTCATTCATTACGCCTGATTGAACAGGGCACTGTTGATACACTCCTTTGCCATGCCTGCCATGCCACCGTACCATACCAAATGCCATGCAGATCGAATACGAGAGGGACAGGTAGCGTCGCCCAACGTCACGCACAAACCTATCTGCAGCTGCAGCTGCAGCTGCCTACTACTCCGTATATGCCTCCGTCTCCATTTGGCCGTCGTCCAGTCCATGTGTCGTGCCACCCGTTCCCCGGCCGTCGCCATCGCCGCCGGTCACCTCACCTCCCACTACGCGCCCTGGAGCCAGGTCCAGGTATATATAGACCCTGCCACCCCAGCCTACGCTTCTCACCATTCCCACCCAAACCAACCACTGATCATATCGTTTGCTCTCCAGCTAGCAACGATTCTCACCTGCTGCACCACTTCGTCTCTCTTCTCTGATCCAACCAAGCCGATCGAGCCACCTAGCTAGCTAGCTAGTTTGACTATCTGGCAGGTGATCAGGTCAGGCATGGCGAGCGCGACGACGGAGCAACAACAACGGACCAGCCTCATCGTCGACGGCGAGGAGGAGGATGAGCAGCAGCAGAAGCTTGACGACCTTGTTGGCCGCGCCGCCGTGGTGGCGAGGGAGGTTAGCAAGCGGGTGTCTCGCCTGGCCGTCGATGGAGGAGGAGGAGGCGACGCTGCCGCCGCCGCACGCCGCCAGCAAGGCGTCTTGAACATCGGCGGCGGTGCCGGCGGTGGCGTCGCCAGCAGGCCAGCAGGGAACGTGCATCTGCATCATCATCGCAAGGCCGACGCGGGTAAGGCGGTGACCCCGCCACGGTTCCGGCGCTCGTTCACCGAAGCGCGGACGCTGCCGCCGCCACACGCGTGGCTGGCGATCGATGACACGACGAGGAAGCAGAAGCAGAAGCAGCACGATGACAGCGACGAGGCGGAGCAGTGGGCGCGGCTGTTCCGTGGCGGCGGTGGCGGGACGCAGCAGACGCAGGTGCAGAGGCGGAGCAGCTTCAGCGTGGTGCGGCGGGAGCGCGCGGCGCGGGAGGCGTGGCTGGACCGTGCGTGGGAGATGAAGCGGAGCTGGCACCAGCGCAACGGCGGCGCACCCGACGCCGACACCCCCGTGGTGGTGGTGGTCGGGACGTCGTCGGCCCACTCCCAGCAGCAGCAGCAGCAGCAGCAGCAGGGGGCCATGCTGGCGTCGGGCGGTGGAGTGGCCATGGACGTGGAGGAGGTCCGCGCGTGCCGCGACCTCGGGCTTGAGCTGCCTTCTGACTGCACCGTGGAGATCCAGTGCTATGGGCTGTCCGGTGGTAGCAGCCCCACCAACACCAACACCAACACCCCCGGCAGCGGCGCCGACTCACCATGCGCCGTATCTAGCACTGCTGGTACGTACTACACGTATATCTATTCAGTTTCTATTCTGAAACTCAAACGCGTGCTAGGAATGAATTCATCACTGACAAGAATATACAAAAAAAAAGTTCTTTTTTCCATATTAGCTCTTGTTTAAACGTAGTCGGATTCACACATGCATCAATGATCAATCCATATAAATTAAGATGAATTAGAGTGGAACTTGAACTAAATTATATCCCAATTCACTCTAACATGCACATGTGGATTGCAGTGAATCCAATAACATCCAAATTCAAAACAAGGCCTTAAAATCCAAGAACAACTATAGTAATCGCGCAAGTGTTCTAAATAGCGGGCTAAGTGATTTAGTAACCACCGTACCCTTCTCAAACAGTTAATAGCGGATTAAATCGGATTATTATAGCCGCTAAGGAGCAAATAGCTATATATCTGGAGAGATAGCGACTTCTGTAGGATCAGAGAAGATGTAGGGCGTGTGTGTTTGATCGATAATGTTGCTACGAATTGTTTAATCTTGCCAAGCAAGGGTACGTGCCGAATGAGCGCCTGGAAGTTTTGGTTCTTGCCCTAGTCACCTTGGAGTACGTACGTTCGTGCAAAGTGAGTTTTGGCTTGCTGGTGAGAGAACCAAATCAGCTCGCCGACTCGGACGAGGTTTCTCGTTTCCGTGTAACCAAGCGAGGAGAGGTACGTGCAGCAAATTAAGAACCAAACGTACGTACGTACGTTCTCTCTTTAGAACCTTGATGGTGAATTGATCTCGGGTTTCTTGACGTCGCTGATGAGACATGTCACTGCACATATAATATCTAAGTACAATTGTACGAGCGAGGTAACAAGGAGGAGCTAGATCGAGGAAGAAATAAGATCGAGAGGTACTGTACAATACATTTGAGCAATGGTGCTAGTTTAGAATTTCTAATGACCCTAAGTTTATTGGAACATCGCGGTGTGGTGCAAAGAAAAAGCAAAAGATACTTTTAGCGTGGCAATTAAATAAAGAATATAATAAGAGACGACAGGCATTAGAGAAATTAAAGTTAGACGTTATGCATATATGACAATTAAATTAATAGGGCCATCTGTGTTAGCAGTGTATGATCATGACAAGCGAAGTTGAACACCAAGGTCCTGTTTGAACACATGATGAATTTTGTAGGATTTGCACAATGATTTTATTCGAATTTTTATAAGAAAAAACACATCATCAAAACAGAAGAAAATCCCGTGTTCTAAACTGGCCCTACTAAAGCAAATTTTACTAGTATATGGAGTTTGGTGGGATGGCTTTCGTTGTACTTTGGTGGAAGAATAAACACTAAAAAGGTCCTTATTAATACTTACTAATAGCTAGTTTCTAGTGCCTTGCATGGCCGGCATGGCATGGCAGCAGGACGACGACGAAGACAGCGAGTTCTCTGCCGGGTCAGCAAGGGGTACTGCTGCTGGCTGCAGAGGACTCCATTAATTAGGTAGAGGATTAGGTGATCAAATTATGATGCCTACTCGAGTTGATTGCTACTTACATACTACCATCTCACTTGGATATTGGATCTTGGCTCTCTGCTTAGCATAATAACCACCAACGACTACGACCGTTTGCTTTCCGGGCCCCTGCGTCGTCGTCGTGGCAAATTAAATCCATCCCTGTTCCTGTTGCCGTACACGGACGGCCACTCCATTTGCATAAATAACTACGTATATTCTCCGACCGACTCCGATCCACTGCAGGTGTACGAATATATATGTGGTAGGGTCGCCATCCAGCGCTGCTGATCTATCATCATAAACCACGTTGCCGCACCAGTCCGGCGAGCCGGCGATCGCCACCAACGCAAATATATGCATTGGCCAGTTAATCCGATCCGATCGATCCCCCCTGTGTGTCACGATCCGCCATCATCATTAGATTCATCCATCTCACTTGATATATCGATGCTAGACAGAGATAGTGCATGATTATTATTATTACTACTACTCGCCATCGATTAATTAGTCACGTTAATTATTATGTATGTAGTGTGTTCTTAAATTTTCTTCCTTCAATTTTTCTTCCCTATGTAATGAGCGAACGTCATTATTATTATTATTACAGGAGGTGGAGGAGGAGGAGCGGATCCAATGGACGTGAAGGCTCGGCTCAAGGTGTGGGCGCAAGCGGTGGCGCTTGCATCCACCACCCATCTCACCTCATGATCACGCGCAACCTCCAGCCGCCCATTCCAGGAACGAATCAAAGCAAAGTAGTTGAGTAAACATGCTTACATATGCTATATACACGTACTCGAGACAGGCTAGTGTACGTATCTAATTATTAATTTCCGCGTGTAAGTGTGTACTACTAATAAGTACTCACTCTTCGATTTAATTAGAATGTAATTCTCCAGTGTGTGAGAGATATTATATAAGTGTGTTTTCGTGTGTGTGTGCAAGGAATTGTATTATTAATATAAGCTGAGAACAAATATATATTATATATACTCACATACATATACCAATTGATGTTCGCAAAAAAAAATACATATACCAATTGATTATTAGACCAGTCTTAGTTTTTTTTTGCATAAAAAGTATTGTATTATATGATAGCTGGGTACATCAATACGTTACAAGCACTTCGGATTATAAAAATAGTACCCACATTGTGAATAGCACAACTCAAAACCTAACTTGTTATACGCACGCTTTGCAGTGTGAATGACCGCACAAATAAATACTCCCTCTATTATGTTTTATTAGGCATATCGAGATTTCACCCTTTTGGTGATAATGTAAGGCGTGTACTCTCTCCATACTCAAAAAGTTTGTCGTTTTAGAAAACGATACGGTCTCCAAAGTGTAACTTTGACCACTTATTTTATGAAAAATATTTATTCAAATATAATATATGTATACTTTATGAAAGTATTTTTTTAAAACAAATCTATTCATATGATTTTTACATTTTCAAAATCAACAACTTAAAAGTTATTCATAATTTATATTCTCAATGTTTGACTAAAACCTTGTCCTAAACTACAACCTTTTTTAGTACGGAGGGAAAACTAGTTTCGAGACAAGTGGCTGGTATACTTGTCCATGAGGCACGAGGCCCGACGGCACGACCCATGGCACGGTGTTTTGGCCCGGCCCGAGCACGGTGGATGGGCGGGCTGCCACCTAGGCACGTGGCACGGCACGGGCACGGCCCGATCTAAGAGGCGGCACGAAAATTGTGATTCCAACGACTTATTCAGTTAAAATGATTTATGATAACTAATAATTGAATTGTGATATGT
This sequence comes from Microstegium vimineum, assembly GCA_022036555.1. Classification (NCBI taxonomy): domain Eukaryota; kingdom Viridiplantae; phylum Streptophyta; class Magnoliopsida; order Poales; family Poaceae; genus Microstegium; species Microstegium vimineum. The sequence continues at coordinate 49,316,175 of CM039127.1, read as the reverse complement.
TAAAAATGATAAACACTCGTCAAAAATCGAAAATATGAACACTTACGAAAATTTTGAAGTGTTTCTTGTCTGACGGGCCATGGGCCGGAAAGACACGACGGGCAGCACGACACGGCAAAACGGCCCGTGGGCCGTGCCATGGGCCGACAGCCAGGTACGAAGCACGACTAGGCACGGCACGACAGGCACGACGGCCCGAGGAGGCACGACACGGGGTGGCACGGCACGGCACGGCGGCCATCTATAGTGGCTGGTGCATGCTTAATTACTACAACCAATCGCTATTGATGCATGCAACGAGTAATTAAAATCGTCATGCATGGTGGAAGCTGAATAGCTGATGCATGCAAGCAAGTCACGAAACCCAACAGTTTTTCTTGGTACCTGTGATTTCATCTATCGCGCCTAACAAATTGTAATGAGGGAGTACTCGGCAAATAACCTGATAACAAATGGCCAACGGACGATGTCCAATATTCCTATATGTAAAGTTGATGAAGTTCTTCTTTCTGGTGTCTCCTTTCTACCGTCAATAAAAAAGGAAGAATGATTTAAAAATTATTCTCTCTGATCTTTTATCGTTGCCAGATCTAACCATAACAAAAACATAGAAAAAATCAGAGAAAACTAGTCTATGGTGACAACATATCTCCGTCTTGATGTCATCGTATAGAAACAATTCATGTTATATGTCGATGAAGATACTGACACCAAAGTTGTCACTTTATCTTCAACAGAACCGTCATGAAGAACACGATTTTATCCTTCCTTTTCATTGTCGTCGAGAAGAGAAGAAGAAGATAAAACTTTAATACCAACAAGGAGATAAAATTTTAATACCAACAAATTTGATATAGAGAGACTAATCTAATGACTTGATCGACTAAAAAACTTATTAAGAACAATGAATTTCTACCGGTATAACCCTCGGCGAGATACAGAGCAGAAAGGAGGGAACCAGCGCTCTGATGGATGATAGCGGCGGCGGCGCTAGTACTAAGCCGGAGTCGCATCTCGTCGGCCAGTCTCAGTTTTCAACGCACTCCAAGTCTCACACCGGAGCAGCGGAGCTCGAAAGATGAAGAAATCATTCATCTGGGCCATTTCACCTTTGGGCTTGACGCTGTTGTCCAACAATTGGGCTGGACCAAAAGCAGACAAAAACAATTGGGTTGGTTGCCTCTTGTGTAAATTACCTTTGGATTCTCTGATGAACTCCTGTCATTGCCTAATTTTCCTCTTCAGCTTTAAAACCACAAAAAAGAATAGGGTCATTATCTACTTATTAATCAATACGGTAAATACATGTTAAGTTTTTTAACCACAAAAAATCCCTATAAGATTCTAAAAGTTGTGAGAAAAAGCAAAGAAAAATAAATTGAGTACTTGAAAATATACCTAAAAGCTTGCAGAAATTATATCTAGGGATAGTAAACTGGAAAATATCTAGAAAACACATGGAAAATTTCCAAGGTATTCTAATCGATGTCTAATTAAACACCTAGGAACTTTCCACAATAGAGACACGCGATAAAACTAGCATGAATGCATTTTGCAATAAACGTATATATGTTGCATTTTTGTTGGTTGCATCTCATATTTTTGTTTTGTTTATTAAGATTTTAGTATTCATTAGAGTTCAACTAGAAAGTTTTATATATTTTTTATTTTCAATGTATTTTTTTCTATTTCCCTCTAATTAATTATAGTATTCAGAAGCGTCTAGAGATATTTTCGTCAGTTTTAAATATTCTTTTGGGGTTCGTGGTGTCCCATTATGTGTCTGGAATTTTTCAAAAAAAGTCCTAGAAGTTTAGAGAATATGAATCTGTACTGTTTATAAGAGAATATATAGATTAATGCCAAACGCACGGTTTCGCCGGAATAAAGTTTAGTTATGTTATATTGGATAATTTGATATTTATTTAGTGCATTAAATATATATTAATTATACAGATTAATACTAGTTTATAAGATGATTCTATTAAATCTATAATTTGATAATTTAATGCTATAGTAAACATATGATAATCATAAATTAATGAGGTTTAATAAATTCATCTCACTAATTAGTTTACTCACGTACAAATAATTTTAAAATGAATTTAGATTTACTCCTCACCGCCTCTTGGACTGATTTCCCCAATACCCTGTATCCTACCCGAACTTGTACTGCTACACCGCAGAGGAAAAGATCTACTGCAAGCGGTCAAATAAAAGAATACAGTATTTCTCAGGGGTTCCTTTAAAAACTTAATACCCTCACGGGCCACGGCCCACCGACTCGGCGACTCGCGATTTCCCCGAACCCCAAAAAGTCCCAGGCCCCCCCGTAGCCGTAGGTCTCGTCTCCTGCTCCTCCTCACCCCCAACCCGATCCAAACGAACCCAGGCGGCGGCGGCAGCAGCGGCAGCGATGGCGGCGGTGACGAACGCCGATGTGGAGGTGGTCGACTTCGACCTCGACGACGACGACCTCATGGACGAGGACGCGGGGCTGGATCCAGCGCCGGCCCCCGCCCCCGCGTCCCGCCTCCGCTCCACCATCGCGGGCGACGACGCGCCGCGTAGGACCAAGGGCCGCGGATTCCGCGAGGACCCTAACTCATCTGCGCCCCGTGACTCGCGCTTTGGCGCAGGGGGACGCGCCGACCTCGACTCGCTTGGCGGCCCGGGACCCATCCAATGTACAGTCTCCCCTTCTCTTTCTTTTTCTTTTTTGTCCTCAAAGATTTGCTTGCACCGATTAGTTTTTTTTTTTTTGCGATTTAGTACTGAGGCAAGTAGGATTGTTTGATATCAACTCTATTATAGGTGCTTAATGTGGGCTGCCTTGATGTATTACATTCTTTGTGATGTGAGCGGATTTGCGGGGGGTGTGAAGAACCTAAAGATTTGGTATTGATCGGTTAGTTCCATGGCCAAGTTAGCAATATTCTACTTGTTGCGAGATGTGGAAAAGATCTGTTTTTTCGCAAGTAATGTGGAAGTGGGGCTTTGGGTGATATGGTTGCTGCAGCGGGTTACTCCCTGTTTTTTTCTGTCGTCATTTTGTTGATTTTAGTCAAGACCAATGTCCCATGAGGTTCAAGGAGCCTAAAGATTTCACATTGATCAATTAATTCTACGTTGGGTTAGTCTCCGCCTCAAATATGGACTACTCTAATCATCTAGGGTTTGTCTGGGGAAGTTCTTCTCAGGTGACACCTTGCCCTGAGATTATTTCCAGTTGGAATTCCAGTTGCCTCTGTGAGCACGATTGTTCATTTTATACTGTATAGGAGTATTATGTTCTTTGTTAGTTTGTTTATCTTTGTGTCTTTCGGTAATCAGTTTATTTGGACGCCGTAGAGGTTGTTCCTTCTTGATGTGAGGTGAAGACTGTTCAAAGTATAAATTTTGATGGGCTGAGGGTATAAATTAAGCAGTTTTGTTCCTTTTTGAGCTACACGAACAGAATTGCTCTCAATCTGATTAATGTTGTACGCTATTATTTGATTCAGTAGTTTTGAAGTTCTGGTACCTTTGATTTGAAGTTGCAACTGAGATTCTTAATTTTGTTTTTTTCTCCTTGCATCCTTTCAATTGGTACCTTGTACTTCTCTTTTACCTATATGTACCTTTTCAAATAATTCATGATTGGGAATATGAAATATTGAAACTTTATATTTCATGATGTTCATTTTGATGCCTAGGTTTGCCTACATCGCAAGATTTGGTAGCTTCTCAAAAAATCTGTCTGTTTGAACTGTGTGATTGGTTGGATACTTGGATTTGCCTTTATAAATATGTATACTATATATTTGCTTTCGGTAAAATAAATAAACCAAATTGATCACATTGATTTTCAAATAACAATAATCTGACGAAGTCTGAATAATTGCATTTACTTTTGTAGAAGAAGTTTCTGCTCTATGATATGGTGATAATTAGTTTCACACTTTCACTTTGAGTTCATGTATGTATATTTTGGATTTTTGGTCTTTTGTTGCAGCAATTGAAGGATGGATTGTGTTGGTCACTGGAGTTCATGAAGAAGCTCAAGAAGATGACCTTCAAAATGCTTTCCAAGAATTTGGGCAGGTCAAAAATCTGCATTTGAATTTGGACCGTCGTACCGGTTTTGTCAAGGTCTGTTTTATTTTCCCTAGTATTCTTTAGCATGCTCACTCGTTCCTGCATCTCAATGTTCCTCATTTCAGAATTTGATAACTCTTGATATATAATTCTTGAAACCATCCCTTGATAGTAATTAGCAAACGACTTAGGGTCCTATATATATGTGATCTTGCGAAGGACTAAATGAGTATCTTTATTACTGTTAAAAAAATCAATCTTTTAATTGTGGTTTCTGTTTTTAAATACCAGTTTTTTTATCCTTTCTCAAGCATTGATTTTTACTTTTGCCCCTTCCTCTGTACAGGGGTACGCTTTGATTGAATACGAGAAGTTTGAAGAAGCTCAGGCTGCAATAAAAGAACTGGATGGAGCTGAGGTTTATGAACAAATAATTAGTGTTGATTGGGCATTTAGCAGTGGCCCTGCTAAGCGCAGAAATATTCGTAAAAGGTACTTGCTTCTTCCCCCCCTGCAATTTTGGTATGGGAAAAACAGGGTAAGGTCACTACTAGTTTTCCTTCTGCTGTGTTAGTTTTTTTTGGATTCCTTCTTTTTGTGCTAAGCTGTGTTAGTTTGTTGGACCCAAATGTTTGGTAAGTACATGTTTCACAATGCTTAATATTTGTTGGTGTTTAATAATATCTGAGGAAAGGTTTGATCTGATCCTGATTTGGGGATGGAAGGAGATTTTAGAAATTGTCACAGCTAATTGCACCAGTTACTTGGCCATTAGTGTAGCAGACAAGCCAATTTGACTAGAGCCATGTTTTCCTGAGACATTTTTTTTCTCTTATAAGGTGTTGTCTTACCAATTCCTGGCATTTTCAGAAGAGCTATGCTAACTTTCTTTGGTTTCTTATGGCTCTAAAGTAGAGTAATATTATTTGGCTTGCCTCAATACAATTGCTTAATAGATGCCCCCCTGTTCCTTCTGATCATATATACAAGGGGTCTACTGTTACTATTTCCCTTCAGTTCTTTGTAGCTCAGCCACTAACTAAATGAAATATTACTTACTTTATTTGGTACTTTTGTGTTTTTGTCAGGTCACCACCAAGAGCTCGTTCAAGGACCCCACCCAGGAGAAGGCACTGATGTTTCCCCAGCATGTCATAAATTACTACGTGTGATGTAGTGCAAGAAGTCTGGGGATTCCAAATATTAGCTTGGTGTTTGTGTATCACCGGAGTTTAATTGTGGTTACTAGATTGCCTGCTGTTTCCTTACTTGGGACATTGGTAGCTGTATCCTGCTTTGAACTCCGGTTTGAGTTGATGGAGACATGGAGGTGCACTTTGCTGCTTACCATTATGTTTGGCATGCCAGTTGGAGACTATTGTAAGCGATGATGCTTTTAGATTTTTGACAAATGATGTGTTGGTGTTGGATTTTTATGTTTGTGTGTGCCTTCACTTTGTTATCACCAATGATGCGTTTGGGTCTTGATGTTTGTGTTATACCAATTTGTTGTCGCTCAAGAAATATGCTCTTATGGAAGGCTGTTTGGATCCAGGGGAATTTGAATCTACCCAATATACTAGGTTATTTAGCTTAGAATTTAATACTCATCACTTCTCAAAGTTCACATATATGTCTCAAATTCATATAGTGAGATGAGATGAAAATTGATTCTATAGATCACTATATTATTCTACTTTCAAAATATGGGAGAAATGTAACACATTACCACTCACATCTCTACGGTAAAATGTATTTCATATATAACTATATTAGTGTCTAAATTATGTTTATTAAAACGAATTCAATCCCAAGCGGCCTTGTTCTTTCTGCCCCTCTTTAACGTAACTCATAAGTTGATTATACAACCTTGCGTTGATATGTTTTTGGGACGTCTGAGTTGCTCATCGTGACGCACATTGGTCCCCCAAGAATTGCATCCTCCACTGGATACTAATAACAATGCCAGCGACACACTGGAATAGAACTCAAGAACTCAGCCTCGACACATTGGAAGAGTCAGCAACAGAAAACAATTCGCTTATTCACAACATCATCATTCAGGACCATAATACACCTACAATCACAGGAAACAAAATTTAGCAACCACAGGCATTCAATGGCCCTGAACCCTAGGTGAAGTTACACCTTCGATGCCACTTCATTTGCCTGACGACTACCCACGGAAGCTGGCGCTGCTTTGCCGTTCCAACCGCGTGGCCTGCATGAGGTATTTGAGTTTGGTTTTGATCGCACCCAGCTTCTCCAGGCACTCTTCCGGGCCACCATCAACCTCACCCTCTGTCAAGGACGAGTCCTCCTGCTTGATTGAGACTCCAATAACCGGTTCTTGCTTAATGGAAATCCCAATACCCACAGGTTGGCTGCTAGTTGAAGCAGCTTGGGCGTCATGGCTAGGGTCTGGTAACTTGGATGTTGAGCTGGGCTTCAGGTCCTCTGTGGATGTGGCAGTAGTGTCCTTCTGATAGATGTGGCTGGAAGCGCTGTTTGTGGCTGATGGTGGTGCAGGGATCATGGGACCTCGAGCTTCCTCAGGCGTATTTGAAGCTCTGTACAACGATTGCCGGGCGTCCCAGCTATCATTGTCGTCATTTTCATCATCTGATTCTGCAAACATTTTGAGATAGATCAGTGAAGATGGTACCTTTGCTAGAACAACATATATAATTTGCAGGAAGTGGCATCACATTGAAGTCCTGTTTTTTGTTTTCAACAGATCCTTATACAAACAATGTAAGAAGGGCAAAAACAATCAATGAAACTGAATTGACTAAATAGCCCAGCTTTGATAAGGAAAAGGAGGGAAGAGATGCAATGCAACACAATTTGTGCAGGCTTGCGAGCGCTGGTTTCAGAGGCATGGCAGAAAAGGAGACATGATATCTCTTATGGTTTTTCTTTATATAATGATACATCTGTCATTTTCATTTAGTGGTCAAAAACATTTCATCCAATCCTACTAGGATTTCTTGTATTTGCATCACAAATTAGCCAACTACTCTAATCTTAACAGTACCAGATTAGCCAACCATGTGACAACCATTTCTACACACGCAACAATCAGAGTAACATAACCACAAGAGATTAACAGTACCAGATTTATAATGTTGAAGTAGACGTGCGGCATGCCAACCTTTTCCATTTGCCTAGTAACAATAAAACAACATATTATTCGATACATAAAAACATTATAGACAATAAACTATGCCAGAAACTGCACTTCATTATAATATACAGTAAATGCTACCCTTGAAAACAATCATGAGTCACCTATACTCAATATATTCTAGCACTTAAATACACAGATATGTAAAGAAATAATTTAAAATTCATCAGCTACCTGTGAAAGAGGGACCATCCAACCTTTTGCTAGAGACCACTCGAGAGTAGGCCTCAGCTCACTACAATTAACATCATAACGTTTGCCTTCCCCTATGGGAGGTGCCGGCAGCTCTACCTGTAGACAGTTTTAGTAACATGTTACATGTGGTTATAATATTGGCTACGGAACCAAGAAAACCATGAGAACATGATGACCAAAGGAATAATAGATGAAATGATATGCAGCTCTCATGCGGGTTTGAGAAAAATAGAGAGGAATAACTAGTTGAAGTAAACTAAACCATGTATTGCATGGTACATGAAAATAACAAGCAAATTTATGAGAACAGGAGGTAATTTCTAGTAACAAGGTAAATCATATTAAATTCTTACCTCAACCATATCTTCATCAAGTAACTTAGTAATTGTCCCAGACCAATAACAACCTTCATTCAACCAATCAACCAGATCACCTATTTGCCAGGTTTCATCAACAATTGCTGTGACATCACTATTTGGGAACTGCTCAGGAGCTTCATGCACAAAATACCATTTTGGAAACGAAGGCCTTATCATGATTTGAGTACCCTCTCTTGAATTTTGGTTGGACCTAGTTGAAAGGTTCTTTCGAAAGACCCTAACCCATTCCTTCTCTGCAAGGAAACAGCAAGGGGAATGGAATATAATGTGCTTAAAACTCATGATTAATGTCAATAGTTATGCTTATGCACTCATGCGGACGTTCCTATTTTCTTTTCAACTGGACACAGGAATCATGAACTGTGAAGGGATTATTTGGAACTTATATTCTTTGTGAACACCAAATTGCGATTTATTATAGTCTAATTAACCAAACCTTGTGTGGTGAGATAACATATGGACATGATTCGAAATCAGTTTGTGCTAAATTTTTTTGGTAAGCACAAAGATAGTATAAATTCCCATTGAAGAAAATGGTGCCACCCAAACCACAAAATATGTATCTGCTTGTGGTGCAATACCCTTAAACTTGTCATTTCCATAATAGATGACAAAGCCTATAAGTGCTTGTGGTTCCCTTTGTATTCTTATAAGGTCTTCTAATCATTAGAGTTTGGATTACGTGGATTGTACAATAAAGGAAGGTAATAGGTACATAAAAGTTAGCAGTATGAAATATTCACAAATTTTAGTATCATAATTGAAAAGACAAAACAATTTCTTAACACAAGAGAGCCAAGATAAAGCTTTCCTTACTTTCGCCTGGATAATCAATGTACTCCAAGTAACACTCCAGGTATCCAAACTTGACACGCATATTATGTATCTGAAAAATAGCTGCACTTAGTTAACCCCCATGCTCTACTTTTGTCCATCCAATATGAATACACATCTACAACTCATGAGATGCACGATGAATGAAACAATGAGGAAAGATTGTTTCCTTTTATTTTTAATGTATGTATAGGCAGGTCAGTTTCCTTTCCCTTTTTTGAAGGTAAAATACAGCAAGGGAGGCCCCACTGTAGGGATTTATTATAAGAAAAAAAAGGCACTGTACAAAAGGGAGGCTTTACCCAAGCCAAAGCACACACAAAAAAAAAAGAACAGCAGATGCAAGCTCAAGGAGAGCTGCAAAGCTAGGGTACGGAATCTATACAGAGAAGGAACACATGAAGTTTGTCTTTCACTAAGTCTACAAGCTTGCAACCTGGCCTCTTAACAGAAGAGACGCTTCCCAGATGTTTCCTTTTCTTTAAATTGGTTTTGTAATATGACTCTTCCCTTGCAAAGTTAGATACTTAACTTCTAGATTCATATATGGAGAAACTATTATTTTTCAAAACTTTTAAAACTGGATTCAGCTATTTATTAACGATTATTAATTATATTAATCACTGGTTCAATCTAGATTCTAGACCATTAAAAAATCAGAAACGTCATTGCTGTAGGTTATTTTCTTTTCCTTCTTTGATTGATATAGTAATTTCTAGACCTTGGTCTCTTTCCAGATGGGTACATAACCTGTGAAGGACGCTGACCAGGCTGTCGGTGCTGCTGCGTGGAAAGGTCATCAACGAGTCATAGCGCCACTTCACCCAGGCAGAGTCTAGTGCAAGGCCATCACGGCGGCAGAGTTAGGAAGGGCGTGAGGGAATGAGCGAGGGTTGAGGCACCAGCGGCAGTTGGTGATACGGGATGATGTCACACAGCAGTTAGCGGTGGCATCGACACCTGTGACAAGGGCCGACATGATAGGGTTGCGGAAGGGGTAGAGGCGGTGGTGGCTCAGCGAGAGGAGGCAGGCTGCTGGTTCATTGCAAGGAAGGCGGCGACTGAGCACACGCTTCGACATAGTGTGAACCACCACGCATTAACTTTGTCCTTTTAACTCTCAAATACTTAGATATTAGATCACGTGTTCTATTTCTTTATATCAGACATGAATAAAAAGATGTTCATCTGTGATTCATGAGATGCATGATGAAACAAGGGAATATTATGTTGTACTCCCTCAATTAAAAATGCAAGTCATTTTCAGTTTTGTCCTAAGTCAAACTTGTATGAGTTTCATCAAGTTTAGAACAAAATATACAATATCTTCAATACAAAATAAATGCACCATAAAGACATATATCATAGAAAATTTAATGAGACTAATTTTATTTTGTAGACGATATGAAATTCAGACGAGAAGTTACTTGAATATCAAGAGTTTAAATTAGCACGCAATTCACTGCCCCACATATTGAGAACAAATGCAGGCAACACTTAATTATAGTACGATAACTGAACACAGAAGTAAGTAAGGGGGGAAAAGAGGCTTGACCTTGCAGCGAAACCATGCACCCCTGTAACCGCTCACCAAGGATTTGGACTCCGCGAGATCCCCAATCTTATACGGAAGAATCAGATCCATCTCCAGCTACCAATCTAGAGGCATCAACAGTAGAAATTTAGTAATTAAGCAGGATGTGAAGAGCCTAGTACTAAAAGAAGTCCAAGTACAACAATAGCCATAGCAATCTAAGTTTAACGAGGACCAGCGAATTCCTATTTTCCATCGATTTGGGAGGCGATGGATAGAGTAATCGACACCAAACACTGCCAAATAATAATCAAAAGCCCAAACGCAAATGCTTTCTTCCTAAAGGCGCAACGGAGGCAGCGGGCAGGGGCGTACCGGGAGGGAGGCAGAAGGGTTCCGCAGCCAATCGCCGCCGGCAACCCCGGTGACGGTTGCTGGGTCTGCGCCTCGTCCCGTCCCTCGCCGGTGGCTGCAGGCGGCAGAGCTGTGCGCATGAAGGGAGGAGTTTATAGGTTTTGGATTTGGATTCGAAACATTCGAGTAATTATGAATTTATGATTTAGTTATTACACTAGTACCGTAATAATAACCATATAAACCTTTGTGGGCCAGGCTACGAATGAAAAAGAGAAGCGGCGCGGCCCACCTAGGTTGGTAAGCTCGTGAATAGGTATTTGTTGTGGTAACGGTAACTTCTATTAGGTTTCCGGCGATGCGAGTTTGGTGGAGGTGGCGGCGCTGCCATAGTAGAATAAAATCCTCTCGCTCTTCGTCCACTTCGTCGTCGTCTACTCCAGTGACGATGAGAGGTCTGTGAGGTGGTGTAGGAGTCTGCGACGGCTGTTGTTTCATCGTCACGGCGGAGCGGCGGTGCTCGTGCCGCATATAAGGTCAAGGATACGGTGGCGGCTGAGGACATGGCGGCAAGATGGAGTGCGATGGATCGAACGCGATCTACCGGCAGCACGGATCGGGATTGAGCGAGCTTGGCTTCACCGCAACGGCGGATGTCATCGTCAGCACCACTCTCATCGTTTCAATCTGGATTGTGATCCTGACGGATGGGCGCTCAAAGACTTCTTCGCTTCTGCGAGATCGAGGGTCTTCGTCGGCAGCGATTGCAGCCGGTTTACTTTCTTGTAGAATATAGATTGGACAGCTGTCCTTCGTATCCTTTTTCGGTGTATTTGTATTTGGACATGTTTTTCTATTAATTAATACATGTATACTTTATAAAAAAAATCCAATATGTACTGTAATGGTTAGAGCATCTTCTAACAGTCACCTAAAAATAATCATAAAAATCTAATGTTACAACGTTTTCAATAAAGACCAGAAAAAAATATCTATCACTAACAGTTTTCAATACTTTATGTCAGTAAAAAATAAAAAAGCAGATTCACTTAGACTTTTGGTCACTGCCCATACCACATCAACACCCTTGTCATTGTCACGGATAGTCATCACATTCTTGACACCTAACTCACATCTAGAATCTACAAAACGGATTTATCATTGCTTGCTCTACTTTTCAGTATTCTCACGTCTAAGAATAGTTTTGAAGATTCAACTTCGGTGAATTTCTAGACATGTTTCAATAGCCTTCTAGGATTTTTTTCCCCTTCTCGTCAACATGTTTCTAGTATTTCTAATATATCATTTAGAAAGCATCCATGTGAAGAACTTTGTTCAAGGCATACATTTGGCTTTCCAAAGCCATAGAATAGTGATTGGAGACCGAATGGCATCAAAATGATTATGCTAAGAATCTCTTGACAAAGTATGATTAACTCCCCCATATGAAGGTACATTCGTCCTTTCCTTCAGTAATGTTTCCACTTAATCTTAGTAGATCATATGTCATGAGAAATAATTCAAGGTATGCCTACCTTGTCATAGAAATTCTAAAAAGGTCCACCATGTTTTTTGTTTCTCTTACACTCTTTACAAAATTGGCTGCTTCGTTAGCAAAAAGATAGAGATTTGGGTACTTATAGAGAAAACAGAATCCAACAGGATGTTCCCAGAAGCTCACTAAATATCCAACATGTGGACTACACCTTGCAACCCCTCTGTACTGTAGGCGAAGCCTAATGATATCCTTCCACCGAAAGGAACCATTTTCTCTTCTCAAATGTGGAACCCCATCACGATAGTATCTATCCCAACCTGACCCATTGGACATTCTTCTATGGATAGAACTTATCAAGTTGCTTGAGAGGGAGGGCTTCATTATGCAATTGTAGGTTGACCACTCCAAGTCCTCCTTTTTCCTTAGTTTTCATACCAATTTCCATGCTGCTAGATTATACCCTTTCCTTTTGAAGTCACTTCCTCTTGATCTAGAGAACAGTTTGTCCTATACTTATCAATTGCTTCAATGACAACAATTGATAGCTATAGCGAACACATATAGTAGGTTGGCAAGGAAAAGAGGACTGAGTTTACTAGTTGTAATCTACCACCATAAGATAGAAGATGAGCACTAGCAGAAAGCCCCTCCACCATGAAGATTAATGGGCCCATTGGTAGTCCAAGATAGGTGAATGGAAAACTTCCAACAAGACATCCAAAGGCATTAGCAAGAGAATTAGCCCTTTCCCCACTGAGGTTAATAGGCACCAAGCAAGATTTGCGATAATTTACTTTCAGCCCAATTGATAGACTGAAGTTATGGAGTAGCTCTTTGAGATGAGATAGCTACATGTCACAACCCTGCATTACAATGAATCAATGATAGTATCATTTGCATACTAGATTATGCGAAAAGAGATATCAGAGCCTTGAGGAAAAGGTGTCGATAGGAAGATTAGTGCATAAGCATCATTGACCACACTCTACAATAGTGCAGCAAGAATTGCAAACAGTAGGGGAAAGAGGACCCCCTGCTTGACTCCTCTCTTGCACTTGAAATCCTTCACAGCAACTCCTTATGGAGGAGAAAAGATGTGGCACAAACCATTTATCTAAAAAGCCTTTAGAGGTAAGCATCCTAATAATGTCTGAGTGCTCCGAAACATGAAAGGTTTTCACGAAATCAACCTTGAGAATTATAATTTCTCTTTTAGAATGGTGGCACTAGCGCAAGAACTCAAAAGCCCATCCAGACAATTGTATGGATTTGCATTTGATGAACCCATATTGATTATAGTGAATAATTCTCAGCATCACCCTTTGTAATTTGTTGACCAAAAGCTTGGTGATGATCTTCATAGAGCTGTTAAGTAAAGATATAGGCCTAAAATCATTGATGCACTCTAAATTTTCCTTCTTTGGGACAAGAGCAATGTAAGAATAATTTGTGCCTTGTTAGATGCTTTTAGTAAAAATTGGCTAGGTCGGTAAGGAACATAGCTTGGTTGGGTTTTCCCCTTGGGCTGGTTCGGTCAACAAAACCTGCTAAGCTAGCTTGTAATACCGTCTAGGTTAATTTTAGATAAGCCTACAATTTAATTGTTTTTAGTGCTAATTTGTTTGCTAATTTTTGTAGATCGTATTCAAACCTCCCTCCCCCTCTCTAGGCATCATATCATTTCTATCAAAGTGAATTTTATTAGAATAGCTCTCCAAATTAGAATTTAGAGAGTGAGTTTAAAAATGATTGTTGGAGATACTCTTATGGTGTATAATATCTACAACTTGGACTAAAAGAAAATAAAACATTGCTAGCTTCATATGTCAATTATGAAGCACCAATGGGCAAACGAGAGAAATTTCTTCTTTAGGGTACTCCCAATAGGAGTTTCATTTTCATTTAATATGTTGTCACCTAAGAAAATTTGATGACATGGTAAATAATTAAAGAGATAGATGTAATGAATTTCATCTTCATCTAGGTGAAATCCCATGTGTATTGTTTCCATGTTTGAATGTGTAATGCAATTAAATACAACGAGTGAATATGAAAAAATGAAACAATGCATTATATAAGGTTTTTTCAACCATGAATAAAATGTTATTCCCCGATGTGGTATAGTTGGAAACACCAAAATAAAAGTAACCACTAAGATTAGACTTATGCACTATGGTCAATCATATGCTTGAGGTATACTATTGGAATCTTTATCATATTACTTACCTGCACCCTAGGAAAATGTCACCTTTTACCACATTGTGGTGGCTCTTAGAATTGTCAATATAATTCCATAATAAGTGTCAAGAAATGGATAAAATTATCAATAATAAATAAAATTTCTCAGAATGTATTGTATGTTTTGGTTGTTTTCCAATATCATTTCTAATATTTGGGTCCAAATTTGTATAGGTTGCGAAGAAAGGGAAAAACCCTTTCTGTATTGTTTGTTTGTTTTTATTTTCATGTAGTTTCAATGATCACAATTGGAAAGAGGCATAAGCGCTAGTGTCGAGTGGTTGTGGTTTTTCTTTCTTCCATGTCACACACAATAAAGTTATTCTATGTGCTCATCCTCAAACTTTAATGGAGGAAATTTGATGTTTTCAGTAATAGAGAATATTACGATGTGTGATTGTTTCCTTAGGGAGCTCAGCCTGTCTCCTCCTCATTAGGCTAAGACCATGTTATTGGCTATTGTTTTTGGTTGGTCACATGCATAGAGATAGGCCACACATAGCTGGTGTTTGGTTGGTTGGATGAAGCACAACAATGTCTCGTAAGCTTGAATGGCTAAGTTAAATAACTCTTTTGGATTAGTTATAAAGAAGATGCTCAATTATATACAAAAATGACATCACAAAAAGAGGCAAGTGCTCAGTTATCAACATTAGCACTTGAATATGCTCAAGGTACATATAAATGCATCATCATCAACACAAGCACTTGATCACTTTGTAATCCACATAGAACTGAATTTTGTGCATTGATATGTAAAACCATGTCATCATAGTCACATAGAAGCATTATAGTAAGCATCACTCATCAATGAGAGCACAAAACAGAATACCAATGAAAGAGAAGATATTATTTGAGGTTACCGCTGTAGCAAAGCAACAAGCACGGACATTAAAAACTAGAGGAAACCTCAGATCCAAGTCTAAAATAAAACATATGAAAAATAAAGTCATGAATAAATACAAACCACATTGTGAATATGAAGATATGACCCAAAATCAACAAGGAAGGGAGTAAAAGGGAAGGAGAATCAGTGTGAAAACTTGCCCTTTTCAACTCAAAGCACGAATCAGAAAACCCTAAAAATCCACGAATCAAGATTGTTAAATTTACATCCCTGTCTACCAAAACTAGAGAAAGGGGTGAGGATTAAGGGATAAACGACTTGCCTTTGTTCTTGCACACAACACAATCAACCTTCAACCATTACAAAAGAGGAACAAGGGCGAGGCATGGATTAGGGATGTGCCATGCATGCGAGTCGAGATCCTAGAGAAGGAATATGGGATGGAAGAAATAGAGAGGATACGATCACATACCTCTAAGTGAGACACAAGTGAATCTGACCAAGCAAGATAGTAGTGGCGGCGGCGATGAGATAAATAGGGGAGGAGAATGAATGAAGGGGTGGTGACCCTAGCTATTTCCCATGTATTGGTGTGTGCATGTAGAGGAAAGGTCAATATCTCAATTGTTGCCACTAAGAGCATGTGAGAAGGCATGTGCGAGCTAGGCTCCCAAATTGGATTTTAGATCTATTCGTATGGGGCTAGGTCCTGGGTGGTTTTTGTATCATTAGCGCCTAGCCTAGGCCTTAGCCCAACCAACCAAAGATCAAATCACTACATCCACAGAGCCAAGACAAGCTAGATTCATGTAACATTCCTGTCAATGAGGGTGTGAGGTGCTCGATAGAATAGGGCCCCCAAATTTGGTGCTCCTATTTATGGTACATATTTTCCTAGCCCACCCAGTAGGAAATAGCCTAGGTTGTGTTGGGTTCCTATGGAGAATTGTCCAGTAGTTCATCTTCATGTGGACATGAATGCATATATTGATCTGCTAATCCGTAGACGTGTTGAATTAATTATTTTCATTTTTTGCCACCTGACACCCGTAACATCGGTACTTGATGATGACTGGATGGCACTACACATAAGTAAACTTGTTTGGTTCACATACAGACACATCTATCTAGCACAATGTGTCTTCATTGGACTTTCCCATAGATCGTGACACCTCTTTTTAAGATATATATTATGATGGTGAAAAATGTACTTGACAAGGAGGAAGCTAGGTGCTGAGAATCATTAACATCAACTATAAATTGCCGATGTGACATGCATTTATTATTAAAATTAATAACCAACATGGATCTAGTTGTTTAAACTAAGTATTTCTATAAGTTTTGGTAATTATCTAAATGCAGGAGGGTCTATCTAGAAAATAGACCAAGATGCAAGGAAATCAACGTGATAAATAATTCCATACTTCCCCCACTTCACCCTGACAGTGGACCAAGTACCCCATGAGACAAGAGTGCCCACTTGCTAGAGAGGGGTCGGGGTCGACAAATCGGCCAAACTAACCTAGTCCAACCTGTTAGTTCGGGAATCTTCCACCGTGTTTGGGAATAAATCTCTACCATTAATTCAAGTTGGTTAGGATGGAGATTTGAGATTAAGCCATGACGCGGATCAATAATATGGCGATTGCTTGCCCCTTACTCCATCTCCCCTATAAAAGGACCCCAAGGCTCCCTCCAGGGAGCCATCTCATTAGAGATCAGTTCAATCTCTTATTCAGATCAAGATATACCAGGAGGAATAGATCTATAACTCTCCAATGTAATAGATTAGTAAGTTGAGAATTAGGGTCAAGATGGACTCATGTCTAGGTTTCAGATCTAGTCTCGGTGACTTGGTAAGCCATTTATCTTTACTTCCATATCTTATGATACTTCAATATTTATATATCATATTCTTATCTACATGGTTATGTTTACTTTGGTTATATGCTTAGAGTAGTCGAAGTTAATTTTATGTTTATGTGTAGAATCGCAGAGCACTTGACCGACCTAGCCTTATTTGAATGGGTTTAATAGAAGACTTTGTGTAAGTATGATGCTTATACATTGTAGTTTCTGCGGATACACCCTACATTCTAGGTGTGGTAGATCTTCCTAGGTGATATCCTTGGATATCCTCTGTAGTTCACCCCCATCTATAAGCCTAGTAGGACCTAAGTCACAACAGAGAAGTCATATTTTGCTATGCCTTCTCCTTAGAGATGCCCCTTATATATGAATGTAGAGTTATTTTTTTTGCTATAGTGAGTTTATATGCCTTTGCATTTCCATAATTCTATAGTAAGATTATCATAGGGAATAAGTTTCACCCGTTATACTCCTAAGTTACCGAGTCTATTTATTTATTATGAATTTATCCCCTAAGTGTCATTATTCATAATTAATTCTTATCATTACATTTACCCTTGTTGTAGTTATGCTAGTATATTAATTAGTAGATACTCATTTGTCATTCAATACTCTTTATTTCATTATTTCTCTATGGTAAAATATAAATAACGATATCTAGAATACTCCCGATAAAATGCTACAATGATATTCTATGTGCTTGCAGAATTCTTTTTTTACTTTGCACTCATAAATACCAACACTGTTGGGTTCATTTAATAGGGCTACTAGGAGAAAATTCTCCATGAGAATCGCTCCACATCAAACAAACAATAAAACACCACCTAGATTTCAGTGGAGAACAGATAAGAATAATGACTTTTTCATTTATACTGGGAGCTAAAAAAATCCGCTCCACACTTCTCCCTATTCAATCTCTACTATAATCGCTCCATAATTAATTCTCACTTGCTCCCCACTCTAAATTATCAATAGAATCAAGGGTTGGAGTTAAGAATCAGGGAGTGAAGCTCTATCAAATAAACCCTGAGATAGATATAGATAGGACGGAGTTGAGGGCCCTATTGTTGCCATCAAAGTAGAAGAACCCAAGATACAAAATGATCCATCCATGGAGGTGCATGACACATGAAGATCATCAACTTGGAGATTGAAGATTGTAAAAGCCCTCTTGTACACTTGACCATGGATGACACCAATGATGAGATGTCTACACAAGTTTCAGGAGAAATCATCGTTCGTTGAAGTGTCCTCTTTGCTGAGCACAAATTTGTAAAAGACTTAGTGATTGTTAAGATATCGGGAGGTTCAATAAAGATATTTAAGAATATATATAGTGTATAAAAGATTGTTGCTGCTGGATTTCTTCGAGTCATTTAAGCGTACAGAAGGTCATGCTTTATGGGATGTTGTAGAGAGGATCTCTCTGTCTCTTCGCTAGGCTGCGCTGATATTATTAAGCTTTTCTTATGTTTCTCAATTTAGTTGTCACTGTCTTGTTTACCTTTGTGGTTGCTTTGGTTGCTTGCCTTTTTTTTTTCATTTTTTACGTCTACCATTTTTGTTGTAGTAGTAGTTATCTTCATCACTGTTGCTATCGTTATTCTTCTTTCAGAACTATTGTTGCTTTATTGTATTGTCTAGTCTGAATTTCTATCTTTTAATATAATATATTGATCTCCTATGTGAGTTTTTTTAAAAAAATAGTTATCTAAATATTCGAGTTTAGATAATTAGAGTAGGGATTGATGCATGAGGTATTTCTATCTAGAGTCATCAAAACAAAAGGAGAGAAAAATTTAGTGAGCGTCCCATGAAATAGTTACATGTACCCACCGTAAATCTACTATGCGTGTCTTTACGCATGTATCTAATTTATATGAAGATTGTATTCTTTGATATTGTAAACAAGTTTAAACAATAATTTTATATGTTGGAATTATGCGTATAAACATGTGTCACGAATTTAGGGTAGGTGTCTAATGAGACTATAGTTGCTCTACGAAGACTGTTCCTACATCCTACTGTAGTTTTTTTTTTCTCTCCCGAGTCCAAACAGCGGAGTGCTGATGAGCTGGTTTACTAGTACTTCCTGTAAGCAGATCATTCAGACAGTGCGATGCCTACTAGAGAGGTCCAGTGGGTGCAGGCACGTTAAGCGGCGGCCGGCAGCCGTGCTGGTTCACCGAGCGGCCGGACTGGACGCGTGGGCGCGGCAGATGCGAACCTCCCGCCACGTCCGTCGCCACGCGCCCACGCTTGCCTGCCTCGCCCCCTTGTTTATATGCCTCTCCTCCCCACACCACCCCTCGTCTTCCTCACCGTGCCATGCGCGCAGCAGCACTGCTTCGTCGTCTCCAGCTCCCTTCTGCTGCTACTGCTAGACCACCACCACTCCGACCGACGCTCCTGCTCCCCAACCCCAGTAGCAGCAGAGCACGCCAGCTGGTTCCATCTCCGGCAGCGGCTCGCGCCATGGCGTCGTCGACCCAGAAGCAGCAGCAGTTCCCGCGGCAGCAGCAGGGGTCCCAGCCGGGGAAGGAGCACGAGATGGACCCACGCCCAGAGTCCATCCTCAAGAACTACAAGGCGGCGAACAAGCTCAAGGACAAGGTGGCGTTAGTCACCGGCGGCGACTCGGGGATCGGGCGCGCGGTATGCCTACTCTTCGCGGCGGAGGGCGCATCAGTGGCGTTCACGTTCGTGAAGGGCGCGGAGGAGAAAGACGCGGAGGAGACGCTCCGCGCGCTGCGTGACATCTCCTCCCGCACGGGCGCGCGCGGCGAGCCGATGGCGCTGCCGGCGGACCTCGGGTACGAGGAATCGTGCCGGAAGGTGGTGGACGCGGTGGCGAGCGCGCACGGCGGGCGCATCGACGTGCTGGTAAACAACGCCGCGGAGCAGCACGAGCGGCGGGGCGGCGTGGCCGACGTCACGGAGGCCGACCTCGACCGCGTGTTCCGGACCAACATCTTCTCCTACTTTTTAACCACGAAGCACGCGGTGGCGAGGATGCGGGAGGGTGGGTGCGTCATTAACACGGCGTCGGTGAACGCGTACAAGGGACACAAGACGCTGCTGGACTACACGTCCACCAAGGGCGCCATCGTGGCGTTCACGCGCGCGCTGGCGCTGCAGCTCGCCGACAAAGGGATACGCGTCAATGGCGTCGCGCCGGGGCCTATCTGGACGCCGCTCATCCCGGCGTCGTTCGGGAAGGAGAAGGTGGAGCAGTTCGGGTCGGAGGTCCCCATGAAACGCGCCGGGCAGCCCGCCGAGGTGGCGCCCAGCTACGTCTTCCTCGCCAGCGAGCAGGACTCGTCGTACATCACCGGACAGTTCCTCCACGTCAATGGTACGTACGAGCCGGCCGGCGACGCTTTCTTTCTACTTGCATTGCATCATCATTGGTTGGTTCATTCTCTGACTGACTGCTTTTGATTGGTTTGCAGGAGGCGTCATCGTCAATGGCTAGAGATCTCGTCGACAAGCAATGCAAGCTAGACGGCGACGACCACGCCGGCGGCGATGAGGTGTCGCCATGGGAATGGGATGCGAGGAGTCCTTTTGGGGTGTGCGTCGTCGTGTCCAAGTCAGAAGTAAGTGTCGAGTGCGTGTACGTGTACGTGCAGATAGCCAGGCTTTTCAGTTTCATTCAGTTGTAGCGTGGTTGTGTGTCCACTGTCTAGTGTCGTGGCTACTCTGAGGTAGCAGCACCTGTACAAAAAGAAGGAACGTGTCTGAATAAACATGTGTGCAGTGCATGCCAGCTTCCCGTGACCGTACGTGTAGTGTCGTCTGTCTCTTAAGGTGGCCAGCCGGCCATCCATTCTTTACACAGCATGTTTCATGTTTCGGTATGGGCGTACCTCTGTGTATAGGATTGCTTTACACATGCCTTAACTGTATAGGATAAACAAACAAAATAAGAAGAACTGCGTCTCTGGCCAGGGAGAGAGTAGCTGAATAATATAACAGGCCGGAGTAGTCCTGTTCATCAGTACCTGAGCTAAATTTCTGCGAAACAAACCGGACGTATAGCTGTTCCGTCTGTTTCAATTCATATTCCAGAAAAGATGAACGAGGAGTCTGCCGTGTCTGTTTCAATTCATATTCCTGAAATCACGACTCCATGCGGTGACTGGCTGACTGCAGTGCTCTGCACAGTTGAAGCACGAAGAAGTAATAATCTTAAATTTTACGGAAGTTTTTTTTAGTTTATAAGACCGATAACCCTTTTAGTTTATACAACGTCACTAAGTCAACTACAGCTTGGAGCTGAACAAAGTTTATTACCACTATGTCGGATGAAGAAATGACTTTTTCAAATGAAGTTATTTGATGTTTCAAAATATTGTTTAAAGTTGTTTTGAAATTTAAAATTTGAAAATACTTTTAAAAAAAGATGACTAAAATAATAGATGTAAGAATACAATAAATTGGTAGAGTATAATTGTAGAAAATTTTGCAAATCACTAAGTCCACGCCAAAGCTCTAAAACATAAGGAAAAAATCAAGTAATTTGAAGTTAGTATGATGGAGAAATACTAGCTACAAGTTTTAGCGAGTATTAAAAAGAGAAATCAAATTTATTCAACAATTTAAAATTCAAATTTCAAATAGCATTTTGAAAGTACTAAATGAATTCAAATAAAAAAGTTATAAACAATGAAGTTTCATAATTTTTTGAGATCTATAACTTTTATTTTATTCATTTAAAAGTTTAAAATTTTAGTACTTAAATATTTAATATGCGACGTCTATTTGTTGAGGTGGTTGATAACGATAGTAGTCCCTACAAATAGATTTGGGCAGATTGTTTGGAACCGGCCATTTGAAGGAACGACTCAATATAGAGCCGTCTCTTAGAAAAAAGTGACGTTGCTACAAATCCTTTTTTTTAATAGTGATTCACTCCCTATTGTCCCGACGTCAAGCGGATGGGTAGAGCAGGAATCACCGGTGCTGCATGCCTTGGTTGGAGGATTTGGCGCAAGCAGGCCAGCGACAATGAGTCCTTCCTCCCAATAGTGCTGCATCTATATCGAATTTATTCCTCGACGTATTATCTGGAGAGGCCAATTTGCAGTCTGTTGAAATCATGAATTCCAAATCAACAACTTCGTTTAACAAAGGTCATCAGTTATCTTTGCTACATCTGCTATAGAAAGATCAGAGTTCATCCGAAAGTAGAAGCCTGAATGCCTGATCCAATATACCAGTTCGTTGTTGTAGTTCACTCAGTTTTCTCCTAGTTCATGGGAAACAACTCATCCTGAATATTCAGTTTTCTCCTAGCACTGGCAGTCTGGCAGTGTTTGGATTGGATCCAGGGGATAAAGTTTAGACCGTGTCATATCGAACATTTGGATGGTAAATAAGATGACTAAACATGAATTAATTCTAAAACTAATTACACGGGAGTGAACTAATTAGCGAGACGAAACTATTGCTGTAGCATCACATTGTCAAATCATGGACTAACTAGACTTAATAGATTCATCTCGCAAATTAGAGTCAATCTGTGTAATGAGTTTTGTAATTAATCTATATTTAATAATTTAAATTGGTGTCTAAATATACGATGTGACAGATCTAAAGTTTAGACCCTGTGATCCAAACACCCCCTAAGTAGTAGTAACATTCTCGTCTGCACTCTGCAGAACATTCTGAATATGATAATGATTTTCTATGCCCCGGCTCCTCAAAAGGTACCGTACGTGTAGTTTTTTCGTATTGTCATGCTTATGCTTGATGGTTCAGTCTTAGTGGATGCTGTTGCTTCATCAGTAAAGCATGCAGCTATAAACTGTTTGGTGGTCGATGGGAGGTGATTGCAGCATATGGGAAATATCACTGCAGAACTATCTAACATATGTGGTTTCGACACAGTTGTTTCTCCATACTGTACTTAACACAGGTAAAGGGAATTTGCTCGAGCACCTAATAAAGCAGGATTAAAGAAATAAGATGTCTGTCGATCCACTCATCTGATAACGTGAGCTAAAAAAAAATATATCATAACAAGCAAAGCAACGTATATACGCGATGATGGGTCGGAACACATTCTGGGTAGCAGCAGCTCGTCGCCGCAAACATCAGATAAGTCTCCTGCTGGTGACGGACGCGAAGGCGATGTCTCCGCCAGGAGCCGAGAATGGACAGAGAGACTTCTATTCACGCGAAGAAGCAGAGACGCCGGGACGTTGCTGCGAAGGAATGGGTCCGTGGAATTTTTCACACCGTCAGGAATAGGTCCGTGGTAGTTGGTGGCGTGGCATTTTTCTGATATAAAAGACGGCTGTTGGAGAAATCTTCTTTTGCCGTGGAGTTCTATGTTTTACAAAATCACTAAACTGTAAAAACTTGTCTACATATTTTAGCACACATCTGTTAGAGCTATTCTTTAGATAGAACCTTTTTTTCTTCATGGCTCTTGTAGGTATTACAAACTTTTATTTATTTATAAATGGCATACGTAAAAGCATTGTAGAAAGAGGCAGAACACAAGCACACTTATGTAGCGGTAGGATAAAAGAGAGCACCATGTTCCCCCTTTGCATTAATGTATATATTAAAAAAGCTAAAACGAGTTATAATTTGGAACGAATCGATCGAGTGGAATTTTTTCTTTTGTTGTAGCTAGCGTAGGCCGTAGGGCCATAACTTTATTTGCTACTGGTAGTATATACATGGTTGGAGACTTGGAGTCTGGAGACAATGAGCTGCATCTGCATGCTATTAGTCTCCGGCTCTCCACACAAGCAGACAGACCAACTTTCATGCAGGAGCAGTTGCGCACTAGCCCTTCAACAACGTCTCGACTTCCAACGCGAAACGGTCCATGGCCGGGCGCGGCAGCACGATCATCACACCCACCTTACCCTCCCCGTCATCGCCACCGACGTGAACAAAAAAGCTCATAACATTTTTGTAGGAGCAGCTTATTTGGAAATCATTTAGAAGAGCAGTTCAATATGGAGTCGTTGTTCCCTAAAAAAGGTGGCATTGTTAGAGCATCTCCAGCCATAGGCCCCAAATCAAGCCCCTATATTTTTATTTGGGAGGTGGTTTGTAAAATTTGAGGGTCAAATTCAAAGTCCAACTCCAGCCATAGTCCCTAATTTGGGGGGAGGAATAGGAGGATCTCA
Source organism: Microstegium vimineum (assembly GCA_022036555.1). Lineage (NCBI taxonomy): Eukaryota > Viridiplantae > Streptophyta > Magnoliopsida > Poales > Poaceae > Microstegium > Microstegium vimineum. Next base: position 49,292,011 of record CM039127.1, on the reverse strand, counting down.
TTCCTGAGGACCCAAAACTAAACTTTGAGGGTCCTCCTAAAATGAGAGCCCAAATAAGAGGTGCATTGGAGTGAAATTTTTTTTGGACCAAGTCCCTACATCTAGAATAGAGGTCTGTTTAGAGGCTCCACTGGAGTTGCTCTTACATATCTTTTTGTAGCCGTGATTCAATCCCTATTGTCCCGGTATCAAGCGGATGGGTGGACAGTAGTCATCGGTGCTGATTTCGCCCTATTCACTTAGTTTATCAACCGTCATTAAAATACTATTTTTTCTCATATAATAAAATAGTTGAAAACTGTATCATTTAACTTTTCAGCCATCAAAATGATCCACGGATAGGATAGGACAACGACAATGAGTCCTTCCTCCCAATAGTGTTGTTGCTGCATTGAATCTATAGGTACGTGTGCTCCGGAGAGTCCCTCTAGAGAGTCCAATCTGTGGAAATCATGAATTCCAAATTGGCAATACCCAGCAGATATATAACTGTGGTGTCATAGTATGAGCCCACAGGACATATCATAAATATTAAGTTGATGGGTCGGAACCAATGTTTTAAATAGCGAGCTAAGCCTAAGGTGTTTAGCGTTTTATAAATCGTAATTAGCGAACTTTAGCGGCAAAATTGTACATTAACTCAAATAACGGCACAATTTTTTTCAAGCTATTTCGAGCTATAACGGAAAAAATAGCATTTTTTCCTTGGTCGGAACACATTCTGGGTAGCATGCAGCAGCCCGGAGCAGTGACGAAGCTAGAGACTCTTGTATTGATCACGCGAAGCAGCGGAGCCGCCACGACGTCGACGAGTCCGAAGGTAATAGGTCCGTGGAATTTTCACACGACTAGGAATAGGTCCGTGGTAGTTGGTGACCTGGTAATTTCTGATACAGAGAAATAACAAATCTCTTTTTTATTGTGGAGTTATTTATTTTACAAAATCGCTAATAAACTGTAAAATTTGCCTACATATTTTAGCACATTTGTGAGCATGTATCTTCAAGAGATTAGCCAAAACAATTAGCTAAATTTACTGATTTTGTTACCCTTTAAAATAGATAATATCAGGGTACTCTAACAAACTTTAAAAAATCTAAAAATATATAGCTGATAAGATAGACTATCCAAAAGTAGAGAGCGAATAGAGTTTACAGAGTCTGTTGAAGATTTGACAAAGCTAAATTTAACGTTAGAGATTTTAGATGCTCTTAAAATTGCTTTTAGAGGAACTATTTTTAATGGCTTATTAATTATAAACTTTTATTTATAATGGCACACGTAAAAGCATCATAGAAAGGGGCGCAACACAAACACATATGTAGCGAAAGGATAATACACAACATTTTGTGTTAGGAAACGAATCCTATGCAAATCACAACTTCGTGAAAACTCGTGCACATCGTGATAAAAAAGTTATCTAAATTTTAAAAAAAAACATGTAGATGATACGATGATACATAACCTTGTAAAATATCTTGTCCAAATTCGACTTCGTTTGTTAGATATAAAAATAATAAATTTTTAACAAATTATCTGGACACCTTTCTGGCTTGAAATTTCTTATTTTTATATCTCACAAATGAAGCCGAGTTTGGATAAGATATTTTACAAAAGTTTTGTATCATCATATTATCTACACGTGTGATTTTTTTTTAGAGAATTTAGACGAATTTTTTTGCCATAATTTGCACGGGTTTTCACAAAGATTATGATTTGCACCTGATACGTTCTTCCGTTCTCCATTAATATTGGACATAATATATATCTAGGTGTTTAGCAAAACTATATATTAAAAATACTAAAATGAGTTATAATTTAGACATCAATGGAGTGATTTTTTTCTTCTGTTGTAACGTAACATAGGATCGTAACTTTATTTGCTACTGGCAGTAGATACCAGAGTAGCCAGCCAACAAAACACTGGTACAAGGTTGGAGAGTGGAGAAGATGAGCTGCATGCGATTAGTCTCCGGCTCTCCACACATGCCGCACACCGGCACACACCAGGCCAACTTTCATGCAGGCGCACTAGCTCTTCAACAACGACTCGACTTCCGACGCGAAACGGTCCATGGCCGGGCGGGGCAGCACGATCATCACGCCCACCTTACCCTCCCCATCATCGCCGCCGCCAACGTGAACAAAAAAGCTCACCCCGAACAGCGTCGCGGCGGGTCCGCCGAACACCGGCTCACCCCACCCGAAATCGACGCGGTGGAACCCAGCATGCCGGTTATCCGAAGCGAGGAACAAGTTTCCCATCGCGACGCACGGCCGGCCACGCAGCACCAGCACGTCCACCGTGGACCGCACGAACTCAGCAGTCACGGCCGCCTTGGTCTCCCGCACGAGCTCCACGGCGTCACCCAGAGACCCGGCGAGCAGCGCACCCGCGGTGGTCACCGCGGCTACGGGCACGCACGCGTTGCCGTAGTATCCATCGGGGAACGCCGCCAGGTCCGGCACGCCACGCCTGAAGTTGACGATCGACACCGCTCGCACCTCCTCGTCCGCTGGCACGTCCAGCGCCGCCGTGCGCGCCCGCCACAGCGCCGCTGTCAGCGTCTCGAAGGTCGTTGCCGTGTCGCGGAGCTTCGGTGGTAGGCTTCGTTTGATGGCCGAGATGTCGGCTGCACCGAACGTGAATGTCCGCGTGATCATGTCCCCCGCCGGCGGTGGCGGTGGCGCCGGTGATGGCGGGACCAAGTCGTCGAACTCACGGTGAGGGAACGACGGTCTTGGCGGGCTCCGCGCTTCCAGAAGCTCCCGGGACCATGCAGGTGTCACGGTTGGTGAGGGGACGCCGCGCGCGAGCTCGGCTATGGCGGATATGAACTGCGCGATGCCAATGGCGTCGCAGATCGTGTGGTTGAGGCGGAGCGCGACGACGAAGCCGCCGCAGAGAAGCCGGGTCACCTGATCATGCAAGCGAGCGTCTTTTAATCATTTTTTTTGTTTGAAAAATTGGATGCAATAAACTTGCATGGATAGTTACGTACCTGGATGAGCAGCAAGGGGCAGTGGAGCACGCCACCGGAGCCGTCGACGTCGAAAAGCAGCTGGTCCATGGAGGGGAACGGCGGCCTGAGGCCACCAGGTGAGGCCGCCTCCATCTCCGTTAGGCGCACGTCGGCGTCGGCCTCGACGAACAAGACCCCCTCGCCGGTGCAGTCGACGACGAGCTTCCGGCCCTGCACCTCGCGCAGTCGCCCGGCGAGTGGGTAGTACGGGACCAGCGCCTCGCCGAGCGCGCGGCGGATGGTGGCCGCCGGGTCGTCGGCGGCGGCACGCGCGCCGCCACCGACACCGCCACGGTAGAAGAAGAGGAACGGCACGTGCCCGCGTAGCGTCTCCTGGTCGTCGATGTCGGATAGGCGCTTCGTCTCGCGCGGCGTCGGCAAGGCCGGGCCGACTAGCACCGGATCCCCACGACGCACGGCGAATGTGAGCGGCGTCGGCTTGGTCGTCATGGGCGGCGCCTGGACGTAATGCTCCGTCGTCGCTTCCGGCATGAGGTGCAGCCGTGCAGGGGGACCAGGGACTTGTATAGCCACAGGCCACAGAAGTGATGTTTTGACTTGGAACAAAGAAAAAACGGATCAACAGCAACGGGGTGAAATGACAGACGCTGGAAATTCTCAAGTGTGCTGTGCGCTATTCAATCCAAAGACGCATGCTTAGATATAGAGGAGTACTACTAGTATGCAAGATATGAGTTGTAGGCGCACGCACTGCACTGTGTGTCACATCGTTTGTAAGTTTTTTGACAAAATTATCCAAGTGAAGATGCTTGGTTGGTATCCATCTATGTCTGAGATTATGCTGCATTTGTCGGAATAAGCCGGCAACGAAAGTCGGCCAGAATTCAGTGCTAGGATCTAACAGCGACGACGAACAGAAGTACTCCAAAATGGAATGGACGTTGGGAATTCAGTGCCGTTTTATATTGTACTCCATCCATCCCAAATTATAAGACATCCCAAGAATCTTGAAGAGTTAAAGTTTCTCAAATTTAACTAAACTTATATTACAATATAATAATATTTATGACGTCAAATAAGTATCATTAGATTCATTATCAATTATATTTTTATAATATGTCTATTTGATTTTTAAATCTTTATAGTTTTTTCTATAATTGTTGATCAAACTTGAAATAACTCTCCAAGATTTGAATGTCTTATAATTTGAGAGGGAGGGAGTACTACTTTTCGACTTCGTCAAACTGTAGTGTATCCTATCCATCTTAAAATCATTTTTGTTTTTTAAAATAATTTTGTGTAATTTTATATTAAAAAATTAATATTTATGATACACAAGTAATATTATTACATAGATATTTGAATTTATTTTTAAATTTATTTAAAAAGATAAATGTTATATGTATTTTAGGGCGGAGGGAGACTTTTGGGAATTCATGTTTCTTTTTCAGGATCTCACATCGTCATAGTCTATCAGCAACTTTACATGGGTGTAACGATCTCGATTTTCCTCGAAGGGAAAATCCACAGATGCGAATTATAATACGATAGTTCCGAAGGTCATCCCATCGCATTATCAAATAACAGTCGATAATCATAGTCATACACGAATTATGAATTAAATTAAGTCTAAATTATTTATTACATCGCCATCTGGGCGGAATCACACGAGCACGCAGGAGAAAGACAGCGAAGGGAAGCGTAGATCTTCAGCATCTCCGACTTGAGCGCAGCACGAAACCCTACTCCTCCGCGTCGACGTCCTCGAACTCGTCCTCCGGCTCGTCATCTGAATCCAAAATCTTTCAGTACGATTTGTACTGGCCACTGTCTCCCACCCTATGCTTTGCGTATTGCTTTGTGGAAAGTGGCATGCAAGGGGTAGAAGAAAAGAACCTATATCTGGCTGTAGGTTTTCCTATGCAGGTTTATTAAGTAATTAAATCAGTAATAAGTTGTATATCAAGTTTTTAACTCATTTCTCACACACATCCATCTCATCCACACACATCTCACCACACATTCTCACACTCTCTAGGCGACAAGATGACTCTCTCTCGTCATTGTCTCAGCGGCTCACAGCCGGACCTACAAAACCCAAGGGGAGAGAAGAAATGACTCATCTCACTACTCAAGAGAAGCGTAGGTCAAGGGAATATCCATAACCGGGGACACGGCTATACGTATAGATCGATCAACTCTGCAAAGTGTGTACACCTGTACCCACAAGATCGCCATCATCGACGTAGCGCTACGCCTAGGCCGATATCGGGCTATCGCTCGATCCGGTTCGACATCATCCTGCCACTCAGCCCTGGGGCTCCCCGGCGCACCGGTAAACTGAGACTGGGAGACGCAGCACCTGGCCAACGTGGTACTGCACATCTAGGATGGTGCAGTCCCCACGACGGCACCACCCACCCTTATCACCTAACAACCTGGCAGTAATGGTATCGCCCAAACCGATCGACATCCGTACCTCGCCCATTCAGGGACGAGTGGTGTGCACGAAGGTTCCCAGGGTTCCGGTCCACTTGAATATCAGGTCCTAGGTGGGATCAGACAGGTCATCTTCACAAGTGGGGTACTCCCCCGTGCCATCACAGCACCTCTATCCCGGGACTCGCCCCGGGATCTCCTCCAACACACATGTACCCGCCACAGGTACCTCTCGAGGGGATGCCCAGGTCGCACCCCCGGCAAGACTCGTCCCCTGGACTTGTCATAGAACCTGTCCGATCGACTCGACCCTCACCACACACCCAAGACACACGCCAAGATCTCCCCAATTTTTACCATCACATTTTAGTGGCACACCGTGCCTAATCCACACACAAGCAAGTCCTCTAGTCATCAAGGTAAAAGTATGAATAGAGCATGCGACATGGTATATATATAAGCGGTGCCTATCCTATAAGCGGGTGTGCAGGAGATAGGTTGCGACAAGGTAATGGCTTTGCAAACAATCTACCATGCAACCTATTCAGAGCAAATTGCATAAAGTAAAGCGCTAGCATTCTACTAAGTAACATGATATGTCTATTGGGTTCTACGATGGTGGGTGGGACGTTGTAACACCCTAAAATTTGAATAGCAAAATTAGATTTGAATTTGAGTTTAATTTGATTTAATTTAAAGCATTTTTGTGAAGCATGGATTAAATAGATAAAACTAGAACTAAATATCATTCTAGGGTTCAACATGTTGTGATGCATCTCATGCCCCTGCATTTTTCTTGTGTTGTTTGGATTACAAAACTCAAGAAAAATCATTTCAAAACCTTTTTGGAAAATCAAATTGCAAAAATTTAAAAAGGAAAAATAAAAAGAAAAAGGAAAATCTCCCTCTTCTCCTTTCTGGCCCAGTGGCCTACTCGCCCTGCCTCTCCCCTCTCCCTTTCTTTTCTCTCTGGGCCGGCCTGCCCGCGCCACGGCCCAGCCTGCACCCGCGGCCTCCTTCCCTCTCTCTTCCTCTGCCAGCTCGGGCCCGCCTGTCGGCGCCGCTCCCCTCTCTCTCTGTTTCACTGACGAAGTGGTCCCGCCTGTCATCTCCTCCCCTCTCCTTCCCGTGCCCGACCCGGACACTGTCCGCGCCGCGACGCCGCGTCGACGCCGCGTCCGCAACTGCTCCCCGCGCGGTTCCTCGCCTGCGCTCGAGTGCGGGTAGGACTCTACTCCCTCAGCCGCAATAAATAGCGCCGCCCCGCGCCGTTCTCCCCCATCCATCGCCTCGCAACCGCCACAGCAGCGCCGCCGCGTTCTGCCATTGCCGCCGCTCTGCACTGCCGTCGAGTCAACGTTCCGCACCGCCGGCTGCTTCACGCCCTTCACTAAGCGTCGCAACACCCTCGCGTAAGTGCCGCGCGTCGTTCCCCTCTCTTCTCTCGCTCAATTGCGCTCTGCTCGACCGCGCCGACGTGCACCGGATCTCCACCACCGCGGTTCACCGTCGTCGGGGTTCCTCGTCCTTCTCAGAGCCTCGGCTCTGCCCTAGCGGTGTTCGCCGTGCCACCCTCTCGCTCCCCGAGCAGTTTTCCCGTCGAATTAGGGCATCCGAGCCCTAACCACCATGCACAGACCATTCGCCGCCACCGTGCTACGTCGTCGGTGTGTCCTGACCGTCCCCGAGCCTCGCCATAGCCCTAGGCGAACTCGCCGTGTTTCCCTCTCTCCCCCGGTGTGCTCAGTTTCGAAAACGGATCACCGTAGCCCCTGAACAGCTTACGCCGACGAGGTCTTGCCTCGGCCGGCCATGGCGCCGCCGAGCGCCGCTCTGCTCTGGTGGGAAACCGCCACAGCTTTTCCCCCGATCTAATCCGACCCATCCATCGCGAATGTAACGGCTCAGAATCCCCCGTACCCCTTCGTCTGGATCTTTTGCTAAAGAGACCCTGCCCTTTTCTGCCTCTGAACCCGCAGTCCAAGGCGCCTTTGCTCTCTACGCTTTCCCCTCGGGAAAACGTAATTCCTTTATCAGATCAGTTTTATTCGAAAATAAAAGGAATTTCCTAATTTCAGTTTTGTCTCTAAACTTCAAATACCTATATTTTGCTCGTTTTAAATCCAAATCAATCCGTTCAAGTTGCGTTAGATCCGTAATTTTATGCTCTATCCAGTAGTATAGATTTCACCTATGTTAATTACTTTTGAAAATCAAAGAAAATTCATTTGCTAATGCTTTAATCTTGCCCTTTTCAAAATCCTGTTTAATCTATAACTTCTTCGTTTTAGATCCGTTTTGTCCCGTTCGAGTTGCGTTGGTTTCGTAACGTTAAGATCTACCTGTTAGTAGCCATATCAAATATGTTTTATTCTCTAAGATAAAATGATAATTGATTAATCTATATAATCAATGGTTTTCCAATTAAAATCAAATAGGGTTTCCACCTCGGCTTTCCATAAAACAAAACATACTTAGTTTAATCTTGTTTTTACAAAGCAAAGTAATGTGAATTAATTTAATTTGGGTGTTTCTCTGAAGTATCCAATATATGCTTTTTATATAGATAAAATAAATGAAGTCTAATTCTCTTTTAAAAGCTAATCTTCGATAGACGTTTTTTTCCTTTATAGATCCGATTAGCGTGATTCTCGCGTCTGCGTGATCGTAGCAAGACGTAGTTTTCTTTTAAAGCTCTTTTTCATTGGTTGGTGTATTGTTCTGAAGTAGATATATTGTATGCTTTGTATGATTGTTCAGATGCTTGTGTGGTGTTTATGATCTTGTCCAATCGGTGAGATTTACGTGGAGATCAAGAAGAAGTCATCAGAAGATCGAGAATCAAGTGAAGAAAGGATCTAAGAGTTTAAGGCAAGTTTAACATGGGATCATCCTTGTTACCTATTCACTTTAATTCATCTAGTCATGATTGCATGTGTCTAATTTGATTCCTATTAGATCTATACCATAGCTTTGTTATCCTTTACCTTGTCACCATGGGTTTATATGCATATGGGTAGCTTTGCTATGCTCTAATATAATGGATCTTGAGATGAAACTTGATTAATGATATATGCAACAATGAGATAAAACTGGCTTTTATAGCAACATGGAATAGGACCCCACTGTAGGGCAAAAGTTGGGATAATAATACAACCACGAGTGTTATAATGGCTCTGGCTTTAGTCAAGTATAAAGATTCGTACTAGCAAGTTGGCAGTTCGTGAAAGGCACCATTGCCGAGCTGGTTGCAGGGCATGTTCTAGGGTGGTTACCGCTTCGAAAGGTACCATCGAGTAGAGGCTTTGCATACCCCTTGCCCTTGGGTCCGTAGGGTCTGGCAACATGTTAGGAAGACTTTTGAAAGACTTCATAGTGTTCCCTGCCCGCTCACCTTGGAAGTGTTTTGGGAGTCATGATCCCGGGCATATGGGTAACATGGCTTGTGGGTAAAGTGTATAACCTCTGCAGAGTGTAAATCTATCATGATAGCCGTGCTCACGGTCACGAGCGGCCTGGAAAACTCATAGTGTTAGATACTCATGTTGTTGAACAACTTATGATGGTAAGTTTGGAGTTTGTTTCATTAATGTTCATGTGGTTACCAACTGGGTTAAGCATAACTAAAGCTAAGTGTTGGTAAAACTTGACCAAGTTAAAAGCAACCGTAGTAAGCCAGTGTCAGCCTTTTGAGCTTCATAACCCTGTGTTAATCTTGCAGAGTACGTTAAGTGCTCACCCTTGCCTTATCAACCATATCAGATTGCAAAGAGCAAGAGTTAAAGGAGTTAGGCTTGTGATCAACCAGTCAGTTGTCCCTGTGAAGTTGGAGTCTTCGCCTGAAGATCGGAGTCGTCTTTTCGCTGTTTGCTGTGCTGAGGTTATCCTTTGACCTTATATAATATATATTTAAGTATTGTCTTTCGATATCACCTTAATTTGTGGCTATATGTGAGATTTGACTTCCTGGGCTCACATATGGTGTAAATCTGGTTTTGTCCTTAAAATCGGGTGTGACAGACGTGACACCTGTCCAGTCGTCGTCAGCGTCCTCTGTGTAGTCTGGGTCCTCCTCCTCAGTTGTCGGCTCCTCCGGGTCTAAACCATTACAAGAAACCGCAACTTAGACAAACTACAGATAATTCACAAAGATGCAAATAGAGAACGAAATGACCCGAATACACTCAAACACAAGCCTATGACCTAGAGTTCGATTTTAGAAGAATTTGGACACCAAGTTTATATTTTTCCGAAATCGTATGAATTTCCTATGAATTTTTCCAAGTTAAAATCTAAGTCAAATTAAAAGAAAAGGGGATACAGGAGGCTTTGGGTCGGCTGGATGGCTTCAGGCCCGGTGGTATTGCTACTGGGCTTGGGGAAAATGGTCTTGGCCTGCTTCTGTTGGGCCAGCGCGGGGTAGAGGCCTGTTGGCGCTCGGCCCACTCCCTTCCTGCTTTCTCCCTTGGGCCGGTGGGCACCGAGGCCCGCCCCTTCCTTCTTCCCTTGGCCTTGGGCTAGTTTCGCGCAAGGCCCAACCCCCCTCCTCTTCTGCTGTGCGTGCGGGGCACTGGGGGCCGGCTCTCGGTGGATGAAGTCCACCAGATGGCCTACTGTCTCCCTCCCTTTTCTCCCGGTCCACGGTGGACTCGCGCTGGGTCGCGCCAGCTCCCCTACTCTGCCCCAGGCGAGGGCACACCGTGCGAGTGCACGCACAACGGACGGCTCCGCCTCCTCCCTCCGCCCTTGCTCACTGGCCGGCGGGAACTGCGGCTTGCGGGCGCTCTCCTCCTCCTCTGCTCTCCGGTGGGCTCGCACGGCGGGACTCACGCGGTGGCGGTGTGCTCTGCGGTTGCCGTTGCAGCGCGCGCTCAGCGGACGACGGCATCGCGGCGAGGAGCACAATCAGCGGAAAGGCTAGGCTATGCTGGACGAGCCGTGGCGCACACGGGTGAGAGCTGGGGCTTAGCGGAGCGCGTGCATCGCGGCGAAGTGTGCCACGGTACGCCGCGTCAGCTAACGAACGGCGACGGTGCTCCAGGCCAGGGCGGTGGGGACTTCTATGGGCGCTTCCGGCGACGCGGTTGCGTGTGCGCGGTGGTGGCGAACCTCGACGGCCCCTCCCAGGTGTACGGGGCGGCCGGAGTGCGGTGGGACGGCTACGATGCGGTGGTGCTCCTGGTGCGCGGCCGCGCCGGCGTGGCGTATGTGACCGGCTTGACTCAGTGGGTGATGGGGGATGCGGGGTGGTGTTTGGGGTCGGCTTGGGGTTGGTGGAGGTGACTGTGGAGTTGGTTGAAGCCAAGGTGCTTGGTGCGGTGTGAACGTGGCCTTGCCCCGGCGAGGTCCGGCCATGGCGTGCGCGGACAGCAGAGCGAGTCGGGGGTGTGGCGACTCACCGTGGGTGGTGGGGTAGGAGGCTAGCGGTGCAGGGCGAGGCGACGCAGTGGCGAGGCGACGCTGTGCCGTGTCGAGCCGCTGCGCAGACGTAGTTGACGTCGCGGTACTCCTGGCGAGCTCCAACGGCGACACCGGGGGCGGCTCCTTCCTCTTCCTTCTCCTTGTTGCAGTTTGGTGCGGGTGTGGCCGCTGGTGGCGGCTAGGGCTGGGGAGAGGCGCGGCGCGGGGGCTCTGCCCATTTATAGAGCCGGCATCGGCCATGGCGGAGGCGGACGGCGAGAGATGCGGCGCGGGGGCTCTGCCCATTTATTGCTCGCTTGGCGCCGAGCGGGGCAGTTACAAAAGGGGAGGCGCGGCGCGCGGCGTCTCGGCGGCTTCCAGGTGGGGCCGTGCGGGTGCGGACAACGCGGTGAGGCTGGCTCCGGCGCGGCTCTGCGTCCTGCTCTGTTTCGGCCGGCAAAAAGCAGAGAGAGAAGGAAAAGGAAGGGGATGACAGGCGGGTCCCGCGGGGCCACTCGTCATCGAGGCAGTGAGGGGCAGCGTGGTGGTGGGGGCGGAGCTGGGCTGTGCTCGCGCGCTGCGCGAGTCGCTGGCCGCGCGCTGGTGGGAGCGGGACTGGGCCGGTGCCGGTCTGTTGGGCTGGCGGGGTGGCGCGCTGGGCCTGCTGGCTGGCTGGCTGGCTGGGCCACGTGGTGGAGCTGGCTGCTTGGCCTGTTGGTTGCAGGAGCTGGGCCGGGTGTGCTGCAGCTGGGCTGGTTTGCAGGCCAGCCCTCTCTCCTTTTTCCCTTTCCTTTTTCTTTTATCCTTTTTCCAAAAACTAACCAAGTTTCATTAGGGTTTGATTAGCAACACAAGAACCCAAAGAAGCAACTCAGAGTTGATTAAGTTATTATGCTATTCAACTATAACTAATATTTAAGGGATCTACTTGTGCAACTAGGTAGGATTTTCTAATATGCAAACACCAAACATGGGTTAGCTAAGAAAATTTTAAAAAGTTGTGATTTTTGTGTGGTTTGAAAACCCCGGGTTGTTACAATGGGCCTGTGCTTAAGCCGCCATATTCAAGGGGTCTGTTTAGGACTATCCTACTTTACATTTTTAACTAAAAATAAGTGTAACTCCACAAACTCTCCTCTAGTAAAAAAATAGAGTTGCGAGAGCACTTAAAATATACTTTAGAAACTCTAGGTTCTATTACACAGTGGAATTTATGAAACAAGGTTTAAATGCATAGATCTTAAATATGGGTGCATTGGCCAAAAACAAAACTGAATAGGGCCCTACTAGTGCCCTCAAATTTTGGTGCACGCCCAAATCCCCCTCCGGCTCATTCCGGGGCTCTAGGCCAAGTACTCAAAGGACAATTTTTGTCCATTTTTCTACACCAAGCTAGCTTCCTCTCCGCTCGTTCTCTGATTCTTCCCATTGCCGCTAGATCACCAATCCGTCGGTGCGTGATGCTGCAGTACCCATCTCCCCCACGTTTGACTCCCTTGGCGGGTGACCACCCCTATCGCGCACCTAGCCATCAACAGTCCAGAGGCAATGAGAAACCGCAGACAGGGAACACGCAATGCTCGAGGAATACTACCACGGACTTTCAATTACAAATACGACCATCAAGATCGCTTTCTAGGCTGGAGACCAACTCCTAGCAGTTGGACCAAGCTTGCGACAACATAGATGTGTGTACCATTTCATCACACAGATGGTGGGAGGCTATTGGGGCCCTGGTTGGAGACGGTGAGAGAGGGGCAATCTTTGGTGACGACACATATAGGAATGGTTCCACGAGCGAGGATCAGGGAAGGCGAGGACAGTAGTCGAGGACTGGGAGGAGAGGAGATCGACCATGGCAGCCAAAGAGAACGGTGGCTAAAGGAGGAAAAAGAGAGGAAGAGGACCATGGGGGTATTTTTGTCCATACAAAATTGTGTCGCCTAGCAAATGGGCCCAAAGGTCTAAGGGGGCGTAGAATGTGTATCGCGGACTTTTACTCTCATTTCCTCCACCACAAGCTTTTATCCATCTAAAAGCATCTAGGTCTCTAATTTAGTTTTGGTGATTAACAATGACACAACTATTATGACCAGCGTGTGTTTTGCAGTGACATTACTTTAGTGAGGTCATAATAATAATTGATATTTGGCATTTTGACAATTATGGTTTTCATACTCCTAATTGATGGTATTTATTTTGGTTTTAAAGGATGAGCATGAAAATTACTGGTCGAGTAGTTCTACATGTCAATGGTACTGTGTATTTGGTTTTAGGGTTTTTGGTGGATTGGAACGGGTTAAACCCACATGAACCCGTGTTTGGACGTGGGATTGAGTGAAACTGGGTTGACCCAATTTATATTCTTTCATCTTAGTTTTAAAAAAAGTGACATAGTACTCTCACATGCGGATTGGCCTGATCCGCTCAATTCGAGGGGACGAGCTCAACCCACGACATGGACACGGAAATAAAATTATATGGAGTTGTGTTGTGCGGCTGTGCATGTGCAGCACTACTCAGCAGCCGTTGATTTGTGGTGGTCGACCTTCCCTGTCATTCCATGCATGCATGTTGCTTCCGCGCAGTTGAGTAGTGGCCCATAAAGCCTGACTAACGAAGCCTAGCCCAGCACACATGTTGGACTGAATCCATATCGTGATAGGATGTTTATTTTTTTAATTTGTCCATACTAGTGAGTGATTTTGGTGCACACTCATAAAAACTAACTGGCGTTGAGTATCTCAGATGAAGCCCAATGATGATTGGACCAACTCAAAAGGTGTTTGAATTGAAAGAGCTGGTTGGTTTATGCAGGTATGATATGTGTCGGTGGTGCACCGGACTGCACAATGCCGTTTTTTCAGATAGAAACCAGGGCACAGCCGCACAGTGGTGTACTGTATGCAGCATGCTTGGTGCATCGTATAGCCTGCCCAGAAAGTCTTGTGCTGTACTCCCTCCATCCCAAAAAGTACGATGTTATGGAATACGTGGAGGTCAAACTTTAACTTTAACTAAGTTTGTAGAAAATATATGAAACATTATATCTTCAAATAAATTTGTTAAAAAACTAGACTTAAAGATCTTTCCGATGATACTAATTACTTAGCATAATTATTTATATATTTTAATACGTAATTGTCGGTATTTTAAAAACGTTGACTTCTCAGAAAGTGAGAATGACATCTACTCCCTCCGTCCCAAATTAACTATCGTTTTGGATTTTCGTGTTACAACTTTAACTAGATTTATATAAAATATATGTAACATTTGTGTCTCTAAATAAATTTATTAAAAACTAAATCAAAAGATCTATCTAATGATATCAATTATGTATCATAACTATTAATAATTTTTTCTATAAAATTAATCTGATTTTTTTCTCGGGAAGTGAGAAAGACATATATTTTGGGACGGAGGGAGTATTTAGGGACTGAGGGACTAGGTGTGTATGGGACGAAGCTTCACCCATGGCTTAACCAGACGTGTCTAGTGTCTGATTCTAGATTTTCTAATGTTGTATTGTATTCAAACACCATCCCAACTGCAACATTTCACCTCACATATATTACGAAAGTATATATGATGAAATAAGAAAGCAAAACATTATGGTTACAAAGAATTTAAAATGTTGAATAGGTTCTGTTCACGGAGTCTAGAGCTCGTATGATTCTATCACAGCAGCTAATCAAATATCACCCTGCAACAAGCATGTTGCATCCCATTCAAAAAATCAAGAGTGAGTTTGAAGCATTTCATCCAGCACCTAAACACATGCATGCAGGGCCTGTGTGGAATATATATCGTTGTTCACTCAAATCCTTCTAAGGAGTGCCAAATCTATGAATGCCCTTAGACTGTTGCATGTTTCGTAACCAGCGGGATTTGTGTTGACTCTTACTACTCGCTTTGGATTAGCAGTGGTGTGCTAATGTCTGTACTGTTTCCCTGCTCTTCTGACGAAATGCAATGCAATGCAGTCGGAAGGAGCAGAGGAGTGGTAGGTATCTGCAGGTCTCACGGTTTGGAGCCGTTTTTCCCCGCTTCAGTCTTCAGTCCAGGGTGGAAAAAAACGCAGCTTTCTTCCCCCCGCGATTACCTCCACCACGCCGTTTCTTTTTTAGATCACGCTTATGCGTGTATTTCATTAAGCAGAAGATAGTTTAAGTACATAACCACGGTAACAGCGCGTTACCAAACCTAGACTACTGGATTTAAGAATCGGTTCTGGCTGTCGGCTGTGGGACCTCCCTACCCCAGCCCCGACCCTCCGCTTCGCCATCACCGCCTCCCCTGCTCGCCTCGGCGTGAAATTAAAGGCCGCCGAGCGAGCGAACGTCCAGTAAATCAACTATTTATCTCTCTTATTATCTATTTGTTGCTCTTTTATGAATTTTGTTGTGGTGCCGTGATTTGGATTCAATACCTGGGAGTTCATATTGACAAAAAGGCACTTAAAAGTTAAAATGATGCCTCTACGACTGGATGCTTATTTAGTCTCTTCGTTAAGTGCATATTGATCTCCCAAACGGCCAGTTGAGTTCTTAATCTCATCGAGCTTGAGGTCACTTCCCTTTTTAAAAGTATATTACCTCATTCCGCAGAGAAGTGTTGAAATGAACATTACATTGGGGGGATTTGTTGGTGCTTTGCAATGGGTGATCATTGTAGCTGCTTGCAAAAAAAAAAGGTGCTCATTGCAGTTGGTTTTATTCTGGCATGCCTATCAAAGATGGCAGTAGTTGGTATTTCTCATGCTTAACTTTTAACATGATTAAGGGATTCATTTATCATCTTGCAACTGCAAGCATTGCATCATTCAATTATGCATGGATATATACGAAGCATTTTGTAACAAAAAAACAAATGAATGAAGTATGAAACTTTTGGATGAAAGCATGTTGTTGTTATTTCGTATTCACAACTGATGTGATGCTAAACCATCAGGGTGCTTTAGCATGGACAGAGCGAGTGACTTGTGCAGTACAACTGTGTGATGTATGTATTGATTCATCAAAATGTCACACTATTATTTGCTTGTGTACCATATATATCTCCAAATAAATTTATTAAAAAACTAGATTTAAAAATCTTTCTGATAATACTAATTATGATACCAACAATAAACACAACAAAACCTGATACAACATTCAGTGAGAATAAGTAGTAGTACAAGGAGCGCTAAGCTTATTATCAACTGCTAACACAGCACTACTCCATCATCAACTGAACTGACGACCCCAACCCCAAGGCCCAAACAAGTAGTAGCAGCAGAGATATTGTAGATTTCTTCGTAGCAGCATGGACACATACTAGTAGATCCATGCACTACAGTCTACAAGGCAGGCGGGCGAAAGCCGCAGCGGCCGCGCCGGGTCCGGCGGTGCGGAGGATGTGGAAATAGAGCTGGGAATTGGCGACGAACGCGGCGCGGGAGATGAGGAACCCCGCGGCGCCGGGCGCCTTCATGGTGCCGCCGGCGGCGGCGGCGGTAGGCCACAGGAAGTAGGCGCCGACGGCGCCCCCGACGACCATCGCAGCGGTCTTCACGGCCCCGTCGCGGGTGGAGACCATGCCAGCGGCGTGACGCGTCACCGAGCTCAGACTCGCCACCGCGGCACCGGCTGCCGGCTTGGCCAGCGAGACCGTCGAGGCTAGCCCCGCCACCGCAGCGCCGGCTGCCGGCTTGGCCAGCGAGACGGTCGAGGCTAGGCCTGTCACCACCGCGCCGGCAGCTGGCTTGGCCAGCGAGACGGTCGTGGCAAGGCCTGTCACCGCGGCGCCGGCTGCTGGCTTGGCCAGAGAGACGGTCGAGGCTAGGCCCGCCACCGCTGCGCCGGCCACCGGCTTGGCGAGCGAAACCGTGGAGGTTAGCCCCGCCACCGCTGCGCCGGCCACAGGCTTGGCCAGAGAGACGGTCGAGGCTAGGCCTGTCACCGCGGCGCCGGCAGCTGGCTTGGCAAGCGAGACGGCTGAGGCAAGGCCTGTCACCGCGGCGCCGGCCACCGGCTTGGCCAGCGAGACGGTCGAGGCTAGGCCCGCCACGGCAGCACCGGCAGCTGGCTCGGCCAGCGAGACGGTCGAGGCTAGGCCCGCCACGGCGGCGCCGGCAGCTGGCTTGGACAGCGAGACGGTCGAGGCTAGCCCGGCCACCGCGGCCCCGGCCGCCTGCTTGGCCAACGAGACGGTCGAGGCCGCGGCTCTCGCCGCCTGCTGCTTCAGGCGGTCGTGCGGGTACATCGCAGCAACTCCGCGCTTTGTTCTTTGGTGGTGGTGGATGTCTGGTGGCAACTGGTAGTGGCTAGTACGAAGGGAAAGGGGTGTTGGTGCGCGAAAACTCAAAGCCGCCGTTTGGCCCGCCATTCCGCGTTCGACACCTGCTCTGTTCACACGCTCGCGACTTCCCAACGCCCGCGTACATGAGTCGTCACATCAGCTCCCTTGCATTAATTTCTTTGTTGAAATATATTTTACAATCCATGTTTTGTGTAAATTCTGTGTTTAATGGATGATTGGTAAATAGGAAGGGTTACAATCATTTAAACCGTATCTGATATTTTTATTTTTATTTTATACGTACTCCCTCCATACTAAAAAAGAATTGTCGTTTTAGAAAACGACACGGTCTCCAAAGTATAACTTTAACCGTTTATTTTTGGAAAGTATTTATAGAAATATAATATATGTATATTTTTATAAAATTATTTTTCAAGAAAAATCTATTAATATATTTTTTATATTTTTAAACTCAACAACTTAAAAATTATTCATGATTTATATTTTCAATGTTTAACTAAAATCTTGTCTTAAACGACAATTTTTTTTAGTATAGAGAGAGTATGTTTTATTTTGTTCTCCTTTGATTTTTTTTAATTTAGCTTCCATACTCATAATTGGCTATTTTTGTTTTGATTTGTTTACTTACTTTTTTTATTATTTGGATTTTCGATACGTAGTAGTATTCATGATTTATAAGTATTTCTTAATGTTCAAGAAAAGTCTTATCCAACGGGGAGTATATTTCAACCATCATTGGTACGGTGGCAGCTTTTTTTCCACGGACCTCTGATGTGACAGTAGCCGCTCAACTCCCAAAATCATTTTTTTCCCTCAAAAATCTTAAACTTTGGCACTGCACAAAAAGAAGATTCTCCGTCAGAACTTCTATGGAGTACTAAATGTAGACGAACTTAAAAACTAATTACACAGTTTGCTTTAACTTTGCGAGACAAATCTTTTAAGCCTAATTAGTCCATAATTGAACACTAATTGTCAAATACAAACGAAAAATACTACAGGATTTTTTTTCATCTCCTTTTTAGCATTTAAACACAGCCGAAATCATTGTTCTACCGGTACACAAAGTTAGGCAAGGAAAAGACATCCTCGTTACACATGCGCATCATCTTCTTCTTCTTTTCCCTCTTTTTGAAAACCTTAATCTTATCTTGAAATTTTTCATTTACCTATGTTGCCATCTTGCTGTGCTAGCTCCGACGAGCGATGACGAGTTAAACAGAGTCTTGCTTGATTAATGGTGTGGTAAGATAATGGACAAAGGACAAACTAAAGACGGGGATTGCGTAATTCCGGTTGTACACGAGTGTCCTCTCTTCGTAACATAAAACAATGTTATTTTTTTTATTTTCGAAGGAATCAAACAATATAAACTTTGATTATATATATATATATAATAGATTTATTTGAAGATATATTAATATTGTTATTATTTTTATATAAATCTAGTTATTTTTCAAAAAAGTAATCAATATAAATGACAGTAGTATATTTTAATTAGAACGAAGGTAGGTGTATGAACTGCTGGGTCTTTACTTTTGATGTTTCTTCGTGGCAATTGCGCGACCTGCTCCAAAAGGTGATAGGATAGGAATACTAGCACAGATGGGCGCGCTTCGCTGCGCCGGTTCGTGCTAAGTATTTGTTGCAAGCGATAAATCGAGTTAGTTTTTTTTATATATACTGAAACAATATATGTACAATAGTATGGATAAGTACTCAAAATTGTTGTTATGGTCTAATAACAACCCAATATAAAGATGTATGAGCCTGATAGAAATAATACAAACTCGTTATTGTCATGATTGATATTATGAATCACCATACTACACGTAATTTACGGTGTGTGATCGATGCTTGTTTAAAACAAAAGATTTAAAAATAAATAAGAAAAAGAAGAGAATTAAAAAGCTTAAATAAATTTAAAACTTAAAAATAATAATTGGGAAGTAGGAGCTAAAAAAGATAAAAAAAAAGCCTCCAACAGTTCAATATAAAGCTATACTGGCCTGATAGAAAGACTACATATTTTTTATTGCTATAATTGATATAGACTACCAAACTATATGCACTCCGATGTGTAGGATCATATATATCTAAAACAAAAAAAATTAAAATAGACATATTATAGGCTCTTTATGTAGGATCGTACATGTTTGAAACAAAAATTTTTAAATAGACATACTATAGGCTCTTTATCGCTTATTTTGGAACTTAAAATAAAAAGATTTTTTTTAAAAAAATGAAATTTCAAAATTATAATAAAAACTAAAAATAAAAAATAAAAACACTAAAAAAACTAAAAAAATATAAAAATAAAAAAATTATCAAATCGATGAATAGTGACAGAGGCCCTCACATGCCTCCAATTTATTCACGGTTGAGAGAAATTTCAAAATTATAATAAAAACTAAAAAAAATAATAAATAAAAAATTGTCAAATCGATGAATAGTGTCAGAGACCCTCATATGCCTCCAATTTATTCACGGTTGAGAGAGTATCTATGTATACAATATATAGGAGATATAGGAGTCAAAAATGAGCAAAGCAATATCGAAGGTTTTGTCTTCCTAGCTCGTACGCTCCGAAAATGACTGTTTCCTATTGTTGACCGTAGTTTTTGACATATTCCATCTTATCCCATGTGATTTTATTTTCTCTGTGCTTCCTCCGTCTACAAAAGAACATATATAATTCTCTATTTTTCAAGAGTCAAACAATTTAAACTTTAACTTAAAGACATTCATGATATAAAATATGTACTGTTAAATTAATTACGAGATATAGATACAAATGTGGCTAGCTTACTTAGGACATGTACAACTCACAGATAGCAGGTTGTCTTTAAGTTTTTGAAATCTACATACAAACAGCTAAATAGACAGGTCATACAATGGGTTGTCTATTTATCTGTCTATAAGTTATTTAATGTATATGTAAATTTACGATTAACTATGAATATGATCCTTGTATATTAGGGTGTTGCTAGTTGAGTTAAGTATGAGTATAATATTTTTTAGACTAGTACGTAATTCTTGCAACATGACCAAACCTAAATATTTTAGACAAACAATTAATATAAATAGTGTATTAATATACTTATAAAAATATCACACTGTACGAGTAACATATCTTTTATCACTTATAGAATATAGTCTTATCAAAAGAAACCTAAATAAATTTGAATAATGATTTTCGGATTGATTTTGATTCTAAATAGATTTTATAACGTGAGCTGATGTGTACGTTCTCTATATGAGAGAAGACGCTAATGTGTATAGTACATGCTAGTACGGTTTTCATCTGTCATAGCATCCCTCTTCGCCGGATCGTTTACATGCTAGTACGGTTTTCATCTGTCATAGCATCCCTCTTCGCCTGATTGTTTTGGTGACTGATAAGCTGATTGATATTGTTTTTTTGCTGCAGATAAGTCGACTTATCTGATAAGTTAAGCGAACAGGACAAAACTTGCATGTTTCTATAAAAAAAAAGCTTGCGGGTGGATTTGTGGGAGCACGGCCGAAACCGTGGACTCCCCAGCCTTGCCTCGGCTATTACGCGTGAAGGTCTTTTTTATAAATATTCTGCCATGGAGATGGCTTATTAATTATCGTTGTACGTGTCCTTAGGATTTTTTTAAAGCCATTTTAGACAATATTTAAATTAAACATTGGAATATAAATTATTAATAACTTTTAAGTTAGTAAGATTGTAAATGTAAAAATTATATGAATAGATTTATTTTAAAAAATATTATCATAAAATATACAATTATTATTATTTTATAATTTTTTTTTATAAAAATAAGATGTTAAAACTATGTTTGGGAGACTGTGTTACTATTTTATACTATTTTAAATGACTTCTGAATTTGATAACTAGGTACTGCTCCGTACTCTAGTGTGTCTGGGAGCGGCGGCGGCGTGCACGCCAACGCGATAGGGGAACGCTGTCGCCGGCGTCGGTGGAACGCGTGCATCCAGCAGCTCCCTGGACCACGGCGCGGTGGGGCGGTCGTCGGCGCTGGGTGGCCGCGTGCTATGCCGACATGCCGTCGATCGACGATGTTGTGGTTCCCGTGGAGTGCCAAGACACGAAGCCGCCGCACAAAAGCCTGGTCAACTGGCCATCATCGTATCATCATCATCCAGGCCACAACAATATAATTGGCCACGCGGTGGTAGAAGTATTAAGGCACTCACAATGCTCACAATGCAAAACTCTATCATAGAGTCCAAGACTATTTATTACCATTTATTTATGATATTTTGCTGATGTGACAGTATATTTATTAAAGAGAGATGATAAAAAAAACAAGACTTCAAATCTTATTTAGACTCCAAGTCCACAATATTCGAGGTAATAAATAGTTTTAGACTCTATGATAGAGTCTGTATTGTGAGTGCCCTTATTATTATTAACAGAGACGGCGTGCAACATGTGCGATGACACAGGGCCTCCAATTTCCATAGGTCTCCAAATATATATGTTACTCATAATAGTTATGCTGCTATGCACAGCAGCGTCGGTCCAATAGCAACGCTCATTAGCAAGCCTACTACTCTATTAGCCCAATAGAAAATGGTTTTCTGGTTAGCAGCACGGACGTTGTCTCCCGATTGTTGTGATCCTAATTTCCAAATCTGATGCCCTATAAGTCTCATATTGCGAACGTAACGAACTGACAACCTTAACGACACAATTCATATAAAGATTATGCAATACAAATACCATTCTTGATATATCTTTATTGTAATGAACTGCATTATATCGCACAAACTTATTTTAGTCTTATTTTTTCTAGGTCAATAGGTCTTATTTTTTACTTTCGTACAAGACTTCCAATTTCCAAGGGACGGCGCTTATTATTATTTACAAAAATAGATTCACGTTTACTAGATATTCATCTAGTTTTATATAAATTTGGGTATATATATATAGAAATACAAGCAGAAAGGAGAGGATAAAGGATTTCCCCTATATTTTCCCTAATACAAAATAAAAATATAAAGATGTAAAAATAGTCATGGATTGTTCAACCTCCCTAACCGGCCCCGACCCTCCGCCTCGCCGTCGCCGCCCCCGGCTGCTCGCCTCGCCGTGCTCAGAAGCGTGAAAGGCCACCGAGGGAGCGAGCGAGCGCCCGGTAAATCAACTATTTATCTCTCTTATCTCCGTGTTGCTCTTTCATGAAGTTTCAAGTTTGTTGTGGTGCCGTGATTTGGATTCAATAGCTGGGAGTTCATGTTGATAAAAAGGCACTTAAAATGATGCCTCTATGACTATACCTGAATGTGTGTTTCCTTTCTAATTATGTGTTAATCTAGCCATTTAGCTGCACTATTAATGGAAACCCAAGATGCTTATTTAGTCTCTCATTGCCGACCACCACACGTCCTCATTGCCGAGTTGATCACAAGCAGCAAAAAACAGCTCCGGCTTCACATGGTGAACAACATCCAAACACTATCACATCCGATATCTTCGACAAGGTCATGTACCAAGTCTCACCTTGTGCCGTCATTTAGTCCCCTCTATAACAACTTGGCCTAGCATGGCACGGACGAGTCCCCAAGCAATGCAAACAGTGGAAAGAAGCATTATGTAGTGATCTGCCCTGACATGGCTGGTCCGTCGAGCCCACTGAGATCCACCAGTGCCTTGACGACAAGGTCGGACAGCGGAGCTTTGAAGAGGTGGATGTAGCGTAGCAAGGTTATATCCATATTTTCGCTTTCTTCCTGTGTGACGCCCAACCGCTTCATGCGCACTTGCCTTGCTCTGCTCTGCACATCACCACCTCTGAAATTCTTAGCCTGTCAGCATTGCTGTCAAGCTTATACTGAACCATTTCATGGCCAACTAACTAAGACGCGTGGTCACCACAATCCGATGCCTGCGTGCATGCAAAGCTGTAACGGAAACATGCTAACTGACTACAACACATAGGAGTATCTATCATATCCTATCAAATCTCCTCCTACTCCTAGTGTGCTTTCTGTACATGATGAACACCAAGTTTGGAACGTAGTTCACAGAGACGTTCGTCCCAACGCTTTGGTGCAGACGTCCGCCAACTGCTCCAGCGTCCCAATGGACTCAAGATGAACCCGGTTCTCCTCGACACATTCACGAATATAATGAAATTTCACATCTATGTGACTATGTGCTTACTTCGGTCGTGGAACACTGGATTCACAATCCGATGCCTGCGCGCACGCAAAGCTAACTGACTATACAACACATATATAGGAGTATCTATCCTATCAGCTGCTTCTACTTCCTAGCAAAGCTAACTGACTATACAACACATATATAGGAGTATCTATCCTATCAGCTGCTTCTACTTCCTAGCATGAGTTTCATCGTAGGTTGTTTGTACAGCATGTAAATATAGTGATGTCTGTCCAGATAGGTCAAAAAGATAATAGTAACATTTTTTTTGGAAAGGGTCAAAAAGGAAGCTTGGTGATTTCAAAGCAGTGAGATAAGTCAAATCCACGCGCACTGAATCACTGATGATGGCAGGGGTTATTTTGGTGTCGATGGTCATTGAAAAATGTATGGCTTCCTAAAGTTATAACGATCTGTACACTACTAAACGAATGTGTGAGTATTGTTTCTGAATAATCAATGTTGGAAACATTAGCTAACATATGGAGTTATGCATGGATACGAAGCATTTTGTAACTAAAAAACAAATGAATGAAATATGGAACTTTTGGATGAAAGCACGTTGTTGTTATTTCTTCGTATAATTCTCTTCACAACTGTGTGATGCTAAACCATCAGGGTGCTTTATGTATTGATTCATCAGAATGTCACACTATTTGCTTGTGTACCATTTATATCTCCAAATAAATTCAGTAAAAAACTAGATTTAAAAATCTTTCTGATAATACTTACTATGAAACATAACTCAGGACCAGGCCTGGCCACATACCAACATTCAGTGAGAATCAGTAGTAGTGCAAGGAGCGCTAAGCTTATTATTCAGTACGTAGTACTACTCCACTCACACCAACCCATCCTGCTAACACAGCACTACTCCATGACTCCATCATCAACTGAACTGACGATCCCAGCCCCAAACAAGTAGTACTAGTAGAAGAGAGATAACCCTTGTAGATTTGGTAGCAGCAGTAGACACATACTAGATCCACGCACAAGCCAGTCTACAAGGCCGACCATGCATGACCTTCATTCATCGTCCCCTACAGGGCGAAAGCCGCGGCGCCACCGGCTGTGCGGAGCATGTGGAAATAGAGCTGGGGATTAGCGAGGAACGCGGCGCGGGAGATGAGGAACCCCGCGGCGCCAGGCGCCTTCATGGTGGCGGCAGCGGCGGCCGGGACAACGGCCGTGGGCCACAGGAAGTAGGCGCCGACGGCGCCCCCGACGACCATCGCCGCGGTCTTCACGGCCCCGTCGCGGGTGGACACCATGTCCGCGGCGTGACGCGTCAACGAGCTCAGACCCGCCACCGCGGCGCCGGCCACCGGCTTGGCCAGCGAGACGGTCGAGGCTAGGCCCGACACCGCGGCGCCGGCAGCTGGCTTGGCCAGCGAGATGGTCCAGGCTAGGCCCGACACCGCAGCACCGGCCACCGGCTTGGCCAGCGAGACGGTCGAGGCCGCGGCTGTCGCCGCCCCTCCGATGAGGTCGCGTGGGTACATCGCAGCGCAGCAGCTCCGCTGATGGTTCTCGGTGGTGGTGGTGGTGGTGGTGGTGGTGGATGTCTGGTGGCTAGTGTAGAGGTGTAGTGAGCGATACGAATCCGAAGGGAAAGGTGGCGGCCACGGGTGCGCGTGCGCCGCTGATCGAAAACTTAAAGCCACCTTCTCGTCTCCGGAGTAGTAAACGCTCGCGACTTTCCAACGCCCGCGCACTCCTCCCTTGGCCTGCAGCTGTCGCCATGACGCAGGCATGCACGGCCCGGTGGAGACGGTGCATGCTGCAGCTTGCATGTGCGTACTTGCTTGGTTTTGTGTCACTGTTTCTAACACTATTTTTTTTAAGCTGAAACTTGAAACTCCCAATGAAATGTCCATTGAGACAGGATAGTTTCATTACACTACTTTATAGGCTTATTGTATCATTTAATTCTTATGTGATATGAGATCAAGTATGCAAGATAAACTCCGTAGCTGCTGTTATGTTCTAACGCACTTCTGCATACTATCAATGGAACTCATTCATGCAGGCACATGCCAACAAACTCCAAATATAATATATTAATTGATAATACTACTCATAAACGCACACGCATATAAAAACATTACATATATATTAAAACGATTACACATTCTATGTCAAACACAACAATGACTTCATTCCAAAATGTATCACCTTTCTGATCATTCCCCTTAATTGGGTTTTTAGAAGCATTCAACCAAACACTTGCCTACCAAATAAAAAATAAGAAAATATGAACATGTCTGTAGAAAACCAAACACTGGCCAACAAAAATTACTAAGAACAATCATTACCGGTCTCTCTTCCTCTTCATGTGTCCAATACCTTTTCTTTGCTGTCCTATTTGTATCATTGGTGTCGTCTTCTTCAATTTCAATGTACACCGAAGTGCCTTGTTTCATAGCTTCAGGTGTTGGTGTCCCATAGGCACTTGGTGGCCGTGGAGGTATCGTGTTGAAGGACATAGTCTGACCAACAAAATGAAAATTTTGTCCTTGTACTATAGGTTGTTGAATCATATTTAGAAAACCATCTGGTGGACACATCCTGAAATTTGTACATAATCAAACTGCATGAAAATCAAACTGCCTTCTACTAAATATTTTTCAGACATTGGATATTTGGCAGATTAACCAAGTGGACCACAGACATGCTATCAGATAGTGAGTCATGGCAATAAATTTAGACAATGTACTTGTAGGGTCGAGATGGCGGACTAGAGGGGGGTGAATAGTCTTTTCTAAAACTTAAGTACAACGGCTAACCGAAACAAATGCGGAATTAAAACTATCAGTCTAGCCAAGACTACACCCCTCTATCTATAACTTTAGCACCTAGCAAAGTATACTAATTGGGCTCACTAAGGTGCAAAGCTAGGAAGCTCACCTAAACAAGTCTAAATTGCAAGGTCACACAAACCTAAGCAACTAGTACTCTAAGCACAAAGGGAGCTCCTACACATACTAGTAAGCAAAGCACAAAGCACCTAAGCTCACTAGCAATGCTCTCTAGCAAGACTACACAAGTCAACTAGAGAGCTCAACTTACTTAGCTACACAAACTAAGCAATGTGACTTACAAGGCTACACAAGCCAATAAGCCACTCAAGAGCAACTAGGCAAGCTACACAAGCTAAACTAGTTACAAGAGCAACAACTAATCACTAGCACAAGTATGAATAAGTAAATACAAGCTAGTGATTTAGAGAATGCAAACCACCGAGAAGATGTATAAGGTTGACACAGTGATTTTTCTCCCGAGGTTCACTTGGTCGCCACCAAGCTAGTTCCCGTTGTATCGGCTCACTCACTTGGAGGTTTACGACTTTTTACAGGCCTCACTCGCCTAACCCCCTCAAGGGTTGCCGGCTAACCAACACAAGATGAGGGCACTCAACGATACCTTCAACTAGAGTTGCTCTTCGCGATCTCCCGCGGGCAAGCACAATGCCCCTCACAAAGCACTTCTCCGGAGCGCCGCACAAGCTTCTCGCGGGCTTCGACGGAGCCACAACCACCAAGCCGTCTAGGAGGTGGCAACCTCCAAGAGTAACAAGCACCACCGACTTGCAACACGATCACCTAGTGCCACAGGAAGCAATCTCTCAAAGCAACGCACTAGAGATCACTCACTCACAATCGAATCACACTAAAGCTTGCACAAGGGAGTTAGAGGGCTCCTTCACCAAGCACACTAGAGGCAACACATGTTCAAGGTGCTCAACTAGCCCAAGAGGCCGGCCAAGGGCTATAAATAGCCACACCACCGAAACTAGCCGTTTTGCCCCATCACTGGGCTTCCTGCGCAGGCTCCAGACGCACTATCAAAGGGGGTCCGGACCATGCCGCATGCGTCCGGACCCTTCTTCCCGTTTGAAAGAGCTGTTACTGCGCTCGCCTCGCGCTGACACGCGTCTCCGGACGTGTTCGGATCCCAGTCCGGACCAACGCGCACCTGCGTCCAGACTCAGAGTACAAACTCGTCCGGACAGCGTCCGGACACGCTTCTGCGTCCGGTCCTTCTCACCGATCAACACAGAGAGCACAAGTCCTTCGGACGCAAGTCCGGAGACCCTGTCCGGACCAACAACAGCGTCTGGTGCTCTTGTTCCCGACCAGGCACGCCTAGGGTTGGCTTTCGGACGCATCTCCGATGGTCCGGACACAGCTCGCCCTAGCGTCCGGACCTGCGTCCGGAGCTCTTTCCCGAGCCAAACCGAGCTGCCTCTTCTTCCTTTGCTTTTAATGTGTCAACACAAGTGTAATCACCACCTTGTGCATGTGTGTTAGCATTTTCACACTCATTTTTAAAGCATTTTCACTTGCTCTCACCGCGCCACTCGATCCTAATGCATCGCAAAGTTAGATCGCTCCAAGTGGCACTAGATAACCGATATGCAAACAAGTTTGCTCCTCTTGATAGTACGGCTATCTATCCTAAACCCGGTCATATACTTCTCTTCACACCAATGACCGGTGAAATAAAATGCCCTACAAATTATACCTTTGCCTTGCGCATTCCATTCCATCTCCTCCAATGTTGATGCAACACATGCACCAACCTATCACCAAATGATATGATCCACTTCATATCATCACGTGACCGTGTTGGTTCATCGATGTTGACCTCACTTGCTCTTCACCGTTGCGTCGATCCATCGGCGCCAAGCATCACCCGCTTGCCCTTCACACTTGCAACCGGTCCATCAAGCCAAACCTCATCTTGATCTTCTCCACCTTGATCACATGACTCCATGTCATGTCTCATGTGCAATAAGCTCCTTCATCACACAATCACATGTGAACTAATCTCCTGTGTATATATCACTTAAACACATATTAGTTCACCTAAGTTGTCACTCAATTACCAAAATCACACAAGGACCTTTCAATCTCCCCCTTTTTGGTAATTGATGACAACTCTACAAAGATATGAAATTAAGATCATTTTTGGACATTATGCCATTTATCCAACATTTAAGCTCTATGCCAAGAATTTAGATAAATGCCACAAAATTCAACTTGGTAGTGTTAGCTCCCCCTACATGTGTGCTCACAAAGGTTTGAATTAAGCTTTGCACACATGCATGAATAGACATTGTGGGAGTGCTAGCACTACTAAGTGATGCTAAGGGATATAGGATAAACCTTTGAAGATACCCATTGTAATTGCACTTTAAAGTTCATCCTTAGCACCATGGTTAGCTAGATACCACAAAACAACACTAGAAACCCCGTGAGATCCATATTAGAAGCAAGGTTTCTAGATACCACGAGTAGGAACAAAATATCTAGCTTACCATCCTATGCATGCTAGTTTATCAATTCACATTCAAATCCTATAACTAGCATACACCACACAAGCATGCATATAAAGATAAAACTTATGCAATATGCAAGCAAGCACATGAATATGCACATGTCAAATGCAATCAATCAAGTTCATGAGCTTGCCCCCCCTACTTGTATGCATCACTTAGTCCAAGACTTTGATCCTTTCAATCTTGTTCCTTTGTTCATGTCCATGTCTCTTTCCCTCTTAGTGCATTTCCATCCATATATTCA
The DNA here is from genome assembly GCA_022036555.1 of Microstegium vimineum. Classification (NCBI taxonomy): domain Eukaryota; kingdom Viridiplantae; phylum Streptophyta; class Magnoliopsida; order Poales; family Poaceae; genus Microstegium; species Microstegium vimineum. Next base: position 49,263,125 of record CM039127.1, on the reverse strand, counting down.
TATGTTTGCACTAATCTCTCCCCCTTTGTCATCAATTTCCATGAAAGGTAACACTTCTCTATTGATGCAAAGGTTGCACTAGGGTAGATGGTTGATACTTTTTGATGGACACCGACATATATGTATTGAATGACTCTTCATATAAGATTATTGACCATTATACCATTGAGTAGGGCAACTCCCCTTTGGTCAAAGTAATTGTCATCCAAATGAGCTTTTCAAGCAAGAGAACTCTTGATTTGATCACTTAAAGTTGAGGATCACTTGTTAACTTGTAGGATATCACTTGTGACATACCACGTGTAGGATTGCTTGAATGAAGACACATGTGGGCTATCACAAGTATGCTTAGAACTAGACATCTTTTGCAAGTACCAATATGAAAGTTGATACTATTTGAAAGATTAACATAAGTCTAGATACTATTTGTAAGTTGCATCTTGATATCCATTTGCATTGTTGTATTGTGCTTGAACTAGATTCTTCTTGAGCTTCTATGTTGACTTGAACTAAGATGTATAGCATAAGCTTCCAAGTCCGGTTTAAACCCTCTCTAAGCTTGTTCACAAGCATTGAGCGGTTATCTTATAGAGGGTGTACTTGTCACTTAATTGCAATCGAAAATAGATCAAGTAATTGGGTTTACTAGCTCATGAACAAACTCATATACTACCACTAGATTCAAACAACTCAATCAAGTTATAGTGGTAGGCTATAAGCATAAAATTCATTTGATTTTCAATGAATGATCACTATGTATGACTATATGCACTAAACATGTCCTAAGCAATAATGTATGCATATGTCAAACAATTTCACCTTTGCTATGTTGGAGTAGAGGATAGTCATATCAAATTCATCTCCAATTAGCAATGTGAATTCCAATTAGGAGCATGGTGAAAACCAATGAATACCAATATGAATTCCATTCTTCACCCATATGATTTGAGTCCCACTAATGATCAAGTGCACTTTCTTGTTGCGGTTAACTTGCTTCTTTCTTGATCTTTACTTGCATGAGAGAGTGCCAAATGATATACCACTTATAGAAGATGATACTACTTGAATGTCATGATACCACTTTGAATGTAAGTTCATGCATCTCTCTCTTTGGGTGTTGCTTGCTTTCTTTTGGTCAATCCTTTTGATAGCTTCAACCAAGCATCCAAATGATCCCTAGATCACCACTTCCATGTTAGTCTTCCAAGTACCACACTTGGTTTCACCTATAGAACGGCGGCAAGCCCCTACACTTAGGGAGAAGTGACCTTTCTCTAAGAACCATCCTTCGACTCACTTGAATAGACTTTATTTGATTGAACCAATTGTTGAACTCTTCTTGATGAATAACTATGAATCCATTATGAGCTCAAACTTATCTTGCTTAAGTCATTTTCTTTCTATCCATTGATATCCAATCATCACTAGGATCTAAGCTTCATCTTCTCTTTGAGTTTGATCTTGATCTTCAATCTTGAGTACCAAAAGTGTGCCAAATATATTCCACAATCAAATGACCTTGTACTCATTGCTTGTCATGCCTCTAGCTCAAACCAAAATCAAACATAGGTGCCTCAATCACTTGTACACATGATTCCAACATGAGGACCTTTCAATCTAAGTGACTCTAGATCAATCCAATAAATGTCACTTTTCTGGCAGATTCTGTACTCTTCATAGAATATATCATAAATCCCAAAGTACATCTACAATGACCATGAAATTTGGTGGAGATGTGCTTCACTAAGTCATCTAGCAGATATAAAAATTTGAGTCTCATTGGACTTCTATATTACTACCAGATTTCACATCTTCCCACCTAGCTCAGATTTTGAATATTGACAAGAGTTGACAAATTGAGCTATGCTTCTTCAAATTGAATCAAATTTGAAATCAACTTGTTTGAACACTCTCAAGAGACATATATCCATTAAATCCACTTACTAAGAGTAGTCTCTAGATCACATCCATTCAAATCAACCCAAACTTGATCACTAAGCATTTAAAGCATCTTATAGCAAGCAACTAGTGCATTCATATGTATCCAATTCAATCAACTCATATGCACTAAGTGTATATCCAATTCAAGCATCTTATACACACCCAAATGAACTTGATCAACAAGAAATATACCTTAGTAGATCATGATCAATCCATTAGCAAGCTTTAACTTGATAATTTGCAAGTCTTCAATTCATCCAATCAACCACCACAACTTGATCATGTACTTGTATGTTGTAGCACTTGGACTTCATCTTTTTGACTTGGCATTGGTATGAGATATACATTAAGCTCTACTACTTGACTCAATCATATGATGGATTAGATGCAATCACTTGAATCAAGTCTCCAATGCCAATGGTACCTACACACATTCATCCACTTGTTGATGGTACCCAAACTAGTTTGGGTCCTCTCAAGTTAGGAGCAACATACTTAGGCAGTACCTTAGTATGAATAGCGGGATATTTTGCAATAGCAACCAAAGAGGTACCATTACTATCCTTTCTAAGCATATGATCATCAACAATTGAAATTGACTTAGAAGTCATACCTAGGGGACATGAATTAGCCATGTGTCCCCTTTCCCGACATGAGTAGCAAACTCTCTTTGATTGAGCCTTTTCTTATTTGCTCAAATGTTGCTTCTCATTGCCTTGCCTTTTCTCTTTTGCTTGATTCTTCATTTCAAGCTTGGTAGAACACTTCGAGGCAAAGTGTCCCATATCTTCACATTTGTAGCACTTGATGTGAGCCAAATGATTCTTCTCTTGATCTTTGTTCATCATCATCTTGTTGGCACCATGAATATGAGTTGGATGCCATGATCTTGCTTTGCCACCTCTTCTTGTTTTCTTCTTCTTTGTCATCCCCGAATCACCATCTTGATGGTTGATCTTGTATTGCACTTGGGGCTTGACTTGTGGCTTAGCTTGAGCATTGTTGGTTGGGCATACATTTGCAAGATGTCCCATCCCATGGCATTTTAAGCACATGAAATGAGATAGCTTCTTTTGGTCTTGCTTCTTCACTTCCTTGCCCTTGCTCTTGTGGAAACCAATTCCACTCTTGTCACCATAGCTTCTCTTGTTTGTCAACTGAAAGGATCAAGATGCCCAAGAGGGGGGGGGTGAATTGGGCTTGTTTTAAATTTCAAAAGCAAATATGAAAACCTATCAAATGCCAATCACCCCCTAGTGCCTACGAACCGTGTGTCCTAACTAGAAAGCGGTAGTAGTTCATGGAAATTAAGAGCAACCTAAGCAATTCTAGTAGGTAAGATATAAACAAGACGGAATGTAATGCGGAAATGTAAAGAGCTAGGGAAAAGAGATTCTCAGTGACGCAGCGATTTTTCCCGAGGTATCGAGGTATCGACACACCCCCCTAGTCCTCGTTGGAGCACCTCGCAAGGTATCGCTCCCCCTCTACCCGCGCAAGGGTAGAGTGCTCTCTACGGGCTGATTCTTCGCCACTCCGGCTCGGTGAATCGCCCACAACCGATCATAGAAGCTTGGAGAAGAGTCGCCGACAATCTTCCAGCGATCACTTCCTCCGAACACCACCAAACCGTCTAGGTGCTGTCGAACACCAAGAGTAACAAGCACAAGACCTTCACTTGACCAACTCAAGGCTAGGAAGGTGGATGGATGCACACAAGTCACTCCTATCACTCTAGGAGGGAAGAACAAGATGAACTCTCTCTAATCTCTCCCTCACTAGCCTCTTGACTCTCCAAAGGATTTCTCAAGGTGTCACCAGCTGAAACAAAGGCCAAGAGAGGTCCTAAGGATGAAGGGGGCAACTATAAATAGTCCCCACCTCCAAATCTAGCCGTTTTTTACTTTTTCCTCTCTCTGCGAAGCCACCGGACTAGTCCGGAGCTTACACCACCGGACCATGCACACTGGTCCGGAGCTCACTCTGAGTTCCAACTCAGGCACCGTCGGACAACTCTGCTTGGTCCGACGCCCTGGTCCGACGCACTGGTCCGAAGCCAGGGTGCTCTCTGAGTGAAAAACTTCTTCTCTTTTTTGAACCACCGGACCACTCTCCTTGGTCCGGAGCCCTGGTTCGACGCTCTGGTGCGGAGCCAGGGGGCTCACTGAGTGAAACCAACCTCCTGTCTTGAGGCGTCGGACTAGCCGTCGGACTTGTCCGGAGCCTTCTTTCTTTCTAACACAAGCCATCGGACCACTCTCCTATGGTCCGACACTTTCCAGATAGGTGGTCCGGAGCTCCTCGAGCTGAGATATTGCCTAAGTCAGGGACCGTCGAACCACTCTCCTATGGTCCGACGCCTACTTGGCAGACTGGTCCGGAGCCTCTTTCTCCCCCTATTTCAACTGTTTTCGCTGGGATTTCTCAAGGGATTTTGCTCCTACCATTTCTAGGGTTAACCAAGGGCTGAAAGCAAGGTATCTAGGACTAGTTATGACAAGTGTGCATATACCCACTCTCCTAAACTATCCTAGGTCAAGCTACTAATCTCATACCACCCTTTATAGTACGGTCAAAGGAAAAACAAAAACCCTAGCTATACTTAGTGCCCTTCTCAACCTTATGGCACTAAGAACTAGCCTAGTCTTCGACTTGTATCATCATCCTTTGCAACCGAAATGATTTCCATCTTGGGGGCATGAATATCCATTAAGCCCATTCAAATTGCATCACTAATGACCTAACACAAATGACTTTGCCTCTGCAAAACACATGTTAGTCATAGTGATCTAGTATTGTCGTTAATCGCCTAAACACAAGGGTCCATGATTCTTCAATCTCCCCCTTTTAGGTGATTGACGACAATACAAGCTCGAGTAGAGAATAATGAGTGAATTTTGATAAGAGAAAACATGACTTGACATGATATAGGCATGGGTTAGTGATAAGAAAGACAAAAACATGTCTAACCATTCAAGCCATGACAAGCACAATAGATATGAATTGAGCATAGTACTTGATTTCATAAAGAATATGCTATAGCCAAAAGATCAGAGATAAGCGCGGAAGCAAAATAGCATAAATGAGTGACATGATATATAAAGATGAATGTCCACACATGTCACACAACCATCAAGTCTCAAACATCACACATATCATACAATGCATAAAGACGGTAAACGTGATGCATGATGCGATAGAGTTAATTACACATCAAAAGAACGAGTCCTACTAGCTCCATCTGAAGCTAGTCTATCTACTCGACTCTCCCTCTCCCCCTTTGGCATCGAAGCACCAAAACTAGGTGTCTGGAGGCGGAGTGGAAGCAGCCATGGAGCGGTCGAGCACCCTGAAAGCTGCCAAATATGTCTCATCATCTGAGTCCTCCCCCTGAGTATCTGACGCTGGAAGTGAAGCGGTCTGGAGGTCGGAAGCTGACAGTAGCAGTAGGATCAGAGACCGGTGCTAGTGGCGCTGCGGTGTCCGGTTGTGCCTCATGCACGGACTCGTCTGGAGTCTGAAGAACCGGAGACTGCGGAGGTTGTACTGGAGTGGAAGTGACCACTGTGGCATCGGTAGCAACTGCAGCTGTGGGTGGAGTAGACACGGCTGGAGCCCGACTGTCGTGTGTAGCCTCTGAGGAAGCTACTGAGGAACGGTGCTGATCAGCTGTCGGTGCAACAAGCTCTGCCTCAACCTCTGCTGCTATCTGTGGACCAGTGGGGGACGACTACCCTGTAATGTTGTTGAACGACGCAGAAAGATCTCTGGCAGTAGCACCCATAGTAACAGTATGCGGCGTGAAACCAGTAGTGAGAGGGGTGAACTGCTGAGTCGGGCCGAAGGTGTCCAACCACTGTGTCACCTGAGTCGCTGGTGACTGGAACGGGGTGGTCAATCTGGCACCCTGAAGTCCACTGGACTGTACGGCTGGGGTGGGAGTGACTGTCTGACCGGCAGAACTCGTAGGTGCCACTGAAGGGCCAACTGAGGGGCCAACTGAGAACTGAGGTCCTCCTAGCTGCCCAACTGACTGAGAGGCTGTGAGGTACTCATCATCTGTATCTGAGGGGCAACTGGAAACTCAAGAGGAGGGGCGCCAGTCCACTTCATCATGTGGTCCATAAAGGCCATGTTCTACTGCTGAAGCCGTTGAGACTGTAGCTGGAGGCGCTGTGACTCTAACTGCATGGCTAGCATCTGTCTCTGCATCTCAAAGTGGCGCTCCTCAGACTGCCTCTGCATCTCATCCTGTCGCTGTTGAACCTGAGTGACTGCAGTGACTAGGGAGCTCTGCTGCTCATTAAGACGGTCAAGGATCTTCAGCATCATAGTCTCTGTGGCAGAGCCAGAGCCGCCAGCCTCAGTGTTGTCAGCCCGTGGGGGCATAGGTGGAACTGGCTGGAAGTCGGCGTCTGAGCTATCTGAAGTAGTGTCCTCAAGAGTCACATCAGCTCCAGTATCTAGTCCATGGAGCTCCTGCTGCTCAACACCCGTATAGCCTCATCCTGAGCATCAACATCAGCTCTGTCAGCTAGAGCAGTCCTCTCCCTGACAAGACGAAGGACCCGGTTCCCAAACCGGCTGTCAAACGAACCAAGGACTCTGTAGGCCGGGAAAGAAGTCGGTGACTGATCCAGCAGGGCGCGGAGTCCAGGGTTGGCTCCCTTAAGCTCAATAGCTATGATCGATGAAATCCAATGAGCATAGGGAAACTGACGTCGTGCCCTCATACCATCTTCTATCACGTCCTCAATCTCTGACACAAAAAAATCGGCGACGTCGAACGGTGTCTGAGAGACGAGTGCCTGAAGGAGTAGCTGCTGCATGTTGGTCAATCCTTCCTTGTAACCCGTGCGAGGCAGCAAGGTACGACGTAGGACCTCGTTCAACCGGTGAACGGTGGGTCGGAGCTCTGCTGGGCTACGACGGGAGCCCTCTGAGAAAGGTGGCTTGAAGAGAGGAGCCACCTCCTGAACTGACAGTGTACAAGCACCTCGAGCTCGGCGAGGCACAGAAGCTCCTCTGTAGCAATCATAATGTAGATCAAGCTCGCCACCTGTCTGACGGAGGTGAAAGATCTCTCTGAGCCTAGTCAAATATAGCCTGTATCGCTCTCCTCTGAAGGTATACTATAGGAACTTGTGCTCTGGATCAACCCACACCGAGGCATAGAACTCTCTGACCCATCTCTCAATATAGTTTTTGGAGCGGCCAAGTAAATCGGCGAGTCCCGGAAGGTAAGTGATAAACGGTCTGATCTCCTCACCAGCCAACTCAACTATGCTCTCTAAGGAGCAAACCCTGTGAGGTCGGATCTGAATGCTGGTAAGCTGAGCTGCTCTATAGAAATCCTCCATGAGAGGTGTGTGCCATCCTGGTGAGGCTCTGGGGTCACGCTGATCCGGGCACCACTTCTCAAGAGCGACGAACCGTAGCTTCTTCACCTGCTTGGCTGTGAGATTCCTCAGATCGAGGTGAACAGAAGCTGAAGCTGCTGTGGGAGCTGTTGACTAAGGTGACTGAGCTGACTGGGAACGAGTAGATCGCCCCCAGGAACGAGGTGCCAACGGTGTCCCAAGAGCTTCAGTGACAAGCTCTGGCTCCTCTGGAGTGTCCTCTGTCTGTGACCCAGTAGGAGGAGTAGAAGGTAGATCCCACGGAGGGGTGCCAAGTCTCACTGTGCCTCGGCGACCGCCTCGCTTTGCACGGTCGGCTGCATCTGCCACTGCTTCGGCTTTCTCAGCCTCTGTGAGCTTTCGTTTCTTTTTCTTTGGCTTTTCAACAACCTGCTTCTTTCCCTTGTCCCTGGAAGGACGTGGAGGAGGAGGCGTGTCATCACCTGACCCAGTAACACGAGCACGAGAGCTGCGAGTCATCACTGATCAAACAAAGAAACACTGCCCACTGACAAACACAAGAGCCACTGCCAACTGTCAGAACCACTGATCTCTGTCACAATCAACTGCCAACTGATCAATCAAAGCACAACTGACAGAGGGGCCTGCAAGCCACTAGACTGAACCTCCTGAGGCTTTGCCTCAATCCTTACTTGCGAGCTTTGCCCCGAATTAAAACTGCCACTGATTGCTGCTAGAGAATTCGTATAGAAGCAAGCATCTAGATAAGTGATAGAATGAAATCTGACATGATACCTGAGGTAAGAGAGCACGTCTAATCAGAGCAATTCAAGTACCAAACCATACTTCGAAAGAGATTTGCCAGCTGTGAATTACAATTAGCAATTGATTTAGAGAATTGAATCGAATATGGATTTTCAAGGAAATACCATAGGACATGACTCTATCTATGACTCGACAAAACGCGATGTCGTAGATCGAAACCATACCCTAGCGAGAAGTGGTGAAGTCGACGACGACGAATCGAATTCGGGCGAGGATCGTGACGTCGAAAACCAACCCTAGGGTTAGGGCAAACCCTAAGGAGGAAAGGCCTCTTTGCAATGCCAATGCCAAGGGAAACCCTAGGGGTGCACTAGCAGGGCAGGGAGGAGGCTCGGAGCTTGGTCGTGGAGCTGGACCGCCGGCGAGGAGGATCCTCAGCGGCGAGGTCGGAGGGTGGTGGTGGCGCACCGAGAGAGGCCCACCGGCGGCGCGAATGGCGCAAGGGAGCTGGCGGCGAAGCTGCGGCGATGGAGGAGCGGCGGCGTACGGACGGCGGATGAAACAGGCACCGAAGAAACAGAGCCGCACGTGGGGGGTTATCCGCAAAAAATGAAAGCGTCGGACTACTCGACTTAGTCCGGAGGCTGGTCCGATGGTACCAGAGAAAGAAAAACAGTGAGCACCCGACCACCGGACCAAGGCGTCGGACTATGCACCAGACTGGTCTGACGGTGCATAGATATAACTGACAGAGGCACCAGACGACTTGCCAATGGTCCGGAGGAGCGTCAGACGGTGGTCCGACGGATTTTGTGGCTGGAGAAAAATTTATGCAGTGAGGGACAGGGCGTCGGACCACTGCGTCGGACCATGCAGAGTGGTCTGGAGGGTGGTCCGGTGCATAAATTTGCTCTGAATTTTCCTATTTTTCTCTCCAATATTTTCTCTTAGCCAAGTACCAACACAAAAGAGCAAAGAGGAGCACTTGTTGGACTTAACATAAGAACCATCTCTCAAACCCTCAATTTTAGAAATAGTTTGCCATAGGCTAGGATTAGTTTTCATAAGAAAATAGTTCAATAAAGCTCCAAGGGTCATCATAGGGGCACAAGAGGGGTATTAGCTGAAGCTAGAGCATTGAATTGCTCCCCCTAAGTGATGGACCTAAGGATGACCAAAAAACTTAACCGAAAAGAAACGAAGAAGCAACACTCATGCATATGCAATGCAAAATGGAATTTGAATCTAGGTTGCTTGCAAGTTTAAACCGCGGTTAAGCTTTGTCACATGCTTTGAGGGCGGTTATCTTAACCGCGTTAGCCAAGCCTATGTGCATTACCAAAATAAACATGTTATATTACATATGAATGCATGGTTCACACAAGCTCATTTTTTTAGTGAAGTTAGAGTGATCAAGCACATTTAACTCGCTGCTCAACCTACAAAAGGTTGTTTCATTGAGTGGTTTAGTGAAGATATCCGCCAATTGATCTTCGCTCTTAACTCCAACTAGTGTGATGTCTTTCCTAGCCACATGATCTCTAAGAAAGTGATGGCGAATATCTATGTGCTTGGTGCGAGAGTGTTGAACCGGGTTGTTAGCAAGCTTTACGGCGCTTTCATTATCACACAAAAGTGGAACCTCTTTTAAAAAGACGCCGTAATCAAAGAGTGTTTAGGTCATGTATAAGATTTGTGCACAACTTGCTCCCATGGCAATGTATTCCGCCTCGGCGGTTGACAGTGCCACACTGTTTTGCTTCTTTGAGGACCAAGAAACAAGTGATCTTCCTAGCATGTGGCACCCGCCAGAGGTACTCTTCCTATCAACCTTACACCCGGCGTAATCCGAATCGGAATAGCCAACTAGTTGGAAGGGAGCTCCTTTGGGATACCAAAGACCCATGCTAGGAGTGTGCCTTATGTACCTAAGGATTCTTTTAACCGCACAAAGATGCGACTCCTTAGGGCTTGCTTGAAACCTAGCACACATGCACACACTAAACATGATATCCGGCCTAGATGCGGTGAGGTAAAGTAAACTACCGATCATAGAGCGATAAAGAGTTTGGTCAATCGGTTTACCTCCCTCATCGAGATCGAGATGCCCATTAGTTGGCATTGGGGTCTTGATTGACTTGCAATCCTCCATCTTGAACTTCTTGAGTAGATCATAAGTGTACTTTTCTTGAGAGATGAAGGTCCCTTCTCTCATTTGCTTCACTTGAAAGCCAAGGAAGAAGGTTAGCTCGCCAATCATTGACATCTCGAACTCCTTGGACATCAAGTCACCAAACTCCTTGCAATGGTCTTGGTTTGTTGACCCAAATATAATGTCATCGACATATATTTGGCAAACGAAGATCTCTCCATTAAGCTTCTTGGTGAATAGTGTAGTGTCGACGATCCCGATCTTGAAGCCCTTCTTGATTAGGAAGTCCCTTAGCCTCTCATACCAAGCTCTTGGAGCTTGCTTCAATCCGTAGAGTGCCTTGGACAACCTATACACATGATTAGGCAAGTTTGGATCTTCAAACCCGGGAGGTTGTGAGACATAGACAAGTTCATTTATGAAACCATTTAAGAAAGCGCTCTTCACATCCATTTGAAAAAGTTTCATTTTGTGATGTGAAGCATACGCCAAAAGGATACGGATGGCTTCAAGTCTTGCAACCGGAGCAAAGGTCTCTCCAAAATCGAGTCCTTCTACTTGAGAGAAGCCCTTTGCCACCAATCTTGCTTTGTTCCTCACAACTACACCTTGATCATCTTGCTTGTTCCTAAACACCCACTTGGTGCCAATGATTCTTGCATCCTTTGGTTTGTCTTCAAGTGTCCACACTTGGTTTCGGGTGAAGTTATTGAGTTCTTCATGCATGGAATTCACCCAATCTGGATCCGCAAGTGCTTCTTCTACACTAGTAGGCTCAACAAAGGAAACAAACAAGTGATGTTCAACATAAGATGCAAGTCTAGAACGAGTCATCACTCCCTTTGATGGACTCCCTATGATTTGATCATGGGGGTGAGCTTGAAGGATAGATGTTGATCTTCTATTGTCTCTTGAGGAGGAGGATGCGGTGCTTCAACATTGCTTTCTTCGGCCTCGGCTTGATCTTGAGGAATATGAGTGTCTTCTTGAGCTTCCCTCACTTGATCTCCTTCATCAACTTGAGGCGTGTGGGGTAGAGAAGGATCTTGATTTGCTTCATCTTCAACTTCTTCCACCTCTTGCGGGTTGATAGCACCAATTGGCATGTTCTTCATTGCCTCCCTCAAGGGTTCATCACCTACATCAATATCCTCAAGTGCTCCTTGGGAGCCATTAGTTTCATCAAACTCCAAGTCATACGTTTCTTCAACTAAGCCGGTGGCTTTGTTAAATACACGGTATGCCTTGGATTTAAGTGAATAACCAACAAGGAAACCAATGTCACACCGCCGTTAAAATTTACCCAAGTGTTGGCGCTTCTTGTAGATGTACACCTTGCAACCAAACACCCGGAAGAATGAAATATCCGGCTTCTTCCCATTGACAAGCTCATAGGGGGTCTTCTTTAATAGCCTTTGGACGAAGAGACGGTTTGCCGCATAGCACGTGGTGTTGATTGCCTCCGCCCAAAACTTCTCCGGAGTGTTGTACTCATCAAGCATGGACCTTGCTAGAGTTATGAGCGTCTGGTTCTTCCTTTCTACGACACCATTTTGTTGTGGAGTATATGTAGCGGACACCTCATGCTTGATCCCAACTTCATCACAATAATCTTCAATCTTTGTGTTCACAAATTCGGTGCCATTGTCACTTCTAATCTTCTTGATCTTCACATCAAATTCATTTTGAGCTCTTGTAGCAAACTTCTTGAAGATGCCTTGTGTCTCTCCCTTGTCTTGAAGAAAGAACACCCAAGTGTATCGAGAGTAGTCATCCACTACCACCAAGCAATAGAGATTTCCTCCAAGACTAGCATAGGTGGTAGGGCCAAATAAATCCATGTGTAGCAACTCTAGGACTCTTGAGGTTGACATGAAAGCTTTGGTTGGATGAGTGTTTGCCACTTGCTTGCCGGCTTGACATGCACTACAAAGTTTTTCCTTCTCAAACACCATATCCTTGATTCCTCTAACCATTTCCTTCTTGACAAGCTTCTTCAAGGTTGACATGCCCACATGTGCTAATCTTCTATGCCATAGCCAACCCAAAGAATTCTTGGAGAATAGACACGCTTGCAAGTTAGCTTCATTTGAAGTGAAGTCCACTAAGTAGAGGTTGTTGTGCCGGAGCCCTTTGAATATCATTGATGAATCTTCAATCTTGGTCTCAATCACCTCATTTGGAGTGAAGAGACAATGAAACCCGAGATCACAAAGTTGACCAACCGATAGCAAGTTGAAGCTCAATGATTGTACTAGCAAGACATTTGAAATTGATTGATCTTGGGAGATAGCCACTTTGCCTAAGCCTTGAACTTTGCCCTTTGAATTATCCCCAAAAGTAATCTTGTCTTGATTTGCACAATCCTCATCAAGTGTGGTGAACATCCGGGGGTCGTCGGTCATGTGTTGAGTGCAACCACTATCAATTACCCAATGGCTCCCACCGGTCTTGTAGTTCACCTACACACAAGCAACTTGGAGTTAAGCTTGTTGTTTGGGAACCCCCTTAGTGCGGGGCCCCAATGCCTTGTCAACCAACTCCTTAGCAACCCAAAGAACCCTAGGCTTGTTCTTCATTGGTGGTCCAAGAAACACCACAAGTGGTCTACCCTTGGAATCTTTGTTGATGACATAGTGAGCATCATGAGCAAATGGCCTAGTGTGCTTGGGCAAGGTCTTGGGAAGTGGAGTCTTGCATTGAAATGAGAGATGACCAATTTGTCCACATCCAAAGCACCTCTTAGGCTTGAGCTTTGGCTTCTCTTGATTGTAGCCATTGTACTTGTTCTTGTAGTAGTTCTTGGCTTCAATCTTGACCTTGGCCTTCATCATTTGGTTTTCCTTGTACCCAATACCGGTCTTGTCATTCTTCATGACGGTGCTCATTAGAAGCTCACTTTGGAGATTATGGACCTTGGTGAACTTTTCAAGGCCACTTGTAAGCTTGGTCTTGTCATTCTTGATCTTGGAAATTTCTTCTCGAAGAGAGTTGGTCAAAGTGATAGCATCTTTGTCTTCTTCTTGAGCCAACTTGATGGTGAAGGTCTTGTTTGCCTTGAGGTTGATTAGCTCTTCCTTGAGCTTTGAGTTCTCTTCCCTCATCTTCATATAATCATCATACTTGTCGGCTTCTACAACTCTCATGCCCTTGCACTTAGCACTTTGCTCAAGAGCCACATCATCAAGCTCGATTTCACAAGAGGTAGCACTTGCACACTTAGCACACGGGTTAGTAGCAACATGTGTAAGATCTTGAGTAAGCAATTCATTTGCTACCACTAGTGTGCCATGATCACTTTTCACTTGATTGTAGTCATCTTTTAGCAAGTTAAACCTTGTGAGGAGCTCTTGGGATGACCTCTCAAGCTTATCATGTTTCTCATTGGCTTGCTTAAGAGAGGCTTTGAGCTCCCTAGTGCTAGATGTGAGAGAATTAATCTCAAGCTTCAAATCATCATTAGCATTAGACAAGTTGTCAAGCTTATCATGCAAGTTTTCTTTGATTTCAAGAAGTTTATCATTTTTACTCTTGTACTTTCTTATGATGCTAGCGTACTTGTTGCAAATTTTAATTAGCTCATCATAGGAAGGTTCTTCTTCATCGTCACTATCATCACTAGAGAGGTCATCACCATCATCCTCTTTTTGTACCTTCTTGTCACCTTTAGCCATAAGGCATAGGTGTGTAGAGGATGAGCCCGGCGATGAAGGAGGAGGTGGCGGTGGAATAGAAGAACCAATCACCAATGTGGCCACCTTCTTTTCTTCACTCTCATCATCAGAGGAGTCACTTGAATCATCAATATACGGTGAGCCAATCACCCACAATGTAAGCCTTGCCATCCTTCTTCTTCTTGTGGAAGTTGAAGTTCTTCTTCTTCTTGTATGGCTTGTCTTGCTTCTTGTCATCATCACTTGAGTCATCATTGCCGCCCTTGTTCTTCTTGAAGTTCTTGAACTTTTTGTTCTTGAACTTGTCTTTCTTCTCTTCGGGACACGCATGGGCTATATGACCAAGAGTGCCGCAATTGTAGCACTTCATTTGGGAGATTGGCTTCCTTGAAGAGCTTGTGAAGAATTTCTTCTTCTTTGAGTCAAACTTGACTCCATTCTTGTTTAGCCTCTTCAACATCTTGGCGGTCTTCTTCACCATGAGAGCGATGTTGTCTTCATCATCATCATCACTTGCACTCTCAACGACATATTGAATCTTGCACTTCTCCTTGGAAGATGCCTTGAGAGCCAAGTCCTTCTCCTCCTTCTCTTTCTTCTTGGAGGAGGATGAAATTCCATAATTGATCTTCATGTACATCTCATGAGCATTGATCTTGCCCAACACTTGTGTTGGTGTAGTTGCGGAGAGATCACCTTGATGAAGAACTGTGACGATGTGGCTATACTTGTCTATTGGTAGGACACAAAGTATCTTGCGCACCACATCGGCCGGTGTCATTTGAGAGAGCCCAAGGCCATTCAACTCCTCTACAAGCACATTCAAGCGAGAGTACATTTCATTAGCATTTTCATGAGATAGCATGGTGAAAGCATTTAACTTAGCAATGATGAGGTGATAACGCTCTTCTCTTTCACATTTAGTGCACTCGTGTAGAGCACAAATGTTTGTCCAAATCTCATGCGCGGTTTTGCAATTTCGCACACGGTTGAACACATCCTTGCAAATGCCATAGAAAAGAATGTTCTTTGCCTTAGCATTGTTCTTCTCAAAGTATGGATCCTCGGCGAACACTGATCCACCTTGGGTGGCGGCTTTGTGAATGCCGACGTCCACGGCCTCAAGGAAGGCCTTCATCCGCACTTTCCAATAAGGAAAGTCATCCCCATCGAACATGGGTGGCGGTCCATCCCCATGGGACATCTTGCTCTAGGCGGTGAAGCCTAATTTAGAGCAACAAGGCTTTGATACCAATTGAAAGGATCAAGATGCCCAAGAGGGGGGTGAATTGGGCTTGTTTTAAATTTCTAAAGCAAATATGAAAACCTATCAAATGCCAATCACCCCCTAGTGCCTACGAACCGTGTGTCCTAGCTACAAAGCGGTAGCAGTTCATGGAAATTAAGAGCAACCTAAGCAATTCTAGTAGGTAAGATATAAACAAGACGGAATGTAATGCGGAAATATAAAGAGCTAGGGAAAAGAGATTCTCAGTGATGCAGCGATTTTTCCTGAGGTATCGAGGTGTCGACACACCCCTCTAGTCCTCGTTGGAGCACCTCGCAAGGTATCGCTCCCCCTCTACCCGCGCAAGGGTAGAGTGCTCTCTACGGGCTGATTCTTCGCCACTCCGGCTCGATGAATCGCCCACAACCGATCACAGAAGCTTGGAGAAGAGCCGCCGACAATCTTCCGGCGATCACTTCCTCCGAACACCACCAAACCGTCTAGGTGCTATCGAACACCAAGAGTAACAAGCACAAGACCTTCACTTGACCAACTCAAGGCTAGGAAGGTGGATGGATGCACACAAGTCACTCCTATCACTCTAGGAGGGAAGAACAAGATGAACTCTCTCTAATCTCTCCCTCACTAGCCTCTTGACTCTCCAAAGGATTTCTCAAGGTGTCACCAGCTGAAACAAAGGCCAAGAGAGGTCCTAAGGACGAAGGGGGCAACTATAAATAGTCCCCACCTCCAAAACTAGCCGTTTTTTACTTTTTCCTCTCTCTGCGAAGCCACCGGACTAGTCCGGAGCTTACACCACCGGACCATGCACACTGGTCCGGAGCTCACTCTAAGTTCCAACTCAGGCACCGTCGGACAACTCTGCTTGGTCCGACACCCTGGTCCGACGCACTGGTCCGAAGCCAGGGTGCTCTCTGAGTGAAAAACTTCTTCTCTTCTTCGAACCACCGGACCACTCTCCTTGGTCCGGAGCCCTGGTTCGACGCTCTGGTCTAGAGCCAGGGGGCTCACTGAGTGAAACCAACCTCCTGTCTTGAGGCGTCGGACTAGCCGTCGGACTCACCGTCGGACTAGTCCGGAGCCTTCTTTCTTTCTGACACAAGCCATCAGACCACTCTCCTATGGTCCGACACTTTCCAGATGGGTGGTCCGGAGCTCCTCGAGCTGAGATATTGCCTAAGTCAGGGACCGTCAGACCACTCTCCTATGGTCCGACGCCTACTTGGCAGACTGGTCCGGAGCCTCTTTCTCCCCCTATTTCAACTGTTTTCGCTGAGATTTCTCAAGGGATTTTGCTCCTACCATTTCTAGGGTTAACCAAGGGCTGAAAGCAAGGTCTCTAGGACTAGTTATGACAAGTGTGTATATACCCACTCTCCTAAACTATCCTAGGTCAAGCTACTAATCTCATACCCCCCCTTTATAGTACGGTCAAAGGAAAAACAAAAACCCTAGCTATACTTAGTACCCTTCTCAACCTTATGGCACTAAGAACTAGCCTAGTCTTCGACTTGTATCATCATCCTTTGCAACTGAAACGATTTCCATCTTGGGGGCATGAATATCCATTAAGCCCATTCAAATTGCATCACTAATGACCTAACACAAATGACTTTGCCTCTGCAAAACACACGTTAGTCATAGTGACCTAGTATTGTCGTTAATCACCTAAACACAAGGGTCCATGATTCTTCATCAACATATGCTCAAAGGTGACTTTGGCATTGTAACACCTCTCTAGCTTGTTGCTCATGTTCTTCAATTCACTTTTGAGCTCATTGTTCTCCTTCAAAAGGTTAGTCTCACAAGACATAGAAGTAGAACAAGCATCTATATACGAAGAACATGGCATATCAAGTAAATCATCACAAGAGGTGGATACATGCTTCTTCCCTACATCACAAAGGTTAGCAACAATATGTGATTGATCATTTGACCCTTGTGATGAGCTCTCTTTATTTTTAAGATTTAGCAATTAATTAATTAGAGAGCCATGTTTGTGAACCAAATCTTCTTGAGACACACGAAGTTGCTCATGATCCAATTTTAGTTCATCATGTGAAGATTTAAGAACATCAAGTAAGTGCTTATGTTCTTCACATGAGGTCTTTAGAAGTGAGTTTTCATCTTTTAGTTTCTTAGTTTTGTTTAGCTCACTTGCTAAACCCTTTGAGAGTTTGCACAAAAGATCAAAGTTAGGGTCATCACAATCTGCAATTACATCGCCAATTGATACCTTAGTGTCACCATGTGACATGTAACTTTGTAATGAGGTAGAAGAGCTTGTGGAAGCATCACTCTCATAGCCCGTGCATGCTTCATCATCATCAAGTGTGCTTGGAGTAGCATCATCAATTACAACACTTGACGTTGGGCCTTCATCATTCTTATCAAGTGATGGGGTAGGTAGATCATCATCTTCATCATCACTTGAACATGAGGTGGAGCAATCTTCCACAATCACCAAGTTGTGGTCATGCTCAACATTCTCATGTGCCACCAACTTGGACACATTATCATCATTATTTGATATCTTCTTATATTTTTCAATGAGGTAGGTCCAAATCTCATGAGCGCTCTTCATGTCTATAATCTCACCAAAGATGTTATCTTTCATAGAATGGTAGAGAATGTTAGTAGCTTGGCAATCGAGATGTAGGCACTTCTTTTGTGCTTGAGTTGCATCCTCTATCTCAATTGCACAAGAGAGACCTACATCCACGATCCACCACATTTGGGGAGAAATAAACTTGTAATTATTTTCCATCCAATTTCTCCACCGTGCAAAGTGTGTGCCATAAAAATGTGTGGACACTCAACATTTAGCCCATAAGCTGCCATCCTCTCGGGTCGGTAAAGACCACAAATGAGAGACCAAGCTCTGATACTACGTGTAGGGTCGAGATGGCGGACTAGAGGGGGGGTGAATAGTCTTTTCTAAAACTTAAGCGCAACGGCTAACCGAAACAAATGCGGAATTAAAACTATCGGTCTAGCCAAGACTACACCCCTCTATCTATAACTTTAGCACCTAGCAAAGTATACTAATTGGGCTCACTAAGGTGCCAAGCTAGGAAGGTCACCTAAACAAGTCTAGATTGCAAGGTCACACAAACCTAAGTAACTAGTACTCTAAGCACAAAGGGAGCTCCTACACATACTAGTAAGCAAAGCACAAAGCACCTAAGCTCACTAGCAATGCTCTCTAGCAAGACTACACAAGTCAACTAGAGAGCTCAACTTACTTAGCTACATAAACTAAGCAATGTGACTTACAAGGCTACACAAGCCAAAAGCCACTCAAGAGCTACTTCTAAGCTACACAAGCTAGAAGGTAACTAGGCAAGCTACACAAGCTAAACTAGTTACAAGAGCAACAACTAATCACTAGCACAAGTATGAATGAGTAAATACAAGCTAGTGATTTGGAGAATGCAAACCACCGAGAAGATGTACAAGATTCACACGGATATTTTTCTCCCGAGGTTCACTTGGTCACCACCAAGCTAGTCCCCGTTGTATCGGCTCACTCACTTGGAGGTTTACGACTTTTTACAGGCCTCACTCGCCTAACCCTCACAAGGGTTGCCGCCTAACCAACACAAGATGAGGGCACTCAACGATACCTTCAACTAGAGTTGCTCTTCGCGATCTCCCACGGGTCGAGCACAATGCCCCTCACAAAGCACTTCTCCGGAGCGCCGCACAAGCTTCTCGCGGGCTTCGACGGAGCCAAAACCACCAAGCCATCTAGGAGGTGGCAACCTCCAAGAGTAACAAGCACCACCGGCTTCTAACATGATCACCTAGTGCCACACGAAGCAATCTCTCAAAGCAACGCACTAGAGATCACTCACTCGCAATCGAATCACACTAAAGCTTGCACAAGTGAGTTAGAGGGCTCCTTCACCAAGCACACTAGAGGAAACACATACCCAAGGTGCTCAACCAGCCCAAGAGGCCGGCCAAGGGCTATAAATAGCCACACCACCGAAACTAGCCGTTTTTTCCCATCACTGGGCTTCCTGCGCAGGCTCCGGACGCACTATTAAAGGGGGTTCGGACCATGCCGCATGCATCCGGACCCTTCTTCCCGTTTGAAAGAGCCGTTACCGCGCTCGCCTCGCGCTGACACACGTCTCCGGACGCGTCCGGATCCCAGTCCGGACCAACGCGCACCTACGTCTGGACTCGAGCAGAGAGCTCACCGAGAGCACAAACCCGCCCGGACAACGTCCGGACTCCAGCGTCCAGACACGCTTCTGCGTCCGGTCCTTCTCACCGATCAATACAGAGAACACAAGTCCTCCGGACACAAGTCCGGAGACCCTGTTCGGACCAACAACAGCGTCCGGTGCTCCTGTTCCCGACCAGGCACGCCTAGGGTTGGCTTTCGGACGCATCTCCGATGGTCCGGACACAGCTCGCCCTAGCGTCCGGACCTGCGTCCGGAGCTCTTTCCCGAGCCAAACCGAGCTGCCTCTTCTTCCTTTGCTTTTAATGTGTCAACACAAGTGTAATCACCACCTTGTGCATGTGTGTTAGCATTTTCACACTCATTTTTAAAGCATTTTCACTTGCTCTCACCGCGCCACTCGATCCTAATGCATCGCAAAGTTAGATCGCTCCAAGTGGCACTAGATAACCGATATGCAAACAAGTTTACTCCTCTTGATAGTATGGCTATCTATCCTAAACCCGGTCATATACTTCTCTTCACACCAATGACCGGTGAAATAAAATGTCCTACAAATTATACCTTTGCCTTGCGCATTCCATTCCATCTCCTCCAATGTTGATGCAACACATGCACCAACCTATCACCAAATGATATGATCCACTTCATATCATCACGTGACCGTGTTGGTTCATCGATGTTGACCTCACTTGCTCTTCACCGTTGCGTCGGTCCATCGGCGCCAAGCATCACCCGCTTGCCCTTCACACTTGCAACCGGTCCATCAAGCCAAACCTCATCTTGATCTTCTCCACCTTGATCACATGACTCCATGTCATGTCTCATGTGCAATAAGCTCCTTCATCACACAATCACATGTGAACTAATCTCCTCTGTATATATCACTTAAACACATATTAGTTCACCTAAGTTGTCACTCAATTACCAAAATCACACAAGGACCTTTCAGTACTGCAGATAAATTCAGAGATTATACAAAAATTTGTATAGATCAAAATCAAAACAAATCATGGATTGGGGGCCTGCTCGTTTAACCGTTGGGAAAAAAATGGGGGTATGGCACCCATCCTGCTAAAAATTTCTACTAAAATATTTTATTGTTTGCTATCTACATCTAACCGTAGAAGTATCTACTTGCAGTTCTAGTACAAATAAAAATAAACTACTTGCAATTCAAGCACTCGTAGGAAAAGCTACACCCAGAGACCGAAATTCAGAGATGATACAAATCAGTATCTACCTGCAAATCAAGCGATCTACAACCCCTGCATTAGGTAACTATCTACTTGCAGTTCTAGTAGAGATAAAAATTCAGAGATAATACAGATCACTTCTATTCAGTTCGAGCACTTAAAGGGATCAAAATCAACTACTTCTAGGAGAGGAAATCAAGTAAGTGCACAGATCAAAACAGCTACTTGCTTAGAATAAAATCATTACGTACCATGGATTTGGGGCTTGCTGGCTTCCATGTTGAGATGAAAAATTTGGGAGTACGGTGAAGAATCATTGCCCTAGTTGGTTTCGGTGATTAACGACAATTAGAGATTATTATGGCTAACGTGTGTTTTGCAGAGGCTATGCGTAGCTTAGCCATAGTGATCAACATGAATGGGCACTAATGGTCATCACTTAGCCCCCAAGATGGATATCGTTTCGGATTTCAAGGAGACATGATGAAGACCCTAGAATGATAGGCTAAGTGTCATAAGGTGATGAAGGGCACTTAGAAATAGATAGGGCTTCTCTTTTTATCTTTGACTGTACTATTAAGAGGGGTTGAGACTAGTAGCTTGACTTAGGAAAGCTTCATGACTTAGGTGTGGTGCACACTTGACTTCCTTAGCTCTAAGCAAACCTACGTTGACCGTAAGATAGCCTAGAACAACTTCCATATTCATCGCGACGAAAAACGAAGTTGATAGAACTGTTTTCTGGGCGTCGGACGCTCCTGACGGAGGCGTCGGACGCTGTCCGTCGCGTCGGACAAAGGCGCCGGACGCTGGGTGGTTGAGTCCACAGCGTCCGTCGACCTTCCAGTGGAGATGTTTTCTGGCTAAGTTTTTCAGGGTCCGTCGACCTTCCAGAGAGGATGTTTTTCAGCCCGAGCCAGAGTGCAGCGTCGGACACTAGGATGAGCATCCGTCGCCCCTGTGACGCAGCGTCCGTCGCTGGGAAAAGCGTGTCAGAACTAGCCGTTGGGCAGGGCGTCGGAGCGTCCGTCGCCTAGGCGTTGGAGCGTCCATCGCCCAAACTATGAACAGAACTAGCCGTTGGGGCATGCGACGGACCGTCCGTCGCCTAGTCGACAGGGCGTCCGTCGCCAACTTAAGTTACCAGCTCGAGGCAGTTTTCTGAGGGGTTATTTATAGCCCCTCCCACTTCTCTCCCACCTGGCCTTTGCTCATTTGAGTTGCTGAGTTTGTTGAGAAGGTTGGGAACAGAGCAAGAGCCCTAGAGAGAGAGAGAGAGTGATTCGCGAATCCATCCATCCTCTCCTCTAGTTCATCCAAGAGTTCAAGTGTGCATCCTCTAGTTGTGAAGCTTGAGTGAGTCAAGCGAAGATCGAGGCTTGTTACTCTTGGTGATCGACATCACCTAGATGGTCCGGTGGTGCTCGGAGGAAGGTGATCGCCGGAGGATTGTCGGCGGCCCTTCTCCATCGACGTTGTGATCGGTTGTGGGCGATTCACCGAGCCGGAGTGGCGAAGAATCAGCCCGTAGAGAGCACTCATCCCTTGCGCGGGATTGAGGGGGAGCTATACCTTGCGAGGTGCTCCAACGAGGACTAGGGGGAGTGTCGACTCCTCGATACCTCGGCAAAACATCGCCGTGTCAAGCATCTCTTTCCCTAGCTCTTTCTTACCGCATTACTTTCCGCACTTGTCTTTCAATTCACACTAGAATTGTGTAGGAAGTTTTCGCTTTCCATTGACTTGCTACCTCTTTCTAGCTAGGACACACAAGCGGTAGGCACTAGGGGGTTAATTGGCTCTTTATAGGTTTCATTCTTGTTTAGAAATTAAAAAGAGCCCAATTCACCCCCCCTCTTGGACATCTTGATCCTTTCATACGGTTCCCCATCCTGCTCCTTGCGATGGTTGTGGCGGCATAGTGGACGTTGTCACAGTAGAGGATGAAATCGGCACAGGAGGGGCAGGAACAACAGAGGAGGAAGATGTCACAGCCTGTCGCGGAACTGGTGACGGCGCTGGGAGGGATTTCGGCGACGGCGACGAATCCGTTGAAGCTGGAGGCGCCGACGGCGTCTTCAGTACGAGGCGGCTGCCCCCACGCCCTTTCCCTCCTCTCCCAGATGGGTGCTGCCCGGAACCCTTAGACAGCGTTGGATCCATGGCGCTGGATCTCCTCTCTGGCTGCATGGGAGTAGGAAGAAAATAATGGCAAGGGCAGGAAGGAATGGCAAGGGTAGGGCGCGGGAGGGATGGTGAAGGGGGCGGGATGGATTCGGCGGGGGCGCGGGAAGGATGGCGCGCGCACGGGATCGAAGACGATGAAACTCCCCCACTCAACGCTGGTTTCGTGCCGTTTCCAAGAGTTGGAAACAGTGCGTGTTCGTTTCGTGGGATGAAACGAATTAATTAGTAAAGATTATATTTTAGCTCACGTGACAGCTTAATTAATGTACATGAAACTCTCATGAAACATGCATTGAGACCGGCTTTAGTGCAGTGACTCGTCACATCAGCTCACCCTTGCATGCACTGTATCCATACAAGCAGATTTATTTCCTTATTAGTACACCTTATTGAAATTTATTATTTAACAATTCCTGTTTTGTGTAAATTCCGTGTTTAATGGATGAGTCGTAAATAGGAATGGTTACAATCATTTAAACAGTTATCTGATCATTTTATTTTTATTTTTATTTTTTTATGTATGTTTTATTTGGTTCTCCTTTGAAAATTTTAATTAGGCTTCCATAGACATAATTGGCTATTTTTTGTTTTATTTTATTTGCTTACTATTTTTTGTATTGTTTTGATTTTTTTGGCTTCCATCATGATGCACGAATTCATCATGAACATTGGATATTATACGCGGATTTTCAGGTTTGTGAGCAATATACGTGACAACGTGCTCGAAACTTTTTTAAATTTTTACCACAACATACGCACGTGAGATCATGACACATGCACAAGTTTTATGATTTTCGGAATTCCTTTACATTTTATATAATTAAAAAACAACTTGCACCGAACTTGGCGACGTTGCCCCGTGAGCACGTTGATCGAAATTTCGAGACAGCTCCTGAATTTAGCAATCAATTACACTAACAAACAAGAATAACATTTTTGAAACGAATGAAATCTATTATTTCATGCACCTGCAGTTCAAATGTAGATTAAGCGGGAAAATTCAAGAAAACAAAATAAACTAAAGAAATATATATCAAAAAGAATGAAAAAGGCTCCAAACTTGAACATGTTGTTTTCCATAGTTCACTAAACCTTCACAAAAAATTGAAAGTAAAAAACAAAAAAAATAATTTGCTGAGTGCCTAGGGTTGACACTCGGCAAATTAACTAATTTGCCGAGTGCCAAACGCCTGACACTCGGCAAATTAAACGGCGCTGGATGCCGTCAGCCCGTGGTAAAATGTGTCGAGTGTATTTTTATACCGAGCGTCGGACACTCGGCACATAATTAATTTGCCGAGTGTTTTTTTTTGCCGAGTGCGAAAGTTTACCGAGTGCCCGATATTTGGCACTCGGCAAATTACGGTTTTCCTATAGTGGATGTATCAAATGGAAGCATCAACAGGATTTCCATAAGGACCAGTGAACAAAATCGCGCAGAGGCATAAGGTCATAGTGATGCATGGTCTTTCCACTGTCAAACCTCCCCTTTAGTGTGAAATCACCATTAAACTTTGCATCCAAACGAACACAAAGGTCATTGAAGCTAGGAGGTTCATCAAAGCATTCCAATTTTTCTTCCATATCTTCGAACATTCCATCTTCTATCCTAACACTTACTCCATAAAAAACCCGCACACAACAATCCATCTACAAAAGGATTTCACTAAACTTCATCAAATCGGTTCCAATCGTAACTAAATATATATACCAATTATCAAATACTAACTAATAATGGCAATATCAAACCATAAAACCTAGGAGAATCTCCAACGGTTTTGCATTTTTTGTTTGACAAAAATAAAAATTTATCAAGTCCCAAATGAATATGGCAAAGATAAAAAGAGTCAATCTCCAACGGTTTCCCATTATTCACTTGACAAAACCGTTGGAGATGCTCTAACAACAATATAGTGTCTAACTAACTAACCACATAAAATACTAACTACTAACCAGATAAACCCTAACTAAATACTAACTACTAACCAAATAAACCCTAGCTACTAACTAACTATCACTAATTCTACCTACCTAACGTCTACATCCTAACTATTAAACCTAATTAAGAAATATTAACTACTTAGCTAAATTTATTAGTAAGAAGAAAAAATACCTTAAGTGAAATGGGAGGTTCCTAGCGACGGGGCGGAGGCGGTGGCCGGGTCGGGGCGGCGCTCACCGGCGCGGGTGAGGCCAGGTTATTGCCGGCATGCATGGCACGGCAGCGAGATTTCGCCGCGCCAAGCTCTCTGGCGTGTCCAAAGGGTTAGTTATGTTTTAAAAATAAAATAAACCGTGTTAGTTTTAAAAAGGGTTAAAAAAATCCCCACCGCGCCGTGGTCCAGGGAGCTGCTGGAAGCACGCGTCCCACCGATGCCGCCAGCATTCCCCTATCGCGTTCGCGTGTACGACGCAAATTTAGAAGTCATTTAATATAGCGGCTTCTAAACATAATTTTGACATTTTATTTCTATAAAATTATTTATGAAATAAATAATATATGTATATTTTATGATAGTATTTTTTAAGATAAATTTATTCATATAATTTTTATATTTACAATCTCAATGACTTAAAAGTTATTGATGATTTATATTCTCAATGTTTGAATCAAATCTTGTTTAAAACAACTTCTAAATCCTATTTTTATTTTTTATACGACTGACAACGAATAAGCCAGCCAGATTTGTGTCTATATCCCGTAATTAATTTAACAGTACATATTTTATATCATGAATGTCTTTAAGTTAAAGTCATTTAAACTGTTTGACTCTTAAAAAATAGAGAATTATATATGTATATATTCTTTTGTAGACCGTGGAAGCACATAGAAAATAAAATGACATCAGATACGATGGAATATGTCAAAAACTACGAGGTCAACAAAAAAAAGTCATTTTCGGAGCGTACAAGCTAGGAAGACAAAACCTTCGATGTTGCTTTGCTCACTTTTGACTCCTATCTCCTACTAGTATATTTGTCCGTGCTAACGCTACGGGTATATTAAGTCCAAAATTAATTCTATCAAATTTAAAGTACTTTATTAAGATTTAGTCAAAGCATAATTTTGTGACTCCAAAACAAAACTTGGAGCAATGCAAACTCAAAAGGTATAGACATACTTTTGTCAAAAAATAAGAATTTAATCTCATTTTATAAAAAAATCATATATGTCAAAAATTGCTGAAATATATTATCCTCCTCCCACGCAACTGTACCGAGGCGCCCGTTCCTGCTCGTGCACCGACGATGATGACAACGACCATAGTGATTGTCCCCCACAAACAAACTTTGAGATAAAAGAAATTATCATTAAAATCCTTTATGTTAAGTTGTTTTTAGATAATTGATAAAATTGGGTTTCGGATGTCTTTAAAGAAAGGCATCAGTCTAAAATTATTACAAGTATGATGGAATCACTGAATTTAATATTAGTCTCATAATCTGACCATGAGGGACCTCAAAGACTTCCTGCTACATGCACAACACAATTTTAGTGTGCACTAAACCTTGGATACGCCAAAAAATTTATTAGTTGCCGAAGTTGGAATCATTGCAAACACAAATAGTGTGAATTGACACTCAATTATGAGTCATACACCATCTCTCAACAAATCAAAAGATCCACAAAATTTTGGTAAGTGGTGAGTTTTTACTAATCCAGAAGATGGAGTCATGTGATCAGTCATTTAATTTCAATTCCTTCAATATTTGGTCAGACTTAGCATGATCCGGGGCCATTTTCTTTCAATTCCTTTAATATTTGGTCAGACAACCGCGGACAGAGACCTAGATAGCCTAACCGAAACATACCCAGCTGCTGATCTCTTTTTTACTCTCATTCGTGTGTGCGCGCTTCGCCACCATTCACACGATCGATACGTACGCAGCATTTTTCAAACTCGAAACCGTCGGAGATTTCGTCCGTCCAAATCTGACTCCAAAAATTCCGTGGACCGCCGCTCGCCGGGTTCGCGACAATTCGCGACAAGGGACGTGCCTGCTCGAAACGAAATGACGGGTCGTCGGGGGAGAGAAACAAAAGGGAAAAAGGAGGCGGAGCGACGGCCGACGGGCAGGCTCGATCGGGTCGAGGCCACCGATCTGTTCTCGCGCGCCGCCACGGAGGCAGAGAGAGAGAAGACGTCGCCGCCACCGATGTACTACTCGTGTCCTGGCCGGCGCCGCGGTGGAATGACGTGTGGTAGCGGGTTGTGGGCGTGGGGATGAGAGTGGGTAAGAAGCCTTGGACAAACTTTGGCTGAGTCATTGGATCTGACTTAAATGTTTTGTAAGTTCTTGATTTTAATAGAGATAAATTCTTGTGTGCAATATCTTGAGTACATAAAGATTGTATCTCTCAGCAGGAGATATTTATGTGGGTGAACCTAATATAAATTTAAATTTTCAATTATAGTAAAGATATAGATATATATCTATTCCTATCCTATCACCTTTTGGAGCAGGCCGCGCAATTGTCACGAAGAAACATTAAAAGTAAAGGCCCAGCAGTTCATACATCTACCTTCGTTGTAATTAAAATATATTGTCACTTATATTAATTTTTTAAAAAAAAAACTGGATTTATAGAAAATAATAACAATATTAGTATATCTTCAAATAAATCTATTATATATATAATTTTTGTTTAATTTTATTGTATGTGGAAATCATCTCAATGCATATATATATGGTTGCGGGATGAAAAATTAACAATAACTTGTTTGATTTCTTAGAAAATAAAAACAACATTGTTTTATGTTAGGAAGAGAGGACACTCGTGTACAACCGGAATTACGCAGTCCCGGTAATTTGTATGAATATCTCCGTCTTTAGTTTGTCCTTTGTCCATTATCTTATCACACAATTAATTAATAGCGTGGACTCTGTTTAACTCGTCGTCGGAGCTAGCACAGCAAGATGGCGACATAGGTAAGTGGAAAATTTCAAGATACGATTCTTTGCTTGCTTTCAAAGAGAGAGAGAAAAAGAAGAAGAAGAAGCGCGTCTCCTTGCCTAACTTTGTCCCGGTAGAAAAATGATTTCGTGGGAGTTAGCTGAACCAAGAGTTATGCCAGGGCCCACTGACAGCGGGACCCCAGGCTATGCCATAGCCCACCCGGCATACCTGTAGGTATAATATAAAGTGTACTCGTGGCCGCTACCTTTCCCTTCTTATTCGTATCGCTCACCAGTAGGGCAACAACGATCAGCGGAGCTGCTGTGATGTACCCGCGCGACCTCATCAGAGGGCTAGCCTCCACCGTCTCGCTGGCCAAACCAGCTGCCGGCGCCGCGGTGGCGGGGCTAGCCTCAGCCGTCTCGCTTGCCAAGCCAGCTGCCGGCGCCGCGGTGACAGGCCTAGCCTCGACCGTCTCTCTGGCCAAGCCTGTGGCCGGCGCAGCGGTGGCGGGGCTAGCCTCGACGGTCTCGCTGGCCAAGCCGGCAGCCGGTGCCGCGGTGGCGAGTCTGAGCTCGGTGACGCGTCACGCCGCTGGCATGGTCTCCACCCGCGACGGGGCCGTGAAGACCGCTGCGATGGTCGTCGGGGGCGCCGTCGGCGCCTACTTCCTGTGGCCTACGGCCGCCGCCGCCGCCGCCGGCACCATGAAGGTGCCCGGCGCCGCGGGGTTCCTCATCTCCCGCGCCGCGTTCGTCGCCAATTCCCAGCTCTATTTCCACATCCTCCGCACCGCCGGACCCGGCGCGGCCGCTGCGGCTTTCGCCCGCCTGCCTTGTAGACTGTAGTGCATGGATCTACTAGTATGTGTCCATGCTGCTACGAAGAAATCTACAATATCTCTGCTGCTACTACTTGTTTGGGCCTTGGGGTTGGGGTCGTCAGTTCAGTTGATGATGGAGTAGTGCTGTGTTAATTAGCAGGATGGGTTGGTGTGAGTGGAGTAGTACTCCCACTGAATAATAAGCTCCTTGTACTACTACTGATTCTCAGTGACTGTTGTATCAGGCTTTGTTGTGTTTATTGTTTTGGTATGTAGCCAGGCCTGGTCCTTAGTTATGTTTCATAATTAGTATTATTATTAGAAAGAATTTTAAATCTAGTTTTTTAATAAATTTATTCGGAGATATAAATGGTACACAAGCAAATTAATAGTGTGACATTCTGATGAATCAATACATACATAAATCAGTTGTACTGCACAAGTTACTCTTTCCATGCTAAAGCACCCTGATGGTTTAGCATCACACAGTTGGTAAGAGACTTGTACGTACGGAATAACAACAACATGCTTTAATCCAAAAGTTCCATATTTCATTCATTTGGTTTTTGGTTACAAAATGCTTCATATCCATGCATAAATCCATATGTTAGCTGATGTTTCCAACATTGATTATTCAGAAATACTCAAACACATTCGATTATTAGTGTACATACAGATCGTTAAAACTTTAGGAAGCCATACATTTTGGGACTTTAGGGGCATGTACAGCCCGTCTATAAGCCTCGTCTTTTTCATGTCATTTTTGCAAAAAAAAAAAAGACCCTGTCATCGATGATTGAGGAGAGAGAGAAGTGTCGTCGTTTGGCGAGACGAGTGAGGCTCGTGCTCCCAAATCCCGTCGTCGGTAGAGAGACGCGCTGTATGATACGCGTCGTCTCCAAGCCGCGCACCGGATCCACAGCCTTTGGCGCGAACTGCTCCGTTCGCGCTTCATCCCAACGGAAGCCCCGTCCTTCGCCTCCTCCTCGCCTTGCGGACGGCCGCGCGTCCTCGCCGCCGGCGTCCGTGGCCTCCTTCGCCTCGTCACCGACGGACCCCGGCCTTCACCCGTGCTCGCCTCACGGACGGTGCGTCAGCCTTCGGATCGATGGAGCGCTGAAAGAGTCGTTACCGTGGTGTAGATGGAGCGGCCTGTGTGGGAGGAGACGGAGGAAGCGCTCAGCCCGGACTCACGGTCGTTGAACTGCAAGCGCCACCGGAGGCGATGTCACTGCTTTTCGCCGCTTGCTTGCTCAAGAATGCCTGCTAGGATGCTAAATAGTGACTTTCAGAAATTGATGTACATATGTGTGAATGCAGCATATGTGTGTGAATGAGTACTGTCAATTTGGTCACACAGTGCGGAAATGAATCACAGAGTGCTGTCAATTTGGTCACACAGTGCGCAAATGAATCGTTCAGTCAAGCAGTGTGCAAATGAATCACAGTGTGGACTCCCTCTTTGTTCAGATTATGTGAACATGCATGATAGTGTGAACATGTAGCACCCATGCCGAGTACAAAAGGGAAGCTACTGTCCGCACTTCCATTTTCTATCTCTAGTCAAAATGTCCCATCATGAACCAGACCCACTAGATGAAAACTTCATCGATGAATTTCAAGATGCTGATGACTTTATTAACATAATGCAAGCGTGTGTTATCCTTCACAATATGATATTAGAAGATGAGAAGGAATCAATTAGAGAAGATGTAAGTGCATTTGCCCCCTATGTGGATTTTGGATAATTAATAGCAATCAAATTAGGGACTAACATGTTTATCCTAAGTGTATTTACAGGTGTTAGTTCATTGGAACATTAGAACGAAGATATTCGGTGATTAAAGCACCCCAAAATTTCATTCAATGGAAAGCGGCTCAACTCAAGTGCTTAAATAGATTTATCTTTTAAACTTGAGTCATAGGAAAAGTCACACTACCAAGAGAGATGCAAATTATATTAGCTAGATGTGGATAAGAGTGCTCAGGTCATTTTTATAGATGTGCTTGAGAGACACATTACACAAATGGGCACTTCGAAAACCTTTTTAGTTGACTGGGGTTATTGATAGTATCGGTGGTTTTCCAAAGGTAGTACCGGTACCACCGGTAGTGCCGGTCAAGGTCCGGTATTATCAGTAATCCATTTCTTCGCCCAACCTGGGCGGCCCGCCGGGAGGCATCATCGGTAGTACCGGTGGTTTACTGGTGATGACGGGTACTACCGGTCAAGTTCCGGTAGTACTGGCAGGCCATAGTTTCGCCCGACTTTGGGCGGCCTGTAGGATGCTCACTGGACAACCGTCGGTAGTACCGGTGGCTCACCACCGGTAGTACCGGTCAAGTTCCGGTAGTTGTTTTTCTCTCCTAGATCCAGTGCACGATCCCAACGGTTGTATGCGCACCGGTAGTAGCGGTACCGCTTCGGGAGCTGGGAGTATAAATGCTTTCTTCTTGTTTCCTCCGACCGACCACTCATTCATTTATTTGCACCTACCTTCAGACAAAACACTCTCCAAGCATTGACTCACCCCCTCTCTCCCCTCTTTGCTCTTGGACTTTGATTCTTGCTAGATTTGAGCTAGAGAAGTGAGATTAGAGAGCGGGGAGCTTCGATCTATGACTTGAGCACTTGGACTTCGCATCTAGCTGGTTGGATTTGCATTTGTTACTCTTGGATTCTTTGAACCCTAGCTGGCTAGGTGTTCTTTATGGTTGCCCGTGTTGCTTCACTTGTGAGGGCACCCCAAAGCGTTTGTATTACCCCATTATTTCTTTGTGGAAACTTGAGCACTCTTCGTGTGGGGCTCAAGTGAGGCAAGGAGGTGAAAAAGACTCCGACCTTCGTGGTCACCTCAACAACGAGGACGTAGGAACTCCTTTGTGGGAACCGAACCTCGGTGTAAATCTCGTGTCTTGCGTGCTTGATTTTGTCGAGATATATTGTGCTATCACTTGTTCTTCGTGTTCTTCCTCTCTCTCCTTGTTCTTAGGTTGTGAGAGGCTGATCTACGATTTGGTGAAGGAGCAAGCCAAGGGGAGTCCATCATCCACGTCAACATCATCAAAGAGTGGTGGGAAATTCATAGATTTGAAATCTAAGTTGTATTTCCTTTGATTTCTTAGTTGTAGGAACCGGTAGTACCAGTCGGTTTGCATTGGTAGTACCAGTTGGTTTAACTTTTAAGTTTCAGGTTTTTATAGATACGTCAATTCACCCCCCTAGACCAATTAGGTCTTTTCAGAAGTCTTGGATTTGAATGAGAATCCGAGTGCAACAATAGTGCTCCCACCTGAAGTGAGTACTGGCGAAAATCCTAATCCATGCTTCACAAAAGTACTTCGTAGAAATTCTACTATCAAAGCTCGACCAACTCAAGAAGGATCTAATCGAGCACATATGACAACGCTTTGGAAACAAAGGAAATTAGACAAAAGTTGTTGCAATTATATATAATATAATTATTGTATCAATGATTTTAAAAAATATTGTAATCATGTTGGTCGTATTTATGTTTGATATATTTTCTATTAAATAGCAACAAAGATTTATTTATCGTTGATCCTGGCCGCATGCAAGAGCATTAATAGCTTACAAACAATGAAATAGACCATGGGTTCTATGTCGTGTCTGTCTATTAATTACTTTTCGGTTGTCATCCTTTAATTGGACGAGATGACAATGGTTGGTCAGTGCTGCTATCAAAAGTACGAGGTGCGAACGCGTACCTCTGGAACTTGAAGAACCGCTCCTGGAGCTCGTGCATATATCATTACTTAACAATACTTTGATGGGACTAAGATTTCCAACCAAAGTAAACACTTCACCACCACTAAGCGTTGCCGTCTGACTTAAATTATTTAAAAAACAAAGAAGGGACAGCAAAGATTTTTTTTCCATTTGAGTGCAAAGAAAACAAGGACAAAGAAGAAATTGAACTGTTCTTTGCTTTATTGATTGATGTGATTTTATACAGATCAGATTTTACACACGGCGAATCATCGCCTCTCAAAGAACGACCGACCCGTCCCTTCGGGAGATGGGATCAACACTCTCCTATTGGTCAATCTTGCCGTAGTTGGAGTAGATAGAATACTATAAATCAATCAAAAAGAACACAATAACGTACCAAAAAACTTTCTCCCCCAACTCCACCCAGGCACCCCCAAACCCCAAATGTTGATTTCAACATAAAACCTTACACCTCATACTAGAAAGAAACTATGGCGACTCTGCATTCCATGGTGACCTTGCTGATGCTAGTGCTCCTACTCACAGCCGGGCCGGCGTCTTCCTCCTCCTTTATCGGCAGGTACGAATACCATGATCGTGAAGCACTGTTGGCATTCAAAGAGGTTCTGTCAGATGACTCAGGCTCGCTAAGATCATGGAACGACAGCAGCTTCGACTTCTGCCGTTGGGCTGGTGTGACATGCAGCCGCCGGCATCCAGGCAGGGTGGTTTCTCTGAGGCTAAGCTACCGCAGCCTGGGAGGCACCATCTCTCCTGCCATCGGCAACCTCACCTTCCTTCGGACGCTCGATATCCTCGGCAACATGCTGTCAGGGGACATACCGCACACCATCAGCCGGCTACACCGTCTGCGTGCTCTCCAATTGGGCAACAACTCTCTTGCCGGTGAGATTCCTGCAGGCCTAGCCAACTGTTCCAACCTTGTGTTCCTGCGCTTAGCGATGAACCAGATTCGTGGGGGAATTCCAAGTGCTCTGGGGTCGCTATCTCAGCTGCAAATCTTCTATGTTGGCCAGAATAATCTCGTGGGAAGTATACCTCCATCACTCGGTAACCTCTCTGTACTAAAAAATATTTCACTCTTTCAGAACACGCTGGAAGGAACCATCCCAGAGGGTCTCTCCCGTTTGAGATATCTCCATTTCATCCAAGCTGGGAGGAACAACCTCACGGGCACAATTCCACCTCTTTTCTTTAACATATCGTCTCTCCAATATTTCGGTTTCAGTTCAAATAATCTGCATGGCAGATTGCCGCCAGATGCAGGCAGGCACCTGCCTGACCTTGAAGTGCTTCTTTTGGGTGGCGCTGCCAACAAGAACAACTTTTCTGGAACACTCCCTCCTTCCCTCTCAAATGCCACTAAATTACAAATCCTGAATATTGCTAATAACAAATTTGAAGGAAGGGTACCTCCTGAGATAGGGAAGCTCTGCCCAGTGAGAGTTGAAATGGGGGCTAACATGCTGAAAGCTGAGGATGATGCCGACTGGGAGTTCCTTAGATATTTCACCAACTGCACCCGTCTTAAGGTTCTAGACGTTGGTAACAACACCCTGGGAGGAGTCCTTCCGAGTTTTGTAGCTAATTTTACAGGACCAATACAGTTGCTATTCATGGGAATGAACCGGATGTCCGGGGTAATCCCTCCTGGTATTGGAAACCTCATCAGCCTTGAGAACCTAGAATTCGCTGGAAATAATCTGCATGGTGTTATACCTGAGGACATTGGAAGACTTCAGAACCTGACATTTCTCGCGCTGGGGGGGAATCTTCTATCAGGAGGTATACCGCCTTCCTTTGGCAACCTCACACAACTGCTAACCCTTATATTATCAAACAATAAGCTCAGTGGCTCCATTCCTGAGAACCTTGGTAGCTTGCACAGGTTAACATCCATGACATTATCCTTCAACATGCTTACCGGTGCTATCCCTGGAGTAATATTCAGCCTCTCATCACTAACTGATTCAATGTTGCTTTCTCATAACTATCTTTCTGGTGTTCTTCCCCACAAATTGGTAGCCTCAAGCGTGCGACAACACTGGATCTGTCAAGAAACAACTTATCTGGTGAAGTACCAGGAGCAATTGGAGACTGTGCAAGTTTAGTGTACTTATCTCTAGATGACAATTTCTTCACTGGGAGCATCCCAACATCGATTGGTAATTTGAAGGGCTTGAGCATGCTGAATTTCACAAGAAATGGTCTGTCTGGTAGCATCCCTCAAGAGTTGAGCAAGATTCATGGACTGCAAAGGCTTTACCTAGCACACAACAACCTGTCTGGAGCCATTCCACAACTTCTCCAGAACTCAAGCGCTCTTGTAGAGCTGGATCTCTCCTATAACCATCTAGACGGTGAAGTGCCGTCACATGGGGTGTTCGCTAACATGAGTGGATTTTCTGCAATTGGAAATGATGGGCTTTGTGGTGGCGTTGCAGAGCTGAAATTGCCTCCATGTGAGGTCAAGCCACACAGCCACCGAAAACAGTTGCAACTGAAGATTTTTCTTCCAGCCGTTGGCATCGCTATATGTTTATCTCTTCTATTGGTCGCGCTCTTTCTGTTCAAAGGGAGAAAAGGATCGGACAAGATCAATGCTACGCAAAACCGTTCGTTGGACAACAACTTTCCTAGAGTTTCATACCTCCAACTTTTTGAAGCTACGGATGGTTTTGCCCCTGCTAATCTGATAGGAGCTGGAAAATATGGATCTGTTTATAAAGGAAATTTGTCTCTTACAGGTGCTAGGGATTCTGTAGTGGCTGTCAAAGTGTTCACTACTCAGCAACCTGGTTCTTCCAGAAGTTTTTTGGCTGAATGTGAGGCTCTACGACAAGTGAAACATAGGAACTTGATCAATATTATCACCTGTTGCTCCAGTATGGACTCTAGAGGAAATGAATTCCGAGCTCTAGTATTTGACTTGATGCCCAGGTACAGCTTGGACAGGTGGCTGCATCCAAGAAGCAATGAGCAGACACACAAGTTAAGTCTAACCCAACTGTTGAACATTGCGATTGATGTAGCAGATGCACTAGACTATCTTCACAACAGTAGTTGTCCAACAGTGATCCACTGTGATTTGAAGCCTAGCAATATCCTCCTTGGTAGTGACTGGACTGCTTATGTTGCTGACTTTGGGCTTGCAAAGCTGATTGGTGAATCCATGGACAAATCAAATTTGAATATTGGGACTGAAAGCACTATTGGGATACGAGGAACCACTGGATACGTCGCTCCAGGTACCTCCACCCTTCAGAAATCATTTTTTTTCTAGTCAATTAAACTGCCTAGATTTAGTGCCCTTACTGTATCATCTTCTATGGCATTGTCAACTGTCATAATATTTCCATTCCTGCAGAATATGGAGCAGGTGGTCCAGCATCAGTCGCTGGTGATGCCTACAGCTTTGGGGTAACTCTGCTGGAGATGTTCACAGGGAAGGCACCAACTGATGACATGTTCATAGAAGGCTTGACCCTGCACTTGCTTGCTGAGGCAGGGTTACCTGACAGGATATCAGAAATCCTTGACCCAGAACTATTGCATGCGGAGCTGTATGACAATGATTCTGAGATACTCAGTTGCTTAGCTTCTGTGATACGAGTTGGTGTCTCATGTTCAAAGGACAACCCGTCAGAAAGAATGAACATGGAACATGCTGCTGCTCAGTTGCACAGAATCAGAGAGTACATTGGGAAACCTCTTAGGATTTAAACGAGTATAATTTACTGTCCTTCATTCTTCCAAAGTGGAGCACTTCTATTGCAACATTATTACCAATGAGGTGGCTCATTTGAATAATATCTTGGATTTCAGATGGCCTTGTGCAAATATCTGTGTTGCACATCACTGGAATAAGCACTGTCAAGTTTACCTACTTGTTCATAATCTGTGTGGTTTCTTGAATGCTCAATTATTATAACCTGTCCAAAATAACTTCCAAGATATATGCAAAATTCATGTCATCCCATTTTCAACTCCAGTTATTTTTTCCCCTTTTGCATGGGTTCAACTTCTCTTTCTACGGAAGTCATTCCAATCAAATGTTGTTGTAATATATGTTTGTGTTGATGGAGAACGGGACTGCCATCAACAACAGAGTTAGATAACCCCGAACACTATTTTGTATAGACAGCCAATAGGTTGCTTTAGTAAGTATTACTTCATCCTCGGCCGGGGAACTTGAAATTTCAAAGTATTTCTGGGGAGCTTGCCCTGCCAGACCAACATACAATGTGACCATCGTCTGAACCCCTGACATGGCTGGCCAGCCGTCACCACCAGGGCCTCCTCCCCGTCAGTGTTCCTGGCTGACTCAATGACAAGGATTTTAGGCCCGAAGAGTGAGTCCATGGCCTGGGGTCCTCCATGGCTCCATGATCTTGAAGGATAAAAAATCAGATCCCAGAGGATGGCAACAAACAACAAATAAACTTCATAATTGAAGATCAAATACAAAGTGCCCCAAAACTAATGTTCAAAATCCATTCTTGAAGTAAGCCATCCAACTTCCTGTGAATGAGGAAGTCAGATACTGAGAATCAACCGCCTACATGGTACATTACAACAGAGGAATTCTGATAACATGGAACACAACTTTTTTTTTAAGGGAAACACATTGTTTATTTGCTTACAGCATAAAACATAAACAATCTGAGCAAACAAGTGCTTTACCTGTACCCTTGGTTTCAAGGTACACTATTACCCATCCCCCTCTTTGCTTCACAAAAGCTCAATGCGCCTTCTCCATGCCAAGCTAGCAAAACAAAAGTGTACTACTTCTTTCCCTTGGAAAGACATTTCTGTCATGCATTGTAGTACTGTAAATTTCGTGCCATCAACACCAACGCTGGGAGATTTAATATTGTCATCTAGTCTGTAAACATCAAATCTAGACCATTTGATTCTTGAGACTGGCTGCTTCCATTTTCCTCAAGTATATCACAAGCATTTTCTTTTCGCATTTTCCGCTCTTCAATCACTGCTTCAATTGAGTCTGTACAATAAAGGCCCCTTGAGTGTCCCTGTGGTCTATCAGCCACGATGAATTTATTGCCCTCCCTGCCTCGTTCAGGGAAGCCAGCCCAGACTGCAGAAAGCCATGCAAAACAAATTAGATAAATGTACGATGTAGATGCAACCTTAGGATCACTGACGATTCCATGAACAAATGGCTGTCAGAACTTTATCAAGTTCAACCTCAGAGATTAAAATCTGAACATGTGTGGTTATGATAAGAAGTATCTTTTAATCACATGTGATATTGTCATGCCTCTACAAACCAAGAAAATGAAAAACAGGTGAGATAGAATTGATGGACAACCACCAGTCCCCAGGTTTCTGATATAAGGTGCTTTCATTAACCCAATTAGAGTGTATGATCAGGTTTCATCATCTTAGAAGAACACTTAATAACAAAGGTAAATTACTTGGCATGCAGCATGCTGGGTGAGTACAAATTATTGCAAGCTTGACTGCAGGATAATCATGCAAAAAATTCTGGGTGAGTACAAATTTATGCCCATGGCCCACAATGAGGATAATCATGCAAAAAATAAAAGTTGCTAGCTTATATGATGTGATGTAACAGCTAAAACATATTCTAACATAGCTAGGAATTTGCAAGACCTGGACTGCAGGCTGCAGCTGTAATATTCAATCATCAATACTTGCCCCCACCAAACAAGCTTTACATATATGCAAATCAGTTAATATTGTAATTAGTTAAACATTCAGACACCACCAGTCACTATAATGGATTTGGTTTTCCGCTGTTCTATATGCAAATTTAAAGTAGAGATTCCACAGTGCTTGCTAACATCAGTATATAAATAAAAATTTTGATATACAAAAATTCAACTAGAACTTTTTCAAAGTAACATACATATGCCAATAAACGGTTTCGTATATAAGGCATAGTGTACAAAATAGACATAAATCACCAAAGTTATCGCCTAGACCCTAGATAAATATATATGTCCAAAAATAAATGCCCAACCATGGCTGGCAGAGAGAAGATGTGACTATTTAGAGTAGGAACATGGAAATTTAGCACTCTGCAGGTCCACAAAACAGTTAAGTTCAAAAGCAACAACTTTATATGACTATTTTCAGCTTCACAAATCCCACTTTCGACTAGGTTGTTATACATTACCAAAGAAGATGTGGTGATGATTGGAGCATGAAGAGACTCTTACCCCCAAAGTGGTGGAGAGCAATTGAAGCTGCAACTGTAACATTGAGAGATGCAGTTCCACCACCATACTGAGGGATGTAGACAAAGAAGTCACAGATATCGCACTCTTTTTGTGAGAGTCCTGTGCCCTATACACAGGATGAAAAGAACACAAATGAAACAATTTAGTTCGGATAAAAGGCGATTGTTAGCTATGCTTGTTAATAGTGACCTCAAACACAAAAGTTTTGTTTAATCTAGTATCTGAAATATTTTAGTAAGCAATAAAACATCTTGATGCAAATAATGTAGTATTGTGGTACAAGTAATGGTTAGCATGAAATACATCATTGAGTTTATATCGTGTGTTTGCAAGTGTATTCAAGTAATCTGTACAAGTCATAGCATTCTAATATGGACTCATCTAATCCAACCGCAAATGGAAAGAGTCCCCGTGCACCGTCTCACTGATCAGTGGGCCCAAAGCTTAGAACTAATCCAACCGCGCACCGTGCACGTTGCGGATCGGTTTGCCACGCAGCGGGGCCCACCTGTCATCGTGCTCGTGTCCCTCGCTCCAACCTCCAACAGGAGATCGACTCGGGTAGGAGGAGACAACCAGAGTCCGGAGAGAGTCGGATCCGATCGGAGGCATCCCTCCTTGCGCATACTACAAGAAGAAGAGAAAGGGGATCTCCTTGATCCGCAATTCCGCATCGATCCGAAGGTTTGGCGGCAGGCAAGATGTTGGAGGAGCTGCTGATCCTCACGCGCGGCGGTCTGATCCTGTGGGCGCTCAGCGGCGGCGGTGGCAAGAGCTCGCCGGTGGACACGCTCATCCGCAACTGCCTCCTCGAGGAGCGGTCGGGCGGCGACGGGCGCGGCGGCTACTCCCAGGACGGAAAGCGCGCGCTCAAGTGGGCGTTCCACAACGGGCTCGGCCTCGTCTTCGTGGCGGTGTACCGGCGCGTGCTCCGCCTCCTCTACGTCGACGACCTCCTCGCCGCCGTCCGCGCCGAGTTCGCGCGGCTCTACCACCCCAACCGCACCACCTTACGACGGCTTCGGCGACGTGTTCCGCCAGCTCCACCTCGAGGCCCAAGCGCGAGCCGAGGAGATGAGCAAGCCTAACAATAATCAACAGAAGCCCGTTGATGCTTCGCCGCCCCGTCGTCCGCCGCCACAACCTGCCGTCCACAATGCTCCTGGTGATTCTGAATCAGACGGCCATGGTGATGGTGATGGTGATGGTGATGGAAGCAAGCAGGATGCCTCCGATGGCGTCTCCGTGGAGGACGAGAAGGACGGCGGGGGAGATCCCAAACCCAATGATGGACAGACCTTCGATTTGAGTTTCTTCCAGAATCTGCGAACAAAGTTCATCCACAATAACAAGAACAACACTAACACCAACAAGCCGATCATTAACAAAGATGTTCATAAGAGGAAACCCCCTAGGGATAGGAACAAGAACAACAATGGGAAGCCGAATTCAGACAGGAAGCTGGAGTTCTCAGACCCAGCCACTGCCATCAAGCGGACTGACGACAATGCGCGAGTCAATCAGGGACAAAGCAAGGTTGATCTTGCTGAAACAGTTGAAGACGGCCCAAGAACCAAAGGATGGTTCTCGTCAGTGTTCCAGAGCATTACAGGTGGAAACAGCGTAATCGAAAGGTCAGACCTGCAACCGGCGCTCAAAGCTCTGAAAGACAAGCTTATGACCAAGAACGTGGCCGAGGAGATCGCCGAGAAGCTCTGCGAGTCAGTGGCATCAAGTCTCGAGGGCAAGAAGCAAGGGTCTTTCACAAGCACAGCGTCCACAGTCCAGGCAGAAATGGAGGCGGCTCTCGTGCGCATCCTGACACCAAGCCGATCCATCGACGTACTTCGAGACGTGCACGCGGCCAAGGACAATGGGACGAAGCCGTACGTCATCGTGTTCGTCGGGGTGAACGGCGTCGGCAAATCGACCAACCTCGCGAAAGTAGCTTACTGGCTCCTCCAGCACGACCTCACCGTGACCCTCGCGGCGTGCGACACGTTCCGGTCAGGCGCCGTCGAGCAGCTACGCACCCACGCGCGTCGGCTTCAGATACCCGTCTTCGAGAAAGGGTACCAGAGAGACCCGGCGGTCGTGGCGAAGCAGGCCATAGAGGAAGCGACGCGGAACAGGTCGTCAGATGTTGTCCTCGTCGACACCGCTGGGCGTATGCAGGACAACGAGCCGCTCATGAGGGCGCTCTCCAAGCTCATCGCCGTCAACAGCCCGGACCTGGTGTTGTTTGTTGGAGAGGCGTTGGTTGGAAACGACGGCGTCGATCAGCTCACCCAGTTCAACCAGAAGCTCGCGGACCACCTGTCGCCTGTTCGTGCTCCTGCAGCAGAGAGGAGGGTGATTGATGGCATCCTGCTCAGCAAGTTTGACACTGTTGATGATAAGGTCGGTGCGGCGCTTTCCATGGTTTATGTGTCTGGAGCTCCCGTCATGTTCGTTGGCTGCGGTCAGTCTTACACTGACCTCAAGAAGCTGAATGTCAAGTCCATTGTTAACACCCTCCTTAAGTGAACGCTACTGCTACTGTGTACTCTGCCCGTTTGGCCAAGCTGGTTTACTAGTAGTATACCTGGCTTTTAAATTTTAATATGTTCTTTAAGTTGGACGTTTTATTTTATCTGTTTGTTATATAAATTGTATGAAGTGCTATGAATAAAACTTGCCAAATGTGCAATTATATATATCAAGTATATCTACTCTACAATTAAAAAATACGGAAAGCAATCGTCCCTCGCGCTTCGCTTCACTCGGCGCTCGCCGCCTCCCGAAAAAAAACCCGGCTTCACCCGGCGCCTGCTTAACCGCAGCCTCCTGCCGGCGCGGACAGTACCCGCCACCGGCCCGGACTCCCGCCCCTGCCTCACCCCGATCTCGCTCCAACTCTGAGATGTCTCGCGGGGCATAACCAAGGAGACATGCCAATCAAGGCTTATGGGTCGGTCTATTGTCTAGCATATTACATTTCTTAATAGCTTATAATCTATCTTATTACATCCCTCGGGTGACAACAGAAGATGTAGATGCAGCCTTCTAACGGGATGGTTCCTAGGCTTAACTCTTGCACTTGCAGTCCCTGATGTGACATTAATGGACACTTTTGCTCTAGACTGTGATGATGGCAGATCGGCCTCTATATATTCATTGAAGTTGTTCCACCAAGTATAGTTGTCACCCTTCCTTGTGCAGTTGTGATAACAATTCTTTGGTTTGACATCTCATGCTGTAATTAGTTACCAAGTGAGCAAGCAATGTTCCAATACTTATGTTTGATATTTTAGTACATTAATTAACTTACATTTGTATTGTGGTTCATGTCCTCTCTGAGTAGATAATTCCTAAACTAGAGCACTTCTTTTTGCTCTTTGGAGTACTAACATCACTACTCGAAGGACTCTTCCTCTTCCTGCTACTTGTGACACTCTGTTGTGAAACTCGTAAAGGTACTAGATTCAAAAGATTTATCTCGCAAATTACAAGTAAATTGTGCAATTAATTATTTTTTACATATATTTAATGCTCCATATATGCGTCCAGAGATTCGATGTGATGGGAAATCTTGTAAAGTTTTAAAATTTTGAAGCGATCTAAAAGAAGTCTAAGCTGGTTTTTTTATGGGTAGCTGGTGGAGCTGGTGGGGGGAATAAAAAATGATGGAGCGCACATCTGGTAGGGAAAAATAAATTCAAAAACACAGACCTACCGAGCTTGAGAGGGCGCTGCTCGGACTCGAACACAGATACAGATAACTTGTTCCAACACTTCACACATGCATTTCTGCCACAGTGCTACGTTGCTTCCAACACATAAATTAAATGTTGGCATTGCTTCCAACACATAAATTTAACGTTGGCATGTGTCTGATCTTAAACGGGAGTTTGTCTAAGTAGTGTGTGGTTCTTTTCACTCTCAACTAAGGCTAGACAAAAAGTCCATAGCTGTATAGCTCGCTCGACTCGGCTTGCTCGGTTCGTCTCGGCTCGTTTATATTTTTCAACGAGCCGAGCTAGCACTTTAGCTCATGTAGTTAATAAGCCAGCTCGCGATCTTATAATAAGCTAAAGTTATTGATCCTAAACTTTATTAGTTTTATAAAACATTATGTTTTACCCTTCACAATTAGTTAATAATTGAATTTTGACTTTATAAATTTAAGATTATATGAATTTATTTTATTTTAAAATGAATAATCAATAACAGATTATTGATGCATTCCATATAATATAAAGTATGGATAATATATGTATAGTGTAGTACCATAATATATTAATATATATTATTTTTTATTTGATTTAAGACTTATAAATGAACAACTTTTATATTATTACTATTCACAAAATTTAAATAAATACATTCAGTATATTATATATATATATATATATATATATATATATATATATATATATATATATATATATATATATATTCTAGCTCGCAAACCTAACGAGCCAGCTCAAACTTGTAAATAAGTCGAGCTGAGCTGGCTTTCTGGCTCGTTATAATAACGAGCCGAGCTGAGTCGAGTTGGCTTTCTAGCTTGTTATAATAACGAGCTGAGCTAATTCTTTATTATAACGAAAGAGCCGAGCGCCCAGCCTTACTGTCAACCCTCCTCTTCGTCTCCTAGGCTGGCTATGGCTTTCCCGTCCCCAAATAAATGTGGTGAAGGCGCCCGTTTTACCTACTACCAGAGTTCCATTCATGCATCTCTCTGTATGATTGATCCAACCTAAATTTAAGCGACAGCCACAACATCTATAGAGTAGAGAGGTGTCCTAAGCAATGGCGGCGCAAGACCAGCAGACGCCGGTGGTTATCACGACGACGCCTGCATTCGCCGTGCACCGGCGCGAGCGTGTGCTCGTTGGGCCGGCGAGACCGACGCCCCGTGAGACGAAGCGCCTGTCCGACATCGACGACCAGGAGACACTGCGCGGGCACCTGCCGCTCGTCTACTTCTACCGCGGCAAGGTGCAGCATGCGCATGGCGACGACCGCGATCCGGCGGCTGTCATCCTCCGTGCGCTCGGCGAGGCACTGGTGCCGTACTACCCGCTCGCTGGGCGGCTCCGTGAGGTGGAGCAGCGGAAGCTGGTCGTCGACTGCACCGGCGAGGGCGTGGTGTTCGTAGAGGCCGACGCCGACGTGAGTCTGGCGGAGCTGGAGGCGGCCGGCGGCCTGGTGCCGCCGTTCCGTGGATAGATCAGCTGTTGTGCGACGCGGCGGACAGCTCCAATGGCGTTCTCAACTGCCCCTTGCTGTTCATCCAGGTGACCAGGCTGCTGTGCGGCGGCTTCATCTTGGCGCTCCATATAAACCACAACATCGCCGACGGCATAGGCCTCGGCCATTTTTTGTCCGCCGTCGCGGATCTCGCACGCGGCCTCCCATCGCCGACGACCGCCGCACCGCCGTGGTCCCGGGAGCTGCTGGAAGCACGCGTCCCACCGAGGCCGCCAGCATTCCCGCATCACGTGTACGACGCCGCGGCGCCCATACCGCCGCCGCAGACGCCGCCGGGAGACATGGTCGTGCGCACCTTCACCTTCACCCGACGCGACGTCGCGGCGATCAAGAAGTGCCTCCCGGCGCGCCTCCGCGGCACTGCCACTACTACCTTCGAGGCGCTGACGGCGGCGCTCTGGCGCGCCCGCACGGCCGCGCTGGAGCTGTCGCCGCGTGAGGAGGTGCGCCTGGCGTTCATCCTAAGCTTCAGGCGCGTTCGCGAGCTGGGAATCCCTGCCGGCTACTACGGCAACGCGGGCGTGCCGTCGGCGGTGCTGACCACCGCCGGGGAACTGATGGCCAGCTCGCTGGGGGACACGGTGGAGATGGTGCAGGAGGCGAAGGCGGCCGTGACCGCTGAGTACGTGCGGTCCACGATCGACCTCCTCGTGCTGCGTGGGCGGCCGTCCATGGCGGCGGTGCCGAACCTCTTTGTCGTGTCGGACAACCGGCGCCTGGGTTTCCATCGCGTGGACTTGGGGTGGGGCGTGCCGGTGTACGGAGGCATTGCGACCGTGTGGTTTGGGGGCATCTTTCTCGTCGCCGTCAGAAATGGCGACGGGGAGGAGGATGCTGTGGC
Organism: Microstegium vimineum; assembly: GCA_022036555.1. Taxonomy (NCBI): domain Eukaryota; kingdom Viridiplantae; phylum Streptophyta; class Magnoliopsida; order Poales; family Poaceae; genus Microstegium; species Microstegium vimineum. The sequence continues at coordinate 49,218,605 of CM039127.1, read as the reverse complement.
TGTGCCAATCATGCTGCCACCACCGGCCATGGATCGCTTCGCGTCAGAGCTTCAGAAGATGGTGTCCCTCGATCTCGCTGGTTTATGAACACTACTCAAAAGAGACAATTAGTGGAGGAGGTCTCTTGGCCTGACGTTAATCTATCTTACGTTTGTTCAATTCATGCTTTTGTTTGAACGGTACGGTGATAGTGCTCCTTAACGTTGTGTGTGAATTTGTGAACCAACTTGTAATAATTCGGTTAGATGGGTCATTTATTTCCCTGTCTCAACTTAGCTTACGTCCAAGAGTTTCTTGTACTCCCTCCGTCTCTAAAACAATATATTCCTACAGTTATTATAAGTTTTTTTTTAATTTTAACTAAATTTATAGAAAAAACATTAAAATTTAGAAAGGAGTCCACATTACCCCTCTACTTTTCTATAGTCTAAATATCAACTCTCAGCTACCCCCCTAAAAAAAATTACACAAATTGGGTACGGGTACATCACTACAGCAGACAACCCCTTCGCCGAGTGCCGCTTGCACTTGGCAAAGGTTGCATTGCACTCGGCGAAGTCTTTGCCGAGTGCAGCACTCGACAAAGGGGCTCTGGCGAATCTCGATATGTGACTGCCGGCCGGGCTCCCCTTGTCGTCGCGACCGCCACCACCTCCATCTCAGCTTCAAGGTCCATCCAGATCAGCTTCAAGATCCAGGTCTAATCTATGGTGTGTTGTGTGTTGTTGCTTGATTCTTTGCATGTAAAATGCTACCTAGTTTATTCGTTTTTGCAAGAACTAGCTAGTTCTGGAGTTTTGATCTAGGCCTGTCGGATGTTTTGCTGAAACATTGTAGCTGCTGGATCGACCAAGGATGCACAAAGTCAACTCACCAAAAAATTTAGATACCAACTTTGTGTTTTATACTGTTTACACCCTCATAAATGATGGAAATACTCGGTTTAAAATCTTAATCTTTCCCTCCAATATGCACTCTCATCCTCAAGCTGCTGTTGTTTTGTGAATTTCCTATGCTTTCTGAAGTTACCAGTGATGTGGCTCTGGGAGAACTTCAACCAACAAAGATAATTATGTTTGCTATGAGAAGTTACCAGGACATCTGTTATGGACGGTGTTAGGGTTGAGGGGAGATGAATTGAGGAAGCGACAGTGGCTGCTGCGCTACAGTACCCGCGTGTACTGTTCACATCAAGATGGCGGCTAGGGTTAGGGGCGCCGGAAATCCGACCGTGGGGCGTTCGCCCACGGCCGGGCAAGAGGGAAGAGATTTCCTTCTTAATTCTTGTTTGATTTAGATTGATACATCTCCTCTCATTATATAGAGAGGATTTACTTGTCCCCTAAGCAAGCGACTAATTAACCCTAATGGGTTAAGGCCCAATAGACCCTTGACTCTCCTAACAACATCACTCAATTATGAATTATGATCTGATGCTTTGGGTTCGTCTTGTACTTGTTGGGAGATACTGATACGGCTGCAAGTATGGCAATCAGCAGCAAATGAAATATTGAGAGGCCATCATTCTTTACTTTGATCAAATTTAGCCCTCGGGCTTTCTCGCAAAATACATTACTTAATAAAAAATACATGTTGTCTATAGTGGAAAGGTCTATGTTAGGAAGCTCTGTAATGCTGATGTCAGTGATGTGATTGAATAATCCATTATTTCAAATAATAATGTACAGAGTATGTACGCTGATAAATAATTTACAGTGTGCAAGCTGTTAAATTTCTGAGAATATAATAGTGGTATGAACACTTATGTGTTCCTGAATCTATATACTGGTCGAGTAGCACCTCATGCAAATATGCAATTGGATTTTGTCATATGGCCTTTGTAGGATGTGTGAAATGTTGTCGATAGTTTGCAGCCATTGGTGAAGTATGTTGAGAACATTGAGTTGTGCTAGCACCAAGGGAAAATTTTATGGGACATGTAGCAATATTGACTTCTGAATTGGTGTCTTCTGCAGTGTGTCTCTATAGTTTCATGGTTAATTTTTTGTTTTAAGCTACAGTACTGTATGTAACTTTAGGCTTTAGTTATCTGTCTTCTTAGAGTGATCGCAGCGCTGTCCTGGATAGAATCCTGGAGTGCCTATTTGCCGTAAATATTTGTGCCCTATACAAGCAGACAGTCGACCATCCCCTACTGCACGCGCAGTTTCAGGCGCCCCTGGAGGGACATGCAGGTCTGCACATGCATGCTTTTTGTGGGTCCCACGTTCTCGGTTGACGCTTATTACTTTTCAATGAATTAAAAAACGCTATAACTCATAAACCAGAAAACCAAATTAAATTCTCTTTGCACCATTAAATTTGTTTCAATAAATCCTTCAAAATAAGATCTCACATGTACATATTTAGATAAGTGATAAGTGGACTCCACTGTTGGTAGTTAGTATAGAGTATAAGATATAGATGATGATGAGTGCGGAAAAAATTATATGTAGGAAAGAATCTTGATGAGTAGGACAAATAAAGGATGAATTTAGAGGAATAGCAGTGCGGACAGTCTTATTCATTGTATCATTTAAGTTGTACATGTACTGTATTTGTTCATTTATGGTTATATGTTTTAGGTGGGTTGATGTTGTATTGCTTATTCCATCCATCTGCCTCAACCTTTGTAATGTAATGTAATATTCAGCCTGATAGCATTTGTTGCTTTAGATGTGCATTAATGCCCTTTCTGTGCGGATTTGTTGGTATTTACTCGTGTCTGCAACTGTTTAGTGACATAAATCTGATAGTATTCTCCGGCAAGACTTGTCAGTTCTTAGTAGTAACCCTTGTAGTTGTTACTTTAGCTGGTTCCTTTTGTGTGTCAAGCTTTACCATATATGTAGTTTCTCTCTTTTATTGTATCTGCTTCACTTCTGATTTGTTCAGAAGCAAGGATCTCTGCATGTTTGATGCTGCAAAGTAATGTGAAAAAACATTCGATGAATGCCTACATGCAGCTGCTGGCTTGTTCCTAGGAGCGATGGCTGATCGGGCTGTCCACGGAGAGCTAGCGGTCTGTTCTGCGGCACCGGGATTTGGCACCATCACCAGCAAAAAAAAAATGTAGTTTTCTAGTCCTATAGACATACTGAACTGATGTAAAAGGGCAAAAAAAGATTACTCAAAAGAAATGAGCATATATGAGCTTGTATACTGAAACTAACATATGCTTTCGTATTAACTGCAGATATCCTAGTGAACATAATTGTTGCAAAACTATTAGTTCATCTCAGGTTATGCACCAAATGCAACCAAAGCTATTTGTCTCTGTTGATGATTCATGAATGATCTGATGTAACAGTGGCAATTACCAGTAGAGTGTATTCTCTGTCTAGATCTTAATAAAAATCGAGAATATCTTTTGTTATTTAGTGCAGCCATTTTGGACACAAGGTGTAGTTACAATTTCAAGACAATTACAAGCTGTTATCTGGATGTTACCTTGTGTACTGCCTTTTAGTTTGGTTCTTGAGATACATTTATGCTAGAGCAGTAGGTACTTGTGTTTACATGGCAGCAGGTTGTGAAAGGATTTTTTTTCTTTTACAATTGTATTTTTTATCCATTTTTTGCTTTATATTATGGTATTCAATTATTGAATATGTGTACTGAATTTCGTTGATTTTTCTCAATTTTTCTTTTGTATTATTATTTTTTGGACTTGTTTACCTTGCTTCAGGCGATCTCTTTCTTTTTTGGTTTCTTTTTTAATTGAATTTGAACAGAAAAGAAGAATATTTTTTATAAATTCAAGAATGCAGCAAAACTGGAAACAACCGTCGTGGGGCATCTCTCCTGTGTTTGCTTCCAAACAGCGCTAGGGGCACAGGGTTTATCTCCCCTGACGTGGAGGGGGATGTGAGTGTCCACAAAAATTTCCGTAGGGGCTGCTGTTCTCTGGGCTGAGCTCCCCCGTCGTCCCAAAGGAAGCCTTAGAGGTTTTTTTATATCTTTTTTTTTATTTTTACTTTCAAAAACTTTTATTATTATTTAGTTTTAAATTTATTTAAGCTTTTTTTCTATTTTTTTCTCATTTATTTTTTTATCTTTTGTTTTATACCAACAACGATCACACGCTATAACAATCATGACAATAAAGAGTTTGTAATATTTCTACCAAGCTCGTGCATCTTTATATTAGATTATTATTAGACTATAACAACATTTTTTAGTACTTATCAATTCTATTGTACATATATTGTTTCAGTATATAAAAAACTAACTTTTTTTATCGCTCGCAAACAATGCTTAGCAAGAACCAGCGTAGCGGAGCGCCCCCTCGCCCTGTGCTAGTAGAATTGATCCCACGGGCCACGGCCACGGCCACGGCGCAACATAGCAGGGTGGCTTCGTCTTTTTTTTTTGACAAAATTAAAGTTTATCTACGCGGAAATGTCGATTTAGAAAAAAAGAGAGCATATTACTCAGTCTACTCCTTCCATTTTAAAATGCAATTCAAATTATAAATCCTCTTTTGTTGTTTATATTTATTTGCTACGTATTTAGATATAATAATGAGATTTGCTAAATTTCAGGTGTCTAAATTTTAGTTTTTCTTTTCGGCAACTGTTATTGCATATATTTTAAATTAAAATTACAGTTTTAGCTTGTTGTAATTTATGTAGACATAGTATGTAATTTTTTGTTTCAGAAATAAAAAACCGGTTAGACAAAACTACAAACCTGACAATCTTATATATGTTGGCACAAAAATAATTTAACAAGTACAATTATTTTTATAGGAGGACATGGACAAAGATTTAATATATTATAACACAAAGACAAATAACAAAATATAAAATTAACAACTAACTAATAGTATGTGATATATTAGTGTTGCTTGAAATTAACTTAAATTTCAGACACCTAAGCTATAGGAAAAGTGTATAATAATATACTAAATTTGTCATAAAATATCTATCGCTCTCACTTCTTGAAAAACAACTTTAATAAAATATATTATTAATATATATGATACGTAATTAGTATTATTAGAAAGATATATGAATCTAGCTTTTAGTAAATTTATTTAGAGATACAAATATTACATGTATTTTCTATCAATCAAGTCAGACTTGTGACATAAAACCAGAACAATAGCCCTATTTATTAGCACTACTTTAATATAACTTTTCAGCAAACTAATAATATATTTTTCTCATAATAAATTAGTATAACGATTTAACATAAACTAAATTTTAGCAAAATCGAACATAGCTAATATGAGACAGAGGGAGGATGTACGTAACAATAAGGCCACTCTCAATGCAATGTTTCACCGCACGTTTTCCTAGTTATATGAAACTTAATATGAAATGAGTCTCCCTCTCAATGTATAGTTTCATTGATAGTTTCATATGGTTACCAATGTGTCTCTCTTTCTTTTCTCTCTCATCTCCACCATACATTTGCTTTGCATGCATACCATGAAACTAAAAAGGCTCTTAATGAGGGTTTCACACGGTTTCCAACGTTTTGGAAACAACACTGTATAGTTTCATCACCATGAAACCTTTCCCCTCTCTCTCCTCATTGTTTCATACAAAAAGTACAAATCTGATAATGTGGCACCCTATTTAATATACATAAAACTCTCCATGAAACCTCATTGAGACTGATCTAAAAAAACTCAAAGTCAAAGCATAGGACGGATGGAGTACCATTCTTAAAGTACGGCCATTAAGAACGCCCATTTGTATGTTCAAGAAAAAAAACGCCCATTTGTCACTTGTCAGGATAGAAGAAAGGTATAGTGACCGTATAAAATCAAGTGAAATCCTTGGTTGGGTCTCTACGCGTGCATGTCACGTGACTGGCGGCGGGATCGTCTCCTACACCACCACCGCAAATCTAGAAGCCCACAGCGATAAAGACAAGCCAAACTTAGGTAAATTCAAAATCTGTCTCTCTTCCTGCCATTTTGGGTCTTCAGAAACCGACGCGTCTCCTCCCGTATCGGTCTCGCACCTGCTCCTCCCGCGACAGCAACGGCGACGAGGTAAGCGCGCGATTCCCCTCGAGATGATCTTCCCATATTCTTAATTGCTTTGCAAGCTTCGACTGCTCCTCTTAATCCGCGCCGATTCGCTCTGCTTTGCCCTGCATCCGCGGCACTAGGTTGATTAGTTTCGCTGGACATCAAATGTCTGGTGGGGGAATTGGGATCAGGGGAGCGAATTCAGCTGGGACCCGTTATTTGGCTTGCTGTTTCCCTCGATCGATTGAAGCTTATGGTTCGATCCGGTTTGCTGCACGAAACGAGGGGCTTCATTGGAACCCTGGCATTCAGAAATTTGGCCTTCCTCGAGCAATCCGATTGCGAGCATGCTGAGAAAGCACATCGTGCTTCGTGGAGGGTTTCGCCTCGCTTCCCAGGAGCATAGAATTTGGTTGCAGAGGGTGTTGCGGATTATCAGCCAAAGTACCGTCATAGTGTGGGGATTAATGTTGTGTGAGAGAAACATGCGTGGATTAATAGGGAACGGTTTGTGGGATAGAGTGATAGACACATTAGCTTGCTGAATTGGTGGAGACCTAAAGGATGTAGTGGTGACAAAGCCTAAGGATGTTTAGAATATATCCTGTCCTTTGTCATATGCGAAGCTCAACTGATCAGGTTGTTACCCCCTTCTGTATAGCACCATGTCATTTATCGGCCCCACGTGCCAAATGATGACTGTTTTTAAATAAATATAATTTTAGAATGACAAATCATGAATCAATTCCCTAAACAAATGGCGCCCCTTAAAAGACGGCCTCTCTAGACAAGCTTCAAAATCTGAATTCCTTGTGTGCATTATTTCAATATACCTATTTGCAAAGGCTCATTGGGGTGAAATTCTACTATAATCATATCCACCCAGATATGAGTAGAATGACCTATGACCCTGGAAACAACATTTTGTTATCAAATTCTAATGCTGGTTCATACTAAACATGTGGATTGTGGAACTTATTCCTGTTGAGTGGGAAAACAAATCTCCATTTTTTTTGTACCTAAATTATATTCTTCTTTATGATAAAAAAGCTCAAGGTTCTGCTCTTTGAAAACGGAAGCTCCCACCCTTTTTATACTGCTATGGCTTGTATCAAATGTAAAGGATTTAGTGACTTACATAGCTAAACCAATTTTTTTATAACATGTTTCTGAGCAGCCCACGACCCCCACCCATAGGATTATATATGCTCCTACAGAAATTTATCTGATTAAACTTTAACATGTTATAATTTCAATCCTGAATACAGAAAAGTTTTCAATTTATTGTTACACACCTTGCAGTTTCAAAATGGCATGGTGGAAATGAGAACTGAAAAGACCATTGATACTACTATTAGAGTTTGCTACTAACTTTACTTTTCTGGTGTAGATATTTTCAATTTTCATCATTTCAATCCAAGGCTTTAAGCAAGTAAAGCATGCTTCTGCTTCCAACCTTAGGTCAGACTATATTAATCATCTTGGAATAAAGAAGGCACCTTCTTGGTAAGCACTAACTCATGCCTTTAGTCATTGACGTGTCTTAAATAGAATTTTGCCTTTTCCTATTTATTTTATAGGTTGGGCATTTGGAAACTAAAACCTCTGAGTGTGTTATGACCGGAGTCCAGTATACAGGGAAGAGGGCCTCTGGTGGCTGAATCCACCTAGGCGCATAGGCTTAAGGCCCAATTAGTTATTTCCTAGTCCTATTAGAATTATTATCTATTTCCTATTCCATATAAGATTAGTTACTATTTTTAGGATCAAGCTATTATAAATAGCAGATTGTAAGACGTGAAATATTAGGCAGAAACAATTATTGTTTCCGGCTTCCCGAAGGGAGCCGGGAGATTTCATAAACCCTAGCCGCCTACTGCCTTGCGCCCACCGCAGCCGCCAGCTCGCCACGGCGCCATCGCGCAGTCCTGGGGCCCCTCGCCCTCGACCAACCTCCTCTCACCCCTACAACCTACGCAGCAACTCCGGTAGGAATCCTAGTCCTACCAGAGTGCCAGTTTAATTTATCTGCCACTTTAAAAGTTCTATGTGTACTCTGAATCTGCAAACTGTGACCAGCTAGTCTTATTTAAATTGATGTCTGTCTTGAATCTGAATATTGATATCTTGCTGTTATAGAACAGTAATTGAGTGATATAATTAAAGTCATAGTGGGTTTTCTTAGCTTGACGTACTTTAGAGAATGATATTTATTTTAGAATTTACTATGTTGTTCCACGAGTAGCCATGTATTTGTAATGAAAGATAGGTGTCATACAGTATATCAATATGGTCCTCCTATTTATGTTGGAAAACACCTAACTTATGTTGTTAGCTGAGTCACTTAGATACTAGTGACAGCTATTAACAGTGTGACTCTCTAGAATTTAGTTAAAATTTCTAGCTAGAAATAGCTAGGAAGAACTAGATGGTGCAGGGCCATGAAGGTAACATCATGGTGAAAGCAGCTAAAGGGAGAGATTTTTAGTCCAGGAAGTATTCCAGCAGATGAGATTTAATGGAACTACACTATAGCTCTGCTGCATTTAATAAACCGTGATGAATTCACATAGAAATAAGAATTATTAGCAAAAAGGTCTTGTGACATTGAGTCATTGACAGAAAAGTTCAGTACGTAGCTGAGAAAATCAGCAGAGGAAGGAGCATTTTGAGCTGATACCTCCCTGTCAGCTTGGGAGAACTTTATTTGTTTCTGTGAGATGTATCATGGATTCATTTAGGGTACATCTGCAGTAGCCTAAAGATGATTTTAATATCATTTCGTTAGTAATTCTGGGCTACTAGAGACAAGAAAATTGTGTACTTTAGACCATTTTCCCATTCTTATTCTACATCTTTTTTCCATTACCTTCCATCAATGGTAATTAACAATATGCAGTATTTGATGAGCACAGAACTAGTTGGACTGATTGCATTACAAGTCAGACTGTCTTTTCCCCATTTCCCACCATCAGTTCTAATTAATGAGATGTGCATTTGGGTGTCCAATTAGTCAGACAAAGTGCTTGCATGATCCAGAGATCTGTTTTTCCTTCATTTTTTTGCTATAGTTGCCTCCAGTTGGTCAAGCACTCACAGTTGCCCTTAGCCTTAAAAATTGTTGTGATGATAGGCACATTATCTGTCACTAGCCCATCAAAATTCTACCGCATTCTGGACATTGTTTGGTGGTTCTACTTGATTTGTACCCTCTGCAGTAGAATGACATTTGTTAAAGGTGAACCAGATTCTGTTATACCATTGTTAAACATGAATGTTCGGTGTTAGGTTTATGTTCCCTGATTCTTTGTTAGGTTTATATGCCCTGATTGTTGAATGGAAAGCTTGCTGAGGAATGTCAGTCAACAAAGAAATGAGAACCATTGATGTTCCTTCGCTGTTGATAGTTTGTCAAAGTATTCCTTTTCTTTTGCCAAAGATTAAACCATGCTCTTAGTATGATTCATGCATGAGAATATCTTCTTTTCTCTAGCTCTTTTGAATATATCCATGGAAAGAGTAGTTCTTCAGTGTTGATTGTTGCATGTCATTTAAGGCAGCAGTATGTCAATATTCAGCTTATTTGTTGATAGTTAGGTAAGATGTTCATCAGTGTGCCCTAACACTTGGGTGTATTTGTTGAATTCTTTGGTATGAGTGACTCCTGAGTTGTGTGATTTGGGTGGTGACAGTAGTTTTTTTTGTCTGTCAGGGAAAGGCATAATTAAGCGATGCATCAGACATTTGAATTGTCCCATTGCATCTTTAGAGGAACGTGTGGTCACTGGATGGACCACTAAATTAGTCTGTTTTGTTGTTTTCTTACCTTTGTTTCCTATAGTATAATGTCAGTGCTATCTTTTGATAGATGATCTTTTTTAGAAATCACTTGTCTGGTCCAGAGATTAAAGTTATGCACCCCCTTCTTTTTTTTGGAGGTGGGGAGGGGGTTTGGGAGGTTTGAGGCTTATGGTCCAGTGAACTTCTCCCCGTGAAGAATTGTGAATTGGATCATTAATGTCTTATAAATCGCTATCACATTTTGATGACTTTGCTTCTGAGGGCAGTGGTGGAGCCTCATGTAAGCGAAGCTGGGCACCTCGGTCCCGTCATCGGAAAGAATTTTCAATGCCTAAACATGCATACCTCATTATTTAGTCCCAAAGTCTGGCAAAGCTCATTCATCTCATCTCCCAGCTCTCCCATCCCATTATCTTCTACTGAGAAACCAGGAGGAAAACTCGCCATCTCATATTCACACCTTGTATTGCTCCCTCTCTTTTACTCTATTTTTACTCTGGCTGCCAGCCTCTGTAATCTGGGGCGAGCTGCTGGTGCCTGGAACCCAGAAAGAACAGAATGACATTATCTCCCACCATTGCGACTGGCCCGCACCCTAACCCAAAGAAACGTCGGTTCAGTCGCTTCTTACTTCACTTGGTGATCATTCTCCTTTTTCCCCCCATTTGATGGTCTGTGATCTGTTTATTTATAGTATTAAAAAAACTTGGATAAATCGGTTGGACTATCAGACTACACTAAACCTAGCCTTAGTTTAATGGATTGCTGGGGTTGTTAAAGTGACCGAATTCATGGGAAGAAACTGAACAGAGACTGCAGTGCAATCCAAGCTGTACCCATTTTATCTTATCCGGATCGGTGCATTGGTGGAGCACCACATTGCCACATGAGATGTTCTTCTTCCTTAGGGGAGAAGACTTGTCCCCAAAAGCTTGCCTACCTTTGGGGGCATGTGGTGGAGGGAGAGACCAGATATTGGGCTACACGGCTGGACCTGCTGCCTAGGCTCTTTTTGCTTACATGAGAGCGTTAAGTGCGGTTGGGACCACGGATTCAACTGGCATGCACCCCATAGTTTACAGGCGTAAAGTGAAGCCGTACATCTGCTTTGCTTAACTTACCCTAGTCATACATCTGCATTAGTTAGTGGTTGAACAATCTTAAGATGGTGTTAATGGTAGCTGACATTAATTTGGGACCTTTGAGTTTTAAACTGGATTCTGTGGTCCTCGGAAGATTAGGCCTACGCCAACCTGATCAACTTCACACTAGAATTGCTTTGCCGAACGCTTGCTTTTGCATGATTCACGTTGCTTCTTCGGGGACACCAACGCTACGCTGTCCCCAAAAGACAAAGCTTCAAAGCTATTCCTAGTATCTTGAGCCTGAGTGCCGGACACACATCATCACAGGGGGGGCACTTGCATGTTTTCGTTTGCACCCTGCATGTACATTGCTTCACTCCATGTCCATGATTCTTCCTTTTCTACTAGAGAGCAAGCTTTATTGTGTTAGTTATCGGTGCAAAAGTGGTTTATTAAGCTGCAAACAATCGACTTTTGCAGGGAATCACATGCACCTGCCCCGCCCCAATTGGAGAGCAGCAGCTCTATTGTAGGTAAACATAGCATGAGTTCGTTGCAACAATTTTGCTCTTTTTTTTCTCAGATTTGCGAAGGATAGCAACAGCAACAAGCAAGTCTAAGTTTGGTAACCGTTACTAGATCCATACTCAGAGGTCTAAAAAAATTGTGGGTTTTACGGCAGACAATCCGGTTCACTAATGGACGGGGGACTGTGCCATTCGGATTGGATTGACTAGAGTAGGAGTAGTATGTTCTTGTTTGCTGCTTGCGTCAGCTGTCGTAGCAGGTCTACATGCTGACGACCGTTCCGTTCATCATGGTATCGTTACGATCGGGGTGTTGGGTGAGACGTGACGCGGGGTGTCGGCGCGATGTGTAGTACTCTGCTCTTCTGGCAATTTCTGCCCGAGTCCTGTCTGTGTGTCTGTGTCTGTCTGTACGGTGTTCAGATACAGGGTAGTACGAATGGTGGTATGTGTGGGCCGTGTGGGTGTGCGTGGGTGCCGTGTGAGCGCAACGCACACGGTTTTGCCGTGGGGTGGTGGTGCCGCCTTGCAATGGGTGGTGGCGAATGGCTCACTCAACCCACCGACCCGGGGGCGGGGTGGCAGGCAGGAGCTCGGCGGCTTCTCGTGGCCCCTCCCGCCCGTCCTGGCTGTGGCTGTGTCATGCGGCGCACATGCACCGTCAGCACCGACTCCTTTGACACGAGAGCAAGGACACTTGGATACGGTAGCCACCGTATCAGTCCACCACCACCCTCCGCAGACCGCACCCTGTTTGTGAATTGTGATCACGTGGCAGGCACGGGGAATACTCGTACTACTTTCTCTCCTTTTTTTTTCCAGCGAGCTGTTGAGCTAATCACCACCACCACCACCTTGCTTGGTTGGGTCTGTCTCTGTCACCACACTCTGGGAAAAAGAAATATAAACTTGCACTTGGAAATGTTAACCTTTATTGGTGTTATTGAAATTTGGCTTATGATAAATTTTTATGTTAATTTGTTGTGAGAAAAATAATATTCATTTACTAAAAAATTAGTGTTGAAGTAGTGCTAACGAACAAGCCCATTACCTTTGTTTACTCTGGCTAGATCCACCTTTGTTTACTCCTACTAGATCCATCGTACTTCATTTATTTATTAACTTGCATTACATTACATTTTGTAGTAGCATAGCTGTTGGTTAATGTGCTGGGGAGATTATGATCTACCTGAGGATTTTGGACGACCTATTATTATCTCTTTTTTCTCTGTGGAATTTGATTCGTGTGTCGCATGTCTTTATAAAAATCAGATACAACTAGTACATGACATGTTGAAGGCAGTGATCGATCTCAATTGGAGTTGACAAAACTGGTAGCAATAATATTATATTTTTATCCTCCTGGCTGTAGTTGTAGTGGTGGTGGTATTACCATATCATATCATTCCTAGTAATCTCTCTCCTGATTATTCCTTGCAGTGTAAGGTTTGGCTGCCAGCGAGAGGCCGAATCCCGCGGCTTGTTTGCGGCAGCCTCCTCCGTGGCTCAAGCCAGCTGGTGGTGATCTGAGCGCCGCTGCCCACGAACCCCACAAAATAAACTGCTTTCGTTAGCCCCCACTCATCACCCAACCACCCAACCACCTCACCATCACCGGCTGGCTTTATATATCCCCGGCGCCAGCTACCCATGTCACAAGACACGGCATCGCACCACCACCGTCCCGCTGCCACAACAACAGGCGAAGCAGCATCAACAACAGAACAAGCACCATCGCCACCACCACCACCGTCAGCGGCGGCGGCACGCGACCCCGACGCCGAGTGCCGGTCCTGCGAGATGACACGGCAGCACCACCCGCAGTGCGTGCGGCGGCTACCAAAGCGCATCATCCTGGTACGGCACGGCGAGAGCCAGGGGAACCTGGACATGTCAGCCTACACCACCACGCCGGACTACCGGATCCCGCTCACGGCGCTGGGCGTGGAGCAGGCGCGCGCCGCCGGGCAGCGCGTCCACGACGTTGTGGCCTCGGCCGGAGGCAACTGGAAGGTCTACTTCTACGTGTCCCCCTACGCGCGCACCCGCGCCACGCTACGCGAGATCGGCCGCGCTTTCCCAAGGGACCGCGTCATCGGTGCCCGTGAGGAGTGCCGCGTCCGCGAACAGGATTTCGGTAACTTCCAGGTCGAGGAACGCATGCTTGCCGTCAAGGAGACTCGCCAGCGATTCGGCCGCTTCTTCTTCCGCTTCCCTGAGGGCGAGTCCGCCGCCGACGTCTTCGACCGCGTCGCCAGTACGATGATCATCCGATCCCCATCCGATCCAATCCAATCCAATCATCTCCCTCTTCTTCCACGCCATTAAGACATTGATTGACACGTGAACCAACCAATCCCATGGATTGGATTGGATGCAGGCTTCCTGGAGTCGTTGTGGCGGGACATCGACATGGGGAGGCTAGACCAGGACCCAAGCTGCGAGACGAACCTGGTGATCGTCTCGCACGGCCTCACGTCGCGGGTGTTCCTGATGAAGTGGTTCAAGTGGACGGTGGCGCAGTTCGAGCGCCTCAACAACTTCGACAACTGCGAGTTCAGGGTCATGCAGCTGGGACCTGGCGGCGAGTACTCCCTCCTCGTGCACCACACCAAGGAGGAGCTCCAGCAGTGGGGCATGTCACCCGAGATGATCGCTGACCAGCAGTGGCGCGCCTCCGCTAACCGACGGAGCTGGGCTGAGGAGTGCTCCTCTTTCATCGACACCTTCTTTGAGGAGCCTAATGACTCGTCTGAGACCTCCTCCTCCTCCTCGGACGAGGAAGATCATCCAGAGGACATGGAGAATGGCAAGACGAAGAAGCTGCTGCCGGAGTAACTCACTCCCCTATAACAACTGCTACTATTCACTCACTATCTCGCCTCTTTCTTCCTCGATCTCTGCTTCTTTGAAATTCTTTCCATTGGATTGAGTGACGCTTTCTGCTGCTGCTGCTGTTAGATTTTATATATACCATGGGGGGAAGAGCAGAGCAGGGATGGTGTATTCAACCATTGCTGATCTCTTTCTTCCTCAACACTCTGTAACATGTTCATAATAGCTAGTATTAGCTAGAATGATGATTGATTTGGGGGCAAATTCAGAAAAATGCTAAAGAGACATACTACTAGTCTACTACTGCATCTGAAGGTGCTATAGCTCTAACTTGATTCTTGTATGTTCCTAGCTGGAAAACTAACAAAACTCACAATGGTTGGCTGTCTTAAATTAATTAACTAACTAATAGAATAAAGATGACTCCTTTACCTACAGGACACCTTTCTTTATTTAAGCAAGGTCCTTTCATACAGGACAGGTTACGTTGGCATTCTAGCAGCAACATTTTCAAGTTCCTTTCTGACAAGAGAGCGTGCCGGATCCTAAAATATCTCTCTGCATCTTGACATCTTGTTTGCTAGTAGCAGGATCCATTTGGCAAAATTATTGGTAATTAGTACTGTCGACGAACAGTACTCCTATTACAGTTTCTCACATGCTGTCCATCAGAACTCAGCAGACACTTGTCCATATGCAAACGGAGAGATTCTTTTCCATACAGCTGGCAACTGGCATGGGGGGCAGCATGTTCCTCCATGATTGTTTTTGTAGGCTAGCCAAGCGCAGCGGGTTAGGATCGATTCTCAGGAACAATGTCGTGCTGCGCACTAGAGAGACAGTAGTGCAAATGTTGTCCGAAACTCTGCTCTCGTGCAGCGCACTAGAGAAACGGTGCAAAGGTTGTCCCGAGGACGAAAGACATGCTGTCCTTTGTTTTGTTTTGCTCGCTGGTCCAGCAACTGATTTGCATATCTAAGGGACAGAGCCTTGTATCATACCATCGATAAGAATAATATTAAGGTGGTATCATATATATGCTCTTTGAGATTGAGACGGTGCCATTGGAGTACTAGAGTATTGTACGATACAGTTGATTGATTAACATACAGTGGTTATTAAAAGCTTAGCAAACAAGAGAGAAGAAATTAAAAACAATGAGACCAAATCGATCCTGATAGATCCATGCTAGGCATGGTAACTTGTGGACGAACTCAACTTCGGCCGTTACGAAAAGATTCAGGAGTCGCAACGCAAACGTTTGTTCATCAGGTCAGGTTCAGGTGGTCACGGGCGCGGCCGGCATGACTCATGAGCCCTCCCTTGCCGGACACACGGGGACCTCGTCACGTCACGTCATCAGCGGTCGCGCGGGCTTGCGGCTAGGGCTGGGCCATCGCACCATGGACGATGGGCCTTTGGCCCTTTACTGGGACGTTCCGAAGGCGAGCTCTATCCTCTTTCGAAACGTGGCCTAAATCTAGACAGACCTACAAGGCCCATTTGGGATCTAAAGCAGTCTCTGCAATCCTCAGCAGTCACCACGACCCATCTCATTCTGTTTGGTGCTGATTCTCGCAATTGTTAACAGAACGTGGGCACACCAATGACTTCAACAACACATAATAAAAAGAAAGAACACAAGCATCAATCTTAATTGTTCTTCTGACAAGCTGCACAGCATGCATTCACAATCCGATCGATCGAAACAAAGCCCCAGTTCAGTAGAAACAAATGATAAAGAAAAAACAATTCCCTAGACTCTGGAACCGACAAACATATATAGGATCAGGATCAGGTGGTCAGCGTGAGCAAGCAGCACCGACTCAATTCGTTGCCCAAGCTAGTAGGTGGCCCTTGGTTCGATCAATTCGTCGGCGAAGTGACAACCTCCGGCCTTGGTCCCTCCACTGGTGTCATCGTCGTCGTCCTGGCCTGACGAGTCGGCGGCGTCATGACATAGCGCGTGGCGGCGGTCGCGATGACCCAGGTGCCGGCGCCGAACGCCACGAGCGGCAACAGCAGGTAACCGCTCTCGCTTCTGTACTCGTACGCCGCCAGCGGGTCTGTGTGGTAGGCCGCCGCCGCCTGCTTGTTCGTAACCGCAGCCGGCCGCCGCTGGAGCCGGTCGCTCACCTCCCGCCGGCGAAACGCGCGCAGAGCCAGCGACCGCGCCACGGAGTTCATGCTTGCTCCCTTTCCTTTGGGTTTCTGTTGATCCTCTGGCTGGCTGGCTGGCTGTGCCTCCTTCTGCTTGCTCTTGCTCTTGGATCGATTAAGCTCTCGTGTTTTTAGGGCTCAAAACTCGCGTGCCTTGTCCTGAATATTATATGGAGATGGAGGGCGCGCGCATCGTCGAGGCAGACCGGAACCGGACTCGGAGCCTCCGATCCGATCCAGCTGATCGAAATCGTGTCCGTCTTTCTCTCAGCGTAATTCTTCGGCTCCCGATACGCGTGCACTGCGCGGACCAGGGACACGCGAACGATTACGGCCCAGTTAGAGCAAGCGTGGGCGCGCAGCCCAGTTGACTTTGGAGGGACCAACGATCCGATAGGATAGGATTCTTTTTTTTATTGTTATTAGTCTTTTTGTTGCTATATATTATGACATGGATACGTTTCCTTTTTTTTTTAACTATTTGGTTTTCCTGCTTCTTTTCTCTTGTTTTGTGTAGTCTTATATTATTCTGTTCATTTTCGTTCCATTTTCTTTTTTCCTTACTCTGTGAAGTTTTATTCTTCCTTTTATTTTCCTTTGTATTTATATTTATATTTTATTTACATATATTTTATTTTTAATATAATTATTTTAAATATTATGTTTCATTATATGATTTACTGTACTATATTTATAATATTCTTTTTTATTTTCATCTATTACGAATACTTATGTTTTTCTGTATTATTTTGGTGTTCACATAGTATACATGTAATGTCCTATAATATCTATTAATGCTCACGTAGTATAAATATGGTGTTCCAGTTAATTATTCACGTAATACTCATTAGATGTTATATGTATATTTTAGGTTGTTCTAGTAGTGTTCATGTGATATTTTATTTATTTATTATTGAATTATTTTTATATGTATTATTCCGTATTAATACCCTTTCCTTGAACTTATTTGCTTTTTACTATTATTTTATTTTTTTTCCATTTTTGTTTGTATTTTTATTTTATCTCCACTGCTGCATGTCATTTTTTTTACTTTGTTTTCTCATTATTTCTTGTTAATTTTCCCTATTATGTATTTTTTCGTATTTCAAGAGATGTATTGTGGTATTTTTAGTTTAGAATACTATTCTTGTTTGTTTTTTAAACTTGATATTATTTTTGTGGATGTAATAGTTTTCCTTAGGTTTAAATGGTTTATAGTGAAAAGCATATTTTACATCTAACTAACGTCTTTATGTCCTAGCGGTAGGAGGACTACACTCCTAGACGACGAGTCGTCTTTGTGTGCCATGCCAAATTGGCTTGCTCATTCTATCTGCTTTTTCCGATGAGAGCACGTACAAGTACAAGTAGCGCAACACTGAGCGGACGGCGTTAGGGCGTGCGGGAAGCAGCAAGGGCTGGCCCATATGTGGCAGCCTGGTTGGCAGGCTGGCCCATGCGCGGGAGGGGAGCAGAGCAGCTGACGACAAAGCGAGGGCGGGCCATGGGTGAGAGCGGGAGCTGGCATGAACCTGGCTGGCTGTCGGGCCGGCCCACCCGCGGGAGGACGGAAGCAAGGAGCGCGCGACGAGAGAAAAAACATCAGGGTGGTCAGACCAGTTGCAGCCTTTTGCGTGCCATGGCTTGTGTCCTGAGACTTGGATGCCATCATGGGTTTCACTTCCTTCGTGGACATTAGAATGGTACCCTGGTCATGAACCAACCAACATTGTTACTGTGACATAGTATTCGTGAAGATGTCCCTCTGCTACAGCAACATTAATTATGCAAATGTTTTTTTTGATGAACTACCATGCTTGCAAAAATGTTGTTCTAGTGGTAGATGTAAATTTTAAGCATGAACTAATACTAATCAAATTGGGCAAGAAACGTTTCAAAAGAATGACTCAAGAAAGCATACTTAGTTTCACACAAGAGCGTTCTAAGCTACCTTTGACTTTCAACGTAGAAAACAAATATCAAATGTAAGGGCACAAAATTTAAATTCTAGGTAATTGAGTGCCTAAGCCAAATGAAGCCTTACCAAGATTAATTATTTGCCCATAGGCTGTCAGATATAATGCAATCCAACACATGATTTACCAAAAACTAGTTTGACTCTTATCAATTCTAGGACAATTGATTATAAAAGATACATTGGTTGACTAATATCTCTTCACCAGTGCTAGTTTTAAAAAAAACAGTGGGAAAATTTCCATCCTTTTCTTTTGTTAAGGGTAAAGGGGATTATAGGTGCACGAGTAGTGCAAAGGAGAGCTTAGAAATCTCAAAAAGAATAAGTTTGTTAAGATTAGAATCTTTTGCACCAAGTTTTCAAGCTAGCTCTAACCTACTTAAATTTTGCTAAAAAGGTTTTGTTAGCATTTTTCATAGTCAGGACGGTTGTTCCAATGGAGTTTAACCACTTGAAGAAAATTAGGAAACTCAACCCAAAATTTTTAAAACCTGTGGTTTCTACTGCTTGGAACTCTACTCCGAATGTGGACCAATCAGAAAAGGCCATGTAGACCAACTAGAAAACAGCTTGTGGCCATGCCACATCACCTGCCAGTGTGGCAAACATTGCCACACTATCTGCTAACACCATTACATGAGCAACGCTCAGCTGATGAAAATAGTTCTATGACGAGTCATTTTTTTTGTCATGGATAAAACCACTTGTATGAAAAATATCTCAATTCTTCATGCATGAGCAAGTATGATGTGTTGTTTTTGAGTAATGACTTTTTGTCATAAATTCGTCATAAAACTGAAATTATGATGAATTTTGCATCTTTAGTGATGAAAGCGGTTCGTCATGTATGTGCAGATTTCAACTAGTGCAATATTAGTTACATAAGGAACGACTTTGACAAAGGTTGCACTGAAGTGGCTAGGTAAGACAAGCCCCATGCATAAGAAGTTAAAGGTAGATCCAGATTGACTAGAAGAAGACATATTACATGTTGCTCCAAGTGCATTTTCTTCCATTGAAAGGCATCTCTAGTAGTTGTTAAATATATGTATTTCACCTAGATCACATCTTGGCCAGTTCCTATTTTCTTGGTTTCTATATATGTCCAAATCATCTGCTAGGATTGGGTTTTCAAAACAGGAGGTAAAATGGAAGGAAGCTTTGGAGCAAAAGCATATGCCCCATAAATATTGGTAAAATGAAAGGAGTTGTTGTCTAGGTTATTGGTGAGTTTGATAATATTGGCATAGGCATTGGTTTTAATGGTGTCACCATTGTAGAGATTACCATTCCAAACAGTGAGGATCCCACCTAAAGCAAATTATCAAGTTATGTTGGGCAAAATTTTTTGAGATATGAAAAATCAAAGGTGGTTATTTTGGTCTACTAAAGGCAGACTATTTAGCAAGCACTCTCAAAAAATTTCATCTAAAAGCAAGCCACTTCTCTTGGGAATTCAAGCCTCTAACAGTCTACACTAGGATTTTGTGAGTTATGTTCATGATAAAGATAGTAGCTAAAAAGGGTTGAGTTTGGACACCATGAACCAATGCAAACATGCAAGTGAATGGAAATGAAATGAAAATTGCATAGTATCAAGCAACCTTAGACAAAACATGATCATATGAGCACAAGGAAGAAAGATAAACATAGTAGATAATCCAACCCTTCATAAGGATTATTAAGTCAAGGCTCCATAATGCCATGCCTAGGCATTTTGGATTTTATTGTGCCAACATGTAGGCTAGACTTGGGGACCAACACAAAGGTCCAGACTAAAGACATGCAAACTAAGACAGTACAAAAGATCCACCCAGTCTGGATTGGGTGAGGCACTAACTTCTTCAGGCTTTATCTTTCTTGTTATCCTTCTCAAGCAAAGCAGAAGACACAACACTAGGTTGTATTTGCAGGAATCCTATTGGTTTCCCTTCCACTACATTCTTGGTTAGGTGGATAGTAGTAGTCTCTCTCTTGGTGGGGGCTAGAATGATGGCGAGAGGCTGAGGCTCTAGGGGTTCTTCTTCCTCTATTGAAACTTTTTTGAAACCATCACGCTTGAGGGCAGTCCTCTTGCTCCTCCTTAGAAATTTGTCATCAAGCTGCTCCTTGACCTTGACAACCCTCTTTTTGCGTCGAGTGAATTTGTCAGGGGATATTTCCATCACATCCACATCTGCATCATCATTCAGGTTTGGGATAGGCTCCTTGATCTGAGGTGGAAAACATGAATAACAAGATGAGTCATCAGGCATGGATCACAGACACTAGTGTTACTTATGGAAGGAGAGGGGGTATATGTTATGTGGGGCCACTCATATATTTTTAGAAACTAGAAAATTGACATGATAAGCCATTCTTTGTTGAAATGAAATGAGATCGCCTTAACTGATTGATTTGTTGGATTGGGGTAATCTAGGATAACTGTTGGCTTGATGCCCGTGTAAACTACATCACAATCTACTAAGGGAATTAAGTAATGAATTAAGTTCCACCATATCTCTCCTCCTTTACCTATGCTTCTACTCTACAACTTATATTGGGGGCAGCGAGGCCCTAATCCTCGGCAACGAGCCAAAATTGATACCACCTGTGCAGCCATAGCCTTTCACCCCTAATCCCTTGCTGGATTGTAACACACCTCTTAGATTAGGAAAGAAAATTAAGAGAATCTAGATTTAAATCGATCCATTGACCTGATTTGTAAAACCTAGATATATTTCATTTTCAACTTGATGTATGAGGCGAGAAAGACTAGAAAAGCGTGAAAATAGAAACAAAGGGGAGGAGTGAACACCTAACCTTATCATTCATCTTGGACTAATATTGCCAATCTCTAATGGAGGAGATGACACAATGGACCTTAGAAAGTTGTTAGGATGTGGCGTCAAAGAGTAGAGTTTTGGGGGTGGCGGCTGTAGTTGATGTATAAGAGGGGGAGGGTGTCGTGGAGCGATGCTAGGGTTTATATATGTGGTGCGGGATGGAGATAGTTCTTTAGTGGGCTATTGGGCTATGTGGTGGGGCTATTGGCATGTGTTGGCCCACACCTTGTGAAACGATTTTGGGCCTCAACATTAATTTTTGGACATAACTAGAAAGTCCAATTTGGCTACAACAATGGCTTGCCCCATAAAGGAACTGACATATGTTTATTAGAAAAAATAACAACTAACCTATTATTATTCACACTATCTACTGTCCACAAAGTAAGGATTTTGTGTTCCAATTTGATCCTCTAATACAAGAAAATTTCTAAGCCAAGCTTTGCCTAATATTGGCCCACACCATCAAAATATTTTGTGAAAATATTATTCTCAACTATAAGTGGCATATTACTAATACAAACCCATCACTCTTGCATATGTAAATCATTATTTGTTTTGAAAGAAGTGTTAGATAAACTAGGTGTACTTGATGAACTATCAAGTAATCCTAAGTAATACCTGCACTGACTTTATTGGTTTCATGTACAAGGAGATTGTTGTGGGATTTTTCAACTTATTTAAGATTTTTTGTAATTCTCATAAGAGGTCTTCAGCTTATCATAAAATCTTGAAGAGGTTTGTATTTTCTCTTCAATTCCTTCAACTTTTTTTTGTACTTGGTCATCATTCACTTTAAGCATATTAACAAGATTTCCATAATAAGTATATATATACTTATAACTATGCCTATGCATTTTCATGTGATACCTTCGAGCCACCTTTTTCCATAATGCAATATGATGTAAAGGAGGATATGCATTTCTTCAACGTATACCTTATAGCTATCTTGAAGAGGTTTGCTGATGCTTGGAGAGTTATTTTTGGAAGCATGGAGAGCGTAATTTGGCAGTAGTAAGGACCTCGCTTGTACTGATCAAGTGATCAGCGCTTCAGGCATTCAACTTTGGCAGCTTCCGCATTTCTGGACGCTGATGCTGGGCTCTCTGTGTGTAGACGCATACTGCTGGCAGCTTTGGCAGGTTCAAACCACGGAGCACCATGACATCAGCACCGAAAGAGTTTGGGAATAGGAGCGCTCCGCTCCGCCACCCTTGCAGGCATATTTGAGACATGAAGGTATTTCACTGAGCTTGAGCAATGGTTTATTCTTTACTAGTATCAATGCAATCAATTTCAGTTGTGTGCCTGTGTAATATACAACTGAATACATATGAAGTAAGCCGTATGTTGACACTTGATTGCTGGGCGGTTAAGACTTCTTTTGACTAAGTGGTAGGCACATTTTCTTTTGACCTATAGTCGATTAGTTTTTGTTTGTGGACTGATGGAGCTGTGTCAATCTCTGCCAGCCTTGTTTCAAAAAAAAAAATTTGTTTCAAAAAAAAAAAATTGTTTCAAAAAAAAAAAAATCTCTGCCAGCCTTGTACCTGCGTAGTACCGTTTGTGTTTCTAATTACAGTCTCCTGACTTGTTGAATTATTTCTTTTTCTCTAGCACGAGATCCCGGAGTGATGAGCTGCTCTGCTATTGTTCGCTCTTGCCTCCTCCTCTGTAGGTGCGTGATTTTAGTTTCAAAGCTTCTTGATAAATAGATGACATTTCTTTTTAAAACCCTTGGACCAGTTAATTATTGATTTATGATGTACTATTGATGTTCTTGATGGTTTTTCTACCACACAGTAGTAGTTAAAACCATCAGTTTTATTACTTAGCACATATTTTGACTAGTGCAATCCTAGAACAATCTACTTCAAGTGTATGTGTTCTTGTTTCATGATCCACGTGCTTCTGTTATAGGAAATTCGTTGTATGCTTGCACTTGTGCCGATAAAACTTCATTATGAAGCTTCCTGATAAATAAATCGCATTTGTTTATTAGAATCTTTGCTCGAAACTAATTCATTCCATATTCATATTGATTTCCATGAACTTTTCAAGGTGCTTGGCAGCACATCATATGGATAGCAAGCCAATCAAAGTACAAGTGGAATCATGAATAATAATGTTTGTTTATTTTAGACACCCTAGAGATATATGAAACCTTAATTCAAACATACTTTGTTAGCTTCTGTGAATTGATTGTCCTCAAACTATAAGTGACAGTAGTGGACTTGGCAATAAATGAAAGAGTGAATGTTTGTTTGTATGGTTGGTGTATTACGTGAGCTATGCTGCATTGTTAATGCAAGAGTATGTCTATGTGGCATTCGTGTGTTTCAACCGGTTTCAACACACAATTTTTTTAGTAGGATGGAAGATCTAACGGCCACTAGCTCTTCTTCTACCTCCAAACGCCACCATAGGAGCTCACCCCCGCCGCCATCTTCTCCAGCTTCATCAAGCTTGCCGTCCCCATCTTCTCCAACTCCGGTGGACCTCCCCTGCCCGACTTGGCCAGACCGCCCCTACCTCCGCCCTACCATCCCCACCCTCTGGAGTTGGAATAAAAAGCGGGGGAGAGCTTGCTGAAACCTTAAATATCATATCCAAATGAGGAGGGCAATGAGGAGGAGAAGACCTACCTCAATGGATCCACCATGGCCAGCGAGCTCGAGCGCGGGTGAGGACGGCCGCAAGTGGAGGTCGCTAGGGCGCTGGTGGGGCTTACCAACGCCGTGGGGAGAGAGAGAGAGGGAGGAGCATTGGGGGGAGAGAGAGAGATGTGTCGCCGTGCCATGTGGGAGGAGCGTCGAGGACGAACCAAGTGTGCGCTGCAAGGGAGGAGCGTCGCGGGGCCGATTGTTTTAAGTCAAAATCTGACATGTGGGTCTCACACTTTAGAGACATATAAAAAAAATCGTGTGTTTATTGGTGCTAAAACACTCGAGTGGTGTTTAACATTTCTATAGTAGTGCAATGATGATTTGGCACTAATTTGTGATGTGCTTTTTTGTCACTATAGTTTGGTTCTGGCATGGGTATGGGCTGGTTATAGGAGACAGACAACTCAATGACAACCACAAACGTCACCACCATTTCCATTCTATGATGCTTAATTTTGGCTTCGAAGGATTATGGTAGGGATTTTATGACCATTTATAGGACCATCATAGGTAATTAACTATGATGATTTTTAGGGTGTCTATGACATAATGATATAACATCATGTATCAACACAATCCTTATAATGATGCTCTCACATAACCCCTACAGGGCCTATCAGGACAAGGTGAAAGCCATTATTTTTGGCACTATCGTCATGCCTCAAACCTCTGTTGAGAGCACGATTTAAGGGGCTGTTTGGGAAGTGTTTCCCGAGTGTTTTCTGTTTTTTCTCGAGTGTTCTTGACACTAAGGAACTCCACGTAATCTGGTAGTACTTTGTTGTATGTCCGTTCAAGAATGGCATGCAGGTTGCCTCAGCTGTAAGGGATGAAATAGTGTATATGTGATTCAAGCAACTTGCATTGCCTACCTTTGTCCAAAATAGTGTAATTCTAGTTCTATCCTTAATCAAAATTAGATGCATTTTACAAATGACTTCACATATTTACGTACGACGCTAGGTAGATACAAAAGAATATGCTTTCTATTTCATAAAAAAAGAATATATTTTACAGTGAATCGTCTGTTGATAGTGATTCGGTATTATAAATATTAACATGTTTTCATATACTTCAAGATATGACAGTACTATACTGACAAATCGGGTGTCATATTAGATATCATATTATATATATATATATATATATATATATATATATATATATATATATAGAAATATCATAGAATAGACATATAGAATTTTTGGTTGGAAAATTCGAATGAATCATTGAGTGAAAAAGAGCAAAGAATGACAAAAGATGAGACTCTACTAGTCTTCACTCTTGTGGTTTCCTCGGTTTCTATTTTCTTATTCGGGATCTTGCTTTTCATGGTTCTCATCTATGCAACTTGCGATTTTCGTGAGAGAACCAAATCCAAGTTGGTGAAGATCATGATTTGGGCTGACATAGTAGTTATTACCTTTGCAATTGCGGTTCGAATCTATCCGATCTTTTATCTTTTTCTCAAAGAATGAATAAAACCCCTTGTTGAAGCCCTTTATGATAAGCTTCCTTGGATCTGGGAAGTTTCTCTTTCACGGTAGAATTCGTTCCTTTTGGAACGACCACTCGCTGTTAATGAAGTTCGCCGCAGCTGCGGCTGCATATTCGTTGGACTCCTGCTGTTTTTGGCTCTGTTGCGCGTTTCATACTGGGGACTTAGTGTATCTGCTAGCAATCCTTTGTGATGATCAGAGCCAAACAACGCCTAAGTTCCACGTCGACTATAGTCTGTAGAGGACCTCGTTTCTTTCTGCTAGGCATCAGTGATCAGTGTCTCTATAATTGACTACACCGTTGGCGGCCACAAGTTTGACTTGATTTTTAGCAAATACGTACAACATTTGTATCTCCAAATAAATTTATTAAAAAATAGATTCAAAGATCTTTTCAATGATACTAATTATATATCATAAATATTAATATTTTTTAATATATATTTAATCAAAGTTGTTTCTTGGGAAGCGTGAATGACAGTTATTTAGAGCCGAAAGGAGTATTTGGTAAGAAAAAAGACACCCCCCACGCAACATACACTCAGCGGGGTGCGGGGAAAGAGCCATTGAACGGCGGTGGGGCCGCACTTCAAGCGTGCGAGGCATGGGTTCAGCCCTCAAACGTGACTAGTTGGCTTGACCTCCCTATAAATATATACATAGGGGTGGCCGGTCATGAGAGCTTGCTTGGCACCCTTGGGACTTACACTACTAGAGAACAGACCTTTCGTCGATGTCCAAAATGAGCTTTAGTCTCAAATTTTTTTACGTCCGGGACTAATAGATCTTTAGTCCCAATTGGTAACACCAACCGGGGCTAAAAAGTTTCATTTGTCCCGGTTGGTGTTCCCAATCGGGACTAAAGGTCCAGAACATTTAGTTCCGGTTGATAATACCAACCGGGACTAAAGATAGACCCTTTAATCCCGGTTGTTGTTCCCAACCGGGACTAAAGGTCCCTTTAGTCCCGGTTTGGTTCAAAAGTTAAGGATTCTATTTATCATCAGATATACTATGTAGGTGGGGTGGTAAGCTACGCGCGAGCTGTGCATGAGGTCTCGGGTTCAAATCTTGGGGGCGTAGATGGGATGGGGATATTATTTTTTTCTTTCACGAGAGGACCTTTAGTCCCTATTTTTTTTTCTTGGACCTTTAGTCCCAGATTCCTAGTCCCGGTTGGGAAAACCGGGACTAAAGGCCCTTACGGACCGGGGCTAAAAGCCCTCTCTGTAGTAGTTTTAGTGTCTTTCTTGGACCTTTAGTCCCGGATTCCTAGTCCCGGTTGGGAAAACCGGGACTAAAGGCCCTTACGGACCGGGGCTAAAAGCCCTCTCTGTAGTAGTTTTAGTGTCCATGCTTGGAGATATATTATGTGGGGCCACTCCTATAATTGCAAAAACTAGAAAACGGACATGATAAG
The DNA here is from genome assembly GCA_022036555.1 of Microstegium vimineum. Classification (NCBI taxonomy): domain Eukaryota; kingdom Viridiplantae; phylum Streptophyta; class Magnoliopsida; order Poales; family Poaceae; genus Microstegium; species Microstegium vimineum. The sequence goes on along the minus strand of CM039127.1, from coordinate 49,191,825 downwards.
CCATTCTTTGTTGAAATGGAATGAGATCGCCTTAACCGATTGATTTGTTGGATTGGGGTAATCTAGGATAACTGCTGGCTTGATGCATGTGTAAACCACATCACAATCTACCAAGGGAATTAAGTAGTGAATTAAGTTCCACCATATCTCTCCTCCTTTAACTAACCTTCTACTATACAACTTATATCGGGGGCAACGGAGCCCTAATCCTCGGCAACGAGCCGAACTCCGATACCAGCTATGCAACCATAGCCCTCCACCCATAATCCCTTGCTGGATTGTAACAAACCTCTTAGATTAGGAAAGAAAATTATGAGAATCTATATTTAAATCGATCCATTGACCTAATTTGTAAAACCTAGATATATTTCATTTTCAACTTGATGTACAAGGTGAGAAGGACTAAAATGGCATGAAAATAGAAACAAATGGGGAGGAGTGTGAACACCTAACCTTATCATTCATCTTGGACTAATATTGCCAATCTCTAATTGAGGAGATGACACAATGGCCCTTAGAAAGTTGTTAGGATGTGGCGTCGAAGAGTAGAGTTTTGGGGTGACCGCTACAATTGATGTATAGGAGGGGAGGGTGTCGTGGAGCGATGCTAGGGTTTATATAAAAATTTCCATCATCAACACACATATATGAAGACAACCCTTCAATAACTAAAAAATTATGTTTGAGCCATTATAAATATGTTTGCAATAACAAAAATATCCTCTCAAAATACAAGTCTTAAATTGTGTACCAAACATGCAATGAATAGGAAACAAATGAAAATTGTATAGTATGAAGCAACATTAGACAAAATAGGATCACATGAGCACAACGAAGAAAGATAAACATAGTAGATAATCCAACCCTTCATAAGGATTATTAAGTCAAAGCTCCATACAAGCCATGCCTAGGCATTTTGGATTTTATTGTGCCAACATGTAGGCTAGACTTGGGGATCAAGACAAAGGTCCAGACTAAAGACATGCAACCTAGGATAGTCCAAAAGATCCACCCAGTGTGGTTTGGGTGAGACACTAACTTCTTTAGGCTTCATCTTCCTTGTTATCCTTCTCAAGCAAAGCAGAAGACACAACACTAGGTTGTATTTGCACGAATCCTATTGGTATCCCTTCCACTACATTCTTGGTTAGGTGGAGAGCAGTAGTCTCCCTTGGTGGGGGCTAGAGATGGCAAGACACTGAGGCTCTAGGGGTTCTTCTTCCTCTGCTGGCACTATTTTGAAACCATCACGCTTAAGGGCAGTCCTCTTGCTCCTCCTCAAAAATTTGTCATCAAGCTGCTCCTTGACCTTGACAACCATCTTCTTCCATGGAGTGAACTTGTCAGGGGATGTTTCCATCACATCCACATCTGCATCATCATTCAGGTCCGGGATAGACTCCTTTTGATCTCAGGTGGAAAGCAAGAAAAACAGGATGAGTCAACATGCATGGATCACATACACTAGCGTTACTTATGGAAGGGGAGAGGTGATATGTTATGTGGGGCCACTCCTATAGTTGCAGAAACTAGAAAACGGACATGATAAGCCATTCTTTGTTGAAATAAAACGCCTTAACCGATTGATTTGTTGGATAGGGGTAATCTAGAATAATTGTTGGCTTGATGCCTGTGTAAACCACATCACAATCTACCAAGGGAATTAAGTAGTGAATTAAGTTCCACCATATCTCTCCTCCTTTAACTAACCTTCTACTATACAACTTATATTGGGGGCAGTGAGGCCTTGAGAGGTCCTAATCCAAGGCTAGATGGGGGTGAATAGCCTAATTTGAAAATCTAAAAAACAAACTCAACAACAAGTTAGATACACAAGAGGTGAAGCTAAGAAAGCACTAGCCTACTAGAGAAACCAAGCCACCTAATAAGCAATTCTAGTCTAATATCTCTAGGAACACAACTCCTACACAAGCTACTAAGGAGAACCACAACCTAATATCTCTACTAAGCAATAACTAGAGAGAGATTGAGAGATAGGAGGTGATTGATATACCGTCGAGGAGTGTAGGGGATGAACCAATCAAGTGAATACCAATGAGATCAATCAACACAAGAGACAAAGGTTGACACTTGATTTTCTCCCGAGGTTCACTAGTTTGCCAACTACCTACGTCCCCGTTGTGGCAAGACACTCACTTGGGGGTTCACGCGCTAATTGACATCACACGCCAAACCCGTCACCGGGTGCCGCACAACCAACACAAGATGAGGCTATTGAACCGCCACGAGCAATCCACTAGAGTTACCTTTGCGATCTCCCGCGAGGAAGACACAAAAACCCATCACAATCAACACTTGTGGTCGACGAAGCACAATCACAAAGCTTCTCGAATCCACACCGCTGCTCCAACCGTCTAGGTGATGGCAATCACCAAGAGTAACAAGAAAACTGCAGCGGTATCAACTCCCAAGTGCCACTAGATGAAACCACTTCATGCAATGCACTTGATTCACTCAAATCTCACAAATGGATGAACAATCAACTAGGAGATGAGTGGGAGTGTGTGTCACAAGCTCACAATGAGTATGCAATGTCCAGGTGTGCAAGAGAGCTTGTTTGAACCGGCCACACCCCTTAAATAGCCCCCTCAAAGGAACTAGCCATTATGCCTTTTCTTCAGTCTGAAAATAGACCGTCGGACGACTCTGCGCGACCTCCGGACCAATGCACATGGTCCGGAGCTTTGGTCCGACGCCTCCTCCGATCGCCACGTGTCTCGCCAATTTGAATTCGACTGTTGGCGCGCAGAAACTCAGCACCGTCGGACCACTTGCCATGGTCTGGAGGCCTGGTCCGACGCCTGGTCCGGAGCTTTTCCCTCAGCTTCGACAAGCAATACACTAAGCACCAGGGCTCCGAACTCCTCGTCCGCAGGTCACCGTTGGACCAATCCACCTGGTCCGGAGCCTCTTCTGTCCTTCAATCAAATCATGTAGTAAGCATCAGGGCTTCGGACCACTCGTCCGGAGCCTACCACCGGACCATACCGTCTGGTCCGGAGCTTGTCTTCATCTTCTTCTTGGCTGGGACCGAACCACCGGACACTTGTCCAATAGTCCGGAGCACCACAGAACCACTGGTCCGGAGCTTCCCAGTGAAGCATCCAGTGCTGGGAGCAGGCCATCGGACCACCTCCTATGGTCCGGAGTTCCTATGCAAACTGGTCCGGAGCTTCTGTCTTGGTCTGAATCCATCTCTGATTTCTTCCCTTGTTCTCATTTGCCTTCACCAAGTGTTTCACCGACTTGTGCTCGTGTGTTGGCATATTTTAACAAGTTTTACAAGGGTTGCTCATTAGGATTAGATGCAATGCAGTTCATGATTAACCTAATGGCACTTGATAGTTGTAACCACATACTGTTTTCCCCTCTTAATAGTATGGTTAACTATCCTAAATGTGATCACACCCACTTGGTGTATTGATCACCAAAAGAAAACCCCTAGCCTTTTATACCTTTGCCTTGATTAGCTTAGGGTCTCCTCCTTCTCTCTTCTTCTCCAAGTGTAAGCTTTAGGTCTCCGCCACCTTTGCTTGCTCCACCACTTGATCACCATCGTCCATAGATGTACTTAACCTACTCAACCACTTAGAGCTAGGTTAGTACTTTGGTTTCATCAATTACCAAAATCACTATGGAGTCTTCAATCTTCCCCTTTTTGGTAATTGATGACAACCCGATATAAAGATATGAAAAATGATTTTGATTTCAACTTGAAATGCTTGATACCACTTGAAAAGATAAGAAGATGAAGAGTGGTCAATCATTTCTAAGTTGGTTTGATAGTGTTTACTCCCCCTACATATGTGCACTTCTATGAATATGAGTCAAAGCTTTGCACATATGCTTAGATAGAACTTTTGGAGGGGTGAACAACTAGCAAACTATGACATGATGCTAAGGCATAAGAGATGTAACTTTGAAGCATGATACCAATCGAGAGTGCGCTATTTAAACATCCCTTAGCAACATGGTTAGCTCGATACCATTTGAAAGTAAGCACAAGATATTCTATGGCTCTAGCTAACACTTATACATGCTAGTGATCAAATCATCAATCAAGATTATAACTAGTCATGAACCACACAAGCATATCATTTTGAATGAAATACAATGCAAGCAAGCATATGTGTGAATGCACATTCATTCAAATGCAACAACTTGTTCATAGGCTTGCTCCCCCTACTTGTGTGCTCAAATTTTTAATTTTTCACTTTTCAAAATCCCCTTCCCCTTTTGTTCTTTCATTTCATATTTTATATCTCACAAACTTCTCCCTCTTTGTCACACATTACCACAAAGGGTTCATTTTTTAAAGTTTTATCAAGTCAATTTAGAAAATGATGTGTGGTTATCTTATCCATGTTGGTTAAATATAAGAACAAATATTCTAGACTAAACATGTGAGGTTGCAAGCTTATCAACATGTCATATGTTATCACTAGATCAATCAAGTCAAAGAAGCAATAGTGATACCATATGCACATACAAAACATTTGATTTTCATGAATGAGCCTAGTATGAGTGATGTCTATATGCTCTACACAAGTCTAGCAAAGGATGAATGCATATGTCAACCAATTGTACCTTGCTTTCTTGGAGTAGAGGCATGTCATAAAAGTGGGGGTGCATCAACTCATGTTGGAGAAATCCAAGATATTTAACTCATTCCTTAACTTGCAAAACCTCTTCTCATCAAGTGGCTTGGTGAATATGTCAGCTAATTGATCATCGGTGCCCACATTGTCAATGTAAATGTCACCCTTTTGTTGATGATCTCTTATGAAATGGTGTCTCACATCTATGTGCTTTGTTCTAGAGTGTTGGATGGGATTGCTTGTAAGCTTCACCGCGCTTTCATTGTCACATAGCAAGGGAACTTTCTTGAATTTGATTCCATAATCATTCAAGGTGGCCTTCATCCATAATAGTTGTGCACAACAACTTCCCGCACTAATGTATTCGGCTTCGGCGGTAGAGAGTGCCACACTATTTTGCTTCTTGGATGACCATGAGACTAGTGATCTTCCCAATAGTTGACATGTTCCACTAGTGCTCTTCCTATCAACCTTGCATCCCGCATAGTCAGAGTCCGAATATCCAATCAATGCAAATCTTGACCTCTTGGGAAACCATAATCCAACATCTTGTGTATGCTTAAAATATCTTAATATCCTTTTTTTATGCTTTCAAATGACTCTCTTTAGGAGATGCTTGAAATCTAGCACACATGCATACACTAAACATGACATCCGGTCTTGATGCGGTCACATAGAGTAGGCTACCAATCATTGACCGATATAGAGTTTGCTCAACCATCATGCCACTTGTGTCACTATCCAAGTGTCCATTTGTCCCCATGGGTGTACTAATGCCTTTTTCATCTTTCAATCCAAACTTCTTGATCATATCCTTGATGTACTTGCCTTGACTCACAAAGGTACCATTCTTCATTTGCTTGATTTGAAGTCCAAGGAAGTAACTAAGTTCACCAATCATTGACATTTCAAATTCATTTGCCATCATTTCCCCAAACTCTTCACAAAAATCTTGATTTGTAGACCCGAAGATAATGTCATCCACATAGATTTGCAAGACAAACAAGTCACTTCCAATATTCTTGGTGAATAGGGTGGTGTCAACCAAACCAATCTTGAATCCCTTAGAGAGGAGAAAGCTTCTCAACCTCTCATACCATGCTAAAGGTGCTTGCTTCAATCCATAGAGAGCCTTCTTGAGAGCCTTCTTGAGCTTGTAAACATGGTTGGGCTTCTTTGTATCTTGAAATCCGGGTGGTTGCTCAACATACACTTCCTCATTGATGTACCCATTGAGAAAAGCACTCTTCACATCCATTTGATAGAGCTTGATGTTGTGAGCACAAGCATAGGCCAATAAGATTCTAATTGCCTCTAATCTTGCCACCGGAGCATATGTTTCACCAAAGTAAAGACCTTCCACTTGAGTATACCCTTGTGCAACTAGTCTTGCTTTGTTCCTCACCACTATTCCATCTTGATCTTGCTTGTTCTTGAATACCCATTTGGTTCCAATGACATTGTGATTCCTTGGTCTATCTACTAGTTCCCAAACTTGATTTCTTGTGAAGTTGTTAAGCTCTTCATGCATAGCATTTATCCAATCCACATCTTTCAAAGCTTCATCAATATTGGTTGGCTCAAATGATGAAACAAAAGAGTAATGCTCACAAAATGAAGCCAATCTTGATCTTATTTGAACTCCACTTTGAATGCCACCAATAACTTGATCTAGAGGATGATCTCTTGCAATATTGGTAGGTTGAAGCACTTGCATGTGAGAATCTTGAGCAATTGGTTGAGATGATGGACTAGCTTGATTTTGATCTTGCACTTGAGCTTCACTAGTACTTGCTTGATCTTGAGTTGGAGAGCCACTAGCTTCTTAATTTATGGGAATGGTCACTTGATCTTCATCTTCATCTTGCACTTGTCTTGGTCTAATGTCACCAATATCCATATCCTTCATTGCATTGACCAACTTGTCACCTCTCACATCATCTAAGTTTTCTTGTTCATCTTGAGAGCCTTGTGTTTCATCAAATTCTACATCATGAACTAATTCAATAATTCCACTAGATGAGTTCCACACTCTATAAGCCTTGCTAGATGTAGAGTAACCAAGTAAGAAGCCTTCATCACATTTCTTCTCAAACTTGCTTAGTCTTGTGTCTTTCTTCAAGATATATCACTTGCATCCAAACACTCTAAAGTATGCAATATTTGGCTTTCTTCTATTCAAGAGCTCATATGGGGTATTCTCAAGTATTCCATAACAATAGAGACGGTTGCTAGAATAGCAAGCCGTATTGATAACTTCGGCCCAAAAAGAATGACTAACATTGTATTCACTTAGCATTGATCTTGCCATGTCAATCAAGGTTCTATTCTTCCTTTCAACTATCCCATTGGATTGAGGAGTGTACTTTGGAGAGAATTGATGGTTGATTCCAAAGTCATCACAAAGTTCATCAACTCTTGTGTTCTTGAACTCACTCCCATTGTCACTTCTAACTCTCTTGATAGTTGTTTCAAACTCATTATGGCATCTCTTGACAAATGACTTGAATATATCAAATGTGTCACTCTTGTCACTCAAGAAGAATACCCATGTGTATCTCGTGAAGTCATCCACAATCACAAATCCATACTTGTTTCCACCAATGCTTGTACATGTTGTTGGTCCAAAGAGATCCATGTGCAATAACTCAAAAGCTTTGCTTGTACTCATAATGCTCTTCTTTGGATGAGTGTTTCCAACTTGCTTGCCGCCTTGACATGAGCTACATAGCTTGTCCTTCTCAAATGTGACATCCTTTAAGCCTCTCACTAGATCATGCTTGACTAGCTTGTTCAATTGCTTCATTCCTACATGACCAAGCCTTCTATGCCATAGCCAACCCATGCTAGATTTGGTGATGAGACATGTTGAGAGTTGGGTCTCACTAGCATTGAAATCTACAAGATAGAGATTCTAATACCGAAATCCCTTGAATACCATGTTAGAACCATCCACACTAATGATTTCCACATCCTCAACACCAAAGATGCACTTGAAACCGAGATCACACAACTAGGCAACCGACAATAGATTGAACTCAAGCCTTTCCACTAGAAGCACATTGCTAATGCCAAGATCATTGGAGATAGCAATCTTTCCAAGCCCTTTCACCTTGTCTTTGCCATTGTCACCAAAAGTGAGACTATCATAGCCATGATCACTATCTTGGTTGATTGAGTTGAACATCCTTCCATCACCGGTCATATGTTGAGTGCACCCACTATCAAGCACCCAATGCCTCCCTCTGGCTTTGTAATTGACCTACAAGAGAGATCAATTATTTTTAGGTACCCACACTTGCTTGGGTCCTCCAAGGTTAGTTACCAAGGTCTTTGGAACCCATACAGTCTTCTTGGAAGACATCCATGGAGCACCAACAAACTTGGCATGAACGCCATTAGAATCCTTGGAAAGAACATAGAATGGATCAACTCTAATGGAGGATACACTTCCTTGTGACATCTTGTTCTTGAATTCATGCTTATTGTGACCAACTTGCTTGCAACTCTTGCAATAGCTACCAGTGTTCTTCACAAAACAAGTCTTGTGAGGAACAAAAACGGCCTTGCCTTTCTTGGGGGTATATCCCAATCCCTATTTGTAGAGAGATGCTCTTTGGCTACTCAAGCACATAAGCAAGCGGTCCTCACCTCCATAAGCCTTAGCTAAGGAGTGATTGAGCTTTGTAACCTCCTTCTTGAGGGTTTCATTTTCCACCATTAGTGAGGCATCACAAGTGAAACCATCACTAGTAGATGAAGTAGTAGTAGAAGTGCTACAAGAGGGGTTAGTGGGAGCAACAACAATAGGAGTATAGAATGATTCATCAAGAATATCACAAGTCACTCCCATGTCACATGTTTGAACAACCTCTTTCTTACTTTGATCTAAGAGAGAGGAATGAGCTCTTTCAAGCTTAGTGTGAGACTTCACTAGCTTCTCATGGGATTCCATTAGCCTCTCATGAGATGCCACGACCTCATCAAGGTTTTGCTCAAGAGCCTCATTGGCCTTGCGCAATTCCTTGCATTCCTTCCTCTTCTTATCAATGTATTCCTTAGCTTGTTCAAGCATGTCCATGAGTTCCTCAGAGGGCTCCTCATCCTCACTCTCACTTTCACTCTCACTCTCATCATGAGAAAGTACCTTAGTGGACTTAGCCATGAAGCATGATGATGGAGTGTCAAATAGAGAGATCTTGTCCCTCATTGCAATGCTTGCGAAAGCCTTCTTCTTGGTAGATGTCTTCTTTTCTTGATCATCATCTTCACCACAAGAAGAGTCATTATCCCATGTCACTATGTGAGAATACCCCTTCTTCTTCTTCTTGTCAAAGGTGGACTTCTTCTCTTTCTTGCCTCTGTTCTTGTGATCATCATCATCCTTGTCACTATTGTATGGACAATGAGCAATGAGATGATCAAAACTTCCACACTTGAAGCACTTTCTTGGCTCATCATGATTCTTGGATGAAGTTGTCTTTATTCTTGCACCATAGCCCTTTTTCTTCATGAATCTTCCAAATCTCTTCATAAAGAGAGCCATTTCTTCTTCATCAACATCACTAGCACTTGAGCCTTCACTTTCACTAGATTCTTCAATCTTGCTCTTTCCCTTGCTCTTGTGTGATGAAGTATCTTTGAATGCTACACTCTTCTTCTTCTCACCCTTCTTGTCTTCCTTCTTACATCTTCTTCTTTGTTGTCCCGGTAAGCATCTTCGGTCATCACATCTCCCAAGACTTGATTGGGTGTCACGGTGTTCAAACCACCTCTCACAATCAAGGTCACAAGAGTGTCAAACCGAGGAGGAAGACACCTTAAGAACTTGTGAGAGAAGTCCTTATCCTCAACCTTCTCACCAAGAGCCGTGAGATCATTGACCAAAACTTGGAGTCTATGGAACATCTCCGACACATTTTCATCATCCTTCATCTTGAAGCTTGCAAACTTCTCCTTGAGAATGTATGCCTTGCCCCCCTTGATGGCTTGTGTGCCCTCAAATGATTCCTCAAGCTTCTTACAAGCCTCATGAGCACTCTCAAGATTCTTGTTTTGCTCAAACACCTTCTCATCAAGAGCCTCATGAATGGCACTAAGAGCAATGTCATTGTGTTGCAACTTCTCTTCTTTGGCCACGGTGGGAGCTTCCTCATTTGCCACTTCAAACTTCTTGTCCACCACAAGCCACCCCTTCTAGCTAATTGACTTGATATGAGCGTTCATCTTGACTTTCCAATAGCCATAGTTGGTGCCATCAAACTTGGGTGGTTTCTTCATGTTGTTGATATGAGCCATCGTCTCACCGTAGGTTGTTAAGCCTCAAATCAACGGTGTTAGGCTCTAATACCACTTGAGAGGTTCTAATCCAAGGCTAGATGGGGGGGGGTGAATAGCATAATTTGAAAATCTAAAAAACAAACTCAGCAACAAGTTAGATACACAAGAGGTGAAGCTAAGAAAGCACTAGCCTACTAGAGAAGCCAAGCCACCTAATAAGCAATTCTAGTCTAATATCTCTAGGAACACAACTCCTACACAAGCTACTAAGGAGAACAACAACCTAATATCTCTACTAAAGCAATAACTAGAGAGAGATTGAGAGATAGGAGGTGATTGATATACCGTCGAGGAGTGTAGGGGATGAACCAATCAAGTGAATACCAATGAGATCAATCAACACAAGAGACAAAGGTTGACACTTGATTTTCTCCTGAGGTTCACTAGTTTGCCAACTAGCTACGTCGTCGTTGTGACAAGACACTCACTTGGACGTTCACACGCTAATTGGCATCACACGCCAAACCCGTCACCGGGTGCCGCACAACCAACACAAGATGAGACTATTGAACCGCCACGAGCAATCCACTAGAGTTACCTTTGCGATCTCCCGCGGGGAAGGCAAAAAAACCCCTCACAATCACCACTTGTGGTCGACAAAGCACAATCACCAAGCTTCTCGAATTCACACCGCTGCTCCAACCATCTAGGTGATGGCAATCACCAAAAGTAACAAGAAAACCACATCGGTATCAACTCCCAAGTGCCACTAGATGAAACCACTTCATGCAATGCACTTGATTCACTCAAATCTCACAAATGGATGAACAATCAACTAGGAGATGAGTGGGAGTGTGTGTCACAAGCTCACAATGAGTATGCAATGTCCAGGTGTGCAAGAGAGCTTGCTTGAACCGGCCACACCCCTTGAATAGCCCCCTCAAAGGAACTAGCCGTTATGCCTTTTCTTTAGTTTGAAAATAGACCGTCGGACCACTCTGCGCGACCTCCGGACCAATGCAAATGGTCCGGAGCTTTGGTCTGACGCCTCCTCCGATCGCCACGTGTCTCGCCAATTTGAATTCGACCGTTGGTGCACAGAAACTCAGCACCGTCGGACCACTTGCCATGGTCCAGAGGCCTGGTCCGACGCCTGGTCCGGAGCTTTTCCCTCAGCTTCGACAAGCAATACAGTAAGCACCAGGGCTCCGGACTCCTCGTTCGGAGGTCACCGTCGGACCAATCCACCTGGTGTGGAGCTTCTTTTGTCCTTCGATCAAATCATGCAGTAAGCATAAGGGCTTCAGACCACTCGTTCGGAGCCTACCACTGGACCATACCGTCTGGTCCGGAGCTTGTCTTCATCTTCTGCTTGGTTGGACTGAACCACCGGACACTTGTCCAATAGTCTGGAGCACCACAGGACCACTGGTCCGGAGCTTCCCAGTGAAGCATCCAGTGCTGGGAGCAGGCCGTCGGACCACCTCCTATTGTCCGAAGCTCCTATGCAAACTGGTCCGGAGCTTCTGTCTTGGTCTGAATCCATCTCTGATTTCTTCCCTTGTTCTCATGTGCCTTCACCAAGTATTTCACTGACTTGTGCTCATGTGTTGGCATATTTTAACAAGTTTTACAAGGGTTGCTCATTAGGATTAGATGTAATGCAGTTCATGATTATCCTAATGGCACTTGATATTTGTAACCACATACTATTTTCCCCTCTTAATAGTACGGTTACCTATCCTAAATGTGATCACACCCACTTGGTGTCTTAATCACCAAAAGAAAACCCCTAGCCTTTTTATACCTTTGCCTTGATTAGCTTAGGGTCTCCTCCTTCTCTCTTCTTCTCCAAGTGTGAGCTTTAGGTCTCCACCACCTTTGCTTGCTCCACCACTTGATCACCATCTTCCATAGATGTACTTAACCTACTCAACCACTTAGAGCTAGGTTAGTACTTTGGTTTCATCAATTACCAAAATCACTATGGAGTCTTCAGGCCCTAATTCTTGGCAATGAGCCGAACATCGATACAACCTATGCAACCATAGCCCTCCACCCCTAATCCCTTGTTGGATTGTAACACGCCTCTTAGATTAGGAAAGAAAATTATGAGAATCTAGATTTAAATTGATCCATTGACCTAATTCATAGAACCTAGATATATTTCATTTTCATCTTGATGTACGAGGCTAGAAGGACTAAAAAAGTGTGAAAATAGAAACAAATGGGGAGGAGTGAACACTTAACCTTATCATTCATCTTGGACTAATATTGCCAATCTCTAATGGAGGAGATGACACAACGGACCTTAGAAAGTTGTTAGGATGTGGCATCAAAGAGTAGAGTTTTGGGGTGGCAACTGTAGTTGATGTATAGGAGGGGAGGGTGTCATGGAGCGATGCTAGGGTTTATATAAAAATTTCTATCATCAACACACATATATGAAGACAACCCTTCAATAACGGAAAATTATGTTTGAGCCATAATGAACATGTTTGCACTAACAAAAATATCCTTTCAAAATACAAGTCTTCAATTGTGTACCAAACATGTAATGAACAGGAAAGAAATGAAAATTGTGTAGTATGAAGAAACATTAGACAAAATAGGATCACATGAGCACAACGAAGAAAGATAAACATAGTAGATAATCTGACCCTTCATAAGGATTATTCTATCAAGGTTGCATACATGACACTCCTAGGAATTTTGGATCTTATTGTGCTAGCATGTAGGCAGGACTTTGGGACCAACACAAAGGTCCAGGCTAAAGACATGCAACCTAGGACAGTCCAAAAGGTCCACCTTTGGGTGGGGCACTAACTTCTTTAGGATTCATCTTCATTGATATCCTTCTCAAGCAAAGCAGAAGACACAATATTAGGTTGTTTTTGCAGGAATCCTATTGGTTTCCCTTCCACCATGTTCTTGGTTAGGTGGAGAGCAGTAGTCTCTGCCTTGGTGGGGGCTAGGATGATGGTGAGAGGTTGAGGTTCTAGGGGTTCTTATTCCTATACTGACACTTTTTGAAACCATCACGCTTGAGGGCATTCCTCTTGCTCTTCCTTCAGTATTTGTCTTCAAGCTGCTCCTTGAACTTGAAAGCCCTCCTCTTGCATGGACTCAACTTTTCAAGGGATATTTCCATCACATCCACATCTGAATCATCATCCAGGTCTGGGATAGGCTCCTTGAGCTGAGGTAGAAAGCGGTAAAATCAAGATGAGTCAACAGGCATGGATTAGAGACACTAATGCTACTTATGGAAGGGGAGGAGAGATATGTTAAGTGGGGCCACTCCTACAGTTGCAAAAACTAGAAAACTGACTCATCCACATATGCATTAGCATTTAGGTTCGATATAGGCTCCTTAATCTGAGGTGGAAGCAAGAAAGCAAGATGATCCAACAGGTGTGGATCATCAAACTAGTGCTACTTATGGAAGGGGAGGGTGAGATATGTCATGTAAGGGTACTCCTGTTGTTGGAGGAACGAGAAAAATGACATGATTGACTTAATCGATGGATTTGTTAGATTCGGGAAAATCTAGAAGAATTAATTGCTGGCTTGTGCTTATGTAAACCACTTCACAGCCTACCAAGGGAATTAAGTAATGAATTAAGTTCCCTCCTATCTCTCTTATTCTACCCATCCTTCTACTCTACAACATATATTGGGGGTAGTGATGCCCTAATCCTCGACAACCAGTTGAATGCTTGTACCACTTGCATAGCCTTAGCCCTCCGCACCTGATCCCCTTGTTGGACCACAACACAACTTTTACATTAGGAAAGAAAATCAATAGAATCAAGAATCAATCCATTCACCTGATTCACAAAACCTAGATCTATTCCATTTTCATCTTGATGTATGGGGCCGAAAGGACCGGAAAAGCAAGAAAATAGAAACAAATGAGGATGAGAGGACACCTAACCTTATTATTCATTGTCTTGGACCACATTGCCAAGTGCTAATAAAGGAGATGACATAATGGACCTTAGAAAGTTGTAAGGATGTGGCGTCAAAGAGTAGAGTTATGGAGGTGGTGGCTACAGTGGATGTATAGGAGTGGGAAGATGTTGTGGAGCGAAGCTAGGGTATATATATGTGGTGCGGAATGCTTATAGTCCTTTGTTGGGATATTGGGCCTTCCCTTATGATGAATAGTAGGCTGATTGGAGTGTAATGGCCCACATCTTGTGAAATGATTGTGGGCCTCAACTTCAATTTTATGGACATAAGTGGAAAGCTCAAGTTGGCCACAACAGTGGCTTGCCCCATGAAGGAACTAGCAGTTGTTTATTAGAAAGAAATAACAACTAACCTATTATTTTTTTCCAAGTATTCACACTATGTATGGTACGTAAATGTAAGAATCTAACATATGTTTATTAGGAAGCAATAACAACTAAACTATTATTTTTTAAGTATTCACATTATGTGCAGTCAACAAATGTGAGGGTCTGACACATGTTTATTAGGAAGCAATAATAGCAAAACCATTATTTTTAATTATTCATACTATGATCCACAAATGTAAGGATTTTGTGTTCAAACTTGATCCATAAACACAAGAATTTCTAAACCAAGCATTGCCTAATGTTGGCCCCTACCATCAAAACATTTTGTGAAAAAAATATTCTCAACAATAAGTGACGTATTACTAAAAAACCATCACTCATGCATAAATAATTACTTGTTTTACAAAAAGTGTTAGATAAACTAGGTGCACTTGATGAGCTATCAAGTAATCCTATGTAATACCCACACTGACTTTATTGGTTTCATGTACAAGGAGATTGTTGTGAGGATTTCAAGATATTCCTGATTTTTTAATTCTCATAAGAGGTCGTTAACTTCTCATAAGATCTTGAAGAGGTTTGTATTTTCCGTGGTATATTTTGTCGAACACTCGGTGTGCACCCCGGCTGACATGAACTGCGACCTCGTGGTTGACATGGCGAGAATCGGGTTGAGGTAGCTGAGCGACGAAGACGTAAATGATGGAGAACTTGAGTATTTGGAAGATTTATTGCGGCAAGCATGAAATCCACAGTGGAGCTCAAAGCCATACCCTGACAGCCATAGAGGCACCGAGCCACGCCCCGTGCGCCTGCCGTGACTTGTATGGTGTGTCTGCGGTGTTATACCACCGCACGCCGAATAGTCTCATCACACATGAATACACACATGCATGTTTGTACACATGTAAAAAAGAGATTAAGAGACTCCCAACCTTTAGTATCACCGAATGCGCACGTTTACATATACCCTATATTTTCTAGATAGTCCCATACGCGGTTGGCTGGCTAGGTGAGTGACATGCCCATGACAATAAGCCCCCCTCACACACATAACCCACACACTCAACACTCACCACGTGCATACCCCATCCTACACATAACCCTCACACTCCACATTGACCACATGCACACTTCCCATAACACACACAAACCCACACACTACACACTGACCACACACACGTCTCTATCACATGCAACCACATATTTCACACTCACATAATTTTCATACTCCATATTTGCACACGTACGCATCTGTACACATACTCTACACTCACATAACCACAGACTCCATACTCTCACACGGGCATGTGTCTTTGTACACACACAAAAAGAAAGAGCTTCAGTACCACTGAACGCACACACATGTATGTAATGTGTTTTTTCTAGACAGTCCCATGCACGACTGGTTGCATGAGTGCCTATAATAATGACCTTCATTCCGCACATAACCCACACACTCCACACTCACCACATTCACTCCCACTATCACACACAACCCCCACACATGACATGAACACAACTCACACACTCCATGATTCATACAACCTTCACACTCCACATTCACATACACGTGAATGTGTCTATACACACACTCCATACTCAAAAAACCGACACACTACATACTCACACATATGTTTGCACGTCCAAACACACACAAAGAAAGAGATTGATAGACTCTCCAACCCCTTACTTTTTTTTTGAGAAAAATTCTAAAAAAAGTGTGTCTTGGTGGGTAGAGTTCCACCGAAAGACCAAAGGTCCTTTCGCTGTTGCGCCTACCTTGTTGTTTCTGCAAATACAAGTGGCTGGAATTGTGGTTTGAACAAAGAGATGTGGGCTTCATTGATCCATGGACATGACATACCAAAAGAAAAAAAGTATAATTTTTCTTCCTCAAACATGCATCCGTTTTTTTCTTCCAAAACTCTAAAACCAGAAATCTTACCTCCCCTAACTTTAAAAATCGTTTATTTTACCTTTCTGGTCGGTTTTGGATGGTGTGTTTGCTACAATAATGATGGTTTTGTCTTTTTTTTCATTTTTATTTATTCTGGATGAATTTATGAAAAATCATAGTAAATCACACAAAACTCGTAAAATAGAAAAATCCAATTTTGTTCGTCTCTACATGAGTAGATCTATATAGTGAATGTATGATATAATACACTTTAGTATAAAGTTTTTGTTGTAGCTCTATATCTATACTTTTTTATAATTAATTAAAATAATTCATAGGTGCAGTTAAATTTTTATGGTGGAAAAATTATTGTATGCTTGAATTGTAGTAAAAATTTCATACTCATTCGATCATTTATAACTTAGTTATAGATTTATTTGTATTTAAACCTGGACAATAAATGGCTGCAGTAATTGACCATGGTAAATGAACGGTGCACGTGAACAGTAGTGTAGGCAGAAGCGCGAAGGAGCCTCAGACTTCAGGGTGGTTAAAGAGAGTTGTTATAGGGCTTGATTGGTTTGCCATGCATAAAAGTTTAGTCACCCTACTTTAGTCCTATTTAGTCACTAAATAGCCAAATAAGATGACTAAAAGACGATTGAATAGAGTATAGTCACTAGTCTACGATGGGTTTCTAAAGGGGACTAAACCATGAAAAGACACCCCTTGCTCCTCATTAATGTTTTTTTTATCTCACCTCTCCCATCTTACGCTCCATCTGCCTCCTCTAACACTTCCTTGATACCACCGCGATGCTCGCCTCCCTCCACCCAGACCTAGCCTACCTCCTCGACGCCGCCCTCCATTCGTGCCCGCCCCGACGTTGGGCACGTCAAGTGGTGCTCCATGACGCGCTCGTCATGTTCGTCCTCACCACTAACGAGGACCACGATGTCATCATGTCCACTCTCTCTAGCCCTCTCGCTTGGATGTGTTGCCACAACCTAGTCCCTCGCTGAGCGTCTGAGCTCCCTCCCTCTCTAGTGTCTAAGCTTGTCGCCGACATGGCCCAGTCCTGGCTGGCATGGAGCTCATGAGCAGCGTAGATCTGGTCGGGGAAGAGCGCGGGTGTGGAGCTCAAGCCAGGCAGACAGGGCATGGGGTGGATCCTGTTGAGGAGGAGCGCGGGTGGCGCTCATGCCATGGCAGACATGGCATAGGGTGGAGCCACCATGGAGGAGCACAGAAGCACTGACTGCTGCTTGGAGAGAGGCGAGGGGACAGAGTGAAAGGATCAAGATGCCCAAGAAGGGGGGTGAATTGGGCTTGTTTTAAATTTCTAAAGCAAATATAAAAACCTATCAAATGCCAATCACCCCTAGTGCCTACTGTCCGTGTGTCCTAACTAGAAAGCGGTAGCAGTTCATAGGAATTAAAAACAACCTAAGCAATTCTAGTAGGAAATGTAAAAACAAGACGGAAATGTAAAGAGCTAGGGAAAAGAAAATCTCATGGACGCAGCGATTTTTTCCCGAGGTATCGAGGTGTCGACACACCCCCGTAGTCCTCGTTGGAGCACCTCGCAAGGTATCGCTCCCCCTCTACCCGCGCAAGGGTAGAGTGCTCTCTACGGGCTGATTCTTTGCCACTCCGGCTCGGTGAATCGCCCACAACCGATCACAAGAGCTTGGAGAAGAGCCGCCCACTTCCTCCGAACACCACTAAACCGTCTAGGTGCTGTCGAACACCAAGAGTAACAAGCACAAGACCTTCACTTGACCCACTCAAGGCTAGGAAGGTGGATGGATGCACACAAGTCACTCCTAATCACTCTAGGAGGGAAGAACAAGATGAACTCTCTCTAATCACTCCCTCACTAGCCTCTTGGCTCTCCAAAAGATTTCTCAAGGTGTCACCAGCTGAAACAAAGGCCAAGAGTCCCTCTAAGGACCAAGGGGGAAACTATAAATAGTCCCCACCTCCAAAACTAGCCGTTTTTTACTTTTTCTTCTCTCTGCGTAGCCACCGGACTAGTCCGGAGCTCACACCACCGGACCATGCACACTGGTCCGGTGCTCACTCTGATTCCAGACTCAGGCACCGTCGGACCACTCTGCTTGGTCCGACGCACTGGTCTGACACTCTGGTCCGGAGCCTCGGTGCTCTCTGAGTGAAATCGATTCTCTCTTTTACACACCACCGGACCACTCTCCTTGGTCCGGTGCCCTGGTCCGACGCTATGGTCCGGAGCCAGGGTGCTCTCTGCATAAAAACAAACCCTTGTCATGAGGCGTTGGACTAGCCGTCGGACACACCGTCGGACTAGTCCGGAGCCTTCTGTCTCTCTGAACCAAGCCACCGGACCACTCTCCTATGGTCCGGTGCTTACCAGACAGGTGGTCCGGAGCTCCTCGAGCTGGAAAACTTCCTAAGTCAGGGACCACCGGACCACTCTCCTTGGTCCGACGCCCACTTAGGAGAGTGGTCCGGAGCCTCTATCTCCCTCTTTTTCAACCGTTTTCGCTGAGGTTTCTTAAGGGATTTTGCTCCTACCATTTCTAGGGTTTATCAAGGGCTGAAAGCAAGGTCTCTAGGACTAGTTGTGACAAGTGTGCACATACCCACTTTCCTAAACTCTCCTAGGTCAAGCTACTAACCTCATACCCCCCTTTATAGTACGGTCAAAGAAAAAACAAAAGCCCTAGCTATACTTAGTGCCCTTCTCAACCTTATGGCACTAAGAACTAGCCTAGTCTTCGGCGTGTATCTCCATCCTTTGCAACCGAAACGATTTCCATCTTGGAGGCATGAATATCCATTAAGCCCATTCAAAACACATCACTCATGACCTAACATAAATGACTTTGTCTCTGCAAAACACACGTTAGTCATAGTGATCTAGTATTGTCGTTAATCGCCTAAACACAAAGGTCCATGATTCTACAATCTCCCCCTTTTAGGTGATTGACGACAATACAAGCTCGAGTAGAGAATAATGAGTGAATATTGATAAGAGAAGGCATGACTTGACATGAGATAGACATGGGTTAGTAATAAGAAAGACAAATACATGCCTAACCATTCAAGCCATGACAAGCACAATAGATATGAATTTAAGCATAGTACTTGATTTCAAAAAGGATATGCTATAGCCAAAAGATCAGAGATTAGCGCGGAAGCAATATAGCATAACCAAGTGACATGAGATATATATATGAATGTCCACACATGTCACACAACCATCAAGTCTCAACCATCACACATATCATACAATGCAATAAGACGGTAAACGTGATGCATGATGCAATAGAGTTTATACACATCAAAAGAAACGAGTCCTACTAGCTCCCCCTAAAGCTAGCCCATCTACTCGACTCTCCCTCTCCCCTTTGGCGTCGAAACACCTAAACTAAGCGTCTGGAGGTGGAGTGGAAGCAGCCGTGGATCGGTCGAGCACCCTGAAAGCTGCCAGATAAGTCTCATCATCTGAATCCTCCCCCTGAGTGTCTGTAGCTGGTAGTGAAGCGGTCTGGGGGTCGGAAGCTGACAGGTCTGCTGCGGTCGAAGACTCGGGAGCAGTAGCTGGAGTAGCAGTAGGATCGGTAACCGGTGCCAGTGTCTCTGCGGGAGCCTCAGGAGCTGTTGTGACCGGTGGTGCCTCACGCACTGACTCGTCTGGAGTCTGAAGAACCGGAGACTGCTGAGGCTGGACTGGAGTAGAGGTGACAACTGTAGCATCGGTAGCGACTGCAGCTGTCGGAGGGGTAGACACGGCTGGAGCCCGACTGTCGTGTGTAGCCTCGGAGGAAGCTACTGAGGAGCGGTGCTGATCGGCTATCGGGGCTACAAGCTCGGCCTCAACCTCTGCTGCTATCTGAGGACCAGTGGGGGATGGCTGACCGATAATGTCACTGAAAGACGCTGACAGATCTCTAGCAGTAGCACCCATCGTAGCGGTAAGTGGAGTGAATCCTGTAGTGAGAGGGGTGAACTGCTGAGTGGGTCCAAAGGTGTCCAACCACTGAGTCACCTGAGTCGCCAGTGATTGGAACGGGGTGGTCAATCCAGCACCCTGAAGTCAACCCGGACTATATGGCTGGGGTGGGAGTGACTGACTGACCGGCGGAACTCGTAGGGGCTACTGAGGGGCCAACTGAGGGTCCTACTGAGAACTGTGGCCCTCCAAGCTACCCAACTAACTGTGAGGGCTGAGACATGCTCATCATCTGTATCTGGGGAGCTGCAGGGAACTCTAGAGGAGGAGCGCCAGTCCACTTCATCATATGGGCCATAAAGGTTATGTTCTGCTGCTGCAGCTGCTAGGACTGTAACTGAAGGCGCTAAGACTCTAGCTGCATAGCGAGCATCTGTCGCTGCATTTCGAAGTGACGCTCCTCTGACTGTCGCTGCATCTCGTCCTGTCGCTGCTGGGCCTGTGTAACTGCAGTGATGAGAGAGCTCTACTGCTCATTCATTCTGTCAAGGAGCTTGAGCATCATAGTCTCAGTGGCAGAGGCAGAGCCGCCAGCCTCAGTGTCGTGAGCCCGTGGGGGCATCTGTGGAACTGGCTGGAAATCGGCGTCTGAGCTGTCTGAAGAATCCTCAGGAGTCACATCAGCTCCAGTATCTAGTCCATGGAGCTCCTGCTGCTCAACACCACAAATGGCCTCATCCTGAGCATCAACCTCTGCTCTGTCAGCTGGTGCTATCCTCTCTCTGACTAGACGGAGGACCCGGTTTCCAAACCGGCTATCAAACGACCCCAGGACTCTGTAATCTAGGAAAGAAGTCAGCGACTGATCCAATAGAGCACGGAGTCTAGGGTGTGCTCCCTCTAGCTCAATAGCAATAATCGAAGAGATCCAGTGAGCATAGGGAAACTGTCATCGGGCCCTCATGCCATCTGCTATCACATCCTCTATCTCTGACACTAGAAAATCTGCAATATCGAATGGTGTCTGAGATACCAGGGCCTGAAGGAGAAGCTGCTGCATGTTGGTCAATCCTTCCTTGTAGCCCGTGCGAGGTAGCAGAGTATGACAGAGCACCTCGTTCAATCTATGAACTGTAGGCCTGAGCTCTGCGGGGCTACGCCTGGAGCCCTCTGAGAAGGGTGGCTTGAACAGAGGAGCCACCTCCTGCACTGACAACGTACGGCCTCCTCGAGCTCTGCGAGGCACTGAGGCTCCTCGGTAGCACTCGTAGTGTCAGTCAAACTCGCCACCCTCCTGACGGAAGCGAAAGATCTCTCTGAGTCTGGTCAAGTATAGCCTGTACCTCTCGCCTCTGAAGGTGTACTGCACAAACTTGTGCTCTGGATCCACCCAAACTGAAGCATAGAACTCTCTGACCCATCGTTCTATATAGTTACCAGAACGTCCGAGTAAATCGGCGAGTCCCGGCTCGTAAGTCAAGAACGACCTGATCTCCTCACCTGCTAGCTCAACTATGCTCTCTAGGGAGCAAACCCCGTGTGGTCATATCTGAATGCTAGTCAACTGAGCTGCTCGATAGAAATCCTCCATGAGAGGTGTATGCCAACCTGGTGAGGCTCTAGGGTCTCTCTGATCCGGACACCACTTCTCTAGGGCAACGAATCTGAGCTTCTTTACTTGCTTTGCCGCAAGATTCCTCAGATCGAGGTGAACTGAGGCTGAAGCTGCTGTGGGAGCCGCTGACTGAGGTGACTGAGCAGACTAGGAGCGGGTGGAACGCCCCCATGAACTAGGTGCCAACGGTGTCCCCAGAGCTTCAGTGACAAGCTCTGGCTCCTGGGGAGTGTCCTCAGTGTGTGACCCAGCTGGAGGTGAAGTGGGAAGATCCCGCGGAGGGGTGCCGAGTCTCACGGTACCTCGGCGACTGCCTCGCTTTGCGCGGTCCGCTGCATCGGCCACTGCCTCGGCTTTCTCAGCCTCTGTGAGCTTGCGCTTCTTCTTCTTTGCTTTCTCAACCACTGGCTTCTTGCCTTTATCTCTAGAAGGACGTGGAGGAGGAGGAGCATCACCACCGGACCCAGCTGCATGAGCACGAGTACTGCGAGTCATACTGATCAAGCAAAGAACCACTGCTCACTGTCAATCACAAGATCACTGTCAACTGTCAGAACCACTGCCCACAACTGAAAACTGTAAGAACCAACTGTCAACTGAGCAAACCACAAGCACAACTATCAGAGGGGCCTCCAAGCCATTGGACTGAACCTCTGAGGCTTTGCCTCAATCCTTACTCGCGAGCTTTGCCCCGAGTTCAACTGCCACTGACTGCTGCTGGATAGAATAGACAGGGTATACATAAGCATATATAACATCTAGAGATAAGAAACCGTATAGAAGCAAGCATCTAGATAAGTGATTGAATGAAATCTGACATGGATACCTGAGGTAAGAAAGCGTAGCTATTCAGAGCAATCTCAAGTACCAAAGCACTCTTCGAACGGGATTTACCAGCTGCGAATTACAATTGGCAATTGAATTTAGTGAATTGGATTGAATGCGGATAAAAGATTTTCAAGGAATGATCCTAGGTCATGACTCAATCTCGACTCGACGAAACGCGAAATTGAAAGTGATTGCCATACCCTAGTGAGACGTAGTGGAGTCGACGACGATAGGAAATCGGTCGAGGACGAACGCGTCAAAGACGATGACGATGAGACGAGTTCGTTTGAGGACGAATGCGTCAGAATTTCTCCTAGGGTTAGGGCAAACCCTAACTGGGGGGTAGCCCTGTAGTGGCAATGAAGAGTGGGGTGAAACCCTTCCTTGGCACCGGCACTGGCTAGGAGAAGCTAGGGCGCCGGCGAGGGAGGGTCCCGGCGGTGAGGTCTGAGGGCGGCGCTGGACGGCAGAGCAGCGGCGATGGTGAACTGGTGGTGCAGGGCGGTGGTGAGCGGGGCGGAGACGGCGTACGGACGGAAACAGAGAAACTGTCGAAACAGAGCCGTTCGCGGGGGGGATATCCGCAAATTTTCAAAGCGTCGGACCACTCCGCTTGGTCCGGTGGCTGGTCCGACGGGTGGTCCGACGGTACCAGAGAAGAGAATACAGTGAGCAACCGACCACCGGACTACTGCACCGGACGACTCACCGGACTAGTCCGATGGAGCACCGGACTGGTCCGACGGTGAACAGATCGATAACACAAAGGCACCGGACAACTTGTCATTGGTCTGGTGCAGCGTCGGACACTGGTCCGACGGTTTTTTTTGGCTGGAAAAGATTTATGCAGTGAGGGACAGGGCGTCGGACCACTGCGTCGGACCAATGCAGAGTGGTCCGGAGGGTGGTCCGGTGCTTAATATTGCTCTGAATTTTTCTATTTTTCTCTCCAATCTTTTCTCTTAGCCAAGTACCAACACAAAAGAGCAAAGAGGAACACTTGTTGGACTTAACATAAGAACCATCTCTCAAACCCTCAATTTTAGAAGTAGTTTGCCATAGGCTAGGATTAGTTTTCGTAAGAAAATAGTTCAATAAAGCTCCAAGGGTCACCTTATGGGCACAATAGGGGTATTAGCTGAAGCTAGAGCGTTGAATTGCTCCCCCTAAGTGTTAAACCTAATGATGACCAACAAACTTAACCGAAAAGAAACGAAGAGACAACACTTATGCATATGCAATGCAAAACGGAATTTGAATCTAGGTTGCTTGCAAGTTTAAACCGCGGTTAAGCTTTGTCACACGCTTTGAGGGCGGTTATCTTAACCGCGTTAGCCAATCCTATGTGCATTACCAAATTAAACATGATATATTACATATGAATGCATGATTCACACAAGCTCATCTTTTAGTGAAGTTAGAGTTATCAAGCACATTCAACTCGCTTCTCAACCTACAAAAGGTTGTTTCATCGAGTGGTTTAGTGAAGATATCCGCCAATTGATCTTCGCTCTTAACTCCAACTAGTGTGATGTCTTTCCTAGCCACATGATCTCTAAGAAAGTGATGGCGAATATCAATGTGCTTGGTGCGAGAGTGTTGAACCGGGTTGTTAGCAAGCTTTACGGCGCTTTTATTATCACACAAAAGTGGAACTTCTTTTAAAAACATGCCATAATCAAAGAGTGTTTGGGTCATATATAAGATTTGTGCACAACTTGCTCCCATGGCAATGTATTCCGCCTCGGCGGTTGACAATGCCACACTATTTTGCTTCTTTGAGGACCAAGAAACAAGTGATCTTCCTAGCATGTGGCACCCGCCGGAGGTACTCTTCCTATCAACCTTACACCTGGCGTAATCCGAATCGGAATAGCCAACTAGTTGGAAGGGAGCTCCTTTGGGATACCAAAGACCCATGCTAGGGGTGTGCCTTAAGTACCTAAGGATTCTCTTAACCGCACAAAGATGCGACTCCTTAGGGTTTGCTTGAAACCTAGCACACATACACACACTAAACATGATATCCGGCCTAGAAGCGGTGAGGTAAAGTAAACTACCGATCATAGAACGATAAAGAGTTTGGTCAATCGGTTTACCTCCCTCATCGAGATCGAGATGCCCATTAGTTGGCATTGGGGTCTTGATTGGCTTGCAATCCTCCATCTTGAACTTCTTAAGTAGATCATAAGTGTACTTTTCTTGAGAGATGAAGGTCCCTTCTCTCATTTGCTTCACTTGAAAGCCAAGGAAGAAGGTTAGCTCGCCAATCATTGACATCTCGAACTCCTTGGACATCAAGTCACCAAATTCCTTGCAATGGTCTTGGTTTGTTGACCCAAATATAATGTCATCAACATATACTTGGCAAACAAAGATCTCTCCATTAAGCTTCTTGGTGAATAGTGTAGTGTTGACGATCCCGATCTTGAAGCCCTTCTTGATTAGGAAGTCCCTTAGCCTCTCATACCAAGCTCGTGGAGCTTGCTTCAAACCGTAGAGTGCCTTGGACAACCTATACACATGATTAGGCAAGTTTGGGTCTTCAAACCCGGGAGGTTGTGAGACATAGACAAGTTCATTAATGAAACCATTCAAGAAAGCGCTCTTCACATCCATTTGAAAGAGTTTCATTTTGTGATGTGAAGCATACGCCAAAAGGATACGAATGGCTTCAAGTCTTGCAACCGGAGCAAAAGTCTCTCCAAAATCAAGTCCTTCTACTTGAGAGAACCCCTTTGCCACCAATCTTGCTTTGTTCCTCACAACCACGCCTTGATCATCTTGCTTGTTCCTAAACACCCACTTGATGCCAATGATTCTTGCATCCTTTGGCTTCTCTTCAAGTGTCCACACTAGGTTCCGGGTGAAGTTGTTGAGTTCTTCATGCATGGCATTCACCCAATCCGGATCCGCAAGTGCTTCTTCTACACTAGTAGGTTCAACAAAGGAAACAAATGAGTGATGTTCAACATAAGATGCAAGTCTAGAGCGAGTCATTACTCCCTTTGATGGACTCCCTATGATTTGATCATGGGGGTGAGCTTGAAGGATGGATGTTGATTTTCTATTTGTCTCTTGAGGAGGAGGATGTGGTGCTTCAACATTGCTTGCTTCGGCCTTGGCTTGATCTTGAGGAATGTGAGTGTCTTCTTGAGCTTCCCTCACTTGATCTCCTTCATCAACTTGAGGCGTGTGAGGTGGAGAAGGATCTTGATTTGCTTCATCTTCAACTTCTTCCACCTCTTGCGGGTTGATAGCACCAATTGGCATATTCTTCATTGCCTCCCTCAAGGGTTCATCACCTACATCAATATCCTCAAGCGCTCCTTGGGAGCCATTAGTTTCATCAAACTCCAAGTCATACGTTTCTTCAACTAAGCCGGTGACTTTGTTAAATACACGGTATGCCTTGGATTTAAGTGAATAACCAACAAGGAAACCAATGTCACACCGCCGTTGAAATTTACCCAAGTGTTGACGCTTCTTGTAGATGTACACCTTGCAACCAAACACCCGGAAGAATGAAATATCTGGCTTCTTCCCATTGACAAGCTCATAGGGGGTCTTCTTTAATAGCCTTTGGACAAAGAGATGGTTTGCCGCATAGCAAGCGGTGTTGATTGCCTCCGCCCAAAACTTCTCGGGAGTGTTGTACTCATCAAGCATAGACCTTGCTAGAGTTATGAGTGTCCGGTTCTTCCTCTCTACGACATCATTTTGTTGTGGAGTATATGTGGCGGACACCTCATGCTTGATCCCAACTTCATCACAATAATCTTTAATCTTTGTATTCACAAATTCGGTGCCATTGTCACTTCTAATCTTCTTGATATTCACATCAAATTCATTTTGAGCTCTTGTAGCAAACTTCTTGAAGATGTCTTGTGTCTCTCCCTTGTCTTGAAGAAAGAACACCCAAGTGTACCGAGAGTAGTCATCCACTACCACTAAGCAATAGAGATTTCCTCCAAGACTAGCATATGTGGTAGGGCCAAATAGATCCATGTGTAGCAACTCTAGTACTCTTGAGGTTGACATGAAAGCCTTGGTTGGATGAGTGTTTGCCACTTGCTTGCCGGCTTGACATGCACTACAAAGTTTGTCCTTCTCAAACACCACATCCTTGATTCCTCTAACCATCTCCTTCTTGACTAGCTTCTTCAAGGTTGACATGCCCACATGAGCTAATCTTCTATGCCATAGCCAACCCAAAGAATTCTTGGAGAATAGACACGTTTGCAAGTTTGCTTCATTGGAAGTGAAGTCCACTAAGTAGAGGTTGCTGTGCCGAAACCCTTTGAATATCATCGATGAATCTTCAATCTTGGTCACAATTACCTCATTTGGTGTGAAGAGACAATGAAACCCGAGATCACAAAGTTGACCAACCGATAGCAAGTTGAAGCTCAATGATTGTACTAGCAAGACATTTGAGATTGATTGATCTTGGGAGATAGCCACTTTGCCTAAGCCTTGAACTTTGTCCTTTGAATTATCCCCAAAAGTAATCTTGTCTTGATTTGCACAATCCTCATCAAGTGTGGTGAACATCCGGGGGTCGCCAGTCATGTGTTGAGTGCAACCACTATCAATTACCCAATGGCTCCCACCGGTCTTGTAGTTCACTTACACACAAGCAACTTGGAGTTAAGCTTGTTGTTTGGGAACCCCCTTAGTGCAGGGCCCCATTGCCTTGTCAACCGACTCCTTAGCAACCCGAAGAACCCTAGGCTTGTTCTTCATTGGTGGTCCAACAAACACCACAAGTGGTCTACCCTTGGAATCTTTGTTGATGACATAGTGAGCATCATGAGCAAATGGCCTAGTGTGCTTGGGCAAGGTCTTGGGAAGTGGAGTCTTGCATTGAAATGATAGATGACCAATTTGTCCACATCCAAAACACCTCTTAGGCTTGGGCTTTGGCTTCTCTTGATTGTAGCCATTGTACTTGTTCTTGTAGTAGTTCTTGGCTTCAATCTTGACCTTGGCCTTCATCACTTGGTTCTCCTTGTACCCAATACCAGTCTTGTCACTCTTCATGACGGTGCTCATTAGAAGCTCACTTTGGAGATTATGGCCCTTGGTGAACTTTTCAAGGCCACTTGTAAGCTTGGTCTTGTCATTCTTGAGCTTGGCAATTTCTTCTCGAAGCGAGTTGATCAAGGTGATAGAATCTTTGTCTTCTTCTTGAGCCGGCTTGATGGTGAAGGGCTTGTTTGCCTTGAGGTTGATTAGCTCTTCCTTGAGCTTTGAGTTCTCTTCACTCATCTTCACATAATCATCATACTTGTCGGCTTCTACAACTCTCTTGCCCTTGCACTTTGCACTTTGCTCAAGAGCCACATCATCAAGCTCGATATCACAAGAGATAGCACTTGCACACTTAGCACACGGGTTAGTAGCAACATGTGTATGATCTTGAGTAAGTAATTCATTTGCTACCACTAGTGTGCCATGATCACTTTTCACTTGATTGTAGTCATCTTTTAGCAAGTTATACCTTGTGAGGAGCTCTTGGGATGACCTCTCAAGCTTATCATGTTTCTCATTGGCTTGCTTAAGAGAGGCTTTGAGCTCCCTAGTGCTAAATGTGAGAGAGTTAATCTCAAGCTTCAAATCATCATTAGCACTAGACAAGTTATCAAGCTTATCATGCAAGTTCTCCTTGATTTCAAGAAGTTTGTCATTTTTACTCTTGTACTTCCTTATGATGCTAGAATATTTGTTGCAAATTTTAATTAGCTCATCATAGGAGGGTGCTTCTTCATCATCACTATCATCACTAGAGAGGTCATCACCATCATCCTCTTTTTGTACCTTCTTGTCACCTTTAGCCATAAGGCATAGGTGTGTAGAGGATGAGCCCGGCGATGAAGGAGGAGGTGGCGGTGGAATAGAAGAACCAATCACCAAAGCGGCCACCTTCTCTTCTTCACTCTCATCATCGGAGGAGTCGCTTGAATCATCAATGTCGGTGAGCCAATCACCCACAATGTAAGCCTTGCCATCCTTCTTCTTCTTGTGGAAGTTGAAGTTCTTATTCTTCTTGTATGGCTTGTCTTGCTTCTTGTCATCATCACTTGAGTCATCATTGCCGCCCTTGTTCTTCTTGAAGTTCTTGAACTTGTTGTTCTTGAACTTGTCTTTCTTCTCTTCGGGACACGTATGGGCTAGATGACCAAGAGTGCCGCAATTGTAGCACTTCATTTGGGAGATTGGCTTCCTTGAAGAGCTTGTAAAGAATTTCTTCTTCTTTGAGTCAAACTTGACTCCATTCTTGTTTAGCCTTTTCAACATCTTGGCGGTCTTCTTCACCATGAGAGCGATGTTGTCTTCATCATCATCATCACTTGTACTCTCAACAACATATTGAATCTTACACTTCTCCTTGGAAGATGCCTTGAGAGCCAAGTCCTTCTTTTCCTCATTCTCTTTCTTCTTGGAGGATGATGAAGTTCCATCATTGATCTTCATGTACATCTCATGAGCATTGATCTTGCCCAACACTTGCGTTGGTGTAGTTACGGAGAGATCGCCTTGATGAAGAACCGTGACGATGTGGCTATACTTGTCTATTGGAAGGACACAAAGTATCTTGCGCACCACATCGGCCGGTGTCATTTGAGAGAGTCCAAGGCCATTCAACTCCTCTACAAGCACATTCAAGCGAGAATACATTTCATTAGCATTTTCATGAGATAGCATAGTGAAAGCATTTAACTTAGCAATGATAAGGTGATAGCGCTCTTCTCTTTCACATTTAGTGCCCTTGTGAAGAGCACAAATGTTTGTCCAAATCTCATACGCGGTTTTGCAATTCCGCACACGGTTGAACACATCCTTGCAAATGCCACGGAAAAGAATATTCTTTGCCTTGGCATTGTTCTTCTCAAAGTATGGGTCCTCGGCGAACACCGATCCACCTTGGGTGGCGGCTTTGTGAACGCCGACATCCACGGCCTCAAGGTAGGCCTCCATCCGCACTTTCCAATACGAAAAGTCATCCCCATCGAACATGGGTGGCGGTCCATCCCCATGGGACATCTTGCTCTAGGCGGTGAAGCCTAATTTAGAGCAACAAGACTCTGATACCAATTGAAAGGATCAAGATGCCCAAGAGGGGGGTGAATTGGGCTTGTTTTAAATTTCTAAAGCAAATATAAAAACCTATCAAATGCCAATCACCCCCTAGTGCCTACCGTCCGTATGTCCTAACTAGAAAGCGGTAGCAGTTCATAGGAATTAAAAACAACCTAAGCAATTCTAGTAGGAAATGTAAAAACAAGACGGAAATGTAAAGAGCTAGGGAAAAGAAAATCTCATGGACGCAACGATTTTTTCCCGAGGTATCGAGGTGTCGACATACCCCCCTAGTCCTCGTTGGAGCACCTCGCAAGGTATCGCTCCCCCTCTACCCGCGCAAGGGTAGAGTGCTCTCTACGGGCTGATTCTTTGCCACTCCGGCTCGGTGAATCGCCCACAACCGATCACAAGAGCTTGGAGAAGAGCCGCCCACTTCCTCCGAACACCACCAAACCGTCTAGGTGCTGTCGAACACCAAGAGTAACAAGCACAAGACCTTCACTTGACCCACTCAAGGCTAGGAAGGTGGATGGATGCACACAAGTCACTCCTAATCACTCTAGGAGGGAAGAACAAGATGAACTCTCTCTAATCTCTCCCTCACTAGCCTCTTGGCTCTCCAAAAAATTTCTCAAGGTGTCACCAGCTGAAACAAAGGCCAAGAGTCCCTCTAAGGACCAAGGGGGCAACTATAAATAGTCCCTACCTCCAAAACTAGCCGTTTTTTACTTTTTCTTCTCTCTGCGTAGCCACCGGACTAGTCCGGAGCTCACACCACCGGACCATGCACACTGGTCCGGTGCTCACTCTGATTCCAGACTCAGGCACCGTCGGACTACTCTACTTGGTCCGACGCACTGGTCCGACGCTCTGGTCTGGAGCCTCGGTGCTCTCTGAGTGAAATCGATTCTCTCTTTTACACACCACGGACCACTCTCCTTGGTCCGGTGCCCTGGTCCGACGCTATGGTCCGGAGCCAGGGTGCTCTCTGCATAAAAACAAACCCCTGTCATGAGGCGTCGGACTAGCCGTCGGACACACCGTCGGACTAGTCCGGAGCCTTCTGTCTCTCTGAACCAAGCCACCGGACCACTCTCCTATGGTCCGGTGCTTACCAGACAGGTGGTCCGGAGCTCCTCGAGCTAGAAAACTGCCTAAGTCAGGGACCACCGGACCACTCTCCTTGGTCCGACGCCCACTTAGCAGAGTGGTCCGGAGCCTCTATCTCCCTCTTTTTCAACCGTTTTCGCTGAGGTTTCTTAAGGGATTTTGCTCCTACCATTTCTAGGGTTTATCAAGGGCTGAAAGCAAGGTCTCTAGGACTAGTTGTGACAAGTGTGCACATACCCACTTTCCTAAACTCTCCTAGGTCAAGCTACTAACCTCATACCCCCCTTTATAGTACGGTCAAAGAAAAAACAAAAGCCCTAGCTATACTTAGTGCCCTTCTCAACCTTACGGCACTAAGAACTAGCCTAGTCTTCGTCGTGTATCTCCATCCTTTGCAACCGAAACGATTTCCATCTTGGGGGCATGAATATCCATTAAGCCCATTCAAAACACATCACTCATGACCTAACATAAATGACTTTGTCTCTGCAAAACACACGTTAGTTAGTCATAGTGATCTAGTATTGTCGTTAATCGCCTAAACACAAAGGTCCATGATTCTACACAGAGGAAGGAGGGAGAGAAAAAGAGAAGTGAAGAGGAGCATTTTGGACTTTTATCAACAACTTTAATGACCTTTAGTTCTTTTAGTCCCCAGAACCAAACCGCCTAGAATTAATTAGAGTTTAGTCCAAGGACTAAAGTGGACTAAACTTCAGTTCAGAGACTAATTAAATGGAACCAAACATGACCTTATTATCTGTGATAAGCATTAAAATTCGAATCATTTTTCCTTATTCCAATATTATTGGACAATCAAACACACTCGCACTGCACCGCTGCACAGACGTGAGGCCAGGACTCAAATTGAGGTGGAAGAAGTGTGATTAAAAGAGAAAATGACCCATTCATTTATTCGTGTTGCACTAGCTTAAAAAAATAACTACTGCCCCAACTCGTGTAGGGGGTAGAAGATGGGGAGGTCGTCTTCTATCTCTAGATCTTTTTCCGATGTCATCGGATTCATCTTAATTCACATGTGTTGGAGTGGTTTGAGGTAAAAATTAGTTAAAATTTCACTTCAATTCATTTAACACACCTGAATTAATGCAAATCAGACAACATCGCAATAAGATCTTAGAAAGATGCTGAACCGCTCCTTTTGAAGCCAATAATGGAGGAAATTCGTAGGGGCTGCGGGGAGCCCCGACTCCATTGCTAAATCCACAGCTAAGCATTATCTTACTATTAAATTCTCATATTAATCCGAAACATCAAACCATTAAATCTTTAGGCTCTGACATCTATAACCATTAGATCTATTTTATTTCTCTACTATTATATTATTTATAGATAAAGAGAAGAAATAAAGAAAAAACAATAATATTATTAGTTTTCTCTCCCACCGTTTCGCCCCTGGCTTCATTCACCACCGATAGGATCAGAGCGGCGGCGGCGGCAGCCTCGCAGCTCATCTGCATCGGCATTGGGACCTGGAGCAAGGGATCAAGAAAGTGACGGCCAGCTTCACGTCTGTCATCTTGGGTGAGAAAACTAATCTATTATTGTCTTCTCCAAGTCTTGCGCAGCAGCATGCATACACACGTTGGCGGCTCATGTCACAGTTCTGGAAAAAGAAGTGTTGGGCGCAGATAATTAAGATTGCGAGATGCGTTGCGACATGAACGCGCACACAAATCACCGATAGATTCTGGCCTGCCGGCGCTAGGCGTGCCCGTGACATGAAGATATATATATGGCCAGACGTCTGTGCAGGTCGTCGGACGCGCGTGTGAGGAACGAAAGCCGGCAGAGGCCCTGCGCGCGAGTATTGATGCACGCGTCGGCCTGACATACATGCATATGTGCACACACACACACGTACGTCTACGCGAGATGACAATCATCCGACAACAAAGAAGCCTATACTTTTCGGTGTAGTGAAGCAGCCTGATGGGTGATGTCGTGTCATGAGTGAACTGCATACATGTCAGATCTTAATTCTGAATGCAGAAGTCCTTTCTAGCACCATTTAGTCTCTCTATATAGCTACGTAATTTATATACAGTTCACTCATCAGTTATCCATCTTCAAAATTATACAAAAATAAATAAAAATCTTTCTCAAATATGCACGCAAATACTTATATGATATATCATGGAAAATATCATGAAAAATAATCCAATGTTAAAAAAGTATGCTATATATCTTTCTAAATTGTAGACTTCTACACTTAATAATAAAACTAAGCTAGAACAAGTCACCATGTATACAATTGAATACGACATATTTATTTTAATATCTTTCAAACGTGGAAAAGGTCCCTTAAGTCCTTAACAAAAAACTGCATGGCGAAACATGGACAGCTCATTTTAGTTTATATTAATCCTCCATAATGTTGAAATCCGTAGGTTGTTACTTCAACTAAATTTATACAACATCTTAAAAATTGTGTCACATTGATATGAATAATTTTTCTTTGAGCACTCTATTTATAGAACAATATTATACATATGTCTTTGATGTAACTAATTCATCATTTTGTTAAGTGCTACAGTGCAAGTTGAAACACCTACCTGAAGTATTTTTAAAATAAAAAATGAAAAATGAAAAATGAAAATATTGAACCAAAGATATAATAAGCACTAGAAGTATAACTTCACATGTTGATAAAAAATTGCAACAACTAGATCACAAGTTGAAATCTAAAATATTGATTCATGATGTTATAGGAAGGGGTGCAGCAAGAACTTATATAACTTATGATTAGATTTCAACAAAATATATATCATGCTTAAGGAAGATCAATCCTAGAAATTCTCCCCAAAAACAAAAAATAAGTATGGTCATCAGTTTAGTAGACCGTTATAACAATGACAATAATAGTCCTTGGATTATTTATTCTATTTTCTAAATAACTACCCACATCCGCGATTGTATAAAACAACATAAATTGTGAATCTATATTTAAATTACCTACCATAAAAAACACGATAAAAAAGTAGAGTAACTTTAGATCAAATTGCCTACATACTATTATGAGAGACGATATATCAAATTAACTAAATCTACATCTAAATTGTCACTTCTAACATTATTTTAAAGACTAATTTATCAACATTTTTTATTACAAAAACATTTTAAGTAACCACCATAAAGCACATACATGTTAGTACTGTGACCCAATTATATTAGTATTGATATATTGAGATTTGATTAAAATAAAATATATACTGTGTCACCATGCAGATTATGTACACATGCATGCATGAGCGATTAATAATATATAGATTCTGTTTCAGCAATGATGAAAAATATTTTCTTAGCAACTCAGATATTAATCATATATACTAAAAAATTATTTACAACTATATTAATAAAAATGGCATAATTTATGTAACTTTTCACTTTATATATTTAAAGATTTTAATAAAACATTATCTATATTGATAATATAACTATTACTTTCGTATATAATTTCTTAAAAATAAATTCAGCATCACGAGAAGTGGGTGTTAGTGCAGACCACACTGGGGATTAATTTTGAGTAAATGCATTATAAGAATTCAATATTCATATCCCCTTTAGGTTAGCACTGCTTACCTAATCTGGATCTCACTTCAAGCTACACCACTGATTTTAACCGGTGTGGTACATGTATTAAGTGACTGTGTTTATGCTATTATAGTACATCAGAGTATAGTTTACAACATAAAATTGTTATTTTAGAAAGTACAAAAGGAAATGTAATAAATATAAAAGAAGAGTTTGAACTTAACTTGGTAAAAAATATGTACTAATAAATAAGAATTAAGAAAATTAAAAATTTAGATTCATAGCATCATAAGATATAAGATATGGGCCACAAAAAGAACCTTGATTGTTTAAACTAATGTTTCAACTAAATGCATACTAAAGAAAAACTTAGGTGTCATAAAAATTTAATGGAAAAAACTATGGATATAGATGAAAACATAGAAAGATTAGTAATACATATGTTCGTGATAACTAGACAAATATACAATCGTATCTTATGTGTCTATATTGTTAAAAAAATGAATAAAGTGGAAAGACATGCAATTTGATATTAGAAAATTTTAATAGCCAGAGATATTAGACAATAAATAATACTTATGTCTTCTAAGATTCTACCCCGTGCGAGACCACGGATTGATGGACTAGTGCTCCTAATTTGTATGGATATTTTCTTTTACTGTACAAGGATACACACGTACGATAGAGGTGATCATACATGGATTATGGATAGCTGAGGCCAACCCTATCTAATCATAACCTAAGTTCTATACATATAGCTATAGATGTGTTAATTATATTATATATATATGCGTCCATATCCGAGCATATACGATTCTTATTGCGTGCATCTCGACGACGACGGCACGCCGGGGTTCTAGGTGGTGCTAGTGCAGTGCATGGGGACCACATCACCACATACTCCTCTGCTTCCTGATGAACTTCTCCGCTGCGTAGTATATACAGTGTATATGTAGTAGAACACTTGGAATCTTGGATGGTGAGGTGCAATTGGCAATCGGCCGATTGCTAGCCTCCCGCGAAAGATCTTTGTTCACCTGTACAGCCCCTATTAAGCGAGAATCCACGTGTTAATTCTTACTTGGTTCTTTTTTCGGTTCTTGAATCTTGATCATTGCTTTAGACAAGCTGCTCGTGGCCATACACATCAGGTCAGTCAATCGGCAGTCTGGCCCTGGCCTCAGACGACTGACGCCGCTTGGGTGCTTGTTGCTTGTCTGGTCAAGAATATATAGCTGCGGCGGCATATTCGTCGGACTCCTGCTTTATTTGGCTTTGTGTAAAGGTCACATATGCATTTCAGACGTGTGGCGTGTTGCGCGTTTCGTGGTGTGTTGCCTACGCGCGTTAGGCTCATCAGCACATCCATCGATATGATCTCACTGAGAAGATGTCAGGGTGGCTACGTCATCAGCTAACCTGATGACGATGGTGGTGATCCTAGCTAGTAGTAGATACTTAAGTGGTGATCAGAGCGAAACAACGCCACAGTTCGTCTGTTGTCGACTGCACCGCGTTGGCGAATACTTCACGTGGTGTTCTAAGGTTGAATTTAGCGGAGTAGAATTTTATATTAAGTTGTCTAATTGAATCCTCTCTTAGGTATGACGGTCCGTCTTCACAATCAAAATTAGACACCCACGCGCCGTGCTGCGGCATAAACAGTGAGGTCAAGACTCAAATTGAGGAGAAAGAAGTGTGATTAGAGGATGAGAAGGCACATTCATCTGTCAAGGGGTTCACGGCGCAATGACAAAGGCCATTGGTTAGGGGGCTCACACCTAGGGTTCAAATCCTAGGTGCGACACTTTATCTAGGATTTTCCGGCGCTACGCATTAAGTGGTAGGCGACGTTCTCGTGGACTTCGTGAACTTCAAGATTTGTCGGCTCAGTCCTTCGAAGGTGCTCATAGGGGTAGGGTTTGCGTGCGTGTGTTCGTGACTTCGTGAACTTCAAGATTTGTCGGCTTAGTCCTTCGAAGGTGCTCATAGGGGTAGGGTTTGCGTGCGTGTATTCGTAGAGACGAGTGTGCGTGCGTGTTGAGTGCGGCACAAAGAAGCTTTTGAAGCCACTTCGTGAACTTCAAGATTTGCCGGCTCAGTCCTTCGAAGGTGCTCATATGGGTAGGGTTTGCGTGTGTGTTCGTAGGGGTGAATGTGCGTGCGTGTTGAGTGCGGCACAAAGAAGCTTTTGAGGCCACTGATGGAGGAAACTCGATCGTATTCATTTATACTCCGTTTAACTCACTGATTCTATGTCGGACACTGAAACCCGGCATCCAATTTATTTCCGTCTCAACTACTGTCCGTCCGATTTTTTGAGTCCATGGCCACTACGATTTCTTTTTCGTCTCAGCCACCGCTTGAGAGGCCTAACGTCTCACGTCCAATTTTTTCGTGTGTTTTTTCCCTTAGAGATGTTTCCGCAAATGATTTTTTTTTTTCAAATCAAATGCTTCATCTTTGGTTGTTCATTTAAATCATGTGTTGTGGATTAGTACCGACAACACATGATTGCTTAATTTCTATTCCTATTACCCTATTTCGATTTCGATTAAAATTCCTTTTTATTGCCTAATTTCTTTTCTAATTATCCTATTTCTATTTGGATTAGAATTCCTTTTCATGTTTACTTGGAAGTCTTACGTGTTTGATATAGGATTTAGAGCTCTATATAGATTACAATTACAACTCCTAACTGAACTCTGTTTCGTGCTAGATACAAGATTTATTCTAACTCGTATATGAGAACGTGTTATATATACAAGTCCGGATAGAAAAAACTCTTTATTACCGACTAGTTAGAGAGAGACGGATCTAAAAAGAATGGATGGACGAAAAAAAGAACCTGAAATTTTGTCTCTTTATTATTATGTATAGATAATAAACTCGTTTGGGACTTTGTCATGTGTTTCTTGTACTATGATGGTCTGATTCCTCTTCCAAGAAGACGAATCCACATTTATTTTCGTTATCTAAAAATATATATACTTGTACAAATATTTCCCTTTAATGTATAGAATTATACATTTATACACACATATGTGGAGATCATACATGACTTATCGTTTCGGTGGCTAATAAACCGGTTGAGACCGTTTTTACCTATTTTGTTGTGAGAGAATAGTATTATTTCGATGGTTGATAAGCAAAGCGAACAGAGCGTAGCCGGGTTAACACACTATCTAATCTCTGAGTTCTATACATACCTATAAAGTGCTAATTATATATACGTCCACATCCGAACATATACGATGCTTATTGCGTCCATCGACGACGACGGCGACGAGTTCTAGCTGGAGCTAGTACAACAGCAGTGCATGGGGACGAGATCACCACATACTCCTCTGCTTCCTGATGAACTCCGCAGCATCCCTGTCGACGTCAGCAGATGGCCTGAAGACCATGTTCAGGAACTGAACCTGCTCGATCTTGTCGACCTTCTGCACCGCTACCTCCCCGCCGGCTGTCGCCGCCCTGACAGCACCGGCGGCCGGAGAAGGGTTCTTGTTGCTCCACTGTGCCATCGTCGTCTCCGATGATCGTGCTTGCTATATACAGTATATATAGTGGTACACACCCGTGCACGAGGTAACGCTAGCTTTGGTGAGTTTATTGTGAGCTTGGTTGGTGCAATTGGAATGGCAACCGGCCGGTCGCGTTTATATAGCTACTGGCCGGCGAAAGATCTTCTTCACCTCTCTAGCTAGCTAGTGCATACAGCCCCCTTAAGCGAGAATCCACTTGTTAGTTCTCAGGTTAATCCTGATCATTACTTTAGTCAGATAAGCTGGTCTTGGCCATCAGGTCAGTCGTCTTTAGTCTGGCTTTTAGACGACGACCGGCCGACGATTTTGATTCTCGCGTGACTGACACTTTGCTGCTAATAAGTCAAGTTCGACGCAGCTGCAACACGTGATCTTGACTAATTGCAGCAAGCTCTGTCTATGAATTCGACACGACAACAATTTAAAGGTGTACTTCTCAACTTCTACATATGAATCAAGAGAAAACAGATATATGTATGCGGATGCACCCCGCATTAGGTTTACTGCGCATACATCCCATACATCCCAATGTGCAGTAAACCTAATGCGGTATGCGCAGTAAACTTAATGCGGGGTGCATCCGCATACATATAACCTTTACTGTCAAACAAAGCGTTGTTAATTACATGGTGCTGATCTATCTATGCAGGATTCGATAGCCAAACCTAAGACAGGCCCCATGCAAGCTAGCGGTGACAATTGGGCAACTTCGGAATTAATTCTTGGCCTTCACCCACTTCAACACACCCAAATTAATTCCATCTTCTCTGCCATTGAAAATGTGAACATGCCAATACTGAATCTCTACACTTCAAGGCTTAATTATTTAATTTAATTTCCTTTGGGGACAATTAATTAAGAAACGTCGCACCACATGTACAGCAGGAGGGTCAGCCGAATTGCATGACTTATTGGCAGCGAGATTTGAATGAGTAGTGTTCGTATGATTGGTATAGTTGTTTCATTTCCAATACACGTTGTGCCAGTTAAAAAGATGTTTGTACGCTCAGATCATATTTGTGTAAGCATGTGGATCGAACTGGTGGGAGAAGAATTTTTGTCAAGGGGCTTAGGTTTCAGAAGAAGGGCACAAAATGACTTCTGCAAATCTGCTAGCAAGTCAGTTTTCAGAAGAAGGTTTTATGAATTGAGTTATGAGTTAGTTCTGTTTTATAAACTCGTTTGGGACTTTGTCATGTGGTGTTTGTACTATGGTGGTCTGATTCCTCTTCCAAGAAGATGAAGCCACATTTATTTTCATTATCTAAAAAAACCTGTATGAATATATATTTTCCTTTACAGTAGAAGTATGTATACACACATACACACGAGGAGATGATACATGGATATATAGCCGAGGTCAACTCTATCTAATCTGAGTTCTATAGATACCTATAAAGTGCTAAATTATATTATACGTCCATATTCGAGAGCATATACGATGCTTATTGCCTGTATCGACGACGACGACGGCACGCCGAGGCGCCGAGGTTCTAGGCTTCTAGCTGGAGCTAGTGCAGTGCATAGGGACCACACACATCACCACATACTCCTCTGCTTCCTGATGAACTTCTCCGCCTCCTTGTTGACGTCAACAGATGGCCTGGAGACCATGTTCAGGAACTGAACCTGCTCGATCTTGTCCACCTTCTGCACAGCTACCTCCCCGCCGGCGGTCGCCCTGACAGCGCTGGCGGCCGGAGGAGGGCTCTTGTTGCTCCACTGTGCCATCGTCGTCGTCTCCGATGATCGTGCTTGCTATATACAGTATATATAGTATATAGTGGTACACCGTCCACGAGGTAACGCTAGCTTGGCGAGTTTGTTGTGAGCTTGGAGATTGGTTGCAATTGGAATGGCAACCGGCCGGTCCCGTTTATATAGCTACTGGCCGGCGAAAGATCTTCTTCACCTCTCTAGCTAGTACTACAGAGAATCCACTTGTTAATTCTCAGGCTAATTCTGATCATTGCTTTAGTCAGATAAGCTGGTCTTTGGCCATAGACATACACATCACCTGGTCAGTAGTCTTTAGTCTGGCCTTTAGACGACGACCGACGATTCTGATTCTCGCATGACTGACTCTTGGGTGCTTGCATTGTTGCATATCCGTGTCTTGTCTGGCCACACTTGCTGCTAAGTGAAGTTCGCTGCAGCTGCGGCGGCATATTCCTTGGACTCCTGCAGTCCTTCTTTGTTTAGCTTTGTGTAAAGGTGGTCATATTTTCAGACGTGTAGCGTGTTGTACGTTTCGTATTTTATACTGTACCGGGGACGTAGTATCTGCATATTTTTGCGGCACGCTGGCATATATATATATATATATATATATATATATATATATATATATATATATATATATATATTTCGTAGTACATGTCGCCTACGCGTACGTGTCAGGGCTGAGGACATACCGTGGCTACATCATTAGGCCGGCTAACCTGATGACGGATATTTCCAAGTGGTGATCACAGCAAAACAACGCCAAAAGTTCCACTGTAGTCGACTGTAGAGGACCTCATTTCTTTCTACTGGGCATAAGTCACTCTGTAGTTGACTGCACCGTTGGCGGGTAACTTGTGATGTTTTATTATATTCTAAGTGACTGAAAACTCAAGTGCTCCAAACTGAGGAAACCAAGGGGAAATGGGAAAATCATGGAAAAATGAGATAAATAGGTTCTCAATAACTCCACGTACAAGAATCCTCTGGTGAGGTGATCGTGGCGCATTGGGAGGTCCCTGCGAACACATGGTCAAAAGATACCCATGTAATTCAGTTTTACTATGAGTATATTGCAAACATGCAAATGTTTCAGGTTAAGTGATTGGACTAATCTACTATGTGAGCAGCGTGCGAGGTTAGAAATTTAAGCAAATTCACGTTTAATTGAATCCATAAAAATAACATAATAAATAAAATGATGACATCATATATGCGCTTGTTTGACCAAATCATCATGAATGTTAATATAGTGCTAACCAACAAGGTATGATAACTATCATCGCACAGAACAAGCATGTCTACCATACTTGCGGCAGAGCCGGAAGCACCCGAAAGCGACATGGTGCTTTGTTGTTGTAGTCGTGCCATTAGATGCAGTGCCGGTTGGAAGCCGTGAAGACCGTGTTACCGGGAAGAAGATGATCAACAACGCCTTGGATAGAGCGAGTAGCCGTGCCGCAGACAGATAATCCCCAAAAATGTGATGGCCGCCCTTCACCCGAGCAGATGAACTCGATGGACGGAGACGTTGCGGAGGCTCTACTCTTCCAGAACATGTGCTCACAAGCTCTGGAACGGAGAAGCCATGAGACAACGAGAACTTTGGTTGTTTATTGAAGTTAGTACTTGACCAGACGAGAGAGTTGGGTATTTATCCTCCTCATGGATGAAAGATGAGCCAACTCAGGAAGACAAAAGGGAGCAACCCTAGTGAAGAAAAACTCTCATATCCATTTGCCAATTAAGAATAATAATAGAGGGAAGTTTCTTTCGTAACTCATGCAATCAAGTATGTTAATTGACAAATTAGTTTATCGCTGCCTAACTCCCCATTTTTCTTGTCAACGCATGGTCATGACAATAGTTGCATGTTTCATGCATGCATGTAACTCTCATGGTAATTAAACCAATGAATGTTATTCATACTTGCATGTGGCCTCATGCTAATTAAACCAATGAATACTATTTAACATAAATCATAGAGTTATATATTATTGAATATATTATACGCATTAACCTATAATATATCAACATTCGATATGCCTCTTGGCTTGTGTTGCGTAGGTATGGAGCTTAGAGGCGGTGGTAGATGACAAGATGAATGTTACGTAGATATGGGTCATGCTGATGGACCTAGAGCGGTGAAGGATGAACGTGAGGCTTGGACCGAGGGACCAAAGCACTGGAGGACTAGCTGTGATGGCCGACACTTGAGGACATCGACAAGCGCAAGTATATATGGAGGAGTGATCATGTTGACCAAATTAATACAATGGTCGAGCAAGTCGAGCAGAGGCTTTAGAAGATTTAGTGGCCAGACGGTTGAGGATTTGGTGACACGTATCGAGGAGCGGGGGACACATATGAAGTATGCTACTCGTAAGCGGTTTGATGGTTTGGGTCTCAAAACTTAGACGTAGGTTTCGAGAATGGAAACAGATAAATAAGTTTAAAAATCTAAATAATTAATTTATAATTTTAGAGATCGGAACGACACAGATGAATAAGTTTAAGTATCTAAACAATTAATTTACGAGTTAGAAACCAAGATGACACACAACTACAAATTTAAGAAGCGATGGTACAATTTAGTCGAATATATATATATACACAGACTATCAGCTAGACTCTTCCCGTACTCGTGTGGTGTCGCTAGCTTTTTATGGCACGTGTGATGGTGGGCACGCTGCAGGTTCTTGAACCCAATACACACGTACACGGCTGGAGCCCATCCCGGGACACGTGCATTGACACGTAGAGCCTGACGCGAGGCGCGGTTGCATGCATAAAACGACACGCACACAAATCCAGCCGGCACGCACGCAGTTGCCGTTACTAGGACTCAGTGACGGAGCTAGAGCAAATTTATAGAGAGTACATTTACCTCAATGAATGTATATATTTTCAATTTATAGGTATATATATTAAAAAATAGTTCTTATCACTATTTTTTTAAAAAAAATTGTGGGTGCAGCACCACTTAGCACTAACATAGCTCCGCCCCTGGTAGGACTACTAGTCAACACTAGTAGAAAAATCATTTTTGCTGTCACGTCTTTTTTTTTCCAGAGGCGGTTCACAACTTCATGACGCCAGTATAAAAAATAGGGTGGACCCAGCAAGAGAACCGCCTGTGTAAAACCATTTACACATGCGGCTGACATTATAAACCGCCTATGTAAATAGGGTATTTACACAGGCGGTTCATAATGTCAGCCGCCTGTGTAAATACCATTTACACAGGCGGCTGACATTATGAACCGCTTGTGTAAATACCTGTAGAGTTAATTTTTTTGATTTTTGTAAACGACTTCTGATGGAAAAACTTTGTACATGAAAGTTGTAGATCTCGAAAAGTTATGAAACTTTGTAGTTCACAACGTTTTCATTTGAAATCATCTTGTCATCGAAAATTACGTTTGAATGTCTCAAATTTGAAATTTAAATTTTTGTAAACGACCTCGGATGAAAAAACTTGCTACATGAAAGTTGTAGGTTTCGAAAAGTTATGAAACTTTGTAGTTCACAACTTTTTCATTTGAATTCGTTTAGTGGCTCAAACAATCAATTTACACTCGATTTAGTATAGAATGTGAAGAAGTACTAACGAATCTAGACACAAGTGAGTCATGGGTTGAGTGGTAGAGGAGGTACCGCACGAGGGTGAGGTCTTAGGTTCGAATCCCTGGCGGAGCGTGTTCACGAAAAAATACGCGACTTCGACGGGCGGATTAATACTGTGCTTGTCCTAGGATTTAATTTTTGCTCACAGCCCGCCGTCTGTACTGTGGGCCGATTAGTACTGACCCATTGCTCACAGCCCGCCGTCTGTACTGTGGGCCGATTAGTACTGACCTAGACGGTTGGCTTTGCCACTTGTACCACCGCCTCTAAAAACGTTTTTTTTTTACTAGTGCAAGAACTCCCAACCAGTGAGCAATTTGATCGGCGATGCAGGGCGGGAGGAGCGCGAGCGCGGTGGAGTCCGCCAAGGAGGCGGCGGCAAACGTGGGCGCTTCGGCGTGGTCCGGGAAGGAGAAGACCAAGGCCGTGGTGCAGGAGAAGGCGGCCAAGGCGAGGGCGCACGGCCCCGCGGAGAAGGCGGCGGCGGACGCCAGGATGCAGGAGCGCGTCCGCGAGGTGGAGGCCATCAAGCAGGACGCCATGCGCCAGAACGCCGCCGCCAAGGAGCGCGCCACGGCGGCAGATCACCACCTGACGCCGCTCGGCGTTGGGGCCGCCGCCTCCGCGACTGCCGGTGCGCGGCCGGTTGTTGCTGCGACCGAGCCGGCCGGCATAGCAGCGAACCCACCCGGCGGCGGCGGCGGCGTCCAACGTGACGCTGGCTTCTACGGGACCGACGACGGTGTCCCACCGCCTGGCCACTACACCACCTGAAGCGAACATAGACAAATATATATTGTCGGGTGCTTTGCTTGTTTGGCTGTGGAGATTGTACGTGTTATGTGATTTTACATATATATATGTAGCCTTTTTGCTTTGTAACTTTTATCGACTTGCCGGATTGGGAGTCATTAGTTAAGTCTTTTGGCGGTGGACCTTTTAAAGTTTAACATGATCGTGTTTTGGTTTTGATATTGGTTTCAGTTTCTTGTAATAATATAATTAATTGGTCTAATTCTACCTTATATAGATGAAGCTGGATATTTATCCATTATCTAAAAAACCTATGTGAGCAGCAACCTACCTGACATGCCTCTTGGCATTATGGTGCACAGGTGTAAAGCTCGGATGCGGTGATCGATGGCAAGATAAAAGGCGGACGTAAGGTTTAGACTGAGGGACCGGAGAGCCAAAGGACCAACTGCGATGGCTGACACTTGGGGACATCGACAAGTGCAAGTGTATATGAAGGAGTGACTAGGCTCTGAAAGACTTGTAGTTGGACGGTCGAGGATTCGGTGACACGTGTTGAAGAGCGCTGCGCTCACGTAAAGAGTATATTACTCGCAAGCAGTTTGATGGTTTAGGCCACAAAACTATTGAAGATTGGTTTTCGAGTTTGGACATTAAAACCTAGACCGAGGTTCCAAAGATGGAATGGAGCAGCACGTGACGGAATCACAAAGGTTGCATCAAAGCAAAGAAGATC
Organism: Microstegium vimineum; assembly: GCA_022036555.1. Classification (NCBI taxonomy): domain Eukaryota; kingdom Viridiplantae; phylum Streptophyta; class Magnoliopsida; order Poales; family Poaceae; genus Microstegium; species Microstegium vimineum. Next base: position 49,147,205 of record CM039127.1, on the reverse strand, counting down.
CCTACAAGAAGCTGGAATGTTCAATCAAGATGAAGATGGATATATTCATTAGGCCAAGCATTAAACATCAATTGGGGAAGATGATTCTGTCGAACAATAAAAGTTGGGGGAGATAAGCAAAGGGGGATGAGGGTGCCACTAACCACCAAATGGAGTGGGGCCAGGAAGGGCATGAGGGTGCCCGAGCGCACCGGTACCTCGCCGCCGTCCACTCTGCCAGCTCCGACCTCGCCGCCCTCGATTCATTTTTTTATCCGCCATCGATTCAGTTGAGGTCGGGAAGATAGGGAAAGTGAAGTGGTCAACAGATAGGGGTACAGTCCACCTGCAGGGGTATATTGACGTTGACGCTGGAAAGGTCATTTTTTGAACTTACTTATTGTGACACCATGTAGATATCACATAAATACCAATCATAGCGTCATAAAAGGAGCACCGTCAGCTGGTTCTTCGAGTTTGACAATTTGTGACAAACCTGAGGACCTTTATGTGACACAGTGGTTACTCTAGTCACAAATACTTCGGGGGTCTCAACACTTTATGACGAGACAAAAAAAACGTCATATAAAGTCACATTATGTGACAAAATCTGACCCTATCATAAGCCATTTTGTCACAAAAAGTTAGGTTTCTCGTAGTGGTTGGACCATAATGCCTTAGGGTTAGGTAGTCCGCTCATGTATCTGGGGTAATTTGGGAATATGTTATACTTATCATTAAATAAGGATGAGGGTTCCCCAATCACCCTCACCATTTGCATTTGCCTTCTTCCACTTCTAGCTCTCTCCTCCTCTAGGTGTTCTTGCATGTGGTCCATGAATGATTTACACACTCCTCGTGTAACTTGAACCAAAGATTGTTGCGGGAATGGATGGAATGGAGGCTCTTTCCTCCTCGTGTCCTATGGGATTCGATTTGTGAATTGCTTGTGCCAATTTTGCTTGTGTTCTTCGTGTTCTTCGTTTCTCTTATCCTCCCCTTTTCCTGTTCTTGATTGGACCTTGTTTTGGGGGCATTTTGATTGAATCCACTTGAATAGAAATGAACTAGGATGTGAAAGGAACATTTCTACCAAAGGAAATTATCCAATTCCTTACAAGCTCATAGATTGGGTGGAATCAATTTTTTGGAAAGTAAAACTGACATTTTCCATTCATCATTGATTTCAGGTTGATTGAGTTCAAATTAAGAAATGATCTTTTAGGGATAGCTCACCTACTGCCTTGTGACTTTATGTACCAAATTGGGTGGCAGTTGGCTTCAAATCAATCGCAAATCAGACGAATATTTTTTTGAGGCGATATTCGAGGCTGCTAGAATGCAATCCGTGGATAGTCGGACCTCAACCCTAGATAGTCTAGGCATCAAGCTCAAGCTAAGAGCTTCTATCCCCAAATAGACTCAGGGACTACGGACAATCCACGACGGGCTGTCCGCGGCTGTAGCCTAAGCTGGGCAGAACTGTTTCTCAACTTCTATCTTCTTAGATTTTGGCTGGCGGATAGTCTAGGACTGTTGTAGTGCTCAATCCATAACTGTTCATTGTCTTCTGTTTACATGATTTTGAACCACGGACAATACAACTCTTCCCCGCGAACAGTCCACCCCCACTTGACAGACATTCCACACCAATGATGTTTATGATGATTTGTGTTGTTTCTTTAGGGTTTGGTTTTTTGTCTTTCTTGATTGTTTCGTTGTATGCCTTTAGGACATCTTCTAAAGTATCCACCCACATGTTGGGTCGTGAATATCTTGATTTTTTGCGTGTTTGCTTTGGGTCTTGAATATGGGACAATAACCTAAGCATTTCAAAAGAAATTTGAGTCTGTCATTCACCCCCTCTGGTCGCGAATTTGGTCCTCTAGGCTCGGCTGAGGTGAGGTGTGGGCACCATGCATCGTCAACAAGCTGGTGCATGGATGCTGACACTGTTGTAACCACCCTTCATGTTGCATGCCTCTGTGAATTCTATTTTTTAAAATTCAGGTTGTCATATGTAAATCTTTGTTTATATTTATATTTGTATTTACACAAATCTTATGGTAGAGGCCCGGTCAGGCCGGCTCTACTTTGATTCACATCAACGACCACATTGACTCCTTTATCTGCATGGAGAAGCCCAGATAATGGTGAGATCCTTCCGTCCATCCTGTTCTCCATGTCTATTGTTCTCTCTCCCGGCATGAAACATCCCACATCCAAAATCTTCTTGTATAGCCTAGCTCCACACGTGGAATGGGTCTGCATATGCGTAATAGCACCTCTCTTATACTTTCGTTCTCAATTCATCTAAAACGGTTAACCTAGAGGTGCTAAGTTGAAAAAAAAGAGTTATAAGGTAGTTCTCACCCTCCTAAATTTCTAAGGTGATACTAAATCCACTAACTACTACTACATATAGGCTACATGGGACAACTTCACAGCTACTATATGCTTCTAATAGGCTGGGGTGTTACATAGTGAATAACAGATGCAAAAAATGGTGATCCACTGCCCCACATGTTCTCTCTCTTAGTCTTCTCATAGCTAGGGGGTGGTCAAGATAGTGACTTGCACTCAACGAACAACATGTAGGATGGACGACACAGGTAAGAGGGTCATGAGCTAGTAGAGAGGGTAGTGGTGGGTAGTGCAGGGAGGAGGGCCGCCTAGATCGAGGTCACCAATAGGGACGGAGACAGAAAGTTGATTTTATGAGTGTTAAATTTTTAGAATTTATTTGTATTTTTAAAATTTTAGTGAAAATTTTAAATTTGTAGAGGGGCATAGGCCCTGTCCACCCTCTTTTTTAAGCTACACTTTGTTAAACTGTTAAAGAGCATCCTTCTTTTGATGATTCACTCAAGGACCTGTTTGTTATATGCACTGCAGACCGCACCCATGTGATGTATTTTCAATTTTAAGTAATGATAAATGCTTAGAGCATCTTCTAGAGTTAGTCTTAAAAAAAGGACTCATGAACAGGATTAGCACATCTATTGGAGATGCTTCTTACAGTGGTGACATTCATTTTTGACACTAACTTTTTAGACATGCATTTCTCTATAGTTGGAAGCTTTGTGATGGCTATGTCAGAAGCAATATTTTATTACTTACAAATGTCCGTTTGCAACTAGCCTAAAAGAAATCAAGTGCTCCATTGGTAATTATAGTGTTTCTTTATTCATTAATGTTGATTGTGTCACCTTTCAGTTAGTTTCCTGAGAAACACTTGATGATGTCAACAATAGTTACCAGTAAATGATGCAGGTTTCTAAGCTGTTCCTATGCTCTGCAGGTTCTGAAGGTTTTGCCATAACCTATAAACATCACAAAGGTGCATCGAGTCTTTGTATGGAAAACCTATAGTGAGTGGGTTTGAAAGGTGGCTAACTATGCATATCTATATATAAATGGAATGCCAAAGGTAAAAGATGCAGAGTCTTGTATGAAAACTTCAGACATTTTTGGAATTCTGGCTTATACTCTTTACTGCTCTGTGCAGGTTGGTTATCAGATGTGAGCACCACCAAAGTGATTGTCACCATCTGTCCCTTGAGAGGTGGTTCTTGTAATCATATTAGTGTGGATGGTTAAGAATCAGATAGTTGTGTTGGAACTTAAGTTGGATTGCTAGGTGTCTAGGACTGAGCCCCATTTTATTGTAATGGTTTGACAATTGGGTTGAAATTGGAATATATATGTTGAGATTGGAATCAGTTGCATATGTACATATATTGGAATTTATTGTATTTATGTGTTGGCTTGACATTTTGATCAGCTATGTGCATTTGGAATTTGGATTGAGATGCTACTGTTGGGTAATTTTCATGGTGGTTTACATGTTTTTTGTGGTGCAGTGCTCGTCTCATGAAATAATATATTCCTGTGAGTTGTTGGAATGCTCACGAAATTTATTCATGACGGTGACTCTCATGAAATAGCTCACTCTCACGAAATACATTCGTGAAGGTGAACTCTCATGAAATACCATAAAAACTGTCATGAAAACACCGAGCAAATATGGTGGCAACGTTATTTTCATGACAGTGGCACTCACTGACTCCCGTCACGAAAAGAATCCATGGCGGTGAACTCTCATGAAAATGGTATTTTCGTGTGTCTAATATCGTGAGAGTTGATCCGTTACGGTGTACCCTCACGCATTATTTTCGTGAGAGTAAACCCATATTTTGTGACGTATTTTGCACCCTCACAAAATCTATGGATTCTGGTAGTATGTAGTGTGGGTCCCACTTAGATATCACCAACAGAGATGGAGCCAGAAAGTTGATTTTTTTAATATTAGAATGTTAAAGTAACAATAGTGTTAAATTTTTAGAATTTATTTGGTATTTAAAAATTTTAGTGAAAATTTTAAATTTATAGGGTTCCCTCCCACAAAGCTCCATCTCAAGGTCCTTGTCAGAGCTCCTTGGCCTTGTTGTGCAAGGTGCTGTCAAGCGCAAATGCATCGCATATGAGTGCACAAAGGTATACATCCTATTAAAACACACAGATATATTTACTATGGTAAATGACTGCTGGCTTCGATTAATCACGCAGAGGCAGTAATAATACACATACATGGGGTCGCAACAGGGGTGAACTCATCGACTAACAAGGTAGTACTAAACCCATCAACTACAACCACATATGGGTCACATGGGACAACTTTACATCTATTATAGGCTTCTAATAGGCTATGGTATTGCACAGCGGATAACAGACGCAAAACATTGAACCACCACCACTCATGTCCTCTTTCTTAGTCAACTCACAGGGGGGACTCAGGCAGGAGAGGGTGGTGTCAATGTTTTACCACCGATAGCCTGCCACGGGGTTACCCGAGAAAGTAGTTCGTGCCTCGGTGAATAGTGAAACCTTGGTGGTTAGACACGCAGGGACACACGGTTTATACTGGTTCAGGCCGTCGACACAGTCGAGTAATAACCCTATGTCCAGTTGAGTCGCTTGTTATTGCTCTGATCGTAATGCAAGATGTTGTGTGTCGCTCTACGTATCGGGTGTTACCTAGTATCTTCAGATGTTTGTCGGGTGGTACCCTCACCAGCCCTTTATAGTCCAGGGTCTGGCTGAGGATTGCTCTAATCCTACTCGGTTACAAACTTAGAGTCCTAAGCTGCGCTTCGGTCTTGTCACATTTACCGAGTAGAATTCGGTTTTGTTTGTCCGCCTTCCATCGTGGGCCGGGAGGAAACGGGCCCAGAGCTCAGGTAAGCCGGTCTATGAATACCCTACAGGATATCCCATCGACAAGCCCCCGAGCATCTCATGATTTTTCTTCAATGTGTCGGGTTGTTTTAAAAGCAAGCTGAGTTCTTCTTGAAGAAAAATCATGGGATGATCTCTTGTGTCTTCATCTTGTAGTCTTCTTGCGCCTTTCATAAGAGGTGCACTCATTGAGTGTAGCCCCCGAGCCTCTGATTACTTGGTAATACAAGTATTCGGAGGATCTGAGAAAAACTTTGTGTGGTATGTATTTCCAGCCCTGAGCTTTCTCAAAAAGAACTCGGCAGAAAGGTCTGAAATACTCTGCTTCTTTCTGATTTTGTTCACGGGTAGGTACTGTGCTTTCACGAATGTGTGGAATCTTGCTTTCACTATTTGCTTTGGTCAGCTTTTGTTGTTTTCTTGCTTTCCTTTCTCGTGACTTTTGGCTTTTGGTGGTCCTTCCTTGCTATATATTGTGTTGTGCTTGTACTGGTAGTTTGATCTCTAGAGTTCTCCTCTTTCTTTTTAGTGATCATGCTGCTGAGTGAAACTGAGCAGCCCCCGGCTTGTGCCCGTCTTCTAGTATTTGAGTGGGTAGAAGAATTCTTGTGAAAGGAGTTGGGGGTAGACTAACTCCTCGGTTAGACTTTCCTGGGAAGTTTGGTGTGGCAGGTAGAAGAAGTCTTGTGATGTGGCTTCCATGCCTTCTCTATCTGTCTGCTGAGCTCCGAGATGTAACCGTTGCTGCTCCTGAGTTGGTTGACGTGGTATGCTCTATCTTCCTAGCCGTGCATGCTTGCGCCGAACTCTTGCTGGAAAGGCAAGAGCTGAAGCTGTCCAATCTCATTTGCTAGGAGTGGCTTTCTGCCTACGAACTAGGACTTTCTTCAGGCGTTAAGGAAGCTCTGGGTTGTTTTATTCTGTGAGTTTTTTACCAAGTGCTGGGTCTTCTTTGGTAGTAGACCTGATCTGTCCTTGGTTTTAGCCTTTATATTTTGTCACTTGTGATCTCTTGTTGTAGATGAGGCTCGTACTGGCCTTGGATTGGTAGCTTCTGGTTGTTGTATCTAACCGAGTTGTTTTTGGTATCTAATAAGTGTCCCCAGTTGTATGAATGTCCTTAGAATATTCTTCTGGATATTCTATCTAGTACCCTGATGTACTGCTTTTATTGCAACCGTTTGTATTTCATCAATGCAGTCCTTGTAGAATCTTTTGTCTTTACTGCTCTCTTTATGTACTATTGCTGATGTTGTCCTTTCTTCATAGACTTGGTGTATGTACACTCATTGTTCTTCTATAAATAGTTGTAGTATGGTTTCCTTGTCACATATCTTCTGTTTTTTCGTGTAAGAGGTCTTTGTTGTATCATGAATATTGTAGTGGGCGAGCTTGACGAGCCCCCTGGCTTCTTTCCTTCCTTTCTTGGTTGTAATCTCGTGAATGGTGTAGATCTTGTGATAGAGACTAGTTGCAGCCTAGTTCTAAAGTGGTAGAATTCTAGAAGGAGCCAAAGCAAATGGTGTAGGCCTTGTGATGGTATTGGTGTGTACTATCATGGACCCTTCAGTCATTTGTTTGTGCTTCCTTACCGGTTGTTCTAGATTCGCTGTCTTTGATGACGGCCGTCTTGGACGACTTCTTGGTTCTACTTCCTTCGGTTAGCAAGGATGCACTTCCTCTCGTCTGAAATCAAGCGCTTCCGAGCTGCTTTTTTCTGCACGACAATTACTGGTTCCGGCTTGTGTAATTTTGACTCTAGCAATCCCTGCTTGTCAGAGTACTTTTGTATCTGTTGGGTCGTTGTATTCTGATGTAAAGCTGCCTATGTGTTGATACTTTTCAATAAAGGACTTTCACTACTCACGTTCTGCCGAGTTGTTTTCATCTTCGGATAACCACTTCTTCATCATGCTATATTCTGCAGGGTGTAAATGTTTATGGTACTCAACTGCGGTTGTCCTGATCTGACCGTTGTTTTTTCCTTTTCCGTTGCGTAGTTTTAGGAAGTAACAATTTTGGTAACTGTTCCGCTATTTTTCCGTAATTGCTGCCTTTGGGTAACTGTTGTTTATGGGAACCAATCTCTTTGTTTTATATAAGTTTCTTCGCCCCTTGTTACTATGTCTTTCTCCGGCTAACAGAAAATTCTTGTCCTTTGTTTTGGCTCAACCTTCTTCTGTCGTTCTTCTTGGAGTAATTTTGCAATGAAGGGTAAAGGGATCCTGAAATCTTCTATTTAGCAAGGTGATCTTGATCACTTAGTTGCACAAGGTCTTCTTTCAAGATCGGCTATCTGTGAGTTGCCTGTTGATCGATCGTCCCCAAACCCATCTCCTGATCAATCTCTTCTTTTTGTCTCTTATGTCAGATCTAGGCTTTGTTTTCCACCATCTGACTTTTTAGTTTAGTTCCTTGATTTCTATGGTCTCCAACTTCACCATCTTGTTCCTAATGCTATCCTCTTTCTTTTCTGCTTCGTGCATCTTTGCGAGGCTTTCATAGGGATCCCTCCTTGTCTTCTGTTCTTCCGCTACTTCTTTCGAGTTCGTTTTACTGGTAGGTCGAAGGTCCCTAGTTGTGGTTGCTGCCTGATTCAATCTAGACAGGGTCACAAAAATGTCTTTCCTTCTTTGTCCCTATCTGATTCTATCCATGATTGGGCTGAAATGTGGTTTTACGTTTCCCAGCCATCTTTTCCTAAACCTTTTGATTTGTCTTCTCTTCCAGTTTTCCTTCCTTGTTGGTCTGATAAAATTTCCACTTCTGAGAAGCAAGCCCTTAAGCCTTTGATTGATCGTCTTAGTTTCTTGAAGCAATCCGGTTTGATAGGCAATGGTATTGTTGCTAGCTTCTTGCGTCGCCGAGTTCAACCTTTGATGAAAAGGGATCATCTAGTTTTCGAATATAGCGGTCCATCTGATTCGTCTTGCCTTATCCTTGAGACTGAACTTTAGGATGATGTTGTTCTTGAGATGATGAATAGAGTACTAGGTAGTGTTGTCATTCTTCCTATCACGATTCAGGAGTATAGTGCTGCCAATCCTCCACCTGATGTAAGCTTTTTGCATCCTTGATCTGTTTTCTTTGTTTTGATATTTTTGATCTGATGTACTTTTATTTTGCAGGGTTTCGGTCATGACTTTGCTCTCAATGTTCTTGCTACTGATGATGGTGGAAATTTGGATGATGAAGATGATGACGATGATGATACTGATGCTGCTACTGGTTCTCGTGTTGCCTCACCAAAGCGAGGACATTTGGATGTAGCCATTGAGCCTCCTCGGCCGAAAAGGCGGCGGTCTGCTCGTCAGGGTTCTTTGTCAAGTTATCTTTATGCTGAGTTCTTTTTGTTTCTCTTGTTTGCCTCTTGTCTCTTGATGAGTTGAGTTCTTTTTGTTTCTCTTGTCTATCTTTTGTTTCTTGATTTTTACTTTCTGATTTGAAGATGGGTATTCGACTCTTTCGACTGAAGATGAATCGGGTGGCCCCTTGAGTCCTTCTGGGTGAGCCTTTTCCTTCTTTTCCCCTTCTATGTGCTTTTACTTTTATGATGCTTGCTGATGCTTGGTCTTCAAATGTAGTTGGGTATCTGCTGATGTTCCTTTTGCTTCTGGCTCTGCTATACCCTCTTTTGACGATGATTTTGATTTTGCCATTCCAAAGTTATCTTTCTCTTAGAATGTGGCTCAAATTAAGAAGTCTTCTAGGTACATTTCTTTTCTTTTGCTTATTTTTTTAATGTTTACCGAGTTTTTTGTAAAGACTTTCGGTATTTTTGATTGCAGCGTTCCTTTAGGCGGCTCCTCTTCTTCTAAAGCTGTCATAGATTTGAAGTTGTCTTCTCAAGGTAAATATACTTTCTGTCCTCTTTAGTTTTTTATATATCTCTGTGTTGACTTCTTTGTTGTAGGTGATCCGACGGCTTCCCGTGGTACTGTTATGACTGAAGTGTCTCTTGGGAGGTCTTTCTTGACTTCTCATCCTGTTACCCAAGTTCTTCCCGCGGTCGATCATTCTGTTCCTTTGTCTGCTCGGTCTGAGTGGATTGGTAGGTTGCTTTCAACCTGGGAGTCTTTTTCTTTAGAATATGGCGCGGAGCTCAAGGTGCTTTTGATGATCCTTGTTTTGTGTTTTTTGTTTTTCTCGTTATTTTATCCTTATTTTTGTCAGCAGACTTTCCATCAGAATCAAGATGTTCTATTTGGTCCTCAAGAAGAGAGGTCGACTAACCTTATTCAAGGTAGCCTTAGTAAAGTTGAGGCCGAGTTATCTCGTGTAAAGGCTGAATTGGTTCGAGTGAAAGAATTGCAGGAGTCTGCTGCCACTCGAGCTTCTGATGAAATTGCTGATTTGAAGTCTCGACTTGCTGGTATCATTTGTTCTTCTACTTGTTTTTATCCTACTAGATTGCTTTTGCTTATTTGTTTGATATTTGTCAAATGCCGAACGTCAACGTGAAGCTTGGAAAAAAGATCGGGAGGTGATGACCGTGACTCTCCGGTCTTCTGAAAATAAGGCTGAGCATGTAAGTGAATCTGCTGATGATACTTTAAAAAAGGCTCAAGATTTGCTGGCTGAAGCTCAGTTGATTCGGGCTGGTGCTGATCATGACCTTGTCCAGGCTTTACAATTGGTTCAGATTTTGCAAGGGAAGTTGAATTCCGCCCGAGTACAACTTAGATCTCTGCTTGAGGCTATTAAGCCCATTATTGCTGCTGTTTGTCATCTTGGAGATGATAGCGCTGGTGTGGATAGTATAATCCCAATACTGTCTTCACGATTCCGTGAGTTTGTGCAGAGTGGGTTCGTACGATGTATTAGCAATGTCGCTTCCTTTGTCCGAGCTCTTGCTCCTGAGGTTCCTTTGAACCGAATTCTTGAAGATCCTATGGAGGCCGATCTCTTGACTAGGTGGGAGGAGTCGAAACCTGAGGTTGAAGATCTTTGCCGTGAGATACTCAGTCAGATGAAAGTGTTGCCCCCTTCTCCTTGATGAAAAACATTTATTTGTCCTTGGGTGATGGTCTTGTAATATACTCTGAATGATACTTTTGCTTAATATATTGTCAGGCTTCGTCTTGATATTGTGATGTTTTTATCTTGCTTTGTCTATAGTTGTTTTCTGGTCGACTTGCTAGTTGTCTTGATGAGTACTTTATTTTCCAGGTCTTGTGAACTATTGTCGAGTTCTTTTGATTGGGGTTTGTAGTATCATGCCTCTGTCCTGGGCTTTGAATATGCTTCTGGATCCCGAGTTCCTTCTGGGTAATGTTATTGGTCTTTATGCCTTTGTGACTATACTGAAGACATTGCTCGTAGAATGCCTTATGCTTCTGAGCCAAGTTTTGTATATTTTTGTCTTTGCGTCTTAATAACTTTCGAGTAGCTTTGAGGTAATACTGTCATTCTGGACGAGTAGTTTCTGATGTTGGAGTAGTAGATGTCACTTTCTGACATGATAGTATTCGGCTTGTAGTCTTTGTTGAGCCAAGTTTTGTGCTGCTCTCCAAGCAGTTGTGTTGTGTCAATATGTACCAGTAATTATCTTAGATGTCATCGAGGTAGACTGGGCTTCTTTGTTGCGCCGAGTAGTTCGATGTTTGTCATGCCGTCTCACGAAACGATAGACTTGTAGATATATGAACCCGACTGTGGCGCTCATGGTGCAAAGCAGTCGGTTTGTCAAGTTGCCTCACGAAACAACTGACTTAAAATGCTAGACAGTGCCGCTCTTGGTGCAAAGCTGTCAGCTTGTCATGCCGCCTCATGAAATGGTAGACTTATATATGAACCAGACTGTGCCGCTCTTGGTGCAAAGCAGTCGGTTTGTCGGGTTGAATCACGAAACAACCGACTTAAAGATGCTAGATAGTGCCGCTCTTGGTGCAAAGCTGTCAGCTTGTCATGCCGCCTCACGAAATGGTAGACTTATATATATATGAACCAGACTGTGCCGCTCTTGGTGTAAAGCAGTCAGTTTGTCAAGTTGCCTCACGAAACAACTGACTTAAAAATGCTAGACAGTGCCGCTCTTGGTGCAAAGCTGTCAGCTTGTCATGCCGCCTCACGAAATGGTAGACTTATATATATGAACCAGACTGTGCCGCTCTTGGTGCAAAGCAGTCGGTTTGTCAAGTTACCTCACGAAACAACTGACTTAAAAATGCTAGACAGTGCCGCTCTTGGTGCAAAACTGTCAGCTTGTCATGCCGCCTTACGAAACGGTAGACTTATATATATGAACCAGACTGTGCCGCTCTTGGTGCAAAGCAGTCGGTTTGTCAAGTTGCCTCACAAAACAACTGACTTAAAATGCCGAACAGTGCCTCTCAATGTGCAAACTGTCGGTTTGTCATGCCGCCTCACGAAACGGCAGACTTGTAGATCGTTTGTTCTTGAAGTCTTGTATCTTGTGTCTTTAGTTGTAAAATTTCTTGAGTTGGCTAATATGCCAAGTGTTGCTCAACTGAATTCCATCTTTTGTCATCAGCTCGTAAGTTCCGGGTTGTATTGCTGTCTTGATGATAAAGGACCCTCCCACGGGCTGAGTAGTTTATGTCTTCCTTCTTTATTTTGAATTAGTCGTAATACCATACCTCCTGGCTTTAGTGTTTTTGGATGCATGTTTCTGTCGTAAAGTCTTCGTAAACCTTATAGGTATCTTGCATTTTGTATTACCGAGTTGTTTCTTATTTCTTCGATTGTGTCGATTTCTAGCCGTCTTGTTTCTTCTGCTTCTCCTTCGTCATATTGCTCAATTCTTGGTGATTGTCATATTAAGTCAACCGGTAATACGGCTTCTGACCCGTATACCAGGAAGAAAGGTGAATATCATGTTGCTCTGTTGATTTGAGTTCTTAAACCCCATACCACTTTTGGTAATTCTTCTATCCATTTACTTCCATAGTCTTTTAGGTCTTCATATAGTCTTGGTTTTAGGCCTTGCAATAATAGCCCATTGGCTCTTTCAACTTGTCCATTTGCTTGGGGGTGAGCTACGGATGCATAGTCTATCTCTATTCCGCAGTCTCTTGCCAATATTGAAATTCCTTTGCTGTAAATGGTGACCCAAGATCTGTGATTATACGGTTGGGCATCCCAAATCTGTGCATGATGTCTTGTATGAACTCTGTTGCTTTTTCCGCACTGTATTTGACTAGTGGTTTGTACTCAATCCATTTGGTGAATTTATCTACTGCCACAAATATGTATTCAAATCCTCCTTTTGCTTTCTTGAGGGGTCCGACTTGATCTAGCCCCCAGCATGAGAAAGGACAGGCTGGCGGTATGCAGATTAGATTGTGTGCTGGAACATGTGATTGTCTTGCAAACATTTGGCAACTTTTGCATGTCTTAACTAATTGTTCTACATCTTTAAGTGCCCTTGGCCAATAGAATCCGCTTCTGAATGCTTTGCCGATTAATGTTCTAGACGCTGCATGGTTTCCACAACATCTTGAGTGGATTTCTTCCAATATCTCTTTTCCCTCTTGTGTAGATACACATTTTAATAGTACTCCAGAGGATGCTGCTCTCTTGTATAGTTTGCCTTTTATGAGAACATATGCTTTGCTCTTCCTTATAACCCTTGTTGCTTCTGCTTTGTCATTGGGTAGTTTGTTTTCACTTTTATAATCGATGTATGGTTGCCTCCAATCGCTCTCTACTATGAGGATTTGTCTTGAGGCGTCGGGTTCTTTTATCTTGTCTATGTTCATCGGGTCCTCTTTTTGTTTATTGATTTCATGGATTAATGGTTTTGCGAGTTCTTCTATGAATATCCCGGGTGGTACTTTTGCTCTGTCTGATCCCAATTTAGATAAGATATCTGCTGCCACATTTGAATCTCTTAAGACGTGATGGATTTCTAGTCCCTCGAAGTTCTTCTCGAGTTTTATTACTTTTGCACAGTACGCGTCCATGTTGTTTTTTGTGCAATCCCACTCTTTGTTTACTTGATTGATTACTACTGCTGAATCCCCATATGTGAGGATTCTTTTGATTCCCAGAGTAGTTGCTACTTTTAACCCGTGTATGAGCGCTTCGTATTCTGCTTCATTATTTGTTGCTTTCCATAATATCTGTAGCACGTATTTTAATTGTCTTCCTTCTGGGGAAATTAGTAGCACACCTGCTCCTGCCCCTCCAAGCTTCAGAGAACCATCGAAGTACATCTTCCAGTGGTCCCGTATTGGCTCGGGATCTTTTTGTGCGATTTCTGTCCATTCTACGATGAAGTCGGGTAATATCTGTGACTTGATTGCTGTTCTTGGTTTGAAGTCTATATTTAGAGATCCGAGTTTTACTGCCCATTTTGATATTCGGCCTGTGGCGTCTTTGTTTCTGAGTATGTCTTGTAATGGAAAGTTGGTTGCTACTGTTACTTTATGCTCGTGGAAATAATGCCTCAGTTTTCTTGATGATATGAGTACTGCATATAGTAGTTTATGTACGTGTGGGTATCTGACTTTCGACTCTGTGAGTACTTCGCTGATGTAGTATACTGGTCTCTGCACTTTGTAGGTGTGTCTGAGTTCTTCTCTTTCCACGATGATTGCTGTACTTACTACGTTTTTTGTTGCTGTGATATATAGCATCATGTCCTCCTTATTTCTTGGTGGTGTCATTATTGGAGATGATGATAAGTATTCTTTTAATTCGATAAAAGCTTGATTTGCCTCTTCTGTCCATTTGAAGTTCTCTTTCTTTTTTAGAAGTTTGAAGAAGGGTAGTCCTTTTTCTCCCAATTTCGATATGAATCTGTTGAGAGCTGCCATACATCCTGTGAGTTTTTGTATGTCCTTGATCTTTTTGGTGGCTTCATGTCTATTATTGCTCTGACTTGTTTTGTACTTGCTTCAATTCCTCTGTTGCTGACTAAGAAACCGAGTAGTTGTCCTGATGGTATGCCGAAGACGCATTTTGTGGGGTTGAGTTTCCACTTCCATGCTTTCAAGTTCTTGAAGGTCTCTTCTAGGTCTTCCAGTAGTGATTCAGGCTCCTTTGTTTTGATTACGTCGTCAATGTATGCCTCAACGTTTTTCTGATTTGATCTCCTAGACAAGTTTGTATTACTCTTTGATATGTTGCTCCTACGTTTTTCAGTCCGAATGGCATTGATTTGTAGCAGTATGCTCCAAAGGGTGTTATAAAAGATGTTTTGCTTTGATATTCTTCTCTCAGTGATATTTGATGGTACCCCAAGTAGCGGTCGAGGAAAGATAGTAGTGATGATCCAGCTGTTGAGCCTATGACTTGGTCAATTCTTGGTGGGCCATATGGGTCTTTTGAGCAATGTTTGTTAAGATCTGTGTAATCCACACACATACGCCATTCTTTCGAGTTCTTTTTCTCCACCAATATTGGGTTGGCTAACCAGTCCGGGTTGATTATTTCCCTAATGAACCCTGCTGCTAGTAATTTTGTAATTTCCTTTTTGATTGCTGCTTTCCTGTCTGGTGCAAATCTGCGTAGCTTCTGTTTTACTGGTCTTGATCCTTTGTTTGTGTCAATTTTGTGCTCAGCCAACTCCTTTGGGACTCCTAGCATATCTGATGGTTTCCATGCGAATATATCTTTGTTGTCCCTTAGAAAGTTGGTGACCGCGAGTTCCTATTTGGGATCCAGGCATGCACTGATTATTGTTGTTTTCTCTGGATCTCCGATTAGTAGGTCGATTGTCTTCGTGGCTGCTTCTTTTGGAGGTGTAAAATTTCTTGGCTTCTTTGCTGGTATTTGGATTTCGTTCGGGTTCATTTTCTCAACCTTGTTCGCAATATCTTCTTTTTCCTTGTAATCTTATAATTTTTCTGATATTTGTATGACTTGTACATCACAGTCGTATGCCTTTTTAAAATCTCCCTTTAGTGAAAATACTCCTTTTGTTGTCGGCATCTTGAGCAGTAGATATGGGTAGTGGGGTATTGCCATGTATCTTGTGAGTGCTGGTCTTCCAAGGATTGCATGATAACATGATTCGAAGTCGGCTACTTCAAACTTGATGAACTCGGTTCGATATTTGTCTAGTGTTCCAAAGGTGACTGGTAAGGTGATTTGTCCCAATGGTATGGAAGCTTTTCCGGGTATTATCCCGTAGAAGGAAATACTTGTTAGTGTGATCATGCCTTCATAGTCCAAATTCATCTTCCTCAGGGTGTCTGTGAATATTATGTTTAATCCTGCTCCTCCATCAATGAGTACTTTGGAAACTGCTACCCCTGCTATTGTTGGTCCTAATACTAGGGGATAGTAGCCAGCATTTGCTGCGCTTGTCCATTGGTCTTCTCTTGTAAACTGGATTGGGTATTCTGACCAATCTAGATACCTTGGGGTAACTGGTTCTGCCGCCATAATGGTTCTGTGCGCTAGTTTTTCTTGTCTTTTGTTTCTTGCATATGATGCTTCAGAAAAGATTACTGCTATTTGTCGTTGAGGTTCTTGATAATTCCCCTCTGCTTTCTTTGTATCCTTCCCAGATTCATTTGTTCTCTGTTCCGAGTTGTTTGCTCGTGTATCTTCTTTCTTTGTGAATCTTCGTTGAAAGGTGTCGCATTCAACTAGCTTATGGCCTGCGTGAGGATGTATGTAACAGGGTAAGTCTTCTATTCTTTCTGTTGGCCTTTTTGCATATTTGTTGCCCTGGTAATTGTTGTTTGAGTATCTGTTGTTTCTGTTGTTGTTGTTGTAATTGTTGTTGTATCCTCCTTTATCATTATCGTTAAACCTTCTTTTGTTGTCAGTTGCTGCTACCATGTTGTCTTGTCTTGGCCTTTTGTCACTTGGTCTGAAATCTGGTCTTTTGTTTTCATGAGAATCTCGGGTGAATCTGTGTCAAGTTCTTTCTTCTGATGATATCATCTTTTCGACAACTCTTTTGAAGTCCTCGTTGGATCTTGGGTTTTCGTTGAAGTAATCTTTGAACTGCCAATTTGCTATGATTCCGTCTGCAAATGTTTCTATTACTTCTCTGTCAGTGATGTCATGTATTTGAGCTCTGAGTTCTCCAAACCTTCGATAATATTCCCTTAGTGTTTCTCCTTTTCTCTGTTTTACATTCTTCAATTCTGCTGCTATCATGGGATGTGTTATTATCCCTGCAAAGTTGTTGCAGAAGGCTTCTTACAAATCCTCCCAATATTTGATTGATCTTGGTTTTAGCTTGTCAAACCATTGTAAAGGCATGGCTTCGAGTGCCATTGGGAAGTATAAGGTTTTGATGTCATTGTTTCCTCCTACGAGTTCGATAGATTGGGAATATACTCTTATCCATTGTCTGGGTTCCACTTTTCCATTGTATTTGGAGTGGTTTGCTAGTTTGAATTTGTGTGGTAATTTCAACGTTTACAGTCTTCCTGCAAAGCATGGGAATCTGTCGTATTGTTCTACTCTGTTGAAGTCCGGTGACCAATCTCTTCGGTAATAATCCCTATCCCCCCTGTATTTTGATTCACTGTAGTCTTCCGGGTAACGTTGGCCCCAGTCTGGGCCGTTTTGTTTTACTAGTCCGAGATACTGTTCCTGTCTTTCTGATGGTTGTGGTATCTCTGTTTTCCCTAGTCTGTGAAATATTGATTTCTTGGGTGGTTGTTCCTCATGTTTTTCCCCTTGTCCTTCTTGAGGTGTGTTGTCGTCGGGTTGTTTATTGGTGTCTCCATTTTGTTTTATTGGCTTGTCTGTGATTCTTTCCTCTTTAGTGAGGATGTTTAGTCCTTTCGTCAGTTCCTCGATTCTTTCTCTCTTTGTATTCCTCATGGATTCTCTTTCTGCCTTCTTCTTGTTGTATTCTGTTAATTTTGCTTTGTATTTGTTCCAGATTTGTTTTCTTTGGGTAGCTCGATTTCTTCTTCCTGCTCTAGCCTTGTTCTTTTTCAGCCTTGCAGCTTTGTGATCGTTGGTTTCATTCTCATCACCATCCTCATTGTCTGAGATATCTCCTTCTGATTCATCTGATGATTTTAAGTCAGGTATTTGTGGTGGCTCTAAATAAGGTTCTAGCTCTGCCATGTATATAGTATGTGCTCTCCGAGTTCTTTTTATTTGCTGGCTTCACCTCCTTGTCTCACATGATGATCCTTGGTAAAGTCCAAGTTCTTTTCCTATTTGGAACGGTAGTTCTGTACCTTGTCCTTGAATTTTCGGGGATTGGTTTGGCCAATGTACGATACATCCTTCTGGAGTCGTTGACATGATCATTCCTTCTTGAGCGCCTTTCAGAGTTATGCTCCTTGTCATCCTCTTTCGAAGAAATTTCTCGTATGTGGATGCGGAATTATGCAGTCTGTATGGAACCGAGTACTTGATTGTCTCCGAGTTGTTCCTGCTTATGGCCTGGTTGCGTATTCCGACTTGGTTGGTGCTTAATCTTTCCGTGTTGGTCTCGGAGTCAGTATATGGTGAAGTCTCCTTCTCCGAGTCAGTTTTATATCCATCTTTATCTGCTGATCTGGTTGGTTTCGAAATTGTGAGTTTTTTGGTCTTTTTATTTAGTTTTTGAAGATTTTGATCAACTCCTTCTTCTTCTCGGAGTCGGCTTTGAATCTTTCCGTTGTCGTTGATCTTGCAGATCCATGATCCGAAGAAAAATGTTGATTCCGTCGATTTCGACATCTTGAGGTCGTGGTCCACCAAGCTCTCGAGAGAAAATTCGCCGAAATCCCCTACCTGGCGCACCAGCTGTCGATGTTTTACCACCGATAGCCTGCCACGGGGTTACCCGAGACAGTAGTTCGTGCCTCGGCAAATAGTGAAACCTTGGTGGTTAGACACACAGGGACACACGGTTTATACTGGTTCACGTCCAGTTGAGTCGCTTTTTATTGCTTGTTATTGCTCTGATCATAATGCAAGATGTTGTATGTCGCTCTACGTATCGGGTGTTACCTAGTATCTTCAGATGTTTTTCGGGTGGTACCCTCACCAGTTCTTTATAGTCCAGGGTCTGACTGAGGATTGCTCTAATTCTACTCGGTTACAAACTTAGAGTCCTAAGCTGCGCTTCGATCTTGTCGTCTTTACCGAGTAGAATTCGGTTTCGTTTGTCCGCCTTCCTTCGTGGGCCGGGAGGAAACGGGCCCAGAGCTCAGGTAAGCCAGTATATGGGTACCCTACAGGATATCCCATCGACAGGTGGTTAGTCAAGAGGTGACTTGCACTCAACGAACAACATGTAGGATGGACAACAGTCACACAAGTAAGAGGATCGCAAGTCAGTAGCGAGGAGGATGGGTAGAGGGCCGTCCGGAGGTCACCAACAGGGACGGAGCCAGAAAGTTGGTTTTCTAAAGTTAGAGGATTATTATTATTATTTTTTAAAAAAATATTTGAATTTTTTTAAAAAAATAATAGTGAAAAATTTAAATTCATATGTGACCGTTTTGTCCCTCATCGAGCTCCATCTCGAGGTCCTCGTCAGAGCTCATGCATAGGTTTTGTTCTGCCAGGTTGTTATCTCGAGCACAAGTACATCGTATATGAGTGCATAAAGGTGCACGTATACATCATATTGCAACACACAAATATATTTACTATAGTAGTGGCTTCAATCAATCATGAATATCTAAAGTTTCACTTATCACTTATATTGGTGACAGGCGGAGTCAGTAATAATAATACATGCATGGGGTCGCAACAGGGGCACGTGAACTCTTCTAAAATACTTAATTAATATATCCATATAATAATACGATGATGCCTGCACGGCGACGGAGATGTCATCGATCAGGCCGAAGCCGAAGACGGCACGCCGGGCTTCTGGCGGTGGAACCACTGCTTCGTCTCCCAGATGAACCTCTCCGCCTTCTCGTTGATGTCGTCTTCCACCGCCCCTCGTGGAGGACGGCCGCCGCCGCCATAGATGCTGGGCCTGGAAATCAGGCTGTGGAACTCGATCTTGTTCACCTTCTGCACCGGCACCTCCCCGACACCTGCAGCACCGGCACCGGCGCCGGCGCCGGTGCGGGCTGCCGGAGCAGGGTTGTTGCCCCAACGACTCATCTCTTTCTTCTTGATAGCTAATTGATAAGCTACTACTAGCCGGTTGTTAGATCGATGCTCGTCCGGCCGGCCGGTTTCCTGGTCTGCTCGTTTGTCGTCTCTTGAGATGGGTGATGATGCAATTTGGCAACAGATATGGCCTCCGTGTTAGTTTATATAGGCAGCAGCAGTAAGCCCAGCCAGAGATCCTACCTGCATTATTGGAGTTGGATGATGAGATGGCCTGCACAGTTCTTGGACGTAGTACGAAGACGCAGGTGTTCTCACTCTCAGGTCGTCTCTGATTGCTTCGGATAAGCCATGATGAATGGGCATGCGTCTTCGTCAGTGGCGAGTATAGATGCTTTGTTGGGCAGCTTTTAATTTGTCGAGTCGTCTCAGTCTCTCAGATGACTGGTTGCAGTTGCAGCTGCTGTAAGGGATTGGGATTCCAGAGAGATGCTAGCAGCATGCCTACGCTAGCTAGCTACCAAAACCGCCCACACCTTGCTGCCACTTGCTAGATAGCAGAGCGTCCAGGCGTGTTGCTCGTTGCAAGAAAGAAGAATCTCGGTTGCACTTGCACTTGCACCACATTTTGGCAAAGGCAAGCATGCATGCAAGAGGCATCTGAAGTTCTGAACCTGTCCACCAACGCGTGTTCGTCGTCAGCGATGGGTACGTTGTCCCTTGTCCGCATATGTAACCAGACGGTATTAGTACAGATGTGTGGTGCGTCCATGGCATCGAAGAACCTAACTCTTTACCCTGAGGGCCCCCTATGAGTTTAGGGGTTTAGGAGGCTTATGGTTGTTCCTCTATACTATTTTCTCTGTAATCTTAATACTCTGTTTTTCCTTTCTTTTTTAATAATAAATTTCAGTAGGAGCCCCTGGCTAGCTCCTCCTGTTTCCTAAATGAATTTAAAATGAAAATATCCTCAACTACAAAGTTGTATACATCTTTTAATACTACCATCTATGTAACGTTTATCTTCAGCCGACTTGATTTGAAAAAGTTAACAATTTTATTACGCCATGCGTATTTATGCAGACAAGCTAAATTGCTAACCACATCTATCCAAGAAATGCCTTCATTTCTACAGGTGGCTGAAAAGCCTAGCCACCTCTGAAAATACCATTTTTTAGAGATGGATGGTTTGGCTTGCTAGCCGCGGCTGACAATGATGGGCATTTATAGATCAAAGGTGGCTGGTCGAGTCACATCTAAATATAAATTTCTAGACTTGGAGGAGAGCCAGGCCAAGAAACCATTTTTGAAGTACATTTTGATATATAGAGAGAGAGAGCCAAATCTTAGGTAGTAAGGAGATAATATGAGTTTAAGGGAGGGTTTACTCCCATCAACCACTTCCCAAGGAAGACGTGATAAATTAATGAAAAAGTCTGCTTTTCGTACAAAATGTGAATACAATACCAGTGTCTATTATGGCATATGTAATATATTTTGCACTCGAAGACCCACTGCAGGGGATTAGTTTCCCACATTTCCTATTAACCAGTCGATTGAAAAGTCGGCCTGGCTTCCGGCGCGACGCGCTCCCTCCCTCCCCAGGCCACGCGCTGCCGCTCTCCACGCTGCTCCCTCCCTCCCCAGGACATGTGCCGCCGCTGCTTCTCCCTCTCTCCCTCCGGCGACGCCTACACCCGGCGCTATGGCGGCGACTCCTCCTCTTGGATCTGCAGTGGCTAGGGTTCCGGCGTGCTTTCTCCCCCTTCCTTCTTCAACTCCGGCGGGTATAGAAGGGGCCGGCCAGGGGAGGTAGGTAGGCCAGGCGGTGGGGATGGTGGCCGGGCGGCTTAGGGGAGCTGGCAGTGGAAGAGGCGGCCGGGAAGGTCGGGGCGGGGGCGTCGTGGTCGGAGAAGACGGCGGCGGGAAGGGGAGAAGAAGGGGGGAGACCGCCGCGAGCGCGGTAGGGTCTCGCCGGAGCTCCGCTGCCGCTCGGCAGCGGAGCTCCGGCGAGACCCTACCGCGCTCGCGGCGGCGGCGGTGGGCAGCGGCGGGGGCGCGTGCGGGAGGAAGACGAAGGAGATCTATCGCCTGAACAAAATGACTTTTTCAGGCGCCTGAAAAATAGCAACACCCTTAGTTTCCAGAGGCAGAACTCTGTTTTCTTGTACATGCTACTGTTATCTGGAGAGGGTAATACTCTCGACGATTTATTAGTTCATGGCCAAAAGGGTAAAATGTTAGTGCTTTGCTGATGAGAAGTTAAAGAACCGTGCAAGGCCAATCTGTGGTCTGGTCTCTGATCCGTGAAGCTCATCTCGAGAAGGAAGAACTCTGTCGTATTGAAGTTGTTAAGATATAGGAAGAAAACAAGAATAAAGTGGTGCATGAGTTTGCGCAATTATTAGCTATTAGTTCAAGTCATAGTCAAATCTTCTTTTCTTCTTTTTCAAGAGTTTGTTCTGTCTCTTATTGGTAATGATGCTACTTGATTCTTAATAAACTTTCTAATTCACAAATAAAAAGAGAAAAAAGTAAAACGAGGTGCGGCAGAGAGGAATCTAAATGGAAACGGAAGAATTGCACTGAAATAATGGCTTTGGATTTTCGTCCAGTCATTCAGGCGCATTTTCCTCTAAAAAATTGTCACACTCGGTTTTAAGGACAAAACCAGATATACCCTATATGTGAGCCTAGAAAGTCAAATCCCACATATAGTCACAGAACAAGGTAATATCAAAAGACAATACTTAAGTATATAACATATATGGTCAAAGGAATAATCTTGAGAGAGCAAACAGCGGTAAGACACTCCGAACTTCAGGTGAAGACTCCACTCCACAGGGACCAACTGACTGGTTGATCACAAGCCTAAATCTTCCAATTCTTGCAAACTGGTACCCATCCGGGATTTTTATCCAAATATTGAAAAGAATAAAGCAAGCGTAAGTACTTTCGTACTCAACAAGTATACATGGGGTTCATGAGGCTCAAAAAGGTATGACTCTGGTTTAACTGCATCAGCTTTTATGTTGTCACAATTTTAGCATTATGGTAGCACCAATGTTATCAATAGCCCAATATCCATATGATCAAGTGAACCGGAGTTAATGCTTATATGAACAAGTAACAATAATAAATCACCGATAACAACTAATGAGCCATGACATAAGAATATCACATAGCAAGGAGCCCAAGCCACTCTTAACCGTGAGCACGGCTATCATGATAGTTTTTAACTCTGCGCAGACGTGTACATCTTTACCCATAAGTCGTGAATTGCCCTTTTTCCCGAGGTAGCTAGTCTCTTACCCACTTCCAAGGTGGGCCGGTAGGGTTCACTACGAGACCTTTCACAAGTTCCACTAGAAGGTAACAACCCGCTACAAGTTCCCTCAACAAGAGCCCATAAGTCACCGCAGCGCTTCCAAACATCTCAGAGCACTTCTTGCGCCCTCTCGAGTAAGTTGCCACAGACTAGCAAAAGCCTAATACTGAGTCAAGCCAGAGCCCATTAGCTTATGGTAGTACTGTTTTCTCGGGGTAATCTCTTACAGAAATATCCCTATGAGTGAGAACACAGGTGTGAGTTCCTGGTGTTCCACCTATGGTCCACGTTGCTAAAAAGTCATCTTTTATTGTCGATTCACATATTCATTAATCAAGTTTACCTGATCATAGTTATTCTCAAAGAGCACTAGCTTGATCTACCCAAATGCATAAGTACCCAGGGTAACAAGGTATAAGGTACAAAACTAGGATAATCCTTACAGGGTAACAAGGAAACAAATGCATATGATTAATGAGTGATTATCATGAATAGGACAACAAGGATAATCCCATGTAATACTTGCCTTAAAAGCTTAAATCTTTTGCTCAACTGGTTCTCAACTTCAGACGACTTCTTCTTGATCACCAACGCAAAACTCACCGATTGGACGACAATTAACAAATCACCACACAAGCATTCTGATCATACAGAGCATACAACATGGCTAAATTAGAACAATACACCAATCAATAAAAAGATTTAAAAAGAACCTACGCAACTCTATGATCACACAGACGCGAAGATCACACTAAACGGAGCTACGA
Organism: Microstegium vimineum; assembly: GCA_022036555.1. NCBI lineage: Eukaryota > Viridiplantae > Streptophyta > Magnoliopsida > Poales > Poaceae > Microstegium > Microstegium vimineum. The sequence continues at coordinate 49,123,949 of CM039127.1, read as the reverse complement.
TGATCGAGATACAACTAACGGAAGATTTGCTTTTATAAAAGAGAACTACGAGTTTTATTAGTTTTAACTATATAAAAGAGTGTACAAAGTATTTCCAGGAAACACCTTGATTAGATTAGGTCAAAATTGTATTTGGATTTCGAAAACGGAAGTTGAAACTATCATTTCATGTATAAAACAAGTTGTAAAGTGGTTAATCAAATTAGGATTTGAACCCATAAAAATACAGAGCTATTAACATGGTATTAAATATCACTAGGGAAAAGGTTACGCCGATACGAAGCCAACGCAACTCGAACGGATCGAAACGGATTTAAAACGGAGAAAATATAATTTAAACGAGATTTTGAAAAGGCAAGATTAAAGCATTAACAAATTAATTTTCTTTGATTTTCAAAAGTAATTAACATATATGAAATCTACACTACTAGATAGATTATGAAATTACGGATCTAACGCAACTCGTTTGGGTCAAAACGGAGTTGAAACGGGGAAATTACAAGCATTTGAATAGGAGGGGCAGATCTGTAAAAAGAAGAAAACGTATTTAGGTCTACCCGGGAAGATTTACGTTTTCCAAAACGAGAAAGCGTAACCCAGAGAGTGCGCCAAGGGATCTGCGGTGGGAGCTGACAGGTTGACGTGGCGCCACGTGGCAGAGCGGGACAGGGCGGGTGCAACACGTGGTCGTGGACCGCGTGCGGGGTCTCGGTCTACGGGTCTACAGTGGACCCAGGGCGTACCCCTTCGGTTCTTCTAATCTCAATCGTCCGTGCCAGATCGGACGACGCAGGGATGGGGCACGGTGGCACGGCTGCCGGAGCAGAGAAGGGACACGGCGGCGCCATGGCCGGAGTGCGGCGACGCGAGGCTATCCACCGCTACGGTGCACGATTCGCGACGCAAAACGGACGGGGAGAGAGAGGGAGAGACGGAGAACGCGTCTGGGGCACCGGTTGAAGCCGAGAGTGGCTCAGAGAGGCGGTCCACACTCGGCGGCGGTGTGACGGCACTGGAGCATGTGCACAGAGGTCTAGAGAGCGAGAGAGGGCAGAAGAACGGCACCGTGAGAGAGAGGAGGACGACGCGGGGTCGATGGTAGTCTCGGTTGATCCGATTTTGTCGCAGAGACGGCGGTTCGCGCGATGGGGCGGCACTGGACAGGACGGCGGATGCGGGGAGAGACTGTGCGCGCGCGGAAGAGCAGGAGGGGAAAGGGAGGGTGAAGCCAGGGTCTTCGGTCTCCTTACCACGCTGCGGAGCTCGGCGAAGGGCAGAGGCGCTCGGTGTTAGAGGAACGGCGGCGGCGGCTCTGCGCTCGCGGCGGCGGCTCTGGTGCACTGCTGCGGGGCTCAGGGGGGGTGAACTAGAGACGGTGGAGGGCGGGGCTCGGCTACTTATAGCCTCGGGCAGCGCTAAAGAAGGAAGGGGGAGGATTGGAGAGGGATTCTGCCGCGGCGAAGATGGAAGGCGGCGGTGCTCTTTCCATCCGAAGGTAGGAGACGGCGGTGTCAGAAAAGGTAAGAATAGGGGGAGAAGGAAGGGAAGGCGGCGGGTGGCGGTGGTCGATTCGGGTGCCACGGAAAAAAAGGGAAGGGAGGGGAATTACTTGCTCCGCATCGAGCTCGCCCGAGGAAGCAGAGTCGGCGCCGGAGCAAAGGAAAGAGGGAAGAGAGGAAAAGGAAAGGGGAGGGGATGGATCTGCCAGGTGGGGTCCACCTGTCAGTGTGTGAAGAGGCGGGGACGGACTGTCAGTGAGCCAGAGGAGCGGGGTCGGGCTGTCCTCCTGGCGAGCTGGGCCGGTGAGAAGAGAGAGGGGAATGGGCCTGCGCGCGTGGGGAAGAGAAAAGGCCGGGGGGGAAAGAGAGGGGAGCTGGGCCGGGGTGGAGCAGGCCTGCGGGGGGGGGAGGAGAGTTTGGGCCCCTCGGGTCAGAACAGAGGGAGGGAAGGCTTTGGCCTTTTTCTTTTTATTTTGATATTTCCAAACACGTTTTTGAATACAATTCGAAACCATTTTGAAATTCACATTTGAAGCTTCATTTAAATTTTGAAATATGACAAACAACAAACAAGAAAATTCCAAAATGCAGGGCATGAATGATCAAACATGTTTCTACCAAAGGAAAATTTTAATTTCCTAAAAAGTTTTTATTTGCTATGATTTCATGAGCACCAAATTTCAAAAATAAATCATTTTATTTCTATTTTCCATAAAGTAAATTTTAGGGTGTTACAAAAATACATTCATAAATATTGCTTTTTATAATGGAAAAACATTCAGTACAAACCATCTACTATATGGCACCATGAAAACCCTTCAAAATAGATACTTAGGAGCTGCCAAATTTTTTTAAAAGCTATGCACACATCCATAATGTATCTATGGATGTACATTGTCACAAAATTTGAGATTCAAACTTAGTTTTAAAAGGTTATATGAAAATGACAAATTTCAGGTGCATAATTTTTCAAGGAATTTTACCCTCTAGTGCATATGAACCTGGAATTGGTTATTTCCATAATATAGTTTATTTTGCAAAACAAGTTTGAATATCAAATTGTGCAGCAATATACATATATAGATGCACTATGCATGGTTGTGCATAGTTTAATTTTTTTGAGAACTCCTAAAGGGTTTTCACGATTCTACCGAGTAGAGGATTTACACTGAATATTTTCCTTTCGCAACAGGAGTGCAACTAAGCTATTAGTTTTCTGCGCGCCGCATTGTAAAAGTAGCTTTTTGGATTAATTCACTGTTATTATATTGCCCTTTCCTTTGCAACTCAATAAACCACTATATATAGTGCTACATGCTGAGCAAAGATCTTCTTCCGAGATAGAGTGGAATCTATGCTACCAAATTATATTAGTTTGGTACTGAAATCTCTCGATTATATAAAATAATTGGTACATTAATAACACGCGACCTTGACTAAACATCTAAAGTAGTACAAGATCCTATCATCATTATGAGAATATAGAACTACTAATTGCTGCTAGCTGTTCCGGTAAGCTGACACGCTAATCATATTAAATGTGTCATTTTCATCTTTCACAATAAAATAGAGAAAAGAGGAAGCAGGTGAAGATATATGTTAATTTATTCTGGAAATAAATCTTATCCATAACGCACAAGAAAAAAAATGGTTACAGCACAAAATTATCCAGGCATATGTTTTATTACAGATGTAGTCTTTAAGAGATGATTTTATCACTAACTAGAGAAATGAAAGGAATGAATTATATTGATGCTATTTGTAAGATTCCTTGCTACCATTAGTTTAGTCCCACATCAGAAATTAATGACATGAGCATATTAAGCAATGGCGGATCTAGAATTTGAAGCAAGGGTAGTCCTAGTCAAAATTTTCATAAGCAATATGGTAAAATCCAAAAGAAAATTTTGTTATGTATGACTATATATTAACAAAATTACAAAAAATACATTTAAGATGTTTAAAACTTAAACAAATAAATCCCAACCTTACAAAAATAGATCACATATAAGATAAGGTCTTATACATAAATAAAACTTACATGGTGTTGATTTCATTCGGGTCGATCAGAGAGCTGATGTTTGCTAATGAGGCCTTTTTTTATTCGGTTAGTTGTTGAGTGCTAAAAAAAATTGGGCTAGATTCTAGGGTAATTCTAGGCCTACCTAGACTACCCTTTTGGCCCACCACTGTATATAAAGTGAGGGCAGACTTCACCAATCTAGGTAAGTTAGGCCTGAAACTTTGGTTAGTTTGTAGGGTCTAGTTGACCTAGGTCTGTTGTGGCATCAACTCTTGAATATAGCAAGCCAGATCATATTTGCTACACACTCTAATAAGTGGTATTAGAGTCTATGGTTGAAAACCCCAAAACATCTGCATGGGGTGTATGTGACATATGTAGAGTTACACTCGGGGCCTGGGAAGATTGTTAGGTTTAGTCACATATTGGAACTTGATGACACGTGACGTAACATATACGACGATGCAACACTTCCCGATAAGGTTAGTCTTTTGGATTAATTTAGATTTGCAGCCTTGAATTGTTGTGGGCTCTAGTAGAATTGGGTTTGGTGTAGGTTGGCTCATGGATATAACTAGTTTGGCCAGATCCAATGTGCACCATAACAATAATTACCTATAAGCTTAGTATTTTGTCTACATAGACCTTCTATTTTGTTGTCAAGATGATGCATCAGAGGTATTTTAGAAGAATATTTGTGAAGATAGAGCCACATCGCACAAGAAAAACATAGTAGCAATATAATACTATTCCGCACTCTAGTTGGTTGTCTGTCTACATTGAGCCAATGACGGCCAGTTGCTAGAGGACTGGGAACATCACGGCCCAAACCCTTATGCACCCCAGATGGCTCTCTCCATAGCCTCTTGCAACTCTGAACTCCACTTGGGTGCTAGAAAAATGTTTGTGAGGTGCTATATATAACGTGTTTGTAGACTTTGCTTATAACATTGACCTAGTCGGTAAAACATTGTATGTTTAGTCTTTGTACTGTGTTCGTATCGATATATGAAAGTGACATGGATGGGTAGTGACAATTAGCTTTTACCTTGACCGGCAGTGATATGTCACTTGGGGCGGTGGTTTGAGCTGGCAGTGATTGTGTTTGCACGCTCTGAATAACTTTTTGCCAATTTTCTAGATCTTAGGCTTACGACCCGATTGTGGCTTGACCTAGCGCAACCGGTAGTGATTGTGTGTTCTAGCATATTGTTGGGAGATGTTGTCATTGGCTCCCATGGAGGCTAGTGTAGCAATGTGTTGTATGTTAGATAATTAGGTAATTTTGTCATTGCGAAAGTACATATTAGCGTGTAATTCTTTTACATATTAGTAGAAATAATGAACAGTATGGCTCATTCACCACATGTGACGACTGCTAATTTTTTCAGTGTGCCACACTGTTAAAATTATTATCTGATTCACCGTTATTTAATTACTTAATTTATAATAAACTTTGTAAAACACGATAAAGTTTCTACGATTCGGTTTGCCAGTGGTATCGGATCAGATTAGATATATTTATTGACAGAATCACAAAAAGGGAGACGCGACAATGCATATAAAATCAATACTCGTCTCGGCATGATGCTCCCTGCCTGCTAATAAGTTGTCAATCGACACGACAAGCGATTTAAGTGAGCATTTTTCAAAGACTTAACCAATCAAGAGAAAAGCTCAGTCAAAAGTATGTTGCTGCCAAACCCTTGATATTTATTTATTTATATTGTTACATGTACACAATTGAGAGCTTATAGACTAGGGTTCAGGTTCAGCCGTTCAGGAAAGCCGTGAGAACTTGAGTGGTGGTGGAACAGCATCAACCTTGACTCACTTTACCAGCCACCGTTTCGTTGCAACTTCTGTTATATATTGTCCAATTTTCACCCGCATACCACTTGAAGTTCACCCTTGAAAATTGTGAGAAAAGAATCTTGGACCACTATCGGGCCAGGTTATGTAATTGATTTTTTTAATGGAAATAAATTCAGCTTCATTTCTTGTCTCCAAGAGAACCGGACCATTCATTATAATGTTGTGTAACCACAAAAATGTCCCACTCAAACTCAATTATAAAATTATAAGGCCATTCAAAGGATGAAAAAAAAACCTATTGTCCTTGCCTCTAGCGTTTGACAGACTTGGATAGTGTGTTGTTTATTGGCTTAATCCCACGGTAATTGCGTCCAGATGTAGCCAATGTGTTCCTCTAAATATAACTTGCAAAAAAAAATTGGGTTGACACTTGTTCAGTAAAAAGCTACACATCCTATCAGCAACAAGGATTTATTTGGACCTTTCCCCTTGTTTGTATCACCTATAAAAAAAAGATCATGGACATCTTTTGAGGTTTCAATAATTCTAGTATAAAGTGAACCACTCTCTAGAAAAATTTAGCATATAAACAATCAAAGAAGGGATGTTGAATCATTTCATTCTTCAAACAGAAAGCACACATTTTGCTCTCATTCCAATTCCTTCTCACTCAATTGTCTTTGGTTACAATAACACCCCTTTGTAAGAGCCGTAAGAAAAAAAAATCAATTCTAAGTGGTATTTTTAGCCTCCATATTTTCTAGGAAACCTTTATTCCATTGTTGACGAGATATTTATACATGGGGATTTACACATACGCAGTTGATAGTTAGACATCAATGAATAGTACCAAAACTATTGTAGAGATAAGAGCATCTCCAATAGTTCCAAAAACAATAATGGCTAAATCAATGAGTTTTTCAAGCAGCTAAAAAATGTTGGGAGCACATTGTTGGTTGCTCCAAAAGTTTCCAAAATCTCCCTCCTAAATATAAAAGATAATTTTACATAACGGACTATTTATAATATCATCTAACTACTTTTATATTTTCTTTCTCTCTAATGGAAATTACTTTGGAGGGGGGGTGGGGGTGGCCCGGTTTAGTCTTAACCAAGCCCCGCCCTTGATTTGGCGCCTTTTCTTTTTAGGATATTGGGTCCCTTAAAATGAATTTTGGGAATGTGACAAGGGAAATGTTTACCTTTATTCCAAAAGTGAAAATGCGTTGATATACACTATCTTAGCTTATAGCACCAATGGTCACCAAACAGAAATATCATGGAACTCTCGTTGTTCTGAAAGTCCGTAAGGATGTAAGCGTATATGGTGAAATCCGTGCTTTTTCGGTTTCGAATTTAAGCAAGTGAGAGATAAAGAAATTGATGGAAGAAATCAATCCATTTGGTGATTAATATCTAGATTGCATAATAATTCATCTAAGGTTGTCTCCAACAGGAGACTCGTTAGAACACTCAAACCTAAAATGGGTTTCCAGTACGATCTCTGTAGCTTTTAATGTAGTTCCTCTATGTAATACCCATTTTAGATATCAAGAGGGACATAATTTAAATCTGAGTATCCTCTTTTCTGAAGATCCATTTGCAGAAAGGGATATCTTTTGAGTCGTGCTGTTAGAGAAAAAAAAGTATTGAACCATTTATCTGTAATTCTACTCAAATGATGAATTAGTCTTATATTTTAGGTCATGGTTGTTGGAGACAATCTAATCACCTATGTATGGATGCGTCTTGGAGATGAATTAAATTTTCATGTATTTGGGGTGGTACACCAAACCAAACAAAAAGTTGTTTTTGTTGCTTGACAAGGAAAGCACGCGCTAGCTCTTTCTTCTTAAAAGCTAAATATCGGCACCAAATCGATCACTGACCAAAATGTTAGCTAATTCGTTTGTGTTCTGATCTTGAATTGAGAGCATGCAAAATATCTGTTAGCTTAGCTGGCTCAGAGATAAGATCTAGCTCATGCACACAGTACAGGGATCGATGCTGCGTTTGATTGATCATGTTTGTGTGTCAATCACAATCGGAATATAATCGGAGACAAAATTATTTCATCGATCTCGAATCACACAACATGACCTATACGATTGAGCCCAAGGTACCAATATAATGGTAGTTAATCTAGTGTGTTGCCTAACCAGACCAACTTTCCTAAGATATTATCTAGTGCGAGCTAGCTAGCTGCATGTCAGCTGGATTGCGAAGGGTAAGCTTTCAGAGTTGCAGTTTTAACGTTTATTCAAAAGTGATGCATCAGGTGCCTTCCTCACTGGTTGAAAGACTTCAGTAGCTCCATCTCTGGCCTCAAGTAGCCTATGCATGAAATACCCAAAATTAAAGGAGATACAGACCATCCATGACCTTCCCTTGTCGGAACATTTCTCTCTCTCTCTCTCTCCTCTCTCTATTTTTTTGCTTTTCCTCCCTTCCAGAAGCTGAGATAGTCATGATGCCATATTATTATCGGATAAAAATTAGGTGTCGCTCGTAATTATATATAACACCTCAACCCATTAGTAGCCCGTAGTAGTTTTTTTAGATAAAGGATAGTTTATATCTGGCTTTATCTATCAACTGATAGAATCAGACCAATTATTACAAAAGTTTTGCCCGTAGGCCTCCATACAAACAAAAGGAAGCTCCAACTTAATAATGCACAAGTTGAAAATAAAACGGAGGTAAGGTTCTGACTAAGTGGAGACAATTAATCTAGTTGACAACCATCCATTGGAACAGAAGAAATGCAGAGCTGAAATCTCAAGATATTGCCCAACTGAGACTAGCTCAACCCATAGATCTTCACACAGCTGCAGCTGTGCCCACTGTCGTAGCCAGTGAAGTTGATCCATGTGGTCCAAATGACACATATGTGGTTGTGTGGTTGGCAGGTTTAGTACCACCATAAAAGTTTAGTAGGGCGAGAGCTAGCTTATAATTATTGTCGTTCTAGACGTAACACCTTTGTGTTAACCCTTTTACACGAAACAATGATGAAAATGTAAGTGATGTGGTACATTTATGCAGGTTCGTTCCACATGTGGAGCAGAGCTATATAAGAAGTTTTGGACGCAGGGCCTTACAAATGCTATAAGATCCATTAGTAGTTTATAGTAGTTATGAAGTTAGTCCAAGTAGCCAGGTATATGGGTTGTGGTCAAATTGTAAAATTGTTTATATCTAGGTGAAAAAAAATATAATTTATCTAAGAAAGCTATAAAGACTTATAATTTGGAAAGTATGGAGTAGAGTGAACAGTGAACAGGGGGTTTAATTTTTTTCTTTGTGTGAAAACAAATTCTTTCAATATTTTAGTAACAAAAAAGAGCACATTTAATGTATCTTCCTTTTGTTTCACCAAGTGGGAGAGAGACAATTGATAAAGCAAGTACTAATATCCAGGTCGCAACTGGCATGCTTAACAGTGCATGGAAGCATCCTGAAGACGAATTAAGTTCTTATTCTCATGCAGATCACGCATAAAAATGTTGTAATCTTCTCCATGAGGAAATTGATGAACCTTCCTTTCCAAGCGCTAATTAGTAATTATCACTTTCAAATAGGGATGCAAGCGGTAGCCCACGAACCCGCATATAGACTTAATTTTACGGGTTGCCGCTTGAACCCGTAAATTAAGCCTATATGTGAGCACGCGGGCTAGGCTATTTGCATCTCTACCTTCAAATGTCGGGCAAAATGGAACATACAGTTAGTCTGGGATGAAATGGTATGTAGCTTTTGTACGTATGTTGAGCTTACGTTGAGGGCCAAACGTCATAAAGTACCCAGGGATTGATTCTGTCGCTGAGACATCATATTCATGCATGGCAATCCTCTAATGCTATGAAAATGGAAATCGAAATTGCTCCCGGAATCAAATGTGTTTTTTGCATCATAATTTCCACTTGATCGATCACACAACTTGCTGCAATACACTGATGCAAATCTCTAATGTGTTGGTCAGGTTGCTCCACGTTAATTAGTTCCATCATTCTAGATATCTACATACATAGCTAGCTAGATGGACTGGTCGATCGATGCAAAGTTAAGCATGCAGTTACACGTGTTTTGTGGAAGCACATCAGGTGCCTTCCACACCACCACCATCTGGGAGAAATGTCAGCTGTGGCTGTTGATCTGTAGGAGTATCTCTCTAACATTTTCCAGTAATGAAGTTGCTCATATATATATGAACCGTAAAAGGACTTCTTCATCCAGTGTAACCCACCAAAGCAAACCTTGTCTAACCCATCAACTTTTGACATAGCAATGCATCCTTATTAGCCTTTTTTTAAGATATGTACTCCAAAAGAACAAAACTAAAAACCATACAAAACTGCATGAGCTTTTGCGTGCCATGTTCTTTGGATATTACATGGACTAAAAGGCCCAAAAAATGAGTAAACCATTTGGATGCATGTTACAAATTAAAGGGAAAAAAAGAAGAAGAAGCAGAGATTCAGGATCAGAGAGAGAAGAAAACAGGAAAGACTTGTGTCAGCTTTCTCTCCCTGAAGGCTGAAATTCCTGATTAATACCCAATTCGGTAACTATTTCAAATAAGCCATTTCTTTTGTTTCAAACATACCCTTATACTATATTAGCATGTTTGGCTATATCAGCGGTGCATTATTTGACCGTTTCTAACTCAGATTATCACAAAAGGAACAGTATATATGAAACTGTACAGCTTTGTGAAAACTGACCATTGGTAGGCATCATGCATATTGATACTAAGCTTGTTACTCAACATTATGTTCTCTATATCATATACATATAACATGCATACATCATGCATAAAAGCATTTATAACTAAAGCAATCTCTCACATATTCCATCGCACAGGGTAATATCAAATATACATATAACCAAACCAATTCTATGGATAACAGCAATATTTTTTCAGACCTTCACCTTGTCACAAGCTCAAGTGCTAGCCAAGAAATCGTTTCTTCATCTCTGATATGTACTTTTCAGATCTCTTGTTGATGTCTTCTATAGAAACTACACTCCTAGGCCTGCTGGGGTTCTCAATCTTCTTCCAGCCTGTGACCTCATGATGACCAGCAGCAGGATACTTCCCTGTTGCCGCAGTCGGGTTATACAGTTTTGGCTTGGAGAGGATGTTATAGACGACCTCAATCTTGTCAACTTTCTGAATCCTCACCTCACCATCAGTAGGAGGAGCCATGGTGGGAAACATTGCCATCTGGTTTTCTGCTGGATGCTAGAGAGAGAGAGATTAGCTAGAGGATGGTAGCTAGATGTTTGCCCCCTGTGAGCTTGCTTGGTGCGGGTGGAAATATGGTGGTCTCTAATTATAGGCGGTTTGCAGAGTTCTTTTCTGGTGGAGATTCCATTCCCTAGCATGGCACTGTTTTCCCATTTGTCTTTAGTTTCAGAAGCCATCAGTATTCCCATTTGTTGTCTAAAATCTCTTTGCTAGATGCTCAAGGGACTTAGCAGGTGGATGTAAACCCATACTATTGCCTGAGGGTGGTTTTTGCCTACTGTCTCCATATCAAATTATAAGACGTTTGACTTTTTTTTTACTCTAAATTTGACCACTCGTCTTATTTAAAAAATTATATAAATTTTTTTTGTGAAATAAAATTATATAAAAATAGTTCTATTACCAGCAACATCTCTATCTCCTTATTTGTTCAACTTGTTCTGCTCCTCGGCAGAACTACCTACACGCAGATTGTTCAGTGGAAATGGAGCTACTTCACCAAAGAATAAAAGTAAAAAATAAAGTGCACTTTTGTTCTGCTTGAGAGTTGATACTCAGTTTCACCAACGGCACAAAAAGCTGTGGGTTTGGTTGTGGAATCTAATTAGTGTGGAATATCTCTGCTAACAAATTAGTTTGGTGGTGGAATCTGGTTAGATAAAATAATTGGCACGCGGTAATCAAGGAGGAAGAGTGATGACAGATCTAAATCGATGCTAAAGAGCAAAAGTGTGTATCATAATCATTCAGACATATATATCTTATCGTAGTTATTAGCTTGTCTGGTAATTTGACACAACAAGCAAACCAATTAAATTAATGACCATTTTTCGTTAAATATTTAAACAAAAGCAGTAGAAAAAGGATCTGATACTAACCACCACTTAATTACATTTGCAGCTCATGAGAGCATATATTCTAGTAGGTCCGGTAAAGTACTGAGAACGTACAGCTAATATAATGGAGTATCACGACTTTGACCCTCAAGAGGTCTATTTCTTCCGTCCTAAGATACAGGGGGTTTCTTCGCCAAAAAAAGATACAGGGGGGTTTAAGAAAATCTAAGATCAAACAAGGAGCATATCAAATGACTAATATACCCCTAGTTAATTCATTGTCCTCTAAGGGTACTCACAATGCAGGCTCTACCATAGAGTCTAAGTCTATTTATTACCCTCTTATTTATGGTATTTTACTGATGTGACAGTATATTTATTGAAGATAGAGGGAGAAAAAACAAGACTTAGTCTTATTTAGAGAATGATAGTCTGCAAGCAAAAAATTGTTGGAGACTCATTCCCCTTGAAAACGAAAAGAGGGTAGGGTACGGCGAATCTGTGATGTTCTAGTGATATCTTCCCCCACAAAAGTTGTTTGAAACGTTGGACCCCTAGTTATCTTGGAGGAAACACGGAAGACGCCCTTGCAACAAGTGGGAAATTATTGAAAAAAAAGGATAATTCCTGTCGGGAGGCATATATATATATTGATAATGAAATTAATTAACCCATGTGCTAATTAGTTATGCATGGAAGCATACTGTAGACATATATACTAAGTTCTTATTCGGCACATATATATCATTATATGTTTGCTAGGTCAGGAAGAAGGTTCTTGAAACTAACAAAGCCAAAAAAATAAAATTACTGGCAGGATATCTCTATTATAATTGAATTCTTAGAATAAATCTAGGTTCACCCACATAAACAACCTCTGCTGAGAGATCCTAACTTCTTGTAACCAAAAAATTACACACATAAATTTACATATATTAAAATTAAGGACTCACAAAACATTGACAATCACATCTAAGAGCTCACGGACAATGTTTGTTGCATGCTTCTCACCCCGCAAGCAATACCCGCCCATGCAGGTTCAAGTCCCAGTCCCGCACCTCTGCATCCATTTTTATTTTTTCTTCCTAAAAGAAAAGAAAACGCTTGGCCGACCTATCATAGTCCGGGTCCTCATAGTCCTAATCGCCCAATTCTCCCCAACGGCAGCTGCCCGACGAGCTCCCCTTCCCTGGCTGCTCGCACGCTTCCCGCCTGATGGCGCGTGCTGCCCGTGTGCCCGACGGGTTTGCCTTCCCTGGTGGTTGCCCGCGCGCTTCCCAGCGGCCCGGTGGTGGCGTGGCAGCGCATCCGCACCCTGACTGCCCGGCGCATTCTTCTTCCACGGCTGCCCCTCTCACGTCAGACTGCGGCCGCGCCGGCGCCGGCGCCCTCGCTGGACGCGCGTCCCCACCAGCCCAGCCCGCCGCGGCAGGGTGGCTCCTCCGCCGTCTCAGCTGTGGCAGCCCGCCCTCGTCAGACCGTCGCCGTGACGACGCCCTCGCTGGACGCGCGGCGCGGCGAGCCCCCGCTGTTGCCGTGGGGCAGCGTAGTCCGATGGGCGGATTTGCCCCTACCGAGCCGTGTGGGCGCTCGAGGCCATCGCCGCCGCATGAGCACGAGCTCGCCGGAACTCCGCGGGTGAGGCCGTTGGGGGCGAGCGGCGCGGTTCCGTCGGATGCGGGGCTGTCGAGCGTGCCGAGCGTGGAGCGAGCACGGGTGCAAGTGATGGAGTGGCTGGGGCGGGTAGAGTCGCGAGGTTGCGTACTTGCGTCCGACGGCGAGATTGGCGGACAGCGTCGGAAGGTAGAAGACGAGATGTCAGTATTGGCGTGTACTCGTGTGCGGTTGGCAGAGTCATTAGGAAAAAGAAAAGAAAATAAAAGGAAAAAGGAAATAAAAGGCTCGGCGGAGGGAGAGATGCATTTTAATAAAAGTGTTCAGGCTGAAAAATAATAAAGAATGAAAAGTGTAAAACAAATAAAAGGGTATTGTGGGTATTTTACTGCCTTATCATGTGAAGTTGTTTTACCTAACGGTTTAAAAAAGTGCTTCAGCTCCTCGAATGACTCTACTCCACATATGAAGCTGAAACTGGAGCTGTTATGAGTGGAGCCAAAGCTTTGTCAATTGACCCATAGTCTCCAACTATATTTCGCACTACACACATAAATAGTAACGTAATGTTATTTATCATGTACAACTATCAAGATCATTGAGGATAAAATTCTTTGATGACGTTTTGACGAGTCGTCCAAACAAATGTTATGACAACAACCCTAAAGATCTCCAATATATGATTAAGGAGTTAGAGAGAATGTAACTATGTCTTTTAAAATGCAAAAATGTTTTATATATTGTGTATAGGCTCAAATACAATTGTGTAAAAGTTAAACTTTGTAAAAATAAATTGGTTATTTTTAGAGCATTTTCTGTATAAAACCGTAGCGTTGGTACAGACAAATATACTAGTAATAATTAAGATACGAATCTTGGGGAAGTGTTGTATATATAATGGAAAGAGTTTTTTATACTCGTACGAGTAATCATTACTCCCACCGTGAGTATGGCTTGATGGCGATATATATCCGCAATACCATCCCAATGAGAAAATGCGGACAAATTAGTGACCTTGCTCTTAGCTAGTCATGGATATAATGGAGTATGGCTTACATACATATTGAGAGCAAACGATCACATTGCCGGAGAACCCGCCTTTAATCCCGGTTAAAAATGGAACTTAAAGATTCACGTAACTTAAAAAAAAATAATGCTTCCAAACGATCACACTGCTAGAGAACTAAGTCTTGAGTCTAGGTTGGAAATGAGACTTAAAGATACTCGCAACTTAAAAAAAAAATGCTTCCAACCACTACGTCCCTTGAGATTCAAATCCAAGGTCTCATACATTGTCTCGCGCATAGCTTACGACCTCACCTACACAACACATCTAACAATAGATGTGATGTTTTCCTTTTAAACCAACACATCGAATGACGTATATAGTCTCAGTTCGTAATACCAACCGAGACTAAAGGAGAATTTTTAGTCCCGGTTGGTGTTATCAATTGAGACTAAATATAACGTAGACATTGGACAGAGGACTTTAGTCATGTCAATATATAGAACCGGAACTAAATTCATCTTTATTTATTTATTTATTTTTATGAATCAGGTGGAGCCAGGGGCTCCTACACCAAATGAACTTCAAATTAAACAAAACGAGTGCAAATTACAACAAAAGCAGAGGGGGAGAGCCAGCAACTAGCTAGCAGGCAAGCATGTAGACAGAAAATTCATCTTTATTTTCGGACACAAAATTCACCGAGATTATTATACATCGACTAAAAGTCTGATTTCTAGTAGTGTCAGGTAGAGCTAATTAATAGGATCCATGGGAAATAGCTCGATCACACTGTCACACTCACACAGTAGTCATCGATCAGGTCAATTCAGTTATTTCTCGATCGCCAGCTGGATTCATCGATCTCCTAAAGAAACTGCAAAGGTGCTTGCGGCTGCACGTCGTAGAAGAAGCGCAGCATCAGGTGCCTGTGCCTTCCACACAACAACATGGTGTACACGAGACTTGACTCCGTCGGTCGAGGGGATTATTGCTTGGGTGTCCCGCACGCTCCTCACGCATGCATGCATGCATGTACCTACCAATTTTCTGCTTGGATGTGAACACATCTTTCTCTTTTTCTTCTTTTTATTTAGGACTCGCGAGTCAGGAGACTTGACTGAAATTAATAACGTGGAGGACACAAAAGCCTAATAACTTTTTTTTGTGAAAAAAAGCCTAAATAACTCTATGAATGGAACAAACTAGGTTATGCAGATATTTGAATTTTTGGAAAGTAAAAGGAAGGAACTGAAAAGACTAGAAAAAAAAACTCCCTCCGTAAAAAAAAACACGTAATTCTAGCACATCACGTATGTGCAGGCCACAATAGTTTGTGTCCATTGGACGGCGGTAGAGGTAAGATTAAGCATCACACTTTGACGATAATAATGGCTAGCTCCTAGCTAGTAAATGATAACTATCGATCTTTCATGGAGAACAAGTTTCTAAGCTAAGGCCAGTTTTAATGGAGTTTTATTAAAGTTTTATGGGCATTAACTATATAAATGTGACACTATATTAATAAAAAAAAATGATAAAAGTTTTATGAGAATAAAGAGTTTTTTTATAGGGATGAAACTCCTCTACAGTATTTTCAAAATGTGGCTGTGTTGAAAATTATGTCATGAAACTTTTATTGAAAATGGCCTAAGACTGTCTGCACCGCTGCACTCTACACCATTCTGAACTCGTCCACATCAGTGTTTAGCGCAAAAAAAGTCTGCAGCGCTATGTGCTATGATGCCTGGAAGCAGCGGCCGTCCGCCATAGAGAGCGCAGTCCCGTTGGTCCGGTAAGCAGGCCCACGCGCCACGCAGCCTGGCAGAAGTGCATGCGCGTGCATGCGAGAAAGATTCCAGCATGGGTCCCACTGTTTTATCTAGCTATAAAATATTATATCTCACAAATCTAAAACTCAAATTAAATTACGATTATACCAATAAATTTATGTCAATAAATCATTCGAAACAAAATCTCACATGAATATATTTAGATAAAGTGACAAGTAAACCTTACTATTGATAGTTAGTATAGAATATGAGATATAGATGATGGGTGCGGAAGAAACGTGTATAGAGGAGAGAATCTTGATGACCAGGACGTATAGAAGGTGGATTTAGAGGACGATGAGTGCTCTATATTCATCCTCTAAAGGGAATATTTCGTCCTAGTCAACGATATTTCTTTCTCTATATAAATTTCTTTCACATCTATCATTCTTTATATCACATACTCTATATCAACTACTAACAGTGGGATCCACATGTTTATAAATAAAATTTATATAAATATATACATGTGATATCTTGTTTTGAAGGATTTATTGAAATGAATTTAATAGTGCAAATGAAATTTAATTTAGGATTTTGGTTTATGAGTTAAAGTATTTTTTAGTTTGTTGAAAAAGTGTGCACGCTTTCCAAGAGAACACAGATCCAATCCACCGCTGGTTCCTCTCGCCGCACATCCGCGTTGTGTGGCTGCTGTGTCGCAGTGGTGGGGCCACCGGGCGGTACCGCACGTCCGCGACGTCGTCAAAAATAGCGAAGTTGTAGCTCTCCTGTTGGTTACCGTAGACGGATAGAGTAAACGGTGCATTGATTTTTACAGTAAAAAATACTCCTCCAGTGGCCTATACAGTTTCCCACTGCGGATAGTCTAATAGTTAACAAAGGTTATCAAAGCTGATCTCACCGGTTGCCATAGGTCACCTGGCAAGCCCAGAGATAGGCCGACTAGGGCCAGGAAGCGAACAACATGTCAGGGTTAGAAAAGTAGTGTGTGGAACAATGAAGCTAGCGGGGAGATAAACGGTCTGCCCTTAGAGCATCTCCAGTCACATGCCCTAAATCAAACCTCTACATTTCCATTTGGAAGGTGTCCTGCAAAGTTTGAGGTCAAATTCAAAGTCTAACTCTAGCCATAGTCCCTAATTTGGGAGGAGAAGAATAGGAGGGTCTCTTTCCTGGGGACTCAAAACTAAACTTTAAGATCCCTCCTAAAATGGGAGCCCAAATAGAAGGTGCGTTGGAGTGGATTTTTTTTTACCAAGTCCCTAGATTTAGAATAGGGGTCTGTTTAGAGGTTCCACTAGAGTTGCTCTTAGAAGTAAATTCATTGTGCCGTCTTCAATTTAAGAACTGATCAACCCTAAACCCGAAACCCGTAAATTTGTAGCTAGATGTTTGTTGTTCTAGGACAAATTTGAGCAGGTCACTGCATCCCCTTGGAGCCGATGATGTAAAATACAAACATCCAGATCACACGTACGCCTCATATATACCACAAAGTTGAAGCCCCTTCATGACAGAGTGACTAAATTTCCTTTACATGATGCCAACAACGGACCCTAGTAGTCTTAAATGACAATAAAATTTACATGTGGAGGGAGGAGAATGCATGTAAATGTACTTTTGCAAATGCAGCATATATACCCTGAGACAACAATAGAGCACTTGAGCTACTCTCACGTACTGTGTCATTATGGGCCTGTTTGGTTGGATGCCTGGACGATTTGCCTGATAAAAAGTGTTGCCTGAGAGTTGCCTGAAAGTTTAATAGAATCTGCCTGGTGAGACAAATAGATGAAAACTTGTTTGGTTGGAAGTCTGTGCCTGGAAAATTGATATAAAATAAAACATTAATTTGTTTACTATTGTCATGTATAATTAGTTCAACACTAACTATTTATATATTTTCTACTCTTATAACATTTAAAAATAAATATGTATATATTTAAAAATAAATGTTTATAATAATAATAGTTATATATGTGTACTTAAATTAAACTAATGAGAGAAATAAAATAGAAACACATTTAACCCTCTAATTATTAGTGGTCAATTACTTGATTTGACTTGAATAAACAAACTTTAAAAGTACATGCATCTGCTATACATATTGATTAGCGTGCCATCATGGCCATTAGCCCAGACAAGCAGCGCACTGGAGCCAGGCATACGTTTTCGTCCGCCTAGGTGGCTAGCACTTGCCTGGCTGAAACACCTTTCCAGGGTAGTAACCAAACGACATGCAGGCAAGATCCATGAACCTGTGTATCCAGACAATTTGAGCTGAGTGCAGTAACCAAACACGCCCTATCAGCATGCAGTGCTTCTTTTTCCCTTCTTATCTGCTCATCGAAACTGCCATCATTGACGACAGCATAACACAGTACATATACTGCTGCAAGCAAAATACATTGATTATTTATTACTTGCAACAGCACCCCCTTCAACTATGTCAAGCAAACTTAATTATTTTAATCAGAATCTTTTGGTGGTTAGACAAAATGAGTTAAATTAAATCCCTGCACTACTCATCATTTTGTAGTAGCGTGGTATTCTATTAGCTGGGTTGTCCAGGTCATTTTGTAGTAGTGGTATTCCTTCACTACTAATAATTAAGCACCTGGCTGAGATTAGAAAGTGTACCAACTAAGATATTTTGGATTGTCCAGGTCATCATCATGTGAGAGATGTGTGCCTACATCATTATCAATTAGCAAAACAAATTGCTAGCATCTTTAATTATCACCAGTGGTCCATATATAAAGCTAGTGAAAAGAGCAGGAGGAATTTGTTCCAAAGTCCCAATCTTTCTTTGGGAAACAGACTGAAGTTGGTAGTAGCAGTTATAAACAAACAAAAAATAGTTAAACTGAAGTTGGTACACCGATAAATTGATGTTCGTTTGGTCAAGCTAATTATATTTCAGGCCATTCAAAATTTGAAATATTAAATTACCCATAGAGAAAAGGGTCTTCCAGAAATAACTAGGAATGGAAATATAACCTCTTGAACCATGATATAGATAAAGATAATTATATTAGGAACAACTAATACACATATCATAAATTAAGCAAGAGCAGCTCACACATGGTACATATATATGCATCAGCATGCATATACCTAAGTAGTCTTATAGAGGATATCAGGTGTTAATTCCATATATGATACAGATACAAAGCTGTACTCTGAGTAGTCAGTAGTGAGTATAGATCAATAGATGTATATAGAACTTTGACCATGAGCACCGGCGTAGGGCTTCTATATATCTAGACTTATCTCATCTCTTCAGAAACTATGTAAACCATATATGCCGCCCTGTGGGTTCTCCCCGGCAAATTGCTTCTTCTTTGTTGCGATATACTCATTTATTATCTCTTGCTCCGACAGTGCCCTCTGGAACACCTTCTTCTGGCCGGAGACAGAAACCCCAGCACCCGGCGGCGGCCGTGCCAGCACCGTCACCACCCTCGGGTTGGCAAACACCCAAGGTCTGGTGACTAGATCGTAGTCGTAGACAGACTCAATCTTCTTCACCTTCTGCACACTCACATCGCCCTCAGCCCCGAAAGAGTTCATAGCGCGAGACATGGTATGTGTGTGTGCTGGTTTGTTGCAAGGGAGGAAAAATTAAGCTACCAGGAGTCCAGGACACGTTGTTTGAGCTTGTGTGCCTTCCAATGGCGCTGGTGATGGCCTCCATTTATAGGCCTCACAGGCGGTGTTCTATTGGCTGTGATAGCAGAGTGAGAGAAGTAAAGGTGGCAGCAGTGCTATTCCTCAACAATATCTGATGTGTCTCTGTTGTTTATTTCATGGCATAGGTGTATTCTAGCTTGGTATCATATATTTGGCATTCTAATGATCCTCCAACTAGTCTGAACACATCTCATGCAGGGTCCTGAATTTTCATCACACACTTGAAAAAGCTTAAAAGCTTGACCAGGCATGTCCACTAGTGAGGCAGCGGCAGCAAAGGCAAAAAGCTTAATGGAGGGGAACAGCTCAACAGAGAATAACCTGGTGTCCTGGTCCTTCTAGCTATTTGTCTCTGAACCACCAAACTAACATGATCTGAAAGTTAGTACTATGCTAAACCACTTTTCCATCTGCTCACAGGGAGAGGTGAGTCATATGTCAAGTAAATTAAAATGAAGAAATTTCTACATACAAATATAAGCATAGCGGCAGATTCATTATGTTTCATATATGTTTTAGGCTAACATCTTATCCATCTTTGTTGTATTTCATATATATACCCATTTCGAGAACCACGAGAAAAATTTCCTGAAGAAAATTCAAGCTTGGTGCCATGAGTCCCTCTCTTTCCCTAGACTAGAAATTGTTCATGCCATGAGTGCCAACATACTCGATATTTATATATATGCAAGCGAACTCTTGGCATTCATTGGCAGAAGAAATTTGCAACATACTCGATATATATGCAAGAGAATTCTTGGGATTCATTGGCAGAAGAAGGGAATCCACTCAAAGTGCAAAGATTGCGAGCTTAGTGGAGAGCTGGCTAACTTTATTTGCTAGTAGTAGGTAGATTAATTAATCAGGAAACCTTCCGCTTCGAACACGACTAACTAACGAATTGCATGGCTATAGAGTCTCAGATTCTTGTTAGTGGAGTTATATGTGTGCCTAGATATTTATTTTAATCGATATGCGCCTAGATATTTGTCGAGTGTATGTGCTAATACCAGCTGTGCCATAACACTTACGGCGACGAAAACATGCAAATTCTGTAGTGACTCAAGTGATAGACGTTGATTCTACCTGAGAATGGACCGTGCTCGTCATTATCAGCTCACTAAAATCAAAGAGCAATTTGCAAGTACCAACAAATTGATGTGTAAACACATCATGTTTAGAAACTTATATATCTTCAACTATGTAATGCTTTAGTCTGTTCCTTTTTCTGGACATGAGCAAAGCATGTGCTACGACACATCAGCTGCTACTACTAATGAATGCAACATTTTTCAATATGTACCATCCTAAATTCCATATAAAGCCTAATTAAATCGGTAAAAGCATTAGCAACAGAGGAGATATTTTAGAATTACATGGCACAGAAGAGATATTTTAGAAGGTACCAGAGGAGAGCATGCATGAAGAGATTGTGAAGATAAGGGTCAATCGATGAGCAAGTGACAGGAAGGTGCCTAGAAATTATTCCACAAGGGTTGCGTGGAATTATCCTTGGCTTCCTTCGTAGAATTTGCTCGAAAGTGCTTGATGCCCGCATTGGAAAGAAGTTTCTTGCAAGTGGAGAAACCGACCCAGCATGATATTGATAGATATGATCAAGCACGTAGGTTTCTCTGCACAACAACCTGAAATTAAAGCCTACTTATGCACTCCTGAACTAGCTAAACTTTATCTTTCAGGTCCAATTTTAACTTTTAAAAAATAGACAAGTGTTTTGAGTTGGCACCAAATTATATCATGTCTGACAAGGAAAACATGTTAGTATGCATGCCTTGCGACAAACTACAAGTACAAGGTTATGTTGGAGTATATGCTTGCAAAAAGCTGAAACATCAGGAGTCACGTCGTTCTTACATGAGTCTTGCTGGGTCTCGGTTTAGTAAGAAGGACGGAATAGTTTGTTTTTTTTGTTTCCTAAAAATAGCATGGAGGGTTAAACCTGCTCATCATCTTAACAAGTTCAGCGCCTATATATACAACTCTATGTTGCTATAGTTCTAACTCAGCGCAAAGGTATCATCATTTATTTTGAAGCATCGGTATGGCTTCTGCTACGGTACTCCAGAATGAATGTGGATCGTCCAATTATTCCGATCCAACGGTCATGATCATCTGGAGGTAATAGTATTTATTGAATTTTTATTTTATAAAAATAGGGTGGCTGTGGCGGCGTCGCCGTGGTCCGGCGGTGCCGTGTCCAGCGGCGTCCAGGCGGCAGCGCGTACGGAGCGTCGAGTGGCGGCTTCAAGGCGACGTACGACGCGTCCAGCAGCGGGGGCGTCCGGCAGCGGAGCCTCCGGATGGCTGCGGCAGCGTCGCCGTGGTCCGGCGGTGCCGTGTCTAGCGGCATCCAGGTGGCAGCGCGTACGGAGCGTCGAGTGGCGGCGTCAAGGCGACGTACGACGCGTCCAGCAGCGGGGGCGTCCGGCGGCGGAGCCTCCGGATGGCTGCGGCGGCGTCGCCGTGGTCCGCGGTGCCTTGTCCAGCGGCATCCAGGCGGCAGCGCGTACGGAGCGTCGAGTGGCGGCGTCAAGGCGACGTACGACGCGTCCAGCAGCGGGGGCGTCCGGCGGCGGAGCCTCCGGATGGCTGTGGCGGCGTCGCCATGGTCCGGCGGTGGCGTGTCCAGCGGCGTCTAGGCGGCAGCGCGTACGGAGCGTCGAGTGGCGGCGTCAAGGCGACGTACGACGTGTCCAGCAGCGGGGCGTCCGGAGGCGGAGCCTCCGGATGGCTGCGGCGGCGTCAGCGGCGTCCAGGCGGTAGCGCGTACGGAGCGTTGAGTGGCGGCGTCAAGGCGACGTACGACGCGTCCAGCAGCGGAGGTGTCCGGCGGCGGAGCCTCCGGATGGCTGCAGCGGAGGCCAATGCTCAGCGTACGGACGCCTCCGGATGGCTCCGGATTTTTTTGGTTTTTTATTTATTAATTTATTTAGTAAATTATTAAGTTTAGAAAAATCAACGGTTCAGATTTGATTTAAGATATTACCTCCTGGGAGGTAACCGGAGTACCTGAGCATTTGTCATCAGGTATATATATATGTTCTGGACTCTTTACTCACATCAGTCTAGCTCTAGCCTGCCCCTCCCAAATTATCCAAGCTAAGGGAAACACAAACACCACACAATAAATAGAGGATAGCCTAGGTAGAATAGCCAATTTGTAGGGAAGGATATGCCCTTTTTGTATGCAGATATGTTAGTGGCACATTAAAAAGAGCTCTTATATAGTCTTCGGCAGATTGGTTTTAGGAAATATAACCCCTTGCCCTTGGTGGTTGAATTCAGTGGCGCAAGAATACTTAATTTGTCTATGGCTGATTCTTCCTAGGAAACTACTAGCGGTTGTTGGATGGTCTGTAGATATGGTTTTGCATGATTTACTGCTAAACACTACTATAGAATAGGCATTCACTATCGGTTTTGTTTGGGCCGATAGTGATGCTTCATCACTGTCGGTTCATGCTTTGACAGGCCCCCAATTATTGGGGGCAGGGGCTGAACCGACAGTGAAACTTATCATCACTGCCGGTTCGTGGCTTGAACCGGCAGTGATGCTTCTCGGTCCTATCACTGCCGGTTCAAGCCACCAACCGGCAGTGATGAGGAATTTCATTGCCGGTTCGTGGCTAGAACCGACAGTGATGTTGTGTACAGTATAAAGCACACGATCTTCTCTCCCACCTTTGCCCCAACAGTACAGAACAGTGCGTGAGGAGCTCCCTCTCTCCATTGTTGCGGCTGCTGGATTTCTTAAACTCCATTGTTGGCTCATCTTCACTCTTGGATCCTCATATCTTCTTGCTCTTGGTTAGTAACAAGCAAATTTCTTTAGAATTGTTGGTTTACATTATTTTTGTGTGTAAATCCATAGTTTAGAGCTATGCTATTTTTCATGATCAAGAAGAGGGTTGTTATAATTTGTGTCTATTTTTTGTAGCTTTTAGATCCTAAATTACTTAGAAAAATTGTTGCACTTTGTTTTTATTGGGTAATTATTGTCCAATCATTGAGTAGCTAGGTTCGAAAGATTCGTCTCAAAATTATGGATAAAAATTATAATTAGTTATATTTATTACTTACATTTAATACTCCATGCATACATTTAATACTTACATTTAATACTTACATTTAATACTTCATGCATCCATTGTTATTTATTTATTGTCTCACTTTTTATAGCGCGACCAAATTTAAATTATATCGAAGAATATTGTTCAAAAATGCTCCGATTAATATGTTCCTATGTTTCCTCTGCTCTGCCCATTTTATTTTATCAGTGCAAACATGGCTCGAGGGTGGATGTACGATCTGTCACATACAGACCCACGGTACTTGACAGGCATCGACGATTTCATCAAGCGAGCTAGAGCCAATGCTGGGGACTCACATCTTGTATTCTGTCCATGCAAAGACTGCAAGAATACGAGAAAATGGGGTGACGTGGAGCATATACGTTTGCACTTGATCACAAAGGGATTCATGAGAAACTACACGATTTGGACTTTGCATGGGGAGGTTGGTCAAAATGTTAATGATGATGTGCTCATGCCTAGTGTAGCATTATTGCCTGTTCATGATTACACAGAAGATGTGTCTACCAATGATGATGTGTTTGTGAATATATTAGCTGACGACACAGAGGAAAATGATGGTATTTCACAGCTTCTACATGATGTGTATGGGGGATTCCTTAGTACTTCACAGTTGAAAAAACTGGAGATGATGAGAAAGGATGCAAAAACACCATTGTATCCGGGCTGCCCAATAAGCAAACTGGAAGCCAACATCATGCTATTGGAGTTCAAATCAACGAATGGGTTAAGTGACAAAGGCTTCGATAACTTGTTAGGTATACTACATAAACTATTCCCGAAGGATACCAAGTTAGCAGAAAAGACTTACCTTGCGAAGCAAATGATTTGCCCAATTGGCCTCGAGGTTGAGAAAATCCACGCGTGTTTCAACGACTGCATATTGTACCGTGGAGAGAAATACAAAGACTTGGATGCATGTCCCAAGTGTAAAACTCCCCGATACAAGCAAGGGCCATCAAATGATGGAAGCAAGACCAGAGGAGGACCCGTAAAGTCCGTGTGATATTTTCCTATAGCTCCACGAGTGCATAGGTTGTTTGCAAATGAAAAGTCAGCCAAGCTGTTGTGTTGGCACGGCGAAGAGCGAAAGAAAGATTCAATGATGAGGCACCCCGCCGATGGTTCGGACTGGAGGACTATCAACACTATGTTCTATAAGAACATCGGTGGAGAGGTAAGGCATCTGTGGTTAGCTTTGAGCATGGATGGGATGAACCCGTTTGACCAGGTTAGAACCAATCATAGCACTTGACCAGTGACGCTATGTATATACAACCTTCCACCCTGGCTTTGTATGAAACGGTCATGCGTCCAGATGCTATTACTAATCCAAGGACCAAAACAACCTGGTAATGATATTGATGTGCTTCTAGAACCAGTGATCGATGAACTACCACAGATGTGGGAGACGGGTGTGAAGGATGTTTGGGATGAGTACAAGAAAGAACATGTCACGGTAAAGGTTGTACTTATCGTTATAATCACCGATCTACCAGGGCGAGGTTCCTTGTCTGGAGAGAAGACAAAAGGATACACTGGGTGTGTCGAGTGCTTGGACGAGACTGATGCTACACATCTACCAGAAAACAGGAAGATGGTCTACATGGGACACCGTAGGTTCCTACGTCGTGATCACCCTTACCGTAGGAATACAAAAGATTTTAATGGGGCTACTGAGAAACGTGGACCTCCAAAGTATCGAGACGGGAAACAGACGCTTTAACAATTAAGCAAACTCACAAATTTTGTCCTTGGGAAGGGGGACGGGGCAGTAGCAGCGCCAACTGATAGTATCTGGAAGAAAAAATCAATCTTCTGGAAACTACCTTATTGGCCACTTTTGAGTGTACGTCACTGTCTTGATCCAATGCACATAACTAAAAACGTGTGCGGTAACACACTTAACACATTGATGAACACCGGGGGAACAAGCAAGGATTCTCTCACGACACGCTTGGACATGCAACACCTGTGCCTCAGGAAGGAGTTACACCCAGTAACTCTTGAGAATGGCCACTTGAAACTTCCGATGGCATCATGGACACTGAAAAAGGAGGAAAAAGAAATGCTTATTTCTTTCTTCAATGATCTCAAAGTACCGAGTGGCTACTGTGGGAACTCGAAGAGGCTAGTTAATATGAGAGAACTTAAGTTTAACTATGGTTCTATGAAGGCCCATGACTGTCATGTCATAATGACTCAGCTGCTCCCAGTTGCCCTACGAGGTATCCTCCCTAACAAGGTTCGCGCTCCAATCATAAAGTTGTGTTCGTTCTTCAACGCGATCTCTGAAAAGGTCATTGAAGTGGGCAGGCTAGACCACCTGAAGCAGGAGATAGCCGAGATTATATGCAGGCTTGAGATGCATTTCCCACCGACTTACTTCGACATTTCAGTGCATCTACTTGTTCATCTTGTGGATAAAATAAAAGCCCTTGGCCCAATGTACCTACACCAGATGTTTCCTTTCGAGAGGCTGATGAAAGTTTTTAGGCGGTATGTTAGGAATAAATTCAGACCAGAAGGGAGCATGGTAGAAGGATGATCAACAGAGGAGGCTATTGAGTTCTCCACATATTATCTAGACATCAAGCGGGTTGGAGTTCCAGTATCTCATCACGATGGAAGACTAGGGGGCAAAGGAACAATAGGTGAGAAAGCTGTCAAAATAGACGAAGTCGTCTCCTTCAGACAAGCACACTTCGCTGTTCTCCAGCAGGCCGACGGTGTGATGGCATACATTGATGAGCACAAGCAGTTTCTGCAAAGTAAGCACATAGAGAGGTCACAGGCTTGCCTTGAAAAAAAACATAAGGGGGAATTCGGTGACTGGTTTCGACGCCAAAGGCTAGGAAAGGTGATGGGATGTCAGCTAGATCTCTTAGCCCCCGGACCTTCGACTACGCTAATGAAGTACCAAGGATATCAAATAAATGGTTTTACATTTTACACAAAAAAACAGGACGGAAAGAGCACGAACCAAAACAGTGGTGTTCGTTTCGACGCCCACGATGAGTATGGCACGGTGGTGGCAACATATTATGGTTTCATAGATGAGATATGGACATCAGTTGAAAGTTGCTCTTTTCCATTGTCTTGGGTTCGGCTGAATGAAATCAACACCGACGAGGATGGGTTCACTACCGTTGATCTTTACAAGACCGCATACAGAGATGACCCCTTCGTCCTTGCAAAGGATGTTTTGCAAATCTTCTATGCAAGGGATAACAATACAAATGGAAGACGACATGTAGTATTGCAAGGCAAAAGGAAGATTGTAGGTGTCGACGGAGTGACAGACGAAGAAGAGTACAAAGGTTATGAAGAAATGGCTCCTTTTGGGGCGGACGTTACCCTACATGTCCTTGAAGAGGGTGACGAACTTGCTTACCTCCGGAGTGATCATGATGAGGCCATCATCGTGCTTGCACCGTGAATTGTTAGAGTATCATAAACTATGTAATCCTTAATGAAATGTTGTTTTAGTAATTTGAGATCATATGGAGTTCTAGAGATTGTTGAGTTGTGCCACGTTGTTGATTGATGTATGCCATGTCACAAGGGATTCCAAAACTATAAAGAATTAGACCTTGAGTGTATAAGAAATAAGGTAGATCTCCTCAAAATGAGCAAAAACTATGTTGGAAGATTTTCAACTTCTATTCAAATTTTTGGAGTAATTGCAAAGGGGTAATTGAATTTTAAACCCTTATTCAAATTCAAAATGGAATTTAAAAACTATAAAGAATTATACCTTGAGTGTATAAGCAATAATGTAGAGCTCCTCAAAACTAGCAAAAGCTATGTTGGAAGATTTTCAACTTCTATTCAAATTTTTGGAGTAATTACAAATGGGGTATTTGAATTTTAAACCCTTATTCAAATTCAAAATGGAATTCAAAAACTAAACATAATTTGAATATGCTCCTTCAGCAAAAGTTGTAGAGAATTAAAAATTATGCAACTTCTATGTTTGGAGTTTTTCAAGTTCTAGTAAAAAATCAGGAGTAATTTGAATTATAAAGCAAAGGACACATTTTAAAAAAATTACAAATCACTGCCGGTTTATAAGGAACCGGCAGTGATGTTACCCTTTCACTACCGGTTCTATCTTCCAACCGGCAGTGATGTCCTCTAATCACTGCCGATTTAAACTAACCGGCACTGATGCCTCCACATCACTGTCGGTTCTTGTTACAAACCGGCAGTGATAGGGTACATCACTGCCGATTTGTAACAAGAACCGGTAGTGATGTGCCCGCGTATATAAGGAAAGGGCGCGGTCTGAAATTTTCAGACTCGCGCCCGTTCCACACTTAGCCATTTTTGCCCGAGCTCGCCACTGCACGCCGTCGCCGCCCCCTCGACCTCGATGCCCTCGACGCCGTGAGGAGCTACCGCCACTGCATGCCACCGTCACTGCACGCCGCCGCCACTGCCTGCCGCCGCCGCCCGCTCTGCTCGATGCCGGTAGCTCGACGCCGGCCAGCGACCTTGCCCGCGACGGCACCCAGGACCTCCACCGCGACGGCCAGCGACCTCGCCAGCTACCTCACCGCCACCTAGGAGCTCGGAATCCGGCCCCCCACAACCGACGTTGAGCTCTAAGCTCCATGCAACCAAGGTGTTTGAGGGAATGCCGCAGTGGACTGCTAGCTTCAAAGGAGAAGGAGGGTGAGGGAGGAAGAAGGAGGGAGATGGAGGAAGAAGGGAGGGAGAGGGAAGAAGGAGGAAGATGGAGGAAGAAGGAGGGAGAAGGAGATAGAGAGAGAGATAAATTAGAGAGATAGATTAGAGAGATAGATAGATTAGATAGATTAGAGAGATAGCTTAGATATATAGCTTAGATAGCTTAGATAGATAGCGAGATAGAGAAAGAGAGAGAGAGAGAGAGAGAGAAATAGATAGGTAGAGATTAGAAATAGATAGAGAGATAGAGAAAGAGAGAGATATATAGATAGACTTGTATGTCATCCTTGTATCCTTGTATATATATCATGATTTAATTTTTTATGGATAGAGAGATGCATGATTAAAGAGATATCGAGATACTTTGAGCAAATTTTCTTATGATTAAAGAGATATAGATGTATAAATTTCATATCATATATACATGTCAAAGATAGAGATAAAGATAGATAGATAGAGATAGATATAGAGAGATATAAAGATAGAGAGAAAGATAGAGAGAAAGATAGAGAAAGAGATATAGATGTATAAATGTCATATATCTTA
Source organism: Microstegium vimineum (assembly GCA_022036555.1). Classification (NCBI taxonomy): domain Eukaryota; kingdom Viridiplantae; phylum Streptophyta; class Magnoliopsida; order Poales; family Poaceae; genus Microstegium; species Microstegium vimineum. The sequence goes on along the minus strand of CM039127.1, from coordinate 49,095,066 downwards.
TGCTTGTATATATGGCATCATCTTATGCTACACTTATGCTTGTATATATGTCATCATCATATGCTTGTATATATGTTATCTACCTATGAGTTAATACCAATAATCGAAATTATTGTCCAGAAACATGACAATTAAGCGCCGATTCACCACCCGTCGCCCTGTGACCGAAGTCGATGACCAAGGAACTAGTGGTGGCGGTGCTGAACGTGACCAAGGATCCGATGACAACCAGCAAGGGGATCAAAGACCTTGGAGCCCTAGCCATATGCTAAACCTAGAAGAGGGCCAAGGAGGCGAGGTAATAACTTAGGTCATACCTAAAAACACGGTAGATATAGCCAGAAAAGTTTGATGGGGACTTATTTATAAATTTTGAAGAAGGTTCCGCCGGAAGGTCCAAGTACTGGTGAGAGTTCCAGAAGGACTAAGCATGGTGCAACAAGGCTCCCTCAGACAACTAGACACTAGCACATCTCTCAGTTCGATCAACTAGGGGAGCCGGTGGAGCCACTTAAAGCATTGGGCCCATACAAGAGTACCATCGGGGCACTTGTAAGGGACTTCATCCCGATCAAATACAGGAAGTGGAATGGCAGTGAGCAAGACCCGTGGAGGGTTCCAGAAGTGGAGAAGGAACTAGTTTGGAACAAGCTCAGAGGGTATTTCACTTTCCCTAATGATTGTGATGAAGCGACAGTCAAGAAGAGGGCCAAGGAAATCATGGGTCACTCCTTCAAGAATTTCAAGGGAAAGTTGTACAAGCTTATCAAGGAAGAAAAAGAACCGAATTTTGCGGGAGGTGAATTCAGCAAGCAGAGGGACTTCTGGGAGGAGTTCAAGGCTTACAAGCTATCCGAAGAGGCCAAGGCAGCAAGCGAAAGAAATAAAGCAAACTCTCTTAGGTCAAATAATCCTCACCGCCTAGGATCGCGTGGGTATGTAAGGAAGATTCCAGAATGGGACACCCGAGTCGATGAACTAGAGTGGAGCGGCGTTACGCCTCAGACAAGCGATTGGCATCCCAGATCAGTGAACTACCTACTCGCAAGGGGGGCACAATACAATCCTGACAGGAGCCTTTCCGCCAGGGCTGAACCCGTCACCGAGCTCCTCCAGAAGATTTCCACGATCACTGAGGAAGTGCATAGAGGGGCCCGCAAGACTGATAGAGAAAATGACGTGCTCATGCAAGCACTTGGAAATAAGGAGCACCCCGGTCGCACTAGAGGAGCCGGGGTAATTCCTTGGGAGAAAGCATTTGAAGGTGAATCTGCTTCCTATAGGAGCCGGGCAAGGGCTAGAACGCAAAGAGAAGAGGAGTTCCAAAGGATGCGAGAGGAGCTAGAACAGAGCATGGAAGCACGGATAGCTGCTCAAGTGGCGAGCGCTATGCAAACCATGTGTTCGAGTCAAGGGCCGCATGCAATCTTGGCTTTGAATAGCCCAGTGCCCGGCAAGGGCCGCAGTAGCTATGGCTCAACCCCTATGCCTGACGATGAAGAGGTCAATGCTCCTCATCCGGTGGACGACATCAAAGAACCTGTGAATGTCAGGTTGTACATCCGTCAGCAGTGGACCAAAGACAAGGTGGCGGTCGGACAAGCATTTCCTAGAGGAGAGAACATCATTCATGGCAAGCCAGTGCCACTCGGGTATGCCAGGGTCAGCATTGATAAGATATTGGACAAGAAGTACAATAAGATACATATTGATTTCCAAGTGGAGGAAGATAGGCCGCGTCTAGTTCACAACTTGGGCACTCATGTCGCCTAGCACAAACGCTTCATCAAGCTAGATAACCAGCCACCTTCGGATGATGATGATGATAGTGAATCATCCCGGTCGCCTCCGCCAAGAGGTTTCTCTCCTCGTCAAGATCCACCGACACCTCCTCCACCGCCAAAGGAGAAGACTCCTCCTCCTCCTCCTCCACCAGCTTCAAAGTCCTCAGGATTGGGATCTCGACGGCCTAGCTCTAGATCAGGTTCGACTTCGCAACAGAGGAGGTCATCAGCTTCAGTTGGTAAAGATCCCAAGATGACTAGTAAAAGGCGGCAGCCAGTGCCGACTAAGGGCGATATTCTACGAGCTCAGATTGCAGAAAAGGCCACCAAACTTGCCTTGTATGAACGATTGACTTATATAACTGAGAAACAGAGCCAATTTGAAAGGCAAAGAAAAAATCTGGGTAACCAAGAAAGATCTAGAGAAATACACACCTTTTAGCAGCTAGAGATACAAAACTTGGCCGCGGACCTGAATATAAGCATGGAGGATGCCGAGAATCTCTATTTTGAAAAAACCGAATTTGAAAACGCCAAAGTTGCATACAAGTTTGAACTAGGCAAACCTATGGTCGCCGGCCAAGAAGAGTATAGAAATTTGCCAACAAACATGCGACAGTTGCATGATTATTACATCATAGATAGTAACAACAACAAAGACAAGAATGCAACCTTTGAAGTATGCATCCCTCCATGTTTTATTTTTAATCATCCTGAAGAAGTTGTGCATACTATTCATTATGAAGACCTCTTTCAACTCTTTCAACGACGCTCACTGGATGTGCAGATTATGATGTTATGGACTATGTAAGTACCATGCCCTAACAACGTTATAATAAACTACGTGATCTGCATTTGAATATATCCATGCATGTTTATTTTGCAGGTCTGTAGCAAAATTTTGCCTTCAAAAACGAAATAGCAATTTTGACTTCTTGGACCCCATCTTGGTAAATGAGACAACATGCAAAGCCGGTCTCCAAGATCTGTATGTCTCAGCAAGTTTGAAGATAGAGTTTGAAAGAATGTTCTCAGTCGACAAAACAAACGCACTGCTAACCTACAATTGCGAGTATGTGTTCTCGACCCTTACTTAAGTGTTTTTTTCTTGATATATCATTCAATAACATGAACTTTGTGATTGCAGCAACCATTACGTCCTCGTAGATATAAGTCTTAAAAATTCAACTATCGAGGTGTGGGACTCAAAAAAGAAGCCACTTAAACTTATCGAACCCCTAGTCAAAGTGCTAATATGTAAATGAACCCAATATTACCACACTTTTCAATCACATATGATATTGTAATTAATAATGTCCTGAGCCTTCACACTTCATTTACATTGTCACATAGAATGAAGATGTTACCTGATTGGAGAAATGTGGAGCCTAAGATGCAAAAGAAATGGAGAGAACCATTCAGAGTGGAGTATATGAAGAAGGTCAAGGCCCTAGATCAACCAATGGGGAACAACGAATGGGGGTTCTATGTGATGTGGGCAATGCTTTGCTACTTTGGCACAAAACTAGCAATAGGAGTTGGCATGGTACGTACGCGTCACATTTTAATTCTATTGTTTTGTCTTATGTATGTGCATCTCAATATCATCTTGTATCAATTTACAGCGCAAAGATCAGGGCCACAGTAGGTTGGTGGATTTTGAGATAAGAGGATTTCAAGAGGAGATAGCAGCTCTTATTCTGGACGATATAGTGTATAGAAAAGGATGTCTATCTATTGTGAAGAGTAAGGACTTCAAGAAGAACTATAGAAAAGACCGTCTCGAAAGGCTATTGTAATGCGACAATTAATTTGATACTTTAAGTTTTGTTTGGATGTTTTGTAATAATTATTATAAATATGTGATGGGTTTGTATTGTCGCTAGTCCACAACCACCTTCAATTCACATCGATATCAAATGGTTCGATAGCAAACACCTCCACGGCCTCCCACCCCACCACCTCTACCATAAACCCTAAACCAGAAACCCCAAATGAAAATAAAACAATTAAAAAATGCAATTTAAAAAATAATATCACTGCCAGTTGGGGTGTCAAACCGACAGTGATGGCTCAAGCATCACTGTCGGTTGGTGAAACAAACCGGCAGTGATGGCTCAAGCATCACTGCCGGTTGATAACACGAACCGGCAGTGATGCTTGAGACATCACTGCCGGTTTGGCATAACCGGCAGTGATGGTTTGGCCTCATCACTGCCGAATTGTCAGTGCCAGTTCAAAAACCGCCACTGTAGGGGGGGTTTGAACCGGCACTGATTGCAGGTTCTGTAGTAGTGAAACCTCTTTAAATTTCTTATGCTTGCGAATGCAAAAAAAAATGCTATCAATCACAAAGGCTGAAACATCAGGAGTCACGTCCTTAGTCCTTACATAAGTTTTGCTGTCTCTCGTCTCACTAAAAGGAATAATTTGTTTCTGCTACAAAAATGTAGGGCAGAAGTTGCTCATCATCTTAACAAGTTTGGCGCCTATATACAGCTCCATATTGCTACTAGTGTCAAATCAGTGCAATGGTATAATCATTTATGGTGAAGCATCAGGACATCAGATATGTTTTGGACTCCAGAATGCAAGATCTTTACTTGCATTAGTCTAGCCCTGCGTCTCCAAAATAACCAAGGGAAACACTATAGAACCAACACATAGTGGATAGCCTAGGTAGTAGCCATTTTGTAGGAAGATAGATGCCCTTTTTGTATGCAGATATAATCTTCGACAGATTGGCTTTAGGAAATATCCCATTGATGGTTGAATTCCGTGGCGAATACTTCTAGCTGTCCATGGTTGATTCTTCCTAGAAAACTACTAGCTAGCTAGCGGTTGTAGGATGGTCTGCAGATCATGACTTTGCATGATTTATCGCTAAACCTCTTTAACTTTCTTAAATCTAAAAGTGAAATCAAGTCATGTATTACGAGTATATATATTTCAACTGATAATTATTTAGAGCAACTTTTCAATCATGCTATGCGAAGAATATATAATCCAGAGCTAATTGTTGTCTAGTGCTTATTCACTGAATTCAGAGAAAAACCGATTGCAGTGATCGAACTCGATAAGTGAGCTAGCAAAAGATCAGTTGCACAAGTTTAATTATACAACAAAAAGCTCACCAGTGGACTGCTTATAGAAACTTAACATGCACACACCCAGTAACAGGTATGTATGGCGCGCCTGGTTATGCCACTATATATTTTCCCAACGACAAACATACACATATGTAGCCATACGTGTTAGTATTATGACCTTTTTCCTGACAGAACTGAGCATTACATATGACAGGAGCGGTCACTGATTAGCTGTGCGCAATAGGCACCGAGACAGCAATAGGGACCGAGACAAAACTGCCGGGCATTTCATCCACGTCCCCGACACGGACAACGCTGACGGTCAGGCTCCTGGTCACCTTGGCCGTCGCGGTTTGTGACGGCTTGGTGGCGAGGTTGTTGGCCTCGATCCTCTCCACCTTCTTCACCCTCACCACACTCTCGATCGGCAGCTCGTTGCTCGCAGTAGTTGCCCTAGAGTTGCCACGTGACATTTTCTTCGACATCCTCCTCTCTTTCTCCTCTCTTTCTTGGTAGTGTGATTGATCAACTTCGCTAGCTAATCGATGCTGAATTCTAGCTAGATATGATTGCTTTGTTTTGTCTCTGAACTTGGTGTGGTCTCTCCATTTATAGGCTGCTAGGTAGCGAAAGAGGAGTGTTCTTGAGGGACTCTGCAGATGCTGATGCGCAGTGATCGAGAGCAATCAGTAGCAAAGCTGCAGTGCTCTCAACTCAGCGCTCTTGCAACTTTTTCTGAGTTGAGGCACAAGCTAGCTATAGCTTTGTATGATGCTGTTCAAGATATGTTCGGTAGTTGCTGTGCAGATGAAGTGTGATGCTAATTTCTCAGCATCTTGTGCAGAACCTAACATTAGCCTGAGGAAATATCATTAGCGAATTTGCATCGGGTACTCAAAAGGTTAAAAAGAAAAGCGCGCGAATCTTAATCAAATGCAGCCACCATAACAGTGCACGTAGCCTGGAATATAATCTGTTGTACTATTGACGCCGATTGTAGCAAGGTATGTTTTTAACTTCGCAGTATATACGGACTCTATGACTAAACAAAGCACCAGTCGATGTAGATATAAGATATGTAGTAGTCCAAATCTCGTGTTCAATGAATAAAATATCAAAAAAATTCTCCATCATATATTTCTGCCATAGACGATAGGACTCACAACTCTTGAATTTGGTTGCATGGCCTAGCGAACATGTAAGTACTCTGGAATTCAGGGATCGAGTTTGAGAGCTTGTTCGTTGAGGTACTCTAGAATTCATGAAGATTATATACAATAATATAATATAATCCACAATAATTAAAACATGCGTGACAACAACGGTTAGAGTAGGGGGTGAAAACGGTATGGATATTTTCCGACCGTATTCGAGACTGAATTCATTTAGAGGGGTTTAGATCAGTCTGTATCTGCGTCCAAATATTTAACATCTGATACTGTATTCGTATCTGAATACTCAAATTGTATATTTATAATGTTGATACCAAATTATATCCTATCCGACATGGTTGACACTATTCTTATTCGAATCTAAATCTGGACAGAAATATGAAAACAAGTATGATATGCGTCGGTATCTGATCCGTTTTCCTTAGAGATATGATGTATACTTCTTCGAGTCTTTTTACTATGCTTGAAATTTCCTCTCATTTCCTCATATTTCCTCCACAACATTCTAAATCTTTTCTAATTATATTCGTAAAGGGTATTTTGGTCTTTTCGCATTGTGAACCCCCACCGCACACCGGCCCCGTCCGCTCCCCCGTTCCCGTCGTGTCGCACAGCCCCATCCGCTCCCTGGATCGGACGCCGCCGCCTCATCCTCGCACGACGCCCACCGCGCCAGCCTCGACCTCGCTTACTATGTTTCAATGTTTGGTTACGACTTACGACTGTCTTGTTTCAATGTTTCGGGATCCTTTCATTTCGTAGGGGTTACCTGCTTACTAGACAGAATTTTGTGATTTTGTTATACAAAGTTTACTATTAGATCTCTAGTTTAATGCCCTCTTCTTTGCATGAGACATAATGTCTAAATTTCTTTAAGCGGGTTAATCCATATGAGACAACAATATGAATCTTGCATTGTCATTATATTCCATTGATTTAGTCTTTCAAGTTGTCTATAGAAGAATTTTCCTTGCATTGTCACATCAATAATTTGACCAATGTCTCCTACACGGATCTCTAGTTTTGTTTGTTCACATTTACATCTGGGGTCCTGCAAAATTCAGGTTCCAAGTTCAGTTAAAAAAATGGGCTTCTCGTATATCAACTACTTTTGTTCCAGCTACGCATCATACATTACAAATGTTGTCTTTTCTGTAACTGCTATTTATGTCATTGCCATTTTCAGTTTTCCTGAATCGAAAGTTTTAATTTGTGTAAGCAAAGTAATGATATGGAAATAATTGCATTAATCATATCACTAATGACCGTTGCATGAAATGTTCTGACTAATGACCGTTGCATGAACTGGTTGAAAACTGAATGTTTCTTTGATGGCATATTCCTTTTTTGACTATTTAATTTAATTTAGTTTTGAAATGATTTATATGAAGCATACTGACTTATTCTGATTTCTAAATCCCACTTGTCATGGAGCAAGTTCAAAGGGCGCTCCAAGAGTATGAGCAGAATGTAAAGCAACTTAAGAAGATCCAGAGCAATATGGATTTCAAGACCGAGCTTGAGCGTTCCAAAGCTGAAATCTCCAAGCTTGAACATGAACACAAAAATCAGGAGCACTTGTCACAACAGCATGCGAAACTAGACAAAGCAGAAGAGAAAGAACTAGCTGCCCAGATGAAGAAAGTGCTATCTGATCAGCGTGCTCTATTTGCCCGCTTGATAGCATAGGAACGTTCTACCGCAAAAGAAGCCTTACGTAAGACCCATGAATCATACAATCAGATCTTAAAGAACCAACGAGAAAACATTGATTACTTAAGAAATGAGGCAAGGGCACAAGTGGTACAGTTGGACAATGACCGAACCAAGTTGAAGTCCCTCATTGGCAACTTGATTGCCTTGATCGAGCAGCAGGAGATCCGTCGCAATATGAATTTCGAGGTATCTGTACTCTATTGCCAAAGATTGGATTGTTAAAAGATCCAAACGTGCGCGACTTGCAATCTTGTATTGCAATTTTGACTTGCTAAAGAGAATGCAAACAGAATTAACGGCAGAGTGAACCATTCAGCTTAATCTTTGGAAAATTTTGCATTATATAGACAACGATCTTAACGCCTCTATTCTTTGGAAAAATAGGATAAGGGCTTGGAGAATGAGCGGTCCCATTTCAACTCCCTGTTTGAGTCTTCGATCAGAAAAGAGGAGGTCCGTGGCACCGTAGAGGAGGTACGTGCTAGCATGAATGAAAAGGTAATTACATAAAACTAGTAATTCATATTATGTATTGTATAGATAGCCTTCTTTATTATATAGATAGCTAGCCATCTGAACGTTTGCGTTTTTAGGTGGAAATGGGGTCTACATACCACGGCATCTCCTGTTTATACTAATGGACAACGAGTGTGACCAGATATATATATATATATATATATATATATATTTTACTTAGTTTTTGTGTAGCCAATGATCTTTATTTCTATACATGCAGAACGTTGTAATGCATTTTAAGGTTCACATAGTCGAGGAACGTTATCCGGATCTGCAAAATTACTTTGACAGTAGAGAAAATATTGGTCAATTTACAATTACAAAGTCAGGCCACACTTCTGTTGAGTTTGTCGTCATGTTGGAGACTTTGAGAGATTATGGATATAGAGGATATGCAAAGTTGTACTACCTCGATCCAACTCCTGGCAGTCAGCCATCAACTGGATTAAAAAAGATAGACGGGCATGAAGAGGTGAATGAAATGGTGATTGCTCATGCTAAAGAGAGGACCAAGATTTGTCATCTATACCTAGTAGGACATGAAGAAGAAGTTTTGGACGACGTGAGTAGTGGTTCCTTATCACAAATAATCTTCTTGATACAACCATTGATGTTATAATAACATGTACACAACTTAATGCAGGACATGGAGTACTACCACGATGACAGAGAAGATGACGCTTACAACCATGATGGAAAAGAACAAGCTGACGACATGTCACCATCAAGAAACATGTCCTCTTTTCACAAATAATCTAAGCAGCTTGCCTTCTTGAAGCGTGGGTTGTTAGGTTGCATTATGTTTTGGTTCCAAATTAGACTCAGTGTGTTGTCTTATCATAAAGTTAGGTTGTAGTTTGATTATATCTATTTAAGATGCGTGTGTGTTCATTTTGATAGATAAAAAATGAGTGACATTTTCAGATTAAAAATTTCTTCTCTTAAAGTTTAAGCTTTCTATATGATGTTTGTTTGTAATTATATTTTTCTCGCTCTAGTCTACCAAAGGCATTAAGCAGCCGTCTGTGTGCGTATACAACGACATGGCTTAGCTTGCCTTGTTTCATCTACTGCTTGCCTTGCAACCATATGCAGGCGACCGTGCCGTTGCTTGCATATTTAGTTTGGCTTGCTTGCGTACACAAACGACATGGCTTAGCTTGCTTTGCTTTATCCTACTTGCCTTGCAACCGTGTAGGCGACCGAGCCGTCCGTGGCGGCAATACGTGATTAACATGTACGCGCTTGTAAGTGGCGGTGATACGTGATAAATTTCTTGTTACAACATTTAATATGTGAAATTGCAATGCTTCATTTAGTAACGCTGACTTTGTAAGTACAAGATGTGTTCAAAAGGAACATAATACACACGATTCCAGATTTCCAATGTACAAAATTTTCTCCTATTGGTCCAGCCCATAGCGACATCGTGGCCCAACTAAGCAACGTGAATGAACATTTAGGTATCCGAACCTTGATTACTCCAATCATTATTTTCACAAGTATCAAATTACCATATTACCCTTGATTAGAAAAAACAAATAATTACCACCCCTTTATTTGGAGTCCTAATTATCTGAGTTTTGAAGGAAATGAGAAGAAATTTGACGCACGTGGGAGGAAATTTGGCGCATATGGCCCACTGGTCATACACATCAGAATTTTCTCCCGTTTCCTCTCTAGAATTTCCTCTCATTTCCTCCAGCCTTTATAGCCGTCGGATCGGTCGACGTGAGTCATCGAATATTTTCTTAAGTATTGTAAAAAATCTCATACTTCTTCTGTTCCAAATTTTAAATTACAAGTTATATTTTATATTTTCTTGAGCCATTTGCGTAAAAAAATTATAACGACTTATAATTTTGAACCAAATGGGTACTATTTATGATGGGATCTTTGTCCTAACATGATCTGCTATGGCTGTCGAGAAACAAACAAAAAGGTTGAAGAATGCAAAATTAAATTGTAGTCATCGAATTGTTCAGTTGGTACGTGCATCGCGTGTGCTTGCCATCATGGGCCTCAAGAGCTGAGATAAAGCAAGAGCTAGCTAGCGCGCTGCACGTTCCATGCTAAAATAATTCAAAAGAGTGGGTACACTAAGCATCTCGAATCTGGATGGGCTCAATGACAAAAAGAAAGGTTTGGAGAGGAGGAAGTGCACGAATCTGGATGGGCTCAATGACAAAAAGAAAGGTTTGGACGAGAGGATACAATGCAGTCCATGCAGGTCCCTAATCGAGCACCTTGAGATATATAGGTTTATTCGATTCCTACACGTGTAGCACGTTGATAGGTTAATTAAATCCATACTTTGGCTACTTCGTCTACAATCATGCATGTGTGTGAGGAAAAACTTCGTTCCGCCAAGTAAACAAAGTAGCTAGAGCCAAAGTGTGAGAAAGTACCCACTATTTTTGTTGTTGTGAAATGGCTAAAGTATTAGTCCTTTTATATTGTTGTGTTGTTGTATGAGCTCATGTGACATGATGGAAACCTGAAATTCATGTCCTGTCAGGCTATCTCCAACTGAATAGACATCGGGAGATCTAAACCCAAAATGGGTCTCCAACCTAATACATATAACCTCCAACAAAGTACATATATATGGAAGACCCATTTTAGATGTCGATATAACCTCTAACCTAATACATATAATCTCCAACAAAATTCTCTCTCTTGAAGACCTATTTACGAAAATGGTTCTCTTTTGGGTCTTGTTATTGGAGAAGACTTTTCATGGGTATTGAACTCATTGACTATAGTGCTACCCAAATGGAATGAGTCTTATATTTTTGGGTAGTTGTTGTTAGAGATAGTCTCACATATCAGAACGCTCGTTTGGTAGCACATGTCTCACAATGCAGATAACTTATTTTATAATTGGTATAGCATGTATCACATATTAGCACGTGTCTCACACGTCAGGAGGGGGCGCGGATCTCACTGCTATGAAAACGAATTTCAGAGACATTTTCTTTCAAACACGATTCTATTTCTAGACGGTCCTATAAGTGTCGTAGAGGTCGGGGCCCATAATTAGAACTCTACAAAATAGTTATAGAGCAAATAAATTCATAATATTCTCAAATGAAGTTGGATGAATATGGGCTTGCTCTATCTTGCCTTTCAAAATGGTCAAGTGTCCTTGGTGAGGCGGTCCACTTCTTGCCTAAGCATCTCATTCTCCATGGCAACTTCATTGGTAGATGATTCTACAATCACATTCTCGACATATATAGGCTTAGTTGCACATGGGTGAGTCTAATTCAATTAAATCAATACAAGAAGTAGAGGAATCCTTTTAAGTTATATCAAAAAGTGAGATTTTCTTAGGTGCCTTGGTGGGGTGTTTGCACTAGCTCCAAGTTTTTCAAGTTATCTAGTTAGCTCAACATTTAAATTTGCAAAGCCTTCGAATTTACCAACTCGTTCATTATAATTAGACGTTGAGCTAGCTAATAACTTTGTTTTTAATTCCTTCTTTTCTTTGTGTCTTCTCATCTAGGTTGCTTGTACTTGGAAACTTAGACTTCTTTCATGACTTGTGGGTCTTCAACATCTCTAGTGTCTTGCTTGGGGAGTTGATCACCTCGATCTTCATGTTGCCATTGTCTAAGTCAACCTTGCATTCGATTAAACTAAACCTTGTATACTAGCAAATATTATTTAGTCCAAATGATTATGTCGTCACAACCATCAAAATCAACTAATATAATAGCCTGGTCACAAGAAAAAATAATATAATAGCCCTAGCATAGGTGCCATTTTCCTTACAGAGAGGAGACAAAAATTTGTATGAGTGAGAAATGAACAAGGAGGGAGATAGATTGAAGTGAGAAGAAAGAAATTGAGAGCACCTTGTCCCTGGTGCCACCATTGCCATTACTACCTCCATCTCCCTCGGCGTCATAAGGATACACATGCCACCGGGTGTCGAGGGCCACGCCCATGCCATACGAGGGAAGAGGGTGAGTGTCGGGTACAAAGGTAAGGGGTACCCTAACCTGCGATAATCTAACGCTCAATATAGCAATCATTTTTTAAGGCAAAACCCAACCAGCCACTCAAACAATGCAGAAAGGCCCATCAAGCGAAGGTCTGCCTCGCCGACAAAATGACCAGTCATGGGCCGGCCCATTACTGGAAAAACAGTAGGAGGGATCTCCCTCCGCCTCGACCTCGACTGACGGACAGGGTCGAACGAATGACCCCTCCGCCTCAACCTCGACTAACGGACAGGGGTCGAATGAACGACCCCTCCGCCTCAACTTCGACTGACAGACAAGGGTCGAACGAACGACCCCTCCGCCTCGACCTAAACCCCTCGAATGACGGACAGGGGTCGATCGAACGACCCGCGAGCAGGAGGTTCGATCAGCTCACCTACTCCCAGTATGGGGTAAAGAGAATCCAATGCGCCTGCCTGCTCCCGCCTAACGCCATGGGCACCCTCTGCCACGGTCAAATCTATCAACTCGCGGCCCATACCCGGACTCTCCGACGATCGTACGGCCACTGTGGTCGTGCCTGGAGTACGAAGGCCAAAGGCACCCCCTCGAATATCGAATGGGGCAGCCCTCGCCCGTGTTTCCAGGGATGGGTCAGGGTCACGTAGGCCTCGACGTCCCTCGACCCAGGGGCTCGACCATCACCTCCAACCACTCCGGCATGGCGCCCGTCCAGTCCGCTCCGCATCGGCTGTGGAGCTCGTACCCATCTACAGAAGGCCAATCGTACTGCGCCATACTGTACGGCGGTGTCCAGTCTGCTATCGCCATGCCCTGAACACCGGAAGGACGGGAAGACGACGCCGCTACAGCGATCGACATCCCATCGCAAGCATGGCGCCACGGACACGCCTCTCATGCCGCTATAGTTTAGGATCTCTGTACTCTCAGACCTCCCCTTGATCTATAAAAGGGGACGTTGTGATAGAAGAAAGGGCATGCGCGTTCGTATCGGCTCACGCATTCGGACATCAGATATCTCTCAACGAGCCAAGACATCAGCTCTGACTCGCATACACCAAGAGCCAAGTCGCGCACACCACACCCGATCGCTTGATCAACATCTCAAGCAATCCACCAGCTCACCTAGGGTAGCCTTGCTAGTCATAGGCTTTAGCTCACTCTGAGCGCCCCCGTGTAAACCAGCTTGTACCCCCTGTACGAGCACCTTGGTGCAAGATAATACAATCCATCCTCCCCGCTGGACGTAGGGCATTCTTTGCCCGAACCAGGATAAATCTTATGTTCTTCTTGCATCACATCTGGGAGAGGGAGCACGCAATATATAAATTTACTAGTTGGTGGTTTTGACCCCCTGGGTCATAACACCGACAGTGAGGGAGGTGTGTGAGGGTTAATACTATTAGTGTTTCAGTCATGTTTATATATCGGTGATCCTATCCGTCCATCTCAGGTCCATGGCCACGGTTCGCTCATGGTTTAGAGTTTTTAAGCCCTGTTTGGGTCCACCTAAATAAAGTTTAGCTAGCTTAAATTTTAAAGGTAAACTTTAACCAACTAAAAGTTCTCATAACTAAACTTTAGCTAAGAGTTTTTAGATCCTCTAACTAATAGACTCGGCTAAACTTTAGCTAAGTTTAGCTAGTTAGACTTTAGTTACTCTTTTAGTTGGACCGTTCTAATCCCTAGCAGCTAAAATTTAGTTGGTATATCCAAATAGACCCTTAGCTAGAGTGTGCTATGTGTGTAAATGGGCCAAATCCAGTGGTTGTCTAGTATATATGGGACTTGAGCCTTTTCATTTTTTCTAGAATTAAGTTTTACTTTGGCACATATTTTTGCCAACATCATTTTTACAGCCATTTTTAAACCATTGGTTCACTGCCAATTCATATAACGAATCAGCAGTGAAAATGATTTTTACCAATGATTCCTATATGAAGTGACGGTAAAAATACTCAAAAACGGATCGGTCAAATGGAGTTGGCAAAAATGAATTTATATACTAGTACTAGCAACTGGGAGTGTTCGTTGTTATATGTGGTTCCTGAACTCTTGTTGAGGTTGACCAGCCATACCCGGACGCTGATGCTATCTGTAATAGGATAGCTGTTTGTTGAATTGTGTCGAGTGAAGATGACCAATCCCAGTCAGATGATGTGTATCTGCTACAAAATTGTCAGCCTTAGCAGTTAATACTGGGGCGAATGATCCTGTAATAACTCTAAGAAACTCAATGAACACATTCAGACTTGGAGCGCTTCATCAGTTTGCTCAGTTAGTTTGAATGAAGGTTGTTTGGTTAGATCAAGTATGTGACTTTATAGAGGCCTAGACAGCAGGCCCAGCTGGTTGCAGTAAATTCTCGGTTGAGACGATTAGTTGAAGGAATTGAGCACTTGATTATTACTTCTTTGAAGCAAGTGATTGAGCGCTTGATTTTTGCAAGGAAGTTACACCAAACTATTCATCATTACAGAGAAGTAACACTTACATACACAAATTAATCTGCATCCGCAGAAATGACAGTGCAACTGAATGACTGAAACATGCATACACATATATATATATGCTGGTCGTTCATGCTTCATGGCAAAGGACGCAACGTACACACAGAGGGAGAGAGTATCCAATATATTGTATATATACAACAACTGACAGAGAATTAGCTAGGCCACACCATTATTCATTCACGAGCTAGTCATGACACACACTATATGTAAGTTCAATATCAACATATATATTTGGATGAGGGTATCAAGAATTCAAGATGTTTATGGCCTTTAGACCTGACCGTTGTTCCCACCTTCCCCTCGGAACCTCTCCTTGCTCCTCTTGATGAAATCTGTAGCCTTCTGGTTCACGTTCCACCCCAGCTGGTTACCGTTGTCGTCACTGATCGTCGTTGTAGTCGTTGGCGCCGGCGGCGATGGCACCCCGTTCTTGACAAGCTCGAGGTTGTCCACCCTCTCGACATGCACTTCGCCTTCCACAACGGCCACGCGTGCACCATTGTTCCTGCCTCGCCACATCTTGGCTTAGCTTCTTCTGCTAGTACTGCTACACTGAGATGTGCTAAGTTTTTGCCTTGATCGTTTGAGGACCACTGAGCAGCTGATATTTATAGGCTCCAATGAAATGCATCGACGGTTGTTGTGCTTGTGCAACAACGTAACTGTTCTCCGAACCCTGATGTGAACAAGGAGTAGCTAAGCTAGTCTAGAAGGTCGTTAAAGTGGAGCAAGACCACTGTGCAATGCAGACATATGGCCGGTCAACAACAAATCAGCAAGTAAAGCTAGCTGTGCCTGCCTGAACAAACGAATGCGCTCTGAAGTCCAAAAGAGTTCGGTTCCGAATGGCAGATGGAAATACTACTGGCTAGCGCTAGCTTTGGAGGGATGCCTTCCTCTTGGGGAAATGTGTCCATCGTGTTTCAGGCTTTCAGACATTGCGGCCAGAAGCATAATCCAGGACAGTCGTGTCGGGCTAGCTAGCTGCTGCCAGCCTGCAGCCAGCTGATTCATTTGATGTAATTTCCTGGCAAACCACAAAAGGTAGTGTTATGGTATCAGAGTATGTATATAGTACTCTCTCCATACTAAATTATAAGACATTCTAAAAATCTTAGAGACTCAAAACATTTTAAGTTTGACCAATAATTATAGAAAAAATTATAAAGATTTATGATATTAAATATGCATACTATGAAGATATAACTGATAAAGAATCAAATGATATTTAGTTAGCATCATAAATGTTATTATATTATATATGTTTGGTTAAATTTGAGATACTTTGACTCTCCAAAATTATTGGGATGTCTTATAATTTAGGATGGAGGAAGTAGTATATAATTACTCTTCAGTTTTGTGATGGTGATGAATCTATGAATCTTTTTTTGTTGCTTACTAAGTGTGAGCTGAGGTACAGGGTATTAAGACGAGATGATGTATGCGGCATATTTTTTCATTCAGTGCCTTGAAAAAACTCCAACAAGATAACCTCGAGTATGTTTATTAGTATTTAAATTAGAAGAATTGAACTTTGTAATAAGTGTTTCGACGAAATGAACGAATTTGAAATCTCAATTCTAGAACTCTACTAAATGGGGTGTCATCCTCACACACACACACAGATTCATTTCTTTTAAAAAGACTCCTTCATAATTTAAATAAAAAATGGATCTTTTCTATTCAGTTATTTAAGATAAACTTGTGTAAATAGACTCTTTATGCAAGTTCTTTTTTATGGGACAATGTTTAGCTGAAGTTTTGGGCACTGCTACACTACGAAGACACAAGGGATCGAATGTAATATTCGTTTGTCAAGCAAACGTTAAAGGTTGCTGCTTTGGTTATCTTTTTTCAAGAATGGATGGCACTAAAGTAATAATATACTCCCTCCATTCTAAATTATAACTCATTCCATAAATATTTAGAGAGTCAAAGTATTTCAAGTTTGATCAAATGATATACAAATAGTTTTTTCTCTTTTTTTCTTGGATGAGGAAATTGTGGAAACTTATTATTAACCAAGCATAAATAGTCTAATTTATTTTTTCATTTTGTGGCAGTAAGGTTGAAGAGATGATCATGTGGTCCTGTTTATCAGCACTATTTTAATAGTATTTTTTAGTGAATAAATAATATTTTTCTCCTGTAGCAAATCAGCATAAGCATTGAGCATAACCTAAATTTCAGTGAAACTAACAGCACCACTAACAAACCAACAAATAGTTTAATTTCTTTTTCTTTTTGTGGTAGTTGCACCAAATAATTGTTTTTGAGAGGAACATCACACACAAAAAAAACAAAAAATTTGAAAGGAGTTGAACCAATGCAAATTATTATTGTTAGCCACAACATATATACACAAATAAAGATTATTTCTACAAATCTATACACTCGCAACGTTATTTATCGTTTAAAGAAAACGAAACTTGCACACAACTAATGAGCTGACGTGCACGACAACCAACTTGTTGGTTCCACACATGCATGCATATGCATGCCCTGATCATGATCACATCCTTCAATCCTTCATGGCATTTGGCCGCCGGTGATCCCTCTTTGGAACGCCGCCCTGTTCCTCCGGATGAACTCTTCAGCTAGCTCGTTGATGTCTCGCTCTCGCACCGCCGCCTCCTTCCCATGCTGCCCCGCCGGCTGCGGCGGCGCTGGCTGAACGCCGCCACCGTGCACCACCGTCGTCGCCACATCTCAACATGGACCTCACCGTCCGCAACCACACGTGCACCTCGGCGCCACATCTCGATCGTCTTGGATTATGCAGTAGTTTATTATTCCACAATTTTTTGCTGCTGCTGTATTGTAGACTCTCTCTGCTGATTGTTTGCTGTTGTATCTTTTTTGGTCGTGTTATTTATAGCCTCCGATCGAACAGTCGTTGGGGATGGCTGATGGGGACGAAGCTGCTGTTGCTTAGTCGATCGCTGCACGTGCACCTCTCTCTCTCTCTAATCAGCAAGTGAACACAGGTTCTGGTTGGTAGATGCCAAGATGGTTAGAGTGGAGTAAATGACTAGCTAATACTTGGTTTAAAATTCCAATTCTCTCTCGAAAACATAAGAGATTTATGTTAAGGTAGAAAAGTTTAACACATATAAACGATGTGCCACTAACGAGCGTCTTAGGGGTCTAGTACATATTTAAGGTTTAGACTTTTAGTATACACAGATGGTAAACAACTAAGATTTGGACAGCTATGCAAACTAAGAAGTTGACTTGTGTCTCTGTTGTTTGCCCGCACGATTCTATTTTGATGGCTAGGAAAAACGCTCTCACTCTTCAACGTTGGACGCGTTTAACCCAGCATCGAAGAGCCCCTCGTAGGCCTTCCGTCTCCAACACACTTGGCACTGATAGACTCGTACGTAGGCATACTTAGCTTGTTTGGAATCATAAATTTAACAATATTTTTCTATAAGTATGGCTCAATCTAGGCTCACAACTACATTCTTTTTGAGGCAAAGATAGTACTAGGTAAGAACTATATAAGTCAGTATGTCTTCATGCATATCCATCAAGTAATAACCAAATTCGCACACGTAATAACAAAAGCTATACATATGGTTGAATGTAGAAATTAACAAGCTAGCTTAGTCTCGAAGCTGCTGAAAAGTCCAAGAGAACAGTAGGGTTTGGTTTTCCTTCAGAGTGACAGAAATGAGCGGTGGTTGGAAACGAAATGCAGAATCAGCAGACACCAGCTGCTGGGTAGGGAAAATCTGTTGGATTTTGTTCGATTATTCCTTCCTTCGTCGGGAGAGAATAATGTATACTGCCGGACCAAGAGACCTGTTTTCAGCTCTTCAGACATTGCTGCTACTAGAACCTGAATGCCGGTCGTCTACGGCAATATAGATATTTAGTAGTCCTATTTAGTACACAACCCCGGTTTTTGTTCCGCCTGTGTGCAGCTTTCTGAGAAAAAAGATACTCGGTGTATGCCACGTTTACTACGACTCTTCCTGGTCAAAGGATAAGTATATCTATCTAAATTCGAGCATCATCGATCGATGTCTCTTCACGTACCGAACATTGAAAACTGATAATGCTATGTTTATCTTCTTGAATCCGTTCCAAATTAATATTAATAATAATTTAGTCCCTTATTACAAATTATAATACATTTTTTCTTTTCTAGATATAGCTTTTGTTATGTATATTTATACACACACTTTAGATATATATTAAAAGTAATGTATCTAGAAAAAATCAAGCGAACATATAATTTAAAATTGAGAAAGTACTTGCAAAAAAAAAATTGAAACTAGTAATTTCATGTTGTCAGTAATGTCATACATTTATACTCCTTTAATTTCAAATTATAAGATATTTTATTTTTTTTAGATATATAATTTTGTTATTGCACTTAGATATACACTATATTCATAGACATAGTAAAAGTAATATATGTAAAAAAACAAAACGTCTTGCAATCTACAATACACGATATAATAGATTTGGATGTTTTGAAAAATTACACCTTGGTGTGGAGTGATCTTGAAAGTAATTTTGTTCATTTTAGTTGAAAATTTTGGTAAATACTTGATAAAGTATTTAAACCGCATAAAATGTCTCAATGCTTTTAGAAAATACCCAAAAAGTCTAGAGATAGATTGGGATACAATAATTCCAAATAAAATATTTAGAGCTCGTGAAACAATCTCTAGATGGTTCAAAGAAATAGATTTAACTCTAGAAAATATATATATATATACATATATATATATATATATTATACATATATAATTTCTGAAACATTCTAATTAGTGTATAAACATGTTTTTAAAAAAAATTATGGCAAAAAAGGAGATGCTAGCATGGTAGCAACATACTATCATAAATTGAAATTTAATGTGCATTCATACAATGCATTTGTGCTAGATGTCTATTATGTTTATTGGGATAAGTTTTTAAATAAGTTTATATATCAATTAGAATGTTTTGCAAATTTTCCTTTAAGGGATGTTTTGATACTTTTATTTGAAAAAATTGGAATCTACTATGATAACTTAGGCTATTTGGCTTGGAATTTGACATTCCATCACTTTCTAAAGGTCACATATAAGTCTATGTCAAATTTATAGGGTGAGATATGGAAATGGATTTTATAAATTATCATGCTATGCTTCTACTCTACAATTATAATCATCGCCCTTCTATGGCTAATAATAGTATTTCTCTTGTATGGCTAACTATAACTATTAGAATGAATTTAATTTCAAAAATCTAAACAAGGTCTTAGATTTGTTTGGACGTTCATTTTACTAGATCTAAATCTGTTGTTCTAAAGCATCTAGAGATATTTTTTTGAGATCTAATATTTTATTTGGATTTGGTGTATCTCATTCTATCTTCATTTTTTGGGAACTTTTAAAGGCTTAGGGTAGGTTTAAAATTCATATCAAATATTTATTTTACCAAAAAAAAGATAGAACCACCTTCAAAACTATTCGAATACGGAATAGAGGTACAATTTAAACTGTTTTGAAAGTTCAGTTTTACAAATATCAGGTGTTAGAGAGTTCGAGGCGGAATTGAATTTCCCTTCCGGAATCACGATCGTACAGTACTAATCGGCCCAGTCCCGTGTCACATTGATATAGGATGACGGCCCGGTCCGCACAAGTTTTGGTGGTGTTTTTTTTTTTTCGCGGCAGGCCGTCACGACTGCGAACTCGAGAGGAGAGAGAAACCCTGTCGGCCTGCCCTCCAAAGCTGCCGCCGGCATCGCCGCCGCCGCGTCCCCGCCTCCCGTGCGCGCTCACATCTCAAAAAGGGCGGCAGAACACAAGCCCACACACACAGTCGCCGATGGCTGACGCGGCAGCGCAGGACACCACCGAGCAGCGGCTGCTCCACCTGAAGCTCGCGTTCCTCGCCGGGGAGCCTCCCGCCTGCGTGCTCGCACTCGCCAGGTACGCACCACCTCGGGCAGTCAAAATCGCAACGGTACCCAGAGATCTCTCGCTCTTTTTTTTTTTGTGATTTAGATATCTCTCGCTCTGCTGCGCCCTTTTCCGAGTGATTCGGGATTCGGGATTCGGGAAGCAGGGGGTTATCTAGGTGACCTGCTGGTCTTGCAATTGTATTGTTGATAACTAGTTTGGCTGGTGATTGGCCTCCAATGTTAGGCAAGTAGTAAGTGGGATATCCAGGTGACCTGCTCGCCTTGCAATTGTATTTCTGGTGGCTAGTTTGGCTGGTGATTGGCCTCCAATGTTAGGCATGTTCATATAATAATAATATATAAATAGTAATAACTTTATAATTGACCATCATATGGTTCCAGCCGTGCGGGTGAAGTGTGGTGCTTTCTCTTTGGTGGAATATATTCCCCCACTCTTAGCTTCAATTCTCTGATGGAGTGATTCTATTGAGAAGCAGGATGGACAACGCATGATTAGACTGTGGGCAGTAGATGGGAATTGGGAAGCGATTCTGATGGGGATTGAATAGGGAATAATATTGAGTATGTTTTTGTTTGTTTGAGAAACTGCTCCAAGGAGCACTGCCAGTCGGCCCCTAATCGCTCCACCAACACCACATAGCTGTGATCATTCAACAAGTTTCGAGTGACTCAGTGACTAATTAGTTAACCATGAAAATGTCATGCAGACCTCAAATTTTTTTCAAGAACATACCTGCTTGTATTTTTTTTCCACCATGGACGAACCAAATTTCATCACTCATGAGCAACGAAATCACAATTGTTTGCAAAAAAACAAAACAAAAACTTCCCCAACCTAAGAGACTGCCCAGATGGAATGAACATAAAGGGTTCACCCAACCGGCAACAAAGTTCCACCAGTAAAAACACACAGTTCACCCAAACGATAAGAACTTAAAACTGTTTTAACCACTATCCAAGCCACAACACTTATTAGACGCCCAAATTGGCGAAAACAGCACACAGGCTGAACCCTAGCTCGTATTCATTGAGAGGAAGATGCAAACCTTGATTTGGGGGAAATATGTGGCATTGCTATGAACCACGCATACATTTGCTACAAGTTCAAATATGAAATATATTGAGAAGCTCTATGTTGCTTCATAATTATGTATGATTTTATTTTTATTTGCAGAGAAGCTGGGGAAGGTTCTATCACACCACATGTCCAAAAAAATATTTTGGAGACTTGCACTGGCTCAAACGTAAATGATTTATTTTCTGGATGTCTTGCAAAATTTTCTCAACTAATACAAATAAGATATGTATTTGTTTTTGCAATTGAAGGAATATATAATTTATTTCAGAAAGAAAAACACTAATATAGTGTTGTTATTTAAGTTTCTGTTAATATGTATCTTCACATCGTTGTATTGGTGCAGGCAGAGAGATGCCAAGACTATACTTATACTACAGTTATTTTTAAAAAGATTATATCTGAGGTTGAATTATCTTCAAATGTTGTGATTGATGAACTTTATGAGGAATTTGCTCAACGTATGTTGTATAAAGCAGTATGTAAATTTTATCTATATTGTATCTCAATAGTTGATAATCGTTAACACTATCATAAAGTAACTTATTGTTGCATGCAGAAAGATTCATTATTAAACAAGACAGATCATATTTATAAAGAAATATCCTTTCTCTCTTCTACACGTAAGTTGTCGATTCGAATTATTTAATTTTCTTCAAGAAATATATCATAATCATATTATTAATTATAATGATCTATAGTGACAACCCGGTTTATATTGTAGATAATAACATTCCTTCAAAGCTTGTAAGTGTTGTTGCTCGACTATCATGCTCTTCTAATATGCTTGAAGGTGATACAGGGTATGACGTCATTAAACACTCTATGATTCAGTGGTCAGATATTTTATCATACTATTTTCATATATTATTTTGATATTGTCAATATTTTACAATTTCAGGTGTTCTCTTTGGCCATCAAGTCTATTCTTGTCTGAATTTATTCTTTCATACCCTAAAATTTTCTCCACAAAGTGTTGCTTTGAGGTAAATGATTGATTGTACTATTTAGTGTGAGATATATTACCAGTATAACCTCATGTATGAAAGTTTATGTGAATATGTTTAGCTCATGCTCCAATAATTAAGTTCTATAAATAATAATGCAAAATTATTTGGTCCATTTTTGTTGGTTATAAGGCTAACTAGAATTAAATAGGATGATCAATATTTGTATAGGTGTAGTTATATGCTCTGTGCACCAAGATTTGATCCTGTATTTGTGGACATGTGTTAAATGATGTGTCCTCATGAAACTAATATCTTATTCATTTCATAATTTAGAATAGTATATATATAGACTACATGATATCTCTGGCCAGCTACCTGAGGAAGACACTTGTAGTTTATGTGCAAAATTATCTAGATATTTTTCTTTGTACATAGTTAGGTGGTGGTGTTTACTGTTTTTCTTTGGACTTGAGTAACATTCTCAGAATTTGTTAGTTGTGGTTATTGCTCTAACGTTTGCATGACATGCAGCTAGGTTCCGGTGTCGGTTTGGTGGGCATTTGTCTTAATTCTGTTGGTGCCTCTAAGGTATGCAAGTCTATTATGCCACTCTCCATTTGAAGGGGATATCTGCCATGGGTTAAAAAGTAAATGCATGATTTTTGTGGAGCTAAGAGCGGCAATTAAGCATGAATTGTTCAGTTCAATTATATTCACAAGTTTCTTCAGGTATCAAAAGATTAATTCTAAATGTAATATATGTCATGCAGAATTCATTAATATGAACAATAATTAAGCATGAATTTTTCAGTTCAATTATTTTCACAAGTTTCTTCAGGAATGAAAAGATTAATTCTAAATGTAATATATGTCATGCAGAATTCATTTTTATGCAGGTTATTCTTACTGATGGTGATCCATGTACACTCAGAAACATGAAGGAAAATATGGAACTGAATAACTTATGCATTGAGCAGGAAGATTCTAGAGTGCTAAAAGAAAGCAAGAATAAGGTAGTTTAGTTTCCTTGCATAACTTCAGAGTATTGTGTGCAGATGATTTCTCTATTACATAATCTGGCATTCAACAGTTGATTCAGATGGCCCTCCTTGAGCATCGGTTAAATGCATTGTAACATCTAACTTGGTGATAATGCATTGTGGCATGCAGGTAGAGTGCAAATATCTTTCTTGGGAAGAAGTGTCTGAAAGTGATTTATGGGGCTACCAGCCAGACGTAGTGTGAGTATAGAAATATATTTTTTCAATATTTGTTTGTATGCTGTACACACTATCATAATCATGGGAACTGGAAATTGGGAACCATGCTATTCATCTAAAATTGGATGCCTAGTGCTTCAAATAGCTTAGTGTGTCAATCAGAATTTACCAAGGACTTCTCAGTGTGGCATTTGTGTTGCTATTTCTACATTTTTCTATCAAATAATTTAGCTAATCATTCAATATGTGTTTATAGATGTAAGAAGAGTGTTAGTCACTTAGTTGTCCATTCACTGTTCGGGTAGTACTTTTTTTTTTGTGAATCCAGGTAGTACTTGTTGGAAAGCAGGTGTGAACTCATACAGATCTGGTGTTGTAGTGGTAGTATCCCACTCCTGCGAGAAGCAGGGAATACATTGTGAACTGTAGTTGCATGTTTAGTGAGATAAAATTCACCTTGTAACGTGGGTAACATAACGTGTCACTGCTGTTCATGCTTTCCTCTTTCATCTAAACACTTTCTTTTGCCAGTCTTGGTGCAGATATTATTTACGATCCAGTTTGTGTGTCACACCTTGTTCGAGTACTCTCAATGCTGTTAAGACGAGACCGTAGACAAGGGAAAACCAACGGAACATCTGGTGACGAATCTGAAACAGAGGCTCCGGTAGCCTATATTGCCACGGTGGTTCGAAATCCAGAAACTTTCAACTGCTTTGCCACAGCAGCTGCCGACAAAAAGTTGTCTGTTTTGAATATTACCAGTAGTGCTGCTCCTTCAAAATTTCTCCCTTACATGCTATCTTATGATAGATCTAGCGTGCAGCTTCTTAAAGTTACATTGTCGTCATAGAACATCGACAAAAGTTTATGTGTAGGAGTATTTTTCATTACGAATCTCATTGTAAGGGCAGCAATTATGTCATTTGCATTTCAGTTCTTTCCTACGTTGTAATAAGTGACTCTTGAGTCTTGAAGGAGAAAACAATAGTGCAGCATTTTTTTTCCTCCTACAAATTATACCGCACAATGAAATTATTTTTTTGAAGTCCAAAACAACATCAGAATTCAACAAGGCAACAAACAGCTACTAAAGAAAAAAAAAAGTGCGGCAGCTAGGTTGATAAAAATATAAATAGGTTCTGGGCATTAGATTATCCAATGTTCACAGAGAAGTAAAATTCATCTTTCAAAATATATACTGAGCTTCCTGCAAAATTCTGTACAATTTACAACTTGGCTCATTTTGTACAAGATCAATGAGAAACTACAATCATGATTTGGGCAGGTAGAACTTAGTCCTACAGAAGCAGTAATGTAGCAATACTACACTCCTGAACCACATAGGTGAACTATATATCACAAGTGGGTCGACAAACCTATTAAAATTATGATAATTGCTCATGCAAACTTCAGCACAGTGATTGCCAAGAGAGTTAATGCCCTGAAGAGAATTTCATTCACGCTTTTTTCTATTCTCACTGCGACCTCATCATCCTCGATATTCGTGTTACCTGGGCTTCTGAAAATGCTGGCAATGGTATCACGCAATCCATTGACTGCCCAGGATAGCCAAAAGAGTCCGAATCCAACACTGGTGCTAAGCAGTCGAGCCGAAGCAAAAGGAGTCTTCATGCCAGTAGCCGTCTTGCACATAACTGACAGAAGAATAGCCAATCCAGTTCCAGCTATGCCAATAGAGCACTGCGTTAGAAGTTCAGTTATCTCCGGACCAGCCTTTTTCAGTGAGAGGATTGTCGAGCTGCTTTTGTCCTTGTCCAGTAGAATGGATAAAATAGCTTCGCTAGCATGTGTGTAGTTTCTCTGATACATGTCACGTTCTTTGTTGTTTTTCACTTTACGTTTCTTCTTTGAAAAAGATTTTGAGTTCACATCAATACTGCACGTTTTTTCAAAACAAAAAACACATAAATATCTTGATTGTCTAATATGGTGGAACAGCAATCTAAATGTAGCACAGTATAAAGTTAAATGTCCAAATGTTCCTGCACCTGCATGTAAACTTAAAGAATTCATTCTGAAGATTGCATATCAAGGTTAAATGAAGACCTTTCAATTAAAGGTCTTTCATGCATGGTTAGCCCCAAAATGATGTATTACACATACTTCTGGCATAAAGACAAAAGTTTATAACCAAGAATGTTCAAATAACAACAGGCCCCTATGCTTAGTGTTTGCTAATTTTCATAGAAAGTTTCTAAATTATAACAAGCAGAATAAAAATAGTTAAAATGCCTACTACTATTTGTGCTGCAAATGATAAGGTCACACCACTAGAACGCAAAATCTAACCAGCGATGGGTCACATGCTCACACGACCGCGCTCCCCTGTGCTGACGCCGGCCGTCACTGGAGGTGGGTTAGGGTTTGCTGCCTCCCCCGAACCCTATATCCCTGGCAGTAGGTGGGTGGGGTGGTGGAGCACTACCGGCCGTGGTGGTGGAGGCGGCGGTTGGGGTGGAGGAGGCTCGCCGGTGACTGGTCGACGGAGCCAACAGATTAGTGGAGGGCAGACAGTGGGCGGGGTGGCAAGGTGGTGCATCACCAGCGGCCATGGATGGTAGTGTGAGGCGGTAGTGGGAGGGGTCGCGTGTTTCACGACTGCGTGACCTGTCACGCGTTAATTACCTCCCACTAGAATCAGAAACTACTCTAGGATTTATGCCGTGCTGCCAATTGGCAAAAGCACTGCAGTACTCAGTTTCAATACTTTTAAAATAAGTGAAATGAGAAAATAATATGGGAGATGCCAGAACTAATAATGTTTCAAAGCAGCAACATGAAGTAACATATGCCTGAACATAAAAAGGAAGCAAAAAGAATGCAGTACCTTTTTGAAACATTAGCTGCTGTACTTGCTAATTTTGAATTGGATACTTGGCTGTTAGCCCGAGAACGCCTTTTCCTGTTTATGCAAAAAGAACCATGTCATGTAAATGTGATAATTGGAAATGTACTAGCAAAAAAAATAAAACCATTTTGTTTAAAAATCACAAGTTCACGACTAAAAAAGATAAACAGTGAACATCGATTTGTAACTTATAAACAAATCATTTCCAGAGCTATGCATTTCTTTCTACCTAGTTATGTTGAACGGTAACTTAAGAGACTTCCATGCTCCACGCATTTCTTACTACCTAGCTATGCATTGCTATTATTCATGCTTCTAGCCTGTTAATCATGCAAGAAGATCTAGCTCTGTACTAGTTCATCCATGTGTTCTTAGAAGATAATGGATATACTATGCATCATTATATCATATTAATCCATGTGAAGCTCAAGGAAGATTTAGAATGCAGCATCTTGCTCTCAGCTACCTGATTCATGGAAATTAATGGGCAAGCTGCAGCAAGTCAATAGTTCCAAGTTCCAACATAAAACAAAAATAATTCTTTACACATATCAGAAGCAAAGTCACATAGCATGATTTGTGTTCACAAGCTTACTGACATTATGCGCACTTAAGTAATTAGGAACCATTAAATAGCAGTTCATAGATAAACATTCAGTAATGAAGCTTTGCAGTATTACCTCTCAAAGTATGGAACAAGAAATGCAGCCTTACAGCCACCTGTTTCTTGTTTAGACATGTTGAACTCCAGGAACACTGAGAGCAAGTCTATCATCTCATCACCGTTGCCAGCGAGTAGGACCCGGCCATTTTGATCGATAGTAAGAACAGCGCCATGGGACTGAACGAAGTGCAGAAGAGGATCAGGGATGACAAGTTCTTTCTCTGGCAGATAGTGTTGGGGCTCATTCAAAACCAGTTCAGAGATTGATAACTTATCATCCGGCATATATGGCTGAGTTCCCATGTTTATTGCTAGGGTCTGTTTCCCTGTGAATTCAGCTAGCAAGGATTCATCAAGTTCCTTCACGTCAGACCCCGACATCAGAAACTTGAGGAGTTTCTCTTGCCTTGCACATTGCTCAGCGATCCCCAGACTAAGTTGAACTGAGTCAGGGTGAGAATCTGTTCCAAAGACATTAACATGAGATATAAGATGATTGGAGTCATCCATCAGAGGCTGTAAAAGATAACCATGAACACTCTACTGATAAATGTTTGATTGTGGAACAAAGTACTAGCATCCTACTGATGTTGGTGTTCAAGGTTAAGCGTGCATAGAATGGATACCAACTGCACGACACCCTTTTTTTTGGCAAAATGGAAGAGGCCATGGATCCCTCAGCAGGGGCAAGGCTAAGGCTCATGCATGTTGTGGCTTTTGTTTATATAAAAAAAAATCAGTTATCTTTGCATAATAAGGTAGTAACGCACATCAGTTTATTCACAAAGTCCTAGGTTCCTAAGCTGAAGCCGAGATATTCATAGCACTCAATTGTGAAAGAGATAAGTAAAGTGGCGGACATGATAATGGGCAAGAGAAGCCAGCAATCGCTAGAACAATACGTACAATACAAGGCGTGCGGATCATAACGAACGAACCTTGAACGTCGATGAGCGTGGCCGTGTCGGGCATCGCGAAGGCCTGGTAGGCAGCGGGAAGAGCTGCCTGTCCCTGATGGACGCCGGGCACGACCATCTGCACGGGCTGGCCCTGGTGGTAAGACATCCCCTCTAGATGGTGGGGCGGGAGCTGCTGCTGCACGCCGGCGTCCTGCGGCCTCTTCCCCTGCTGGAGAGGAAGCACGCCATGGAGATCCTGTTCAACCGTGACACCGCGAATCCGTCAGCCACAGCGAAAATTAAATCAAAACTGGTAAGCCCATCGCGAAAGCAATCAGGAACCAGGCGGACAGCGCTCGCCCCACGGGCACGGGGAATTGACCGACGGCAGCCAGGGAGCGATTCGCCTGGCACGGGGAATTTTGGCTCGGGGGGGGGGGGGGGGGGGGGGGGGGGGGGGTGCGGCGCTCGCGTACCTTGGACGGCGGGAGGACAACGGGAGAGGCAGAGGCGACGGCGAGGAGGGACAGGTCCCCCACCATCGATCGATCCCTGTTCGTGGCCGAGGAAGGCGAGCGAGCGGGCGAGAGGCGACGATAGGAGGAGGGCGAGCGAGCCAGCGGGCGTCGCGCGCGGGGTGCGGCAGGGGTGGTGGATAAAAGCTGTTTACAGAGGGGCCGAACTAGTGGAGGCGGCGTGGAGAAACGGTGGCGTGGGGAAAAACGGGCGATTTTTTGCCCGTGCAGCGGCGGTGGAAAACGAGCGAGTCGGGGAATTTTGTGATGTCAGCGTGTGTGTGCGGGGCGGACGGACCAAGCTCGCTCGGTGTTTTTTCTTTCTTTTTCTTTTGTTTTCTGTGGTGCGCGACTGCGCGAGGAAGATTCGGGAATCGGAGATCGTGAGGGACGGACGGGGTCGTTGCCTCGTGGGGCCCACTTGTAAGCGTGGGGCCTATCTGGTGGGCCGTGGCCCGTGGGTGAGTGGGTGCGTGCGACCGCCGTGGACTGTGGACCACCAGTCCACCACCAGCAGCGTCTGATATTTTTGTCCCGGCCGGCCCAGGTCACGAGACATTTCCTTCCAGCCTACGACGGTCGAGGGGAGGAGATCCGGAACGAAGCCGAGAGCCACAAGGACTAGATTGTGACAGTGACCCGCGGGTCCCACCGTCAAGACGGCGCGATGAGGCCGGGTTCAGCTTCACAAGCAACTTAGAAGGCCCAAAAAAGGCCCAGTAGCATATTAACAGCCCAACTTGGGTTTTGCTGAAAAATAAAAATAGAGAGAGGTCGAAGTTTCCCGCTGCTTCCCCGCGCGCGCGCCCCAAAATTCCCGCCAGAAGCCGCGAATTGACAGCACCCCGCAACTGCCGCCGCCGCCCGCCGGGTACTCGGCATCGCCATCCGAGCCACCAGCGAGAGGGAGCACGACGACTATGTCCTCCTGGGACGACGACGACTCTGCGGCGGCGGCGGCGGCGGCGGCCGAGGCCGCGGCCACGGACGTCGAGCTGCTCAAGCGGGCGTGGCGCAACGAGAAGGCCGCGCCGGAGATCCTCCGCTTCGACTCGCCCCTCGTGTCCCGCGTCCGCGAGCAGATCCAGCTCCTCGTACGCTTCTCCCTCTCCGTCTTCCTTCTCGATGGCGTTCGCCCGCGAGCGCTCGGGTTACTTTGCGGCTCTGGATCTGACGGCTCTGGATCTGACCGGGTGTCGTTTTATTTCCAGGAGGAGACGCTCGACGACTTCGCTGACAACGGCGTCGACGACCTGGTGGTCTCTCTGTACCAGATGGACCTCGACCGCACGCTCTTCCTCCTCCGCTCCTACCTCCGCCTCCGCCTGCAGAAGGTTAGCTGTTGTACTTCACACTCCCACCCTCCATGTTCGCTCGTCGTGCGGCGCCCTGCCTAAATTGAACCAAAATTAGTGACCCAAAAAGAAAACTGTTGCGCCAGTCTGATCGCGCTGCTGGTATGGGTATGGCTGCTACAGATTGAGAAGTACACGATGCATATCTCCAGGTCCGACGACCTCCTCAGCCGCCTATCGCAGCAGGAGCGCCGCTTCGCCAAGAGGTACCTTTCTGACTGCACTTGCCAGAACCACAATCGTTTGTGCTGCCTGCTGAAACTAACCGTGGTTCTGAATTCTGATGGGGATGGATTTCTCGTGTCTGTCTGCTCTGTCACTAGTTGCGCGGAGATCATGGAGAAGCATCTGGAGCAGTCGGTGCTGTCCAAGCTCCCGTACGGCTATGACTCGGTTACCAGGCAGTCGTTGTCCAGCACTGAGGATGACATGGGTATATGCCTACCCCTCCACTTGATCTCCCAAGTTACCGCGTTTTGCTTGTTCCTTGCTGTTGCTATTTGCTACTGTTACTTATTGTCTGCAGCTTCAGTCATGAGTAAGCGTGTATGGTTGGTAGAAACTTTTGCCGTTTCATTTCAAGTGGGCAGCCTGTCATGTATCCTTGGGGACTCTGATCGTTAGTTGTGCTCAAAAGTCGAGTTCCTACTACTATCCTACATAATAACAAAAAATTAGTTGTGACATTAATCACAGCTCTAGTACAAGGATGATGCCTCTTGCAGTTTTTATGTGATGGTTCTGGTTACCTACCGCGTCTTAGACTTTTCCCAAATTATGAACATGCTCCGACGGTCCCACCAGGTTGCCGTGAATTTGATAGTTGTCTAACATGGAATTTTGGAAGTTCCCACACCAATCATGCTGATTTATCGCTCTCCTAGAAGTGTGATTATTAATTTATTATCCTCTTCCATGGATCATGGATGCGTAGAGGTGATGCTATCGCAGCCTATCTTGAAGGTTTGGCAAAAAATTAAAAAAAAAATCTTCCTTCTCTCCATCTTGGGTATTTAGATCACTATGTGCTTACAAATGCATTTCTGATGGATTTATCAAATTTGAGGAGATCAACCTATCAGTAAAAAGTCCGCCACTGATTAGTATTGAATAAAGGCAATGTCTAAGCAGCCCTTAGCTTCTCCCTTTTTTGAGACTAGCCTTTAGCTTCACCTTTTAAGCAAAGGCTCAAGAGTAAACAAGGCTATTAAAGCATGCTTTTTCAACTGCAGGGACATATTTATGCATAAGTCATTCACATGCTTCTTATATCTCTAAAAAAAATACTGGATGCCTTGGAATTTTATATTGCTAAAGATGTGCAGCAAATGTGCTTTTAGACATGTTTGTTCATGTAATCGGCCACTAGCAACCATCCATCTGATTCAGTTTTCAAATGCTTCTTTCAGTGCCAGAGCCTCAGCTTGACACTTTTGTCTTCTGCAAGACCAAGAGCGACGTAGGTGCATTCCAGCTAGATGACATGTAAGTGCCCAAACACACATCCAACTCTTTGCTTTGCACCCTTTCAAGCTCTGCTGATCTTTATCCTTGCTTCCTTGAAGAGGAGAGGAGGTTGTGGATTTGGTTGCCGATGACTTGTATGTTCTTCGGTACAAGTCCATCAAGGGACTCGTTGAGGGTGGCCGGATCGACCTCATCTGATATCAATGACCGCAAGTAACATGTCATGTACCGTCTGGTCCGAGATTCTTCCCAATTCATGGAAAGTTAGGAATCAAGGGAAGAAAAGTGCTAGGCACCATCACAAAAACGACAACAATTGAAAGCCGTTGTCTGTGTGCCGTTGGCTGTGACTTAGACTTCCTATGTATTTTGTAATTTGTACATGATTTGTGATGGTACTGAACTTAGTTTATCTACTCTACTTATTTTTTTACTCCATTTATAAATGAAGATCAGAGTCATGTAATTGCCGATTCCCCGCTTAATACTGTCAATGGCAGCTATAACTTTGTGGCAAAAATGTCTGCAGAGTAACCTCGCCCAAAAAAATATGGAATGGAGATCGGAGACACCTTATGTACCCTATAACACTTCTTTTATAAAAGTGAAGAAATGGTGACGAGATATGTACTATGTTTTGTTCGCGCGAAGAAACTTTTTTTTTCCTTGTTCACCTGGATTTAGACAGTTAGGTGCTTGAAAAAGACAAGTGGCACAGAACGTTTTTCCTTTAGAGATGCTACTTTTGAAATCACGAAGCGTCAGATGAAATAACTTGCATTTGTCAAATCATAATGTGCCCAACGTCCTATAGTTTGGCATTAGCACGTCAAATTTGACAACTGGTAATGAGGATGTAGCTATTATTAGTACTACCCACGCATGGTAACCATCTGCGGTGATACTATCCGACAGATTCGTCTGGTCAGTGGTCACAACATAAGGAGACCATTGGATGGTCAGATATGAAGCAGGCATAACTTTCAGCATAAGCTAGTCTCACCATAGTACTTCTTTTTCTATTATTTTCCCTTCTGTCGGAGTATGCCTATAGAGGTGTGAATCCAGCATATAATGTAATAATAAAAAAAACTATGATACAAACGAATCTTAAGAACTAAGAGAATAATAGCGAAAGTTTAAGAGAAAAAGAAACAAAATTAAGTAGCCATGGGCCTCTAACTTTTTTAACTGGTCAATCTAATTCACAGGCTAGAAAAAATTCACAATAGAAATAGAAATAAATTAAAGGAGATAATACGGACGACAACAAGAGACTAATCTATATATACCTAATAATAAAGAGCCAAAATTTCAGCCAATTTTTTGGTCTGGAATTTTTTTCCGTCTGTTGGGCCTAATATTCGCGACACTAATTTTACATAATGGCTAAATCTCATAATTTAACATCTAAATTTAGCAAGTCTCTTGGAGATGCTCTTAGTATCTCTTCATCCCAAAACTAAAATAAACATGTATCTCACTTCTTGAGAAGTCAATTATTTTTATATTTAAATAAAAATATAAAAATAGTATCAATATAGGTGTCTCCATCTACATTTATTATAAAAGTATATTACATACTTAATCTAATGAAATTTATTATACATTATAAATATCAATATATTGTTATATGTATTTGGTCAAACTTTAAGAGGTTTGACTCGTTGGGAAGCAAGATGTTTTTTTTTATGGAGGGAGTAGGAATAGGAATATGTACGACCTGGCCATATCACTGCGTTTGATCCATCTATAATTTTTTTATTTTATTAAATTATTTATGATATATATGATTAGACATATCTAAATTCAATTAATATTCTATTGCATTTGAAATATTTTTTATAAATTTTGTGCGACACATGGTCATATATTTACTAGTATATATCTCTCCAGTCTAGGCAGATTCGGACCCTACTTCAAGAAAATCATCATAGAGGTTTGAAAACCTCTTGAAGATATGAAAAGATACCCTCTTGAAAAAATATATAACAAAATATAATATTTATGGTACATAATCAGTATTATTCAATAGATCTTTAAATATATTTTTATAATAAATTTATTTTGAGATACAAATATTGCTAATATTTCTACAAATCTACTTAAACTTAAAAAATATCAGCATGAATCTTGCAACGGCTCTTTTTATAGAACAGAGGGAGTATATTAGTATAACAAGGACAAGCTATCTACCCAATACTATTGTATCATCACAACACTAAATAGAGAGAAACAATTCATACAATGCATTATGTCAGAGCAACTCTAAAATACCCTTCATATCCTTACTAAATTATAGAAATATAAATTTTGGTAAAAAATAATTTCTAATAGTCTATTTAGTGGGGTTTCCAAATATATAACATCCTCTATTCCGAATTTCTTGCTAGTTAAATAAGATGAATTGTAGGGATGACTCTGTAGAATGCACAGAAGATATAGTAAGATGTTGGAGGGTAGAAAGTTCTAAAATTTGATTTTTATTCAAATGGCCCTCTAAATTATGATTTAGAGAGTAGAAATATATTATATATATGGTCTCGCTATTTCGTCCCTGGGTCGCTCAACACACACTTAAACAACCTGTTTATTATTTTGCAGTGGATCAAATCAGATGAAATAAACCAAAGAAACGGTGTTGGCCTTGGTCTTTTTCTTGATCAAGCCGTACCGTCATCATATCTGTCGTAATCTCGTTCCGTCCTGTGGTTAATTTCCCATCTGCTCGTCGTCAAATTTGTCAACTGGTAGTGGGGAAAGTTGCTATTGCTAGGCTAGCTAGGCTGTTGGTTGTACGCGTGTATGGACCATCGCTGCTTGTTGCACTGATGTCATGTCTGGGGAGTCCATTGCTTGTTGTTTGGTCATCATCAGTTGTGGATTTGAAGGATGGCACTTGGCACAACTCATTATCATCCGGAATTCTGGATAAGCTTGTCTGCCCATAACCTCTCTTTTTTTTTCCCGTTTCGTGTAACCGTGGCCAATTCTTCAGTGCCCATAATTAAAACCATTATCGTTGCAATCTCGCCCATTCATAGAGAGAGAGAGGTTCTCAGGCTTGCCGCTATTGCTGGTGTCGAGTATTTGCCTGTGCGGTCATCTATATGAAGCGTCAAAAAGGTTTGGTTTTGAGATTTGGAGCTTTTCACAGCGTGGGTATATTTTAGATGAAAATCAGTTTCTGGATATATCTAGTGTAATCCAGAGTGTTTGTAATATGTTGATGTATCCAGCTATTATATAATATAATTGTTCTTTCGTCGCAGAGAGAGAGCGCGCGCGCAGGAAACAGAAAAATAATTGAGGCAGATGCCCTTGGTGGACATGGAATTGTTTTTGCTACCTTGGGTGGTGCTGGTATATAGTGTTAGGTACCAGTATCTTTCCATAAAAAAACAGATATGAAGCGTTCAGTTACAACGGCTGTTTTAACTCTTCTCTTTTGGGATTGGGAGAATATATCCTCCCTCAGTCCTAAATTATATTCTAATTTTCTTAGTCAAAGAATTACAAATTTAAATAAATCTATATAATACAATAATACATTTATAATACCAAATAAGTATCATTAGATTTTTTTTATTGATTATATTACAATAATATAACTAGTTAATGTTGTAAATCTTTATAATTTTCTATATAATTTTGATTAAATTTAAGATACTTTGATTTTTCAAGAAAATTAGGATGACTTATAATTTGAAATGAAATGACCATATGTGATCTTGGTCTCCTGATTGGTTCTTCTTCTGTTTTGTTTATTAAATGACAAAGCTTCAGTCTTCACCTTTGTATAAGTCACGAGGTAGCCGGAAATTTCCATTTTTTTTTCCGGTAGCCATGTTTTTGTCTCATGTCATAGCATAGTTCAACTCAATAACTTTTAGAAGCTAGAAGGAAATTTCTCTAAAAAATAGATATGAGTGGTCTCTGGAAAGAAACATATAGAAACTGTTCATCGGTCTATTTTAGGAGTATTTTTCAGTGAACAAACAATGTTGTCCTCTCACAATAATTCAGCATAAGCATTCAACATATAACCCAAATTTCACTAAAACACATAACATAAACAAGTTTTATTATTAGGCACCATCAACCACATTTTTATTTCCATATAAGAAAATGGAAACACATTCTTCTTTGAAACAAAAATAAAAAAGTGAAATCTTGGGAGTTTAATTTGCCTAAGTGTGAATGAAGAGTACAAAAACGTAAACCCCATCATAGTGACAAAAAGAACCAACATACCAATACAAGAAGAGCAAACAACAGAAGATAATAAGCCTGACTAAGGTGATGTAGTGCATGTTTGGATATCAGACCTAATTGCTAAAAATAGTTGAAATTAACTTTAGTGCATTCAAACGGAAGGACTAACTTGTAGAGTATTTTTTTTTTGTCAAAGTCTTCAGAAATTGTTAGTCAACTAGCTAACGAACCACAACTAATTTAGAATAATTTTTAGCTAGACTATTCATTACTCATGTGTAACCAAACAAACCCTAGTATGGTAAGATTAAGCCACGTCATGACAAAATTCTAATGCAACAAAGAGCTTTAAAAAGGAGGGGGAAAGGCAATAGAGGTTTCCACCACATAAGCTTTGTATCCAATGTCTGTTGCTGCACCCACTCAAGGTTAGGGGTGTGCTAGCATTTCTCAGCACGTGGTTCATGATATTATTTGATTTGACAAATAAATAACACATATAACAATGAATGAATCCATGCATACGATCTTAATCTCTTTTTAGATATCGAAGAACGTGTTTCGTTGTAATGATACTAGAGTATGTATACTCCTGGAGTACAATGTACAATGTTCGGTAGGATTTCAAATTCTTATAGAAACGTTTCAAGTGATAAATAAGATTCTCTTCGTAAAATTGTTTGACTGTTATATATGCTAAAATCTGTTTACTAAATAAATGTTTTTAAAAAAATTAAAATTAAAATATGTTTCACAAAATCTTGGTATTTTTATGAGTAAATAACAAACTAAATACAAGCCATTTCAAATTGTTGCAATAAAAAAGAATAAGGAAAAAAACAATTGCTAGTGCATACGTGGGAGAGTAGAGTCAGAACCAGCGAAACCTGCCTGTACTCGTTTCTCTCCCGCAAGCCAAAAATCACTGAACCAAAGAAACATTTCACAGCAGGATCCTTTCGTTGCCGGAGTGTTTGGCACCGATTCTCTCGTTTCTATCGAGAACTGAATCGTTTCGGCTAGCCAAACGAGCTCTAAGACTATCCACAACCGAAAAGTCGATGTTGAAACACTATCTTTCCTATTTCAGGGTCGAGTCATGCATGTCATTGTGGGTGTCCATGTTGAGTTGAAAAAAAGTAACACCTAGTCATGTTCTTTGTTTCCATGGTGAGAGAGTAAAGAAATATTTCTTGGTTGGCGTTAGTGCTTTCTCATGTACCACAAACGCAAGATATTGGATCTGACACAAGTCGTGTAATGCTTGGATATTTCCTTAGCATCGGTCTAGACCGATCATTAAATTTTTAGCACCACACAATACATATTGTGAGTAATTAAAACAAACCAAACCAGAGAATACTCAAGATAGATATTCTTCCAACACGATGGGGTTCGATTCACGATTCACTAATCAACAAGTCTAGCTTGGGTCGTCCCCAACGCTCCACGGTGGAGTACCGCCTCAAACGCCACATGTGCAGAATACATCCGAATCAATCAAAGAGGTAGCCTCGCAGAGGCGCAGTGTGGCCTGCAGAAGAGCCTATGGCCACGACTGAAAGCAGGAGAGGCAGTAGTAGAACGTGCGTTGTGGCTTTAGTTTGTAGTAGCTCTGATGAGACAACACTGAAAAGCTACTGTAGGTTCAGGAAAAAGGCATCAGTAGGGTCAGCAAGGAGTGGACAGCTAGTAGTAGTCTGCGTTGTACAGAACGTTAGCCCCGATGAGTTTTGTCGGGGTGTTTAGATTGTGAAAAGGAGTGAAAAAAATATTGTAGTATTTGTCATGTCATATTGTAACATTTTTATTTTTATTTAGTAATAATTATCTAAACATTGATTAATTAGACTTAAAATATTTGTCTCACAAAGTACAACAAAACTGTATAATTAGTTTTTTATTTCATCTATATTTAGTACTTTATATATGTACCGATATTTTAATATGAC
The DNA here is from genome assembly GCA_022036555.1 of Microstegium vimineum. Lineage (NCBI taxonomy): Eukaryota > Viridiplantae > Streptophyta > Magnoliopsida > Poales > Poaceae > Microstegium > Microstegium vimineum. The sequence continues at coordinate 49,057,195 of CM039127.1, read as the reverse complement.
AGAGAATAGAAATTTGATGTGATAAGAAATCTTGGAATTTCGGATGAATTTATGGAAACTAAACCGGGCGCCGTGGAGGATAACTTTTTCCCAAGGCGAACACTGGGTGCTGCCTGCGTTGCTCCTGCCCTCAGTAGTAACCTGTCCAAACAGCTAGCGGCGGCCTCGCACAATGCGAGTGTGCCAGCTTTAGTTTACAAGGGAGATTGCCGTCCCGAATTAACTAGTTTACGCGTTGAGAGACGCATCCTAAAATCGGCGCGACCATGTGCCCCAATCCTTTTGCCATCGCCCATGGCCGTCGCGGCGCTCGGCTTGCCCGGCTGCCCTGCCCTCATGTCTCCTCGTGAGGACAGGAGCACACCAGCCAGCCAGCCAAGCAAATCCGGGCCGGGAAAGTGTGAAGAAAAAAAAACGCAGCTCGTGGCAGAGAGGCGCTGATATAACTTGGGAAGCCATGGGCCACGAGTGCTGCACTGCTGCCCTGGTGGTGGTGGTGGTCTCCCTCACTTGACGCCTCAGCTACCACTCTCTCTCTCTTTCCCCACTCCATGTGGGTGGCCTCGAGCTCTGCTTAGATCACAGCTGTGCTCGTTGGTTGGGTGATCCGCCCGCCCCCTTCCCCCTTGTCGGCTCTCCCTCCTTTCACCTCGAGAGCTCGAGGACAGGGAGATCTGCGCTGTCGCCGCGCTCGCCTCGCCTCGCCTTTCTTGTGAGCGCGTGTGGGCAGGCACTCAGCAGCAGTGAGCTCCCTCCCTCCCCCTCGTCTTCCCCTCTTCCTGCTAGATCTGGCTCGCAAGATCCGACCTTTCGTGCCCCCTTTGCCCAAAGATCCTCGCTTGGGTGGACGTGGTGGTTCCTGGGAGGATGCAGCACGACCAGAAGAAGAAGGTCCGGCTCTGTGGTGGCTGTAGTATCCAAATCTGGGTGTTTACGACTCTCTGTTGTTGACTTTTACTCGTGTATATATTTGGTTTTTCGTTGCCAGCTCTGTCTGTCCTTGCTATGATTTCCCGTTGCTTTATTGACCACAACGGTCTTGCAATTTGCAAATCCCCTCTCCATGAGGTCCGGTGTCTTATGTGTCCATTTTTTTCCTGATCTGTGGATAGTGTTAGATTACTTCGATTAGGTTGTGGCTTTTAGCCTCGGCCTCAGCCAGTTGCCATACATTGTCCTCTTGCCTGATTCATTACTGTTTCTGGCGGCGGTGCAGGCACCTTCAGACATGGATTTTTTCACGGAGTATGGCGAGGGAAGCAGGTACAAGATAGAGGAGGTGATAGGCAAAGGAAGCTACGGCGTGGTTTGCTCTGCCATGGACACTCATACTGGTGAAAAAGTCGCGATAAAGAAGATAAACGACATCTTCGAGCATGTGTCTGATGCGACGCGGATACTTCGGGAGATCAAGCTGCTCAGGCTCCTGCGGCATCCGGATATTGTGGAAATAAAGCATATCCTGCTCCCTCCGTCCAGGAGGGAGTTCCGGGATATATATGTTGTTTTTGAACTCATGGAGTCTGACTTGCACCAAGTTATAAAGGCTAACGATGACCTCACCCAGGAGCATTATCAGTTTTTCTTGTATCAGTTGCTTCGGGGATTGAAATATATACATACAGGTAATTGATTTGCTTTCACATGAATTATTATGGTTCTTTCTGTATATATTCTATAATTATCTAATGGGCCATAGCATGTGGTGTGGAATTCGACATTTACAGAAAAACTAGTGTGATTAACTTGCCACTGCATGTCCATTGGTGTGGTATAAATCACAAATGTAACTTGACAGCAATCCAAACTAATAAACTATGTGATAGTAGCCGTTAAACCATTGTTAACATTGTTTTTGGGAAAAATTTGAAAACTAACAATGTCTTCAGAAACTATACTCTCAAGAGTCAAGAGGACCATATGAGGTTGTAGGTTACTTTCAGATACATCAAAACTGTTCAATTTTAGTGTCTACTGTCTACTTTCTTCAAGGAAGTCATTTCTTTGCGGTAGACAAATATATCCCATCCAAAGTTCTTTGTTGATAAGTTTCTGAAATCTTAACCAAATGGAATGGTTTTTTGCACTTGTTTTGGTGCAAATCAAGGTTCACTATAGGTTGTAAGAAACTAAGAGCTGCTGCTTCACTTTGTTAGCCTAGCTGTTTCTCAATTCAGACATTGACATTATTTCAATTGTCTTTATGAGATACTAAACTATATATTTATACTGCATACATCCTAAGATATATTAGGTTCATTGATCTTGATAACCGTACTATTTTTGTTAATTAATTGGCTGTATTCCTCAAGAGATAGTTTTGCTTTTTACGATGGCATATATAACATGTTTATGGTCAAGAATATTTCTTGCAACTCCTTTTCTTCTATGCTAATATATTTTTATATGTAATAAATATGATAACTTCCTTTTCAGTGATTTTTTTTCTCGAACGCGTAGGAGAACTGCGCATCAATATATTAAGAGGAAAAGGAGGGGAAAGAACCCCAGTACAAATGTTACAGGGATAAGGGTCTGTAACACACCCTAAAACAACACAGAAAAACTTTCTAGAGTAAAAGAACAGAACACGACCGGACCACAAGACCCAAAAAGAGCTAGGAGGTAGTGGCCAGGGCAAGGAGATGAGAAACTCCTCGAGCCCCTGCTTGTGCCCACTGCTGTGCTTCTTCCCTAAAGACCGAGATGACCCTTGGCACCTGTATAAAATCATATCTCAAATTATTTTGCATGAAATAACTAGAAATGAACAAGTCTATTTGAGAAAAACAAGAGCAATATCTGTTATAGAAAAAGGTTCAAACTACAAATATGGAAACATGGGGTGAGCAGTAATACACAGGGGAAATTGTAATACTCATAAAAAATTCATAGTTGGTCATCATTAGGGGCTCCTAATCTATTTGATTTCCACTGAGTCCTTTTAGTGGTACTAATTTGCCGGATATGTCTGATGCATATTTCAATAGCTTATTGCAGCAAATGTATTCCATCGAGATCTGAAACCAAAAAATATTCTGGCAAATGCTGATTGTAAGCTCAAAATATGTGACTTTGGCCTAGCAAGAGTAGCTTTCAATGATACTCCAACTGCCATCTTTTGGACGGTATGCCATTTATAGTATTATGTTCAGTTCTTGTACATAGACTAGCTTCTAGTGGTGCCTAATTTCTTACTCTCGTTTTAGGACTATGTTGCAACTAGGTGGTACCGAGCACCAGAGCTGTGTGGATCTTTCTTCTCCAAGGTTAGTTGTCTTCTAAACGTACATTTGATTTGACGCCAATCATGACACTGGCAGTAATAGTCATGATCTCTTTCCTTCTTTATTGCTCCAGTAATCAAATTTAATGTGATTAGTATTTACTTTTCAAGAATGCTGCTGTTCTGACTAGGAAATCAAAGATCTTACCGTTTCCTCTGTTTCAATCATATATATCTGCATCCAAAGATTTAATTAGTTTGGTGTCAAGTCAATGGGTATTAGACTGACAACTGAAGACAAGTTCCTGCAGAGTTCATAGTTATTGAGTTCACTCTTATAGCTTATGCTGAGTTTTATATGCAGAGAATCTCACATGCGTCGCTTCCATAAGTGTCTGCTTTAATAGCTTGATGTAATATCATGTGGTTTTAGATCTGTCGCTATAGCATGTTCTTTGCATAGGAAGGATTGTTGCATATTTCTCTTTCTCTCATTCCATGGCCATGCTCAGTTTGTGAAATATCTGGAGCACTGTTGAATATATATATTTTTCTTTTTTGCAGTATACGCCGGCGATAGATATATGGAGTATTGGTTGTATATTTGCAGAATTGTTAACTGGAAAACCTCTTTTCCCGGGAAAAAATGTGGTTCATCAACTTGATATAATTACAGACCTTCTGGGAACACCTTCTCTAGAAGCAATATCGAGGGTAGGTACAGTTTAGCATCAATATGTTTATTATACTGCAACAAAAATGGTCTAATGCTTCTATATAATTGCCCTCTAGATTCGTAATGAAAAGGCCAGGCGTTACTTGAGCAGTATGAGGCGGAAAAAGCCTATACCGCTTACGCAAAAGTTCCCAAATGCAGATCCACTTGCACTAAGTTTGTTAGAGCGAATGCTAGCTTTTGAGCCAAAAGACAGACCAAGTGCTGAAGAGGTGACTTTATTGACGCTTTTTTTAGTACTGTATTATAGAGCGTTCAACTTCATATGCTAGTAACCTGAAGTGTCTGACACCATCAGCTAATGTTTCATACACTTCGCCAGGCTCTTGCTGATCCTTATTTCAAGAATATAGCGAATGTGGATAGGGAGCCTTCTGCACAGGCTGTCACAAAGCTTGAATTTGAATTCGAGAGGCGGAGAGTTACAAAGGAAGACATAAGGGAGCTCATATATAGGGAAATTCTTGAGTATCATCCAAAGATGCTGAGGGAGTTTCTTGAGGGAACCGAGTCAAGTGGTTTCATGTACCCAAGGTCTGTACATAGCCAATGCCACTTACATTCTTTAACACTTGACTAAAAAGTAGTAACCTGGCCACTAAGTAGTAACCTGGTCTGTACATAGCCAATGCCACTTACATTCTTGAGACAATTTTGTGCTGCTATAGTAGTAACCTGGCCACTCTATATGTTTGTATGTTCATTGTTGTTCTATTACGTGTGCAGATTTATGAATCAAATAATCATTTCACTGCTATGTGACTGCCAATAAGTGGTACATAAAGCATGAGATATATAGTTTTGTTTGATTGGTATTGAGTAGTGATTACTTGTTTTGTGGAACAAGATTAATGCTGATTAGTGTAGCCAGTCAGGCACTAAATAAATTTGCGACTCATTTTCGTAGAACTGAAATGAGTTGCTGTATCATTTTTCAGTGCAGTAGATAATTTTAAAAAGCAGTTTGCATGCCTTGAAGAGCATTATGCCAAGGGATCTACAGGAACTCCACCTGAGAGGCAACATAATTCATTGCCACGGTGAGATATCACTCCTCTCTGCCTTGAATTAACTTTAAGTGATAACAATCTTAGGCACAATTGTCTGGTTCCTGATTATCTACTTGTGTATATTATGACAGGCCGGCTGTTGTCTATTCGGACAACCGATCACAAACCACAGCCAACATCACCGAGGATCTTTCCAAGTGTATAATCAGAGAAAATACACAGAAGACACATCAACATTCTGCTTATGTTTCAAGTAAATTTCCATCCCATGTTCCTCAAGGTAAACATCTGCAGCTCCAGAAGAGGTCATTGTACTTAGCTGTATAAACTTATGTGTTGTTACTGTATATTTGAGTTTCAGCCAAGCAGCAAGTTTTTGGACTACTTTTCTGTTTTTATTTGTTAATGTTCTGTTATTTTGGAGAACTGATATTTAGAATATACATTCATTGGCAAAAAGTTCTGCATAATTTTAACTGCTAATCCTAGACTTATTTTATGCATCACTTCATCTGACAGGTGATGTTGCAAGGCCTGGTAAAGCCGTTGGTTCGGTGATGCAGTACAACCCCTGTGCAGCACCTGCTGCCGAGCAATATGAGCAAGGAAGAATTGCTAGGCACCCAGCAATTGCCCCAAACAATATCCCTTCTGGAAGCTCATACCCCAGAAGAAATCAGACCTGCAAGAGTGAGACAGGTGATGCTGAAAGGATGGATGTGAACCAAGCTGGGCAGCCAAAGCCATATGCAATGAGCAAATTACCTGCCACCGTTGATGGTCGTGGTGGCCACTGGTAGAATTTCTGCAGTGCACTACTTATGCTAAGTGCTACATTATTCTGACAAAATTCAGAAATGTAGTTCTGTACAGATTTGTATTCTTTGTCAGGATACCTGAATACCCAAAGACTGTAGAACTGTACTCAGAAGTTTCTGATTTCCACTCCTTGTCGCCATTGAATCACTAAAAGATCTGTGCCTGGTGGAGAAGATTTGGCAGACTCAATGCAGAGTTCTTGACTGACGTTGTCATGGGCTTGTTCTTCAACCTGGTAGCTCTGAAGACGAACATAATACCTATTAGTTTCTGCTAATCATCTACAGTCAGGTGCAGAATTTTCTGGGAGCTAGTTTCTGAATATGATGCCATTGCTGTAATCTGCACGTTTCTGAGCTCCTAACTTCTAAGCATGCTACTAGTGTATTTTGTAATTTAATCAACTGTACTATCTAATACTCTGTTTACATTTATAATGACACTTTGCATAGAAACTATTATGTGGAAGTGTATATTATTATTACATGCCTGGAGGTGGAGGATATCCAGTTAGGACCAGAATTTCCGCCTCGAGCTAGACCGGCCCAGCTCTGGTCGCATTCTGTTTGCCACGCTCTGGTTGCATTCCCGCTTGCTTCCCTGCAACATCTTTCTCGGATTGATTGATTAGCAGAAGCCAAGGCAACTACACTTGTTTATCTTTCGCAACATCTGATTGAACGAATACATAACTGATCTGACATGCAAGTATTGTACTCCATAATAGATGGCCTCTACGCATACGTACCTACGTCCATGTACGGGAGTTCGTTCCTTTCTAGATAGAAGAAAGAAAAACATAAGATAGTAAATGCAAATAAAAGGAGATAGAAACAAAATTAAATATAAGGAATATAAAAGAATAAATAGTAAGTGAAAATGAAACAAGAACAAAAATAGTGTGAAGATCAGCTTTACAGGACATGAACATCATATGTAGTTACAAAAAGTTATATTATGGGAATAAAAATGTAAAAAAATATATACTACGCAAACATCATGTATATACTCTAAAATGTAAAAAGTAAAAATAAAATTTTTAAAATTATTATATATAGTCAAATAAAAAGAAAAAAAAATGCTACCAAACATCACAAATACATCGTATAACATCACATTAACACTATACGAACATCACTAAATATAGTATGAGACATCATATGTATACTACTTAAACATCACATATATCATGAAAATATAAAATAAACAAAAAAATTAGTGAAGTAATTAATTAGAGTCAAATAAAAACAATAAAAAAATATCGAACATCACAAAATATATCCTATAACATCAATATATACTTACTGAACATCACAAAATACATCTTAAAACACCACATTTTCACTCGAAGATATCAAAAAAGAGAACATTACATGTATAGTACTACATTAACATCGCATATGTCTACCAAAATAAAAATAGTGAAACATAAAATTATAAATAAAAGAAAAGCGCATAAATTGAAAAAAAGACCACTAGAAAAGAAAAATGAAAAAAGAAAGAAAAGGAAAAATAAAAAATTAAATAAATATATCATTGAACATCACATTAACACTAAACGAACCTCACATAATATTGCATATAACACCATATATATACTACGTGAACATAACATAAACCATGAAATGCAAAAAAAAAGAGTGAAATAATTAATTATAGACAAATTAAAAATATATTATCAAACATCACAAATATATCATAAAATATCAATGTATACTATGGAACATTCCAGGTACACCACTTAGCACTACACGAACATCACTTAGTATACTATCAACATCACAAAATATATTCTAAAACATCAATATATAGGTACTGAACATCACAAAATAATTAAAAACATTACATTTCTACTCACGAATATTAAAAATAATATGTAATATATAAAACATCACATATATAATAAAATCTAAAAAAATAAATTAGTGAATTAATTAATTAAAGTCAAATATCAAATAATAAAGGATGTAAAATAAAAATATGAATTACAAAAAAAAGAAAAATCAATGCAAAAAATAAGTAAATAGAAAAAAGAAAAAACATGAAAACAGAAAATAAAATTTAAATAATTAATTAGGTAAAATTTTAAAAATATTAAAATAATGATAAGAATAAAAAAATAAAAATAAAATCAAAGACCATATAATAAAAAGGAGGAAAATAAAATAAAAAAGAAATCAAAGAAGGAAAGAAAAAATAAAATAAAAATACACAAAGGAAAATAAAATAAGAATAAAACAATAAAAAATAAAAAGATAAAAAACAAAACAAAAAAGAAAAATAAAAAAGTAAAAAAAAAAGGAAAAATAAAAAAACACAAAAACGATTGAACCACCTACCATAGAAATATTCACGAACCCCATTGGACTATTTGAAGGGTTCCAAATAAAAACAACTAAGTCTAAGGGTTTGGGTTTTTTCTCTATTTGACCATCCGGTGGTGTAGGCTAAGTATCCACTAACTTGAAAGTAAGATTGAGACTAAGTGTAGATGTATGATTAAGAACTTAAAGTGGGGTCTCACAAACCGAATAACTACGACTATCAAAGATAGATTGTTCTAAGAAACCCCTATAACCTAACGAAGGTGGAGGCAATTAATTATAAAGGTTTAAGGGTGTCTATCCCCTTGATGGAGGCAATTGATTATAAAGGTTGAAGGGTGTCTATCCCCTTGATTAGATGATACACGACCCAATAGACCAAAGACGATGATGCAAGACCCTAACAGATTCTAGACGCTGACTTGTTTCAACTATTCCTGTTGACTCTATTGGAATTTGGATCTCAAACCAAAGCCATTGGTTACATTATAGAATTATATTTCCATCCATATGTGGATCATAAAAAAACGAAGTCTGGATGCATCTTGTGCGTCCATTTTACTGCTGACTGGTTTTGAAGACACAGACATAGTCGAAGTCAAGTTAGGCTAGACCCCCAACTTGTGTTGGACATTATTGCTGGTCTTCTCCACTTCCACACCTTCCTATAAATTCCTCTTAGGTAGTAGTCTATTCTTAGAATATAAAAATGACCACTTAAGAAAGAACTCACCTCTAAATTAAGTTGCCGCATTCGAGCTCGGGTGATTGGACCTTGCATACCGGTTGGAGGATCAACGGGTGCATCCAAAGGAGTGATGTCTTAATCACTTGGTCTATCTTTTTCCTCATCCTATCATCTTATTATTCATTGGTTTCTTCACCTTCCTTTCTTAGAGATAGAGGTGTTATGTATTTTGGGAAGAGTAAGAGTGGAGGTGCATTGTTGATGCTGCTATGGGGGTGACAACACTTGTGCTAACATGTTGGTCAAAGGAGAGGGTTATGAACACCTCAGAACTGCATGATCAAGCTGACAACATGTTATGGCGGACCATCCAATGTCCTCGCTGGACTGTTTGTTAAATCTTACTTGTAGAAGTGGATTCAATTAGAAATGGGACTTACCGCTTCACACTCCTATCATAAAGACATTTTGTGATGGCATATAGAAAAAATCACCCATCAATGGAAACATGATGTTCTATGTGTCTCCCTTTGTTAATTTCTTTAGCAATCATGTTGTCTGATGAATTAACCAACCATGTCATAGTAAAACATACACAAATGAGAGGAAAGATAATTTTATACTATATATATACTCATGGTAATGTTTATATAGACATAGTTGAGCTAGGAATCAAAGAACATTAGGACAAAGGCAGACCTTTCAAAAGAATTCCACATTCAGTTCAATGTTGCAAGCAGTTGTTCAAGAATGAGTTTGCTCTAGTTATGCTACGAGCAAAGGCAGCTTTTCCCCTAGAATTGATTTATGACTTCAAGCTTTTATCCTTTATGTAATCTCCCTTATTTTCTTTCTTTCCTTTTCTATTTTGTGAGACACGTTTGTAACTCCTAGTCTTTTATTTAAAAAGTTAAATAAACTTTCAGTCGGGGTTCAAACCCCTCCTGTTCCATAAAAAAAGAACATTAGGACAAACAAGGATATAATTAACACAGACCAACAAACACATACATATGACGGGAACACATTGATACTAGTTCATTGCAATGTACATGGCAATGAAACTATTTAGAGACCAATATAAAATAGCACAAACACTTAACTACCATCCATATTGTCTTCAACAAGATAGGTGTCCATGCATCACAGGATATACTAAACCATATATGTAACAACTATTACATTATGTTGTTCATGTCCATCCACCGCTTAGGAGCACAACCTCCAAGCTAATAATAACTGGTCCATGCCATTTGGGTCGCATCCTGCATCATTGGAGCTGCATAAGAACGACTCGGCATCTGCTGACCTCTAGCAGAGGTGATTGTCTGGCTGCTGCCCACCTGATTGGCATGGTGTTGGAAGGGAGGATAAATCTGTGTGAGATTATGGTCCATGGAAGTCAGTTGGCCACCATAGCCATAAGAGTATGGGTTGTAAGCATTGCTAGTGAAAGGCAATGCCTCCAAGCTAGTAGAGTTGTTCTGCACCCATGACGTATTAGCATCATAGAGGTTGATGTCATTGATGCTGTAGCGTTGCTTCTTTGTGGTGCACTCCTGCCGACGAAAGTACTTCTGTGCATGGCTGGAGACCTGCACTGCCGTTTTAGTGGTGACAAAGTCCTTAGAGATGCTCTTCCAATTACCGCGTCCATACAAGCGCAAGCCAAGCAGGAAATTCCTGTAGTGAGATACATATATAGGGTTCAACATAAACTAGTGAAATAACAATAGAGATCTGATGAAAGAAACAAGAATTTCCAAAATAGTGCAAAGATCAATGACCTGTGCTCCTCAATAGTCCAAAACCTCCTTGCACGTTGTCTGTCCTGTTGAGGAACAACAACTCTCCTGTTGTGTTGTTCCTCCACCCTCCTCTTGGCCTTCATCTCATCTGCTAAATAACCATTCATGTTGTGCATGCCTGGGTTCTCCACCATCATTCCAAAATTGTCAACCGCAAGGTCGTTGCTTGCCATCATAGGCAGCTGGTTGCTGCTCATCTCTATTCCATTTATCATCTCCACCACAAGATCAACATACAAGTCAATTACCTGGCGCTTATCCTTCCTTGGGAACCTTGCTTGGAGCTCTTGCACAATGTCATTGTGCTTAGCATTCCTGTTGGTGGTGGTGCGAGCTCTGTTGGCATCGTGACTAGTGATGAGCGATCTCACCATCTCGATGTCCTTGGCACTCCACTCGCCGTTGTACTTGGGATCCATGGGGCTTGAGGGTTGAGTATACTAAAACCACAATTGGTAGTATGAACTGCGAAGTGAGCTATTGGGATGGGAAGAATGGTAAGCCAAGGCTAGGTATTTATAGGCCTTGTGGTGAATCTTTTTGCCCTGGTTTCAATTAATTGTGTATACAACTTCGACATGAAGTCAAACATGGAATTTTAAATGATGAAATTAAAGATATGGAGTCCTGAAGATTAATATCTAAGGGATATTCTAATATAATCTCATATAGTAATAATAGTTTAGCATCCTTTAATGGTTCACATGAGAGAGTGAGATATCGATGGCCTAGGATACGCAAGACCAAATATCAGTGTTGAGCAATGGTGGACATGTACACCCACATAGTATACGTACAATATACCATACGTATCCAAGCGTGGACTTAGTGTGTACATATGAGGACAAACCCTATAGTGCAGCGGTTCCAGATAGTGTCGTGTGCTTAGAATTCTAATTAATAATGAGATGTCGTCAAGCATGTTCATGCACACCCATATATCACTTGGATTTGCATGGTCATACTTTATTTTTTTGTTGATATTATATTCTTGAGCACACAGGTTGATAAGGACTGATGTCTGGTTTCGCTACTATCAGTTGACTCCCCATGCATTGTCAGTGGTGATGAAGTGCAATAACTATGATGCAGATATTAGACACATAGTTTATACCTTTTAGTGTGTTGCTACTACACATAAATAATTGTGAGATATAATCTCAAAAAAATTGTGAGATAATGCATATCTTTCCTTGTGATATTGCATTGACTAGCTATTTTGCCTTTATTTCTAATATAGTATGAGATTGAGAAAATTAAAATTCATCTGGTGCAAAATGGACATTTATAACTTAAATAAATAATATGATCTAGGAATTCTAGTTGATGATTTTGGTAGTTTCTCGAGGTCACTCTACTGTGGGATTAAGGATACTAAGAGGGGACAGGGGGGAGGGGTTTTGAATAGGTTGTTTCAAATAAAAAAACATAATACTTTACAGTTTTGATTCATAACACAGGAGAGCCCCTATTTATCACTAGTAGAAATGTGAACATCTATGAAAAGAATTTTATGACAAATCAAAATTATCTCATAGAAGGTTTGCAAACTAGGTTGATATGCAACAATTCAATTTCTAAAATGTAAAGTTCTCAAGGTAAATTGCAAGTAAATTGAGCTCAAGAAATAGCCGAACATGAGACAAGGATTTCATTATGTGATATCGATGACTTGCGAGTCATCCTAGTTCACATTGAGGTCGACCATTATTCAAGCGACCCTCTTTTGAGGCACGACTTGATATTGAGCCATTAGAAACAAATAACCAATCTGCACCTCGATTCAACTAGAGTTGCTCTTGACCACTATTGCGAGGTGAGCACAAAGGCTCTCAGAAGAACAATTGGGGCATCTTCGCAATTTTTTTGATGTTATCCATGGATCCACAATCTCTAAGATGTTTAGGAGATGGCAATATCCAAGAGTAATAAGCCAAAGAACGTTCAAGTGTAACCTAAGAGAGGAGGGGTGAATTGGGCCACTTAAAACTTTTCTACCTATGCCTTTAACTTGAAACTATAGTAACAAATATAAAAACTAACTAGAAAGATGTGTGCACCTACTTTATCTACTATATATATTTACCCACCCACAAGGGGTTTTGCAAACTATAGACAATCTAATTAACTAGCTTATTAAACTGCTCTAGAATTGTAAAAAGGCACAAGAAAACAAATGAAAGCATAAGTGAGGTAAGTGAAAAATCAAGCAAGGAAGATTAAACTCCCATTGTGACACAGATGATGTAGAGCATCGCTCGCTGAAACTCAATCCCTAGTTCATCTTGGAGCTCTACTAGGATTTGTTCTCATTCACCAAAGCTTTATCCTGATAATGGTGTTGCGCTGACCAATAAGGTTCAATTCCTATCAACCAAGGCAACTGTTAAGGCTCGCTACTTGCTACTCGACTCTCCTAGTCACCTTGACGTCGTCTAGTATGGAGTTTCCCTACAAAGGAAGTGATCTCGTCATCCCTAGGATCTAGTGTCAGTAACTACTACACACCAAACTTGGAGGGCCATGAGTGTTTCTAGTGATCTACTAATGCCCTAGGGGTCCAACACACTAAGGTTATAAGGAGCACACAACTCAACCTCATAAACTCATAATCTAAGTCCTCACAAGTCACAATCACTCAGTTAAGCACTAAAGATTATTAGAAAACCATGTATATGATTACTAAGCTCTTGTATAGTATATTGAGTGTCTCGACACTTGAACTAGCTTTCTTGGGCTCCAATGGACTCCAACCCCATCAAATGGCTAGTGAAATAGAGTATTTATATATAGCCCTTTCATTAAGGAATAACCAGTTGTAAAGTCCAATGAAAGTTTCCTCACAGTATGATCTGGTTCTATGATATATAGCATCATATCATCTAATATGTACTTTCCATATGATCTTGTGCTACAATACCATCGAGCCTATGATTGATTTTAATCAAACTTTTCTAGCCATCATCAAACTAGTAGCTACTCAAACCATTGCTTGTCTTGATCTTGCTACTAATTGGTTAGTTTAGGAACCCAAAACTAAAAGTTCATTTGTCCATAGAAATCTTGCCAAAATAGTCTATGCCATAAAACCATGTAGAGATTAGTTGATTCCTCTCGCCTTGACAAAATATGTTATCTTAGTAGTTCACTACTATATGGCCTAAAGAAAGTATCATGATCTTTGTTCACTTGTTTCATCACCCTTCTTGGGTGCTTAGTTTTTTCTCTATTTATATACACCTGGCTTATCTCTTGTTGTATATAGATGAGAATGTTCTCACCATCTCTTCCACAACACTACAATAACATCTTACTTGCTTTCCAATTCATGCAAATTTTTCTATGATTGACATGGTATTCCTGTCACTCATACCTCTTTTGGCTTCACTCTTTGTCAAGAGAAATGCAACATGAAATATTGGAATGGAATAATGTGGAACATCGTATACCCTATGCAACTCCTATTGATCCTCGTTATCAAAACCTCCTCCATACATAGCTACCTACTCATTCCATGATCCAATTCTACTGGAATCTTGTTGCGACACTTCAATATCTTACCTTCACAAAACCACAAATAACTCATGTCGTGTAGAGGGTTTGAATGCACATGAATGACACCGGTCATTTGAGTTTGATCAAACAAATCTTGAAATATCTAGAGGAATTTTGAATCTTGGTCTTTCATCTTCAACAATCCTCCTCTCGTGCATTGGTTGCCTACTCCACCACCCATTGGCCGGATGCCCCGATACATGTTGTTTGGCCTCTAGATATTGCACATTCCTTGAAGACAATTCCATCTTTTGGTCCTCCAAGTGCAAAATCAGTGTCTCCCATTATTCTAGCTCTAAGGTTAAATATTGTGGAGCTGCCAATGCCATAGCTAAAACGTGTTATGTTAGTCAATTACTTTGGGAATTGCATTCTCCATCATTGTCTACATCAATGTTCTACTTTGATAACATAAAAGTGGTATATCTTCCAAAGTTCAAAAAGGTGACGCCTTAGGCGTGCCTAGGCGCGACTAGTTGGGAGGCGAAGGGTCCCCGCCTGGCCTATGGTGGTAGGCGGAGGGATAGGCAGGCGGAGGTGTTGGAGGACTTGGCTTTGGGCCGTTTTCTGGCCTTTCTCAAGTGAAGTCCACTTATCTCCAATTTTTTTCTTTATTTTTAAACATGTGTATAGATACTCTCTCACTGTGAATAAATTGGAGGGCGGAGAGTGCCTCCGAGCACTGTTCATCGATTTGTAATAATTTTTTTATTATAATTTTGAAAGTTCATATATTTTTAATTTTTTTAATTTTTAGTTCCGAAGCAAGCGATAAAGAGCCTGTAATATTTCTATTTTATTTTTTTTTGTTTTAGACATGTACGATCCTAAGTATCGGAGTACATGTAGTGTGGTAGTCTATATCAATTATAGTAATAAAAAACATGTAGTCTTTCTATCGGGCCAGTATTGCTTTATATTGAACTGTTGGAGGCTTTTTTAAAAAAAATCTTTTTTAGTTCCTACTTTCCAAAAACTTTTATTATTTTTAAGTTTTAAATTTATTTAATCTTTTAAATTTTGTTCTTTTTCTCATTTATTTTTAAATTTTTAGCTTCATACAAGCAGCGATCACACGTCGTAAATTGCGTGTAGTATGGTGATTCATATCAATCATGACAATAACGAGTTCGTAATATTTCTACCAAACCCATGCATGTTTATATTGGGTTGTTATTAGACCATAACAACAATTTTAAGTATTTATCCATGTTGTTGCATATATATTGTTTGAGTATATATATATAAAAAAATAACTCGCTTTAGCGCTTGCAACAAATGCTTAGCAAGAACCGACGCAGCGGAGCACGCCCATTTATGCTAGTATTCTAACTAGAAAACACCTTGGGAACGCCTAGGCTGGCCTAGGCTCTAGGCTATGGGTCATCGCCTAGAAACCGCGTAGCACCTTCTTAAACTTTGCTATATTCCCATAAACCCGATACGATTTACATAGAACAAATAAATTGATCTCTTATTTTGTCAAAGTTTCTCTCGGATACCATACGTGTTGCTACACATCTCAATATGTGAACATATGCACATAGCGTTTATTGTAACAATGTCTCCAAAATCTGCTTACAGCCCTACTCATGTGGAACGGGGTTGCATACACATAATACATCTCTTGTAATTTGCAACACCCTAGAAGAAAAACAACAAAACCTCCTAGAGAATTACCACACTTCAACATAACAAAAGCATATTCCACCCCGGTACTCTCCCTCTAATTTATCAATGAGTGGTTGGAATTCCACCTTTCGTAGTTTTTTGTATGCAGAGGAAGGACTAAATACTTCCGTGGAAAGGAACTGATTTTACCACGGCAGACAAACAGTAGGGCCTGGACTACATTCAAGCAAAGTACGAGCTACTACTGAACTAACTGAAGTTTTGAACAAGGATGCAGCCAAGCTGCTGATGACTGATGAAGCCTCCCTGCTCCTGTTCTACATACCTGTGCATGGTGATGACAGAGGTTTCCTGCTGCTGAACTAATGAATCCATTTACTGCTACTGTAACCAGTAGATAGCTAGAGACTTACACGAGCTGCTAGTCCTATTTCAGAATTGAGTTACTAAATAGTTGGTGCTAATCCCATGACCCCTGGTAAATCCAAAAGTATTGCCAGCACTGAACTGTAATTAGTTTCTCAAAAACAAAATTATTTGGTGGTGGCTTCACAGCTAATCCCTCTGTCCCTGAATTTTGAGGTTTTGTAACGCTTGTAGAAATTTCAGAACCATTAGAAATCTATTCTTATGATTATTATACGTAGAATCAAACAATCATGCAGCAGTGTTGACCTGAAGTACTCTGGAGGAATAGTTTGGTTATCCAAAAATCAGAAATAGACTGAGGGCGCCCACCACTGACGTCACGCTCGTGTCAGAAGAACCTACCCGTATTAGTCGTAGCTAAGAAAAGAGGATCACTACCCATAAGATTTTAGGGTGTTCTAGTTGTCATACGAAATTGAACTCAAATTTTCTGCTCAGACATAGTGAGATAATACTCAAAATTTCGATGTAGCAAAGAAAAGCTGTACTATTGCAAACCTAACACAAATTCTAGTTCTCGACATTAATTTGCTCTCTGTTTTGATCGAGTCCATCATGCAGCAACCATACATAATACTAACAAAGCATTCCATTTTTCGGATGCAAATTGCAGAGTCATCGTTTCCTCCAGGTAAATATAATGAGTAGACACGTATGATCGATTTGAAACCGGTTGCCACTTGCAACGCAACCGTACGCTTATTAGAGCTGATAATTCGTCACTAGTAACACCCTACGGATGCACGTAGACACCCAAGGCATCCAACAGGGATCCAGACCTACCAAAGAACCCCACGACGCGAGCGCCGTTCTGCAGTGGGACGCTGAAGGGCGTGCCCTGCCGCGGCTCACCAAACGGCCCGTGCTTGCGGACGTTGGTGACGAAGGTGAGCGACCTCACGATGCCGGCGTGGCCGTCGAAAGGGCCGTACGTGCCGGAGATCTCCTTGACGATCTCCGTGTCGCCGAACGTGACCTAATAAGCTCATTTATTTGCAGAGAACAACAGTACAGACTTCAGAGAGCCGATCGAGAGCGTGAAAGCTAGACGAACTACACACCGTGTGCTTTTGGCCGCCGGAGCCGCCCCACGGCCCTGCCTTGCGCGACTTCCCGTCGATGCCGGCGTAGGTGAAGGAGATGGCGTCGACAGCCGCCTCGCAGCGGATCACCACGCTCTCGAGGCGATGCGGTGCGACGCCGTCGGTGGACACGATGTCCCGCTTCTGGCCCCCGCGGCCGCCCCATGGCCCCATCTTCACGAGCCCCTCCATTCGCCGCCTGCAAAGAGATCGTCGAGGAGATGGATCGACCAAGAAGAAGACTAGTGGTGCTCGACTTCAGCTCGATTGGTTGTTGTACGTGCAGGTGAAGGGTCTATGTGCTTGCTGTATTTGTATTGTATTGTACCACAATGAGGAGGACTGGAGGAGTGAGCTCCCGTCGCATCCCATCCCATCCCTCGGTCTTCCGCGCGCGTTTGGAGGCTCGAGGCCTTGTGTGTATTGAATTCTCGGATGGCGTCGATTAGTTCATGTGAAGGCAACAGACCGTCACCATAATAATGACACGAATTCCAAAGGGCTTGGCAGACGCAGTAGTTGAGCAAATATTCAGAAGAGAAGAGCAAGCGATTTCAGACTTGTTTGGACGATCTTTCCGTCCATTTACTAAAGGTAAAATAACCATTTTCATCCCTAAACTATTGCCGAGGCTCACTTTGGTCCCTGAACTTTCAAAATGTTCACTTTAGTCCTTAAACAATGGATTTGTAGGTTAGTCTCGTCCACCCACCTTAATAACTCGCCACATGTCCAGGATTAAATGCAAAATGTCATTGCTACCCCTCGCTCTCTTTAGCAGCAGGACATGCTCACGGTGTCTCCTAGTCTGCCGTTTCCTCCCTCTCGCCCCGTCAAGCGAGTATTTCTGTTATCATTGAATGTTGGTGGGACTGTGGGCTCATTCGCAAAGGCAACAATTAATGTAAAAGGTGGACATGCCTCTGCAAACATCGAGTCGAGCAGCATGGACTAAAATCATCACTTGGACGTCACGGTAAATGGGCGATTTACCAAGGCATGCGTCAAATGCTCGCCGTAGCTAATCGACGAAAATAATCAAATGCCATTCACACCGTGAACCCACAGCGCTGGTGGAGAGGAGGAGCTCCAGCCGGCTGGTGCCACCGTGCCTCGTCCGAGCTTGACCCGTCGTCGGATCCTCGCGCCGCCGTCCGAGCTTGACCGCTCCTTGGCTCCTCGCTGTTCCATGCCCACGCCCACGCGCACAAGCAAGCGCCGCATCGACACCATCACCACCGAGAAAGAAGTCGGCCTTGCGCCCCAGATCTCGCCGGCAGGGGTCACACGCCCTAGCATGCACGAGTAGGTACATGAGGGCAGCGCCCTTCAGTGCCGACGGGAGCGGGACGACGACCATAGAGGCGCTACTTTGGCCGGAAGGGAAGGGTGGCGGCGGAGGGGGGCTGCTAGTGGAGCCAACCTCGGTGCTGGACTGCAGACGGAGCCCTAGCCCGCCATACTCGACATCGACATTGTCTTCGTCCCTGGGCGGTGCCACTGGGGACTAATCCTCTTCCGACGTGGCGGCGGTTTCGGAGAACAGCACCGCCGCCGCCGAAGCCACCAAATGGGCGGCGCCAGGCGAGCACGACGACGGTGGTGGAGGCGGAGGCGGAGGGGGGGGGAGAAGGAGGAGGCGGCGGTAGTTGATTTCTCTCGAAGGTTGTTGTTGTGGAGTTTCCTAGTTTTACCTTCGGTTGATTCTTTCTTGAGTTTCATGTCTGAGGAGTTGATACTAATGTGGCCTTTGTTTTCCACATGGAAGAAACAAAACTACATTTAGGGTTTTTTGGTTAGGGTTTTGATTCCTCTTCCATGGTCTGTTTGGTTATTTTTGCGGTGGTCTTGCTCATTCAAAGGCCTCTTGTCCATGTTAGACTAAGAGGGTTTCTAAGTTTGTTGCTTGGTTGTTTGTGGGTTGATGTTGAAGACCTGCTGGCTAGGGCCTTGTTGGGGTTGATTTTGTGTTTTGTTGTCCCTGTGAGGTTGCTTGCTAGTTTGTTATTGAAATTGTTGTTTGTATTGATTATATTGCTCCATTATTTTGTGGAGGTCATTATCTGATCTACAATATTTGTCACACTTGTTGTATTGCTCCTCTATGGAGGAACACTTCTCTCTAGCTAGGTGACTCGCAAATGGTCCTATGCGAAGGCCCTTGATGGTAGCCTCTTGATTGCTACTTCTTTGGGAACATTGGGTATCTATGCTTTAAGGTGTAAGAACCTTTTGTAGTATGTTTCGAGGGAGTTGCCCTGCTATTGTTTGCATTGGAAAGATCAGAGCCCATCCAGGATTCACTTGAAAATTCTTTGAAGTTTGCCATTATATTGTCTCATAGCTCCTCCCAGGAGTATACTGACATGAGTCTAAGCATGGAATACAAAGCTAGGGCATCCCCTTCTGCTTCAATGGTGAAGGACTTGGCAAGCACTATCTCATTTCCTCCTACCAAGGCCACAACCGCCTAGAAACTCATTATGAACTATGAGGGGTTTGTCTGGCCATTGAATTTTGGTAGGGATGTGGGTTTGTAGATAGGTGGCGAGGGCTAGGTTTGTAGTTTTTTGGATAATGGGGATTTGTTGTCTATGGGTTTTGGGAATGGTATGATACTAATTGGTGTGTCGAAGGTTGGCTAAGTTGTCACTAGAAGAACCTTGTTGATACATGACGGTGATGGTGCTTTTTAAGAAAAGAAAGAATCCTAGTGATGCTGCTTTTTAAGAAAAGAAAGAAGCAAAAATTAGGCCACAATTGAGTTAAAAAATATGCCAACATGGGTTTTAAATCTAGATATTGTAGTGCATTTTTACATTAAATTTTTTTACATTATCACACAAATAACAAAGAAAATAAAATGTCGCTAATCGGAATTGAACCTAGCACCCAACAATGAGAAGTGTACCACTCGTGTCTTTATGTCAATTAAGTTTGGTTATTCCACCTTTTTATTTGAGTTAATATAATGATTTTTTTGGGTGTCTCTAAATAGAATAAAAATAGAAAAAATGAAGAAAAAATTGATTGAACGGAAAACCTCACTATCACTAATGAAATGAGTTTGCCTTACCACTACAATACTCAAGCTTTTGAGCAAAGATAGGTTATTTCACCATTTTTCTCAAAAAAAAATAATCACGTTTCTCTAAATAGAATGGAAATAGCAAATTATTTTTGAAGCGGAACAAGAACAAAACCTCATGAATGAGAAAAGGACTACCACTGCCACTTATGCTTTTGTGCATATCTATCTAGATTAATAATTAAGACATTTCAGATTTTATCCCTGGTCTTACAAAAAAAAAGAATGAAAATAGCAAACGCCTTTGTCGTAGTTAAATAAGGAAATGATGCACAACCACTATGCCACTTATGCTTTTATGTATTTTGGGATTATTTGAGCCTTTTAACGTTTTATTCCTGCCTTTACCAAAAACATCCATTCATTGCTTGCTTGTCACTCCTTTTTCATGTGGTTGTTTATGGGGGTGTTTGGGACTGCTCCACAAACTCTACTATGGAGCAGCTAAAAAAAAAACGTGCAGTTTGTAGATGCAATCAAGGGAATACATAGAGCGTTCCTTAGCTCCCTGTGATAATGTTTTCTCCAAGGTGTGTGCAAAATAATTGTTTAATTAACATTAGTACAAACAGAGGCTTCGGCAAATTCAGCACAATATGTTTCTTTCTTTTTAACTCTCACAAGATTTGTTCGATAGGATAGCGCATAATATTAACTTTCTACTGGTACTTTCAGGAAAGACAACCTTGGTTGTCACCATAATAGTCCAGCTACTGGCGGATACTATGCTGTATTTGATAGTGTATCTGTGTTCAGGCGATGGGGCCTTAAACTCTATTCTGCTATGTTTTGCTATTGGCGTCTTTATATCTGCTAGCAAACCTGCGCGTGGGTTGCAGCAGAAGAAAAAAACAGAAGTTAATGAAAAACACGGATATGAATGTTGCATATTTATTCATGTTTTTATCTTTTTTTTATATCTCTATACCTAATATTAAATAGCTTAAATTTCAACTTATTTTTTTGTCATCAGCTCATAGTATTGCTATTTTCCGAGATAAATATGTGGTCTTTTTAGAGTCCCGACTCAGAAGAGTCCATGGTGGAGGTTATTGTTATTTATTTATTATTTCTATTTTTTCTCTATAATATGTGTCATTGTTTTTCCTATAAATCAGAGGAGTTGCTATTTTTTTAGTTCCTATTCTTTTTTTCCTATACGGGCCATTATCTTTTCGTATTTCTTCCCGCGTGTTTTTTTCGTATTTCTTCCCGCTTGTCTTGGTGAAACAGAGAGAGTCTGCCATGGAGTCCACGACTATTTTTTTCTTTACAAATATTCCTTTTTTCTATTATATAAATTTTGATCTCGTTGGTCGCCTGATTTTGGTTTTATATCTGCCATCATAAGTCATATCAGAATATGATTCATATTGGAAAATTGTTTTTTAAAAGGAATAAACTAAGAAAAATATAATATATTATCTTCCACACAATGAGCCATATTGAAATAGAAATTGTATAGAAACTCGGCTGTTTCTAAGTCCAGGGCACACACATGATCAATAAGTTTTGAAATCGTACTCCATATCATGCTAAACAAAAGCTATTCTAACTCATGTGAACACAAATTATATATATGTGTCCCTACGGAAGTAACTCTTTGTCCACTAGTTAGATGAAGATGTAAAAAATGGATAGACCAAAAAATAGCCATAAATTTTGGCTCTTTAGAAAAAATCAAAGGTTAATTAAAAAAACATAGGAGTATTGTATATTTATTCATATTTTACATTTTGCTATATCTTTTAAACCTATTTTTTTTATCATCAACTCGTTGTATTGCTATTTTCCAAGCTAAATACATGGTCTTTTCAGAGTCTTAAATTAGAGGAATCTGTGATGAAGTCCATTGCTATTTAGTTGTTATTTCTTTTTTCTCTGTAATATGCGTCATTGCTATTTTTATACAAACTAGAGGAGTCTGTGACAAAGTCTATATATATTCTTTGTTATTACTATTTTTTCTTTTACGAGCCATTGATTTGTATTGAAAATTGTTTTTAAATCAGCGAGGAAAAATATAATATAGCCTTCAGTCATGAGTCATGTCGAAATAGAATTCGTATAGAAAACTGATTGTTTCTGAGTCCAGATCACATACACGATTCAATAGATTTTGAAATCGAACTTCGTATCATGCAACACAAGAGTCATTCAAACTTATATGAGCACTATATAGAAGTGAAAACAGATCTCTATTCTTGCCTTTTACTATTTGAATTTGGATTAAAATTAGAATACCTATTCATCTTACTCGGAGGTATTCCATCATGAGTCATGTCAGAATAGGAATCATAAGGAAAACTAGTTATTTTCGAGTCCAGGTCACATACGGACCCAATATGTTTTGGAATCAAACTCCGTATCATGCTAGACAAGAGATATTCAAACTTGTATAAGCACATATTATATATATAGAATTGGAAATATATCTGATGAGGACATCGCCACGTTGGACATGCCTACGCCACCGTCTTTCCCAAGTTGCAACTCATCTCCAACTCAGCTGCCACGTCACTCTTGGATTCAGCAGACACGTCATCAGTGTTTCGATCATAACTCCCTCATACGACATCGAAACAGGACGATCTTGTACTCGTTGGAAAGGGGATGACGCGCCGTCGTTTTGGATCTGGTCCCAACTCCAGATGTACCATGGATTATTCTGTGTGACCATGACAAGGTGCTGTGTCGCCTATTTTGGGCCAACTTGGCCATGTATCCAGTCGGGCCTTAAGCCCAAGTTGTGGGCGCCCTCCTGGTCGCCTTCAACCCTAGGACACCTCTCCTTTATATTCCACGCAGCCGTCGCCGTTTAGACTGGGGTTTTGTTTAGAGTTTAGTTTTCCATCGAGAAACTAAATCGTTCATTGTAACTGTGGTGATAAATCCTTTTACTGTGAACCAGGGCCCCCGTTCTTGATCTCCTCCACTGTGTCGATTAGTCCTTTGGAACCGCGAATTATTGAACCCTCTATTGATATTCGCATCATTCATATTTGCAATTTCAAATTGCGTGTTTTTACCTTCTTGCTTGTGTTCTTCGATTCGCTTGCAGGACAAGCCTTATTGGTGAGGTCAATCAAGTTGTGCTTGGTTGATAACCAACGGAGCTGTGGTGTAATGGTTGCAGGGATCGAATCGCGTCTGATTTGAAGCCGGATCGCCAACGTCGAGATCTCCACAAGTCGAATTTATCAGTTACCTCACGGAAGATCGGGCCAGTCCTCATCAATATCTCTACCTTTGTCTTTTACTATTTGTATTTGGATTAGGATGAGAATTCCTATTCATCCTACTGACCCAATAGATTTTAGAATCAGAAGACCTGCTAGATTATGGGCCTTCTAAATAATTTTAATGATTAGCAAAGGGGCATTTAAATAATGAGCCGTGCATAATACAAAATGAATAATGGGATGAATGAGCCATCCCAACCTATATTTCAAAAATAAACACTACTAGTAGAAAAGACCTCATAGCTAGCGTCCCCCAAACACACCACATGCGGTTTTGGTTATCACGCACCTGTGGTATGAACTGATCCGCGCAGATCTACCAACCGCCAGTGTAGATGGATTACCACAGGCGGTTGGCTTAACCGAACCGCCTGTGTAAATCGTCCATTTACACAGGCGGTTTAGTTAAGGCAGCCGCCTGTAGTAATCCATTTCCACTAGCGGTTGGCTTAACTGAATCGTCTGTGTAAATAAATGATTTACACAGACGGTTCAGTTAAGTCAACCGCCTGTGGTATATCTTGTATAAATACCTCTTCTTCCTCCTGACCAGCACTGTTTCCTCCTGACCAGCTACAATTCTCACCGCCACCTTCCATTGGTGACGATTTTGGAGGTCCAGATTTTTACGTGTGCGAGCACATGAGAGGAGACATCACACAATACATGAAGAAACCTTCCAAACAAGCCAAAGCGACGAGCATGAACGAACGTGTACATTGTACAACATAGTTGAGGATGTGAGTATTTTCCTCTTGAAACATGTCATTTCAAGTGAAGGAAAATATTATGATCATGAAAGTGAATTAGTCAAGCCAGAGTACCGAGTGTTAACAGACATGTATAGCCTAAATCTTACTTGGTCAGGTTTTTAGAGGACAGGTGTAAACTTTAATGTATATAGTGTGTGATACACTTGTAACTTTATGTGTGTGAACATGGGACTCTGATGTATATAATGTGTGATACACTTGTAACTTTATGGCTAAGGAAGCATGAAACTTTGAAGTAATAAATGTATGTATGAAATATTTAAATTACATGTTGCTATATTTGAACACCATCCAATAGGATTTAGTACTTTCAATAACAATATATATGTATATATTTAGTAATACAATATAGAAATATAAAAAATATAAAAACATGAAAAACATTTCTACACGCGGTTCACTTAGTGAACCACTTATCTAAATGAGCCATTTACACTCCTGTGGAAATGCTTTTCTACACCGCCTGCTGTGGTCTTATTTCTACTAGCCCCCAACATAGGCGGTTGTGAAAAACGCCAGTACAAATATCTTTTCAACTGCATGTATAGTAGTCTTTTGTACTAGTGTACTGACATGCCACGCTTAGCTACATTAGATACCACCTCACCATGCTGACATGGCAGTGCTGGCGTATGAAGTTTCATTTAGTCATTACGCGCTGCAATCGCTGTCTGTAAATCTGTCGAACAATTTTATTCCATGACAATCACAGACGTCACCGTTCTAGCGAGCCTGTGATGGTTTTTTTCGCTCCAAAGGATTATGACCGGATTTTATGACCATTTCTAGGACCATCATAGAAAGATAACTATTTAAATTTTTAGAGTGTCTGTGACAAAATGATAACGTCATGTATTAACATAATCCCTACCAATATATAATGCACCGATAAAACTTCCCTATAACCACACAAAAAAATGTACCCAATATGTATCCAACAGTTAATGACTTTTCTAACTACACCTCAGAAATTACCCCCAATAATTTAAAATCTTTCAAATAAACGAACCAGATTTACTCTAAACTCTAGTCACTCAAATCCAACGATGCACAATACCTAGATCTTCCCTCATCCCTCATCTCTCCCCATCCCGCTCCCGCCCGTCACATCTCATCACTCATCCATCCCCGGCCCGGCCGCCCGCGCCCTTTGGGCGACCTCTCCCTCTCCCGCATCGTGACTCTCACTTTCCTCTCCCCCACAGACAAACCAAGGGCAGACGGCGCGGAGCTCAAGGTGGACTCGGCGGCGCAGCTGAACGCGGCTAGGGTTTCCCAGCTGCCGCCGCGCCGGTTCCTCCGTCTTCCCCAGCGAGCGGGCTAGGCCCCAGCGAGGAACGACCTCCTCGGCAGCGGGTGAGCTGCCCTTCCCCTACTCGCTTCCCTCCATGTCCTCCTCCACTGCCTCCTGACGCTGTGTGGTACCCGTGCATCCTCTTCTCCGTCGTCGTCTCCCTCCCGTCGACACTCTTAGCCGGAGACGCACGTGCACGCACAGGACAGTATCAGCGGCAGTGCGGCTCCCTGGTTGACGCTGGCGGCCACCTCGCGCAAGGCCAGTAGGGCCAAGGTTGAGTTCGTCGTTGTCTTTAGTGTAAGTAAATGGCCTTACTTCTTTGCCTTACGGTTAGGGATACACTAAGATTTGGGGATTTTGATTTTAGGGTTCTGGTTTGGGGAAGAACAGAGGGCTTCCTATGGTTCTCCATGGGCTTCCTATGGTTCTCCATCTCCTTCTCTCTGCAGATCCGTGCTACATTCGTCCTCTCTGGAGTCTGGATGCAATCAGCCAAGATGAAAGAGGTGGTGGAAAAAAAGAGGAAATTTTGCTATTTTTTTGTTTTCCTATGATTCGTAAGTCCTGACTTGACTATGATTTTCCAGTTTCGATGCAGGTTGTAGGATTTCAAGTCCATCCCCACTACATGGATCCAACTAAAGCATCGAGGTAAGGGAGAATGTGGAACAAAGAAGCACACTTATTCCTATGATTGTAAAAAAAACAAAGTATTAACATGTTGGCTTCTTTTCTATTCACTCACTGATGTATTACCTAGCCAAAAATATTAACTAATGAATATCAACTAATGAAGATACATTCATTGCTTTTGTTGTCTTTATAGTTCTCTTACCATGAATTGATTTGCTAGCTTATTCTAAGTATCTGTGCTTAGAAATTGCTTCTATTGCCATGAAAAATGTTTATTATTTGTCAAGCACGTGCCTACTCTTCTTGTTTTTTATAAAAAAAAAATATGTGTGCACAATTAGGTCTCTCAATTTTACCTTCAATATAGCATGCTACAATTACTTTTCATTATTAGATTATTTATTTTCTATTGTTTCTGCATACTCATGAGTTCAGATTTTCCTTCAAAATTGAGTTTGCATCTGTTCAGTCCATTTCTCTATGTGTCTCATGGTTCAGAGCAGTTGGGCTTCCTGGTGGCTGGCAAGGCAACCAGCATTGGTTTGTGTGTGGGGGTGAACGCGAGACAAGCAGGCAGGGCAAGCAAGAAAGTCAGTGCTACTGCATCTACTTGATTTTCCCTAATCCCCCGCTGACTGCATCACCGCATCACCATCCTATATTTCTTTGATTACTCGTTAGTAATTTGGTGCCTTGACATCTATGACTGTATCCCTATATGGTGATATGTTGTTCCTTGACTTTCTATCTGTCAATTTAATTTTTAGATTTTTGACAAACAAAATTATATCTGTTCACAAAATGGATGTCAGTTGATGGATATATGAATGGATCGATGGGAGTGTTTCTGTTTGGAAATCATGGATGTCAGTTTAGTTTGGAAATCATGGTCTGGAATTAGCATTGTATCTTGAATTGAATTGTACCTAAACAAAATTCCAAACTATGAATGTTGTGTTCTCTGTGTAGATGGTAATTTATTGCATAGTCAAATTGGTTTATGCTCTTTATTTTTTTGAAAAAAGAATGCTAATAGTTTTGGTTAATTTATTGCATAGACAAATTGGTGTATGCTTGTGTTCCCTGTGTGCACACTCGCCATGCTGAGGACTACGAGCCCAAGATCCAGCGGGTCGTGGATTCGTGAGTTTTTGCTACCTATTCTGTTCTGTTTGCACAAATGGATAATTCAAGGGCTGGTTTGTAGTGCTTGCAGATTTCAGTTTTGAACTCCGTGGTCGTGCTTGCAACTTTGCAAAACAGGTGTGATGCTTCTCCTTTTTGATCTCCCTTTGTATTTATTTACTTTTCAAACATGACGTGTCCTAGATTGTATAGTTGGAAAACTGGCTGAATTCATAGACTACTTCTGTCTGCATCTGCTTATTTAGGGTTTTGGTTTGTTCAATTAAAGAATAGTGCAGAGGAAATAGTTCACTTGTATCGGATGATATATGATCTCACGGATTCATAAACCATAATAACTCAGTTAAGTTGGGATTTCAAGGAAAACTTAATTGATGGCCATGACTTATTATTGCCTTGTTATGCATTATAACTGGCCTAGGGCTATGTATCTTGAGGGATTCTCCGTATTTCATCTGAACTCAGTGCAAGCCACAAGGCATGAAAAGTTCTTAAATGATTGTTCTCTTTATTAAAAAAATAATATCATTAATCTAGCTGTACCAATATGCATATGGTGAACCCAGGTCTTGGCCATGCTTCTGGGCTCCAGTGGCCTCACCAAGGCCTCAATCACCTTCCTCAATTACCATGCGTAGATAATGTTAAGTCAACCAAGGTAAAATTGCCCCCATTCTTTGTTTTCAATGTTTCCATTATGCTGGAGAATATAATACTCTAAAAAAAGTTAGAACAACAACGCCCAATGGTTTCTTTTTCATCTGTGCCTTCTATGCAGGGTCTTTTAGTTTTAATTTTTGCAAGGAGAAAGAAGAAATACAGTTCTTGTGATATTACAAAGAAGTCTGAAAGACAGAAACATTGAAACCAGTTAGCCCAAGCTTGAGTTAGTGAAAAGGAACTGGGAAACATGAAGTTTATTTGTATACAAATGTTTTGGTTTATATGCATTTGCTACTACCATTGAAGTCAAATCAGGTTGTGATGTATATATTGACTTTTGTTCCTTTACAAATTCAGTGGAAAAAATCAGTTTTGATTTCATATCATAGTGCAAAAGAAATAGCCATAATGATAGGACACTGCAACAAGAATTATACTATTTTTTTGGTTTACATCTACCTTTTGTGTATGTGTTGTCAATTTATTTGAGATGGAGTACCTGTTTTATATATTCACCTATTGGTAAAGAACAAGAACAATTGGAATTGGAGATAACTTTTGTTTGCAGATTTTCTGTGATGATCATCTCATATGGCTTTGACAACTAGCTGACTTGCTCTATTGCTAGAGTTAATAATATCTTATTTTCTTATTCAATTATAATAGGTGATGAATTGTCTAAATTGTTTATCCTAATATTATTAGTATTAAATTTATCAATAATTTATCTGTGATTTAATTTGTCCTACACATGCAGTTCATTTGAAATTTCCATGGTGATGAACCTGTTGGGAGAGAGGTACTCATGCATCTTGGTAAGCAGTATTCATCTGTTATTACTTGCCTACAGTTTACCAATAGCCAACCTCTTGTAATGTTCATGGTGATGAGCATGCTTGTAAACTGTATGCTTGAACTGTGGGAACTCAGTTTACATGTTGAAAGGATCATTTGAATTTTGGTCGTTGAATCCAATATTTCTTCAATCCCAGTAAATAGACATAATTTCTTTAGTGTTTTGATTTACAAGGTGAATATAAAATGAAAATAAACATATCTCTATAATCTATTCGATGGATTTCATTACTATTTTCTAATGGACAAAATTTATTTATTCTCGAAGGTAGTAGTGACATTCTTTCTTTGACTTTGCACGACCCAATTTTGGCCACATGTAATCCTAGATTGGAGTAGAGGATCTTTGTTTTAAGTAGAAACTGATGTGGTGTTGATTTTGTCTTGTCTCATGTGTGTGAGCTGCAGATCCATTAGAAACTGTTAGTGCCCCCCCCCCCCCCCCCCCCCACACCTCCGTTCTCGGTGTCCTGGTGCAGGCCTGCCGCTTCATCGAGCCGGACTTCAAGAGCTGGCCTACTGCATCACTAACACCATCATTGTCAAGATCAACGTCGACGTGCTCGCGGTACGTCACGCCTCCTGCGGCCCTGATGTCATCCTCTTGTCTCCTTTTTTTCAGTTGTTGGGAGGGGAATCGGTGGCTCTCGTTGGAATGGAGCTTGTATTATGTTATTCAGAGTACACTATGATTTAGCCGGATATGATCCTATATGTAGTAAGTATATAGCAGTCAAACAACCGTTTGAAGACTGGAACAGTGGGAAATTCGGTATGATTTGCGTCGATTCTTCGTATGTGCGGGAAACTCCTCGAGCTCAGTTCAGTTCTACCAGGCTGGGAATCGGCATGTGTCCAGGTGGTGTTTAATTGTAGCAAATTTGAGTTGCAACTGAGGACATTGGTGTTCACTGTTTCACCAGCTTGATTAAGCTTGAAACAACCATGAACTATGTTTAAATTGGACAGGCAGGTTTCAGAGGACTGAATTTTTTTGTACATTTAAATTGGACAGGCATGGTTCAGATAACTTTCAGGAGTCGTCGAGAGCCTGTCCCCTGAGCAAGTGCTTCCATGCAATTCTGAACTGGAGTTCCTTTGACCTTGTGACAACAGCCTTGGATTTTTGCCACTGGACTGTTGCTACTGAGAACTCACGACATGTTGCATAGCTGGTACTTTCATGATTATTTTTCATGCATGGTTCACTAACTGAAAACTCACAAATTATTACTTTTATTATAGGAGTACTGAAATATGAATCGGCAAGAAGGAAACTAAGGGTAGCAAAAGAAGGTCGTCACTGAAGCTGGAATAAAAGAGCTTTGTTCTCTGTTTGGAGTTCAATATCACTAACTGGAAATATTTGAGAATGCTGCTATTAGTTCATATAGGGAACATGTATCCTGTTACCTTGCGAGGGAATGATGACCGAATTTTATAAATTTGATGGCTGAATGCTTATCTTATTTTTTTTAGAAAAAACTAAAAGCTATTACTTAGTGATGCATGCTGTTGTAGTTCTACATATTCTGAATTGTAAACATGGATGTTTTGTAACTTGTTGATTTAGTGATCATGGTGCCATAAAACTTGTTTGAAAATGCCTCATTTTGTCGATCAATTCTGTGGCCTCAGCGCTGCTTGAACATGCCTCATAGTCGATATGTGATATTTATTATGTGACAAAAATATTTGGTTATACAATATGAGACGTGAAACTCAATGAATTTGATCATTTGATATTTTTTTAACAAATTTTATCTTGTTTTGTATTTTATCGTAGAGTTAACAAGGAGGGTGTTTGTCGATTCCATATTTTGTTTGTATGTATATGCATTGCACAGAGTGATTATCTTTTTTGTCTTTAAATCGGACGACTCAACTTGGTGATGATAGGAATATTTTGTTTGTTTAATTTGTATTACTCTAATTATCACCGTAGCGTTAGCACGGGCAATATACTAGTCCTTGTAGTTTGTGGACTAGGTAGGAGTCTGCGTTTGCTTGGAGGCCCAATTGATGTGGAACTTTGAGTCCATCTTAGGCTCTTGGAGCAGTCTATAGTAAAATGGATGACTAGGTTTCATACGGACTGCATTTTCATTGACACACATATGGATGAAAATATAATTTGATAAGGAAATGAGTGGAAATGGTCCCACATCAAAATTCCTTCAGAATCAATAGGAATTGTTAAAACAATTTGACGTCCAGAATTTGTCAAGGCGCTACATCACCATCTTTTGGGTTCTTGGGCCTTGTAATGTGTTGGGTCACCTTATGGATGTGAATAGGGGTCCTTGGACGCCCCTTAACCCATAATTTAGTAGCCACTACCTATGTTGGTATTTCTTATGTCTATTGGATAATTTCGCAAGCACATTAAAAATACCATTGTAGCACTTCACCGAGAGTATTCTAGGTATCATATTTTCCATGGGGAACAAGAAGTGTACAAACTAAGAGTCAAGATCTTCCTATGATGATATAAGGGAGTCTATCATAACTGGGTAGAGAGGATCTATATAGAGATAATATTTGGCCAAGGTCTGGTAGGAATAAAGGGTTAGTCACCCCTCACTTACATGATGTAATAGGTGAACAACAGGGAGTGAAACCCTACTAGAAGGGCCATATACTGTTACGATGGCCTTACCTTTTAAGAACTTGTCTACAACACATGGTGGAATACAAAGACTAGATAGGTGTTGGCATTTCTAAATGTCACCACTAAGAACGGAGCTAGACCCCATCTTCAACAACGGCGCTATAAATGTCTCCTAGGGTATTTCTTATGTCTATTGGATAATTTCACAAGCGCACAAAATATACCATTGTAGCACTTCACTTGGGAGTATTCCAAGGTATTGTAATTTATATTTAGCTCATGGGAAAGCGGTAGCTAGGGATGTTTAGTAAAGAGGAGATCTTTATAATCACCCCAACTTAGCTATTGACTAGCGATAGGGGGGGGGGGTAAATGATATATATATAGGAAGGTGATGAAGAATAGATCAAGCAAGATAAATAAAGGTAACTAGTAAGTATAGCTAGGTGGGAGGATAATGAGTGAGTATAGGACTCCTAAGATCCAGACTTTACTCCTATGACTTAACTTAGACACAAAGAGGATATGCTATAGATTGCATCCACACATCTTGAAAGTACTAGGCAGCAGACAAACAATAGGAGACAAAACCCCTATTTGAGTGGCCACTATTTTATGGGAGCCTTACCTTTTAAGAACGTGTCTACAACACGTGGCGGGGATCAAAGGCATATACATGGCTATCACTTCCTACTAGCATCCGCTCGAACAGTGCGGCACGTGGTAACCAAAGGCAAGCTAGTGTATAAGCACCATGCTTACACCCTCTCTTACTACTCTAATTGAGAGCTCAATGCCAACTAGAGGACCCTATAACAGGCGTTGATCGTACCCTAGTGTGGAATCACAGGATAACAATATACACTATAACAACTCTATAGACTAAGACAAGACACAATAATACTATAACAAGTATACTATTGTACAAGATAAGTAAAGTAAAGAAAGTATATATATTGATAAATAAGAAAAGTCTTACTAAAAATAGAAAGGTATAAGAGCTATACCAGACTTTCCAGAAGACGACTCTAGAGACCCCGAGCAAGCTCGACTCGACTCTAACTCCCATACTAGACTACACTACTAAAGAGTGGAACTACACTAATTTTCACTTGACCCTTGATTCTTCATGATGTGAGAGGGGGGTGTGACCCTCTATTTATAGTGGAGGTGAGTGGGTCTACTCTAGCGCCACGTCAGCGATCCGCGTGCTCCTTCTTGACATCCCTTGGATCAAACCGTCATTGCAACCGCCTTTGATCAAGGGTGGAGATCATCTGGTGCATGGAGGCATGCAGAGAGGCGGTGGAAGCCTTGGGGAAGCTTGGAGGCACATAGGCGGGGTCGGCTGACCCCCCCCATTGACATGTGGGACCTCCCAAACCTTCTAGAAAGAGTCCCCACATGTTAGGGAGTACACTAGTGGGTGCTAGGCTCCTTGGCCAGGTCGGCCGACCTGGCTCTGGCTCCTCCAAGGTCCCTCCTTTGCGTAGAGCATGATCCACATGTAAGTGATACCCTCTGGAGTTGTCACCTTGAATTGGTTCCTTGTGGGCCCATGAATCCATGTGCTTTGATCTTGGACCATTTAGAGAAAGCACAGAGTGAATCCAAGGGTGGATCTTCACTCTGGGGGATGTCACATGGATCCTGGGGCATGGGAGCCCCTGGTGGGCCCTTAGAGGGGTCGGCCGACCCCCTAAGTGGGTCCCACAGGCTCCTATGTCCCCTATTTGTCATCACCTGCATAAAAATACTCAAGGGACATGTGGAACTAATTATTTAATAAAATATGTTCATGACATGTTATTCTTCCTTCCAAACCGAGCATGTTGACGGTGTTTTGATGGTGTAAAAGTAGGTCATTTGTACCATCAACAACAGGGTTGTCACCACTTGCTATCATCCAAAAACAATCCATGTGACAAGCGGTCTACATAGGTAAGATATAGCATAACACATTGTCTATGTTACTCTTACTACTCTAATCTACTAGTAAGGACTAGAGAACTCTACTAACATAGAGCGATGTACAGGTAAAATGAGTATTTAACTACTACACTAGAACCATAATATTAAATGATATAAAAGATTTTGGATGGATTACTTAGAAGAAGATCACATCTACTAAGTTACACCTTGGAGAAGATTCCTGACAGATCTGAGGCTTTCTCTAGAATACTTCCCTCACTCTCTCCCTACTAGCAGACCACTATAGTAGAGCTTTGCTAGGCTACTAAAGAGTGGTTTACTCTATTTTTCATGACTTGAGAGTGAGGATCTACGAGGGGTATTTATAGGTGGAGGTGGCGTAGGGGCTACTCTGGCACCACGTTAGAAATCTAGAAGACCTTCCTTCTTAGCCTTTGTTCCAAACCGACCTTAAACCATCATTGATCAATGATATGGATGTGGCATGATGCATGGAGGCATGTAGAGAGGCGGTGGAAGAAAATTCATTTGATTTAGATACATAAGGGGTCGACCGACTCCCCTATGGCAAGTAGGCCATGTGAAATTCTTCTAGAAGAAAGGCCCACTCATCATAGAGTGGTCTGGCTTGATGGTGGCCTAGGAAGCTTCATAAAGGGGTCAGTCGAGCCCCCTATGACCCGTGGACTTTGTCATCTTCCTCTAGAAGGTGTCCCCATATGTCATAGAGAAGTTTGGTATTTTCTCCCGCTAGATCTTTCGTTGTGGAACCATGAATCCATTTAGAGAAAACACAAAGTTAATCCAAGGGCTATAAATGGCTTTGGGAGGCTTTTCTTGGATCCTAACAGCTTGGCCAGGCTTGGAGGGTTCATAGGGGGTCGTCCAACCCCCTTATGTGGCCATCTAGGTCCTATTTTTGGCCAATTGTCATCTCCTACATGAACACATCTAAAGGCACAAGTGGAACTAGTTATTGGTAAAATAATGTTTTTGAGATATTATTTTTCTATTGAATCAGAGGTTTTTGACAATGTTTTGAGCATGTAATTTGATGTTTATCTACCATCAATAGCATATGTTAGGGTTTGGGTTTTGCTTTAGATCAATCTATCATTGAATAGTCACCATTATAAGTTCGTGAAACCCCACATTCAAGATCTTAATCATATATTTACAATTGTCATTATGAGTTGCGTGTTATCTTGTTCTTGCTTGTGTCCTTTAATTCGCAATAAGGATTAGTCTTCTTGGTGAGGTCAACTGGATTGTGACACGGTTGATAAGGAGACATGGTGCTAAGGTTGCTGGGTTTGGAAACACACCCCCATCATTACCTCTAATGAAGCGGTCAAACTTTTACCAAAAAATACAACAAACTTTATTGGTAATGATGAAATCAAACTTATTATTGTACTATTCATTTAGATATAGTTGATAGTCAGAATAAAGAACATGAGGTCATCCAAAATGTAGTTAACACAAACAAACACGCACATAGATATTGGAAAGAACACACAATAGTATTTCATTACAATGTTCTTGTCGGTGTCTAAAACGGCGGGGTCTAGACGTCCAACTAGTGAATTTCTAAGAACGTCTGAGCTCGGATGACATGATGATGTATACTAGTTCAGGCATGAACGCCCTACGTCCAGTGTGGTTCGAGATTGTGTTACCAAACACGGGGGTGCCTGCAGGGGGGAGCTACAAGCGGGTGAGATACGGAAGAGGCTTCCCAAGTCTCATGCGTATGAGCGTTCTTTGGTTCTAGTGAGAGTTTGTGGATCCTAGAGCCCGAGAGTTGCAGAGCTCTAGGGGGTGTCTGAGGTGTTTTCGCGTGTATGCGTGTGGGTTGCGAGAGAGCAAGATTGGGGGTCCACTCTCCCCCTTTATACCGTAGGGAGAGAGGGAAGGGTACAGTCGAGAAAGAGAGAGGGTACATGCGCATGGTATAGAGTGTTGACTTCAAGGGCGCCGGGAGCCTCCGTCTCTCTTCCTTCTTGGGCAAGATACTTCGGTCTCGCGTCATTGGTGCGTCGTGGGCCTATTCGTCCTTTAGGTGCACTATGGCCATGCGCCTTCTGATCGGGGCTTTCCTGTTTCTTGATTTGGGTATGGGCGGAGGTTGGTAGAACAGGGCCAGACATCCCCGCGTTCCATCGTACAACTCTCGATAAATGGTGATCCCTATTCGCGTGACCTGCATGCGCCCTGTGCAGGCATGGCGAGTCTTTAGTTACGGAGTATGCAGCATGGGGGTCGTCCTTCGGGTCCCAAAAAGGATAGTCATTGCGAGTTGTACCCAAACGGACCTCCTTCCACAGTGGAGAGGGCGATCAACACTATATAACTTTGGTAAAGGGCACAGTGTCCTCGACCGGCCGAAGCGGGGTGCCTCCGAGGGGGGACGACATCAGCGGTGGCATCGCCCCCGGTCGGACGAGGCGGAGTGCCTCCGAGGGGGGATGACGTCATTGGTGATGTCACCCCCGATCGAACGAGGCGGAGTGCCTCTGAGGGGGGATGATGTCATTGGTGATGTCACCCCCGGTTGGACGAGGCGGAGTGCCTCCGAGGGAGATGGCGTAATTGGTGATGTCACCCCCGGTCGGATGAGGCGGAGTGCCTCCGAGGGGGATGACGTCATTGGTGATGTCACCCCCGGTCGGACGAGGCGGAGTGCCTACGAGGGGGGATGATGTCATTGGTGATGTCACCCCGGTCGGACGAGGCGGAGTGCCTCCGAGGGGGGGGGATGACGTCATTGGTGATGTCACCCCTGGTCGGACGAGGCGGAGTCCCTTTGGGCCGAGCCCTTCCCAAAGGCCTTGACGAAGGAGGAATTAGGACGGGCTTGGCTTGGAGGGTTTTATGTTTTTTCAAGATGCGGTGTTAGGGTACCCTATTCTCAGGTATCCGACAGTTCTAGAAGTGGAATTGATTGTATCCCATTTAGAAATTGTACTAGCATTTGACACATATATATTGTCTTCAACAAGCTAGTTTTACATGCATATATTGATACTAAATCATAAATAACTAGAAAACATATGGATGTACATTTTAATCCACTAATTATGAAGGAAGCCTCCCCTATTGATGGTCAATACAAGTTGTCTAGTGGCTCCCAGCCCTCTCCATCACTAAAACTACAGAACTGGTAAATGCCAGCTGACCTCTTATCTTAGGTAACTGCTTGGTTGTTTATCACCATGGTTGTCCCCTATTGATGTCATAGTATTTTGTGTTGTAAGCACTGCTAGTGAAGGAAAGCATCTATGAGCTAGGAGAAGTATTGTGCACCATCATTGGAGGTACAAAAGAACTAGTTGTTTGTTGACCTCTAGTCCAAGTAGCTACTTGGTTGTCGCTCTTCATATCAGCACTTCTGAAGTTGTACATAGCATTGTGGTGTCAATCAAAGTCATAGTAATTTGTGTTGTTAGTTCCTCTAGTAAAGGGGAGCGTCTCCCATCCAAGAGAGTAACTCTGCTTCGCCATTAGATCTATGGATGAACTGGCTATTATATGTTGACCTCTAGTCAAGGTGGAAGCATGTATATTGCTCGCTTGGTTATCATGTAAGATTTTGTTTAAGACAACATGCTGTCCCTCAATATCATAATGATTTTTGTAAGCACTATGGCCAAATGCAAGAGACTTTAAACTAAAAGAGTTCTTTTGCACCCATTGCTCTGTGTCATAGAGGCCAACATCATTGATGCTAAAGCGTTGTTTCCTCATGGTGCACTCCTTCCTATGGAAATACTTCTATGCACGGCTACAAATCTGGATTGGCGTCCTTGTGCGGACAAAGTACCTAGATATGTTCTTCCTGTTACCCTAGCCATGCACTTCTAGGCCACGGAGGAAAACCCTATATATATATATGGTTTAGAATTAACAAGTTAGATGATAACATGTCTTCTTCATAAACTCCATATTGGTAAAAACAAAATCTCAATGTCTCATGGTATAAAATACTATACACCAGTAGACTATTACTTGTATAAGAAATTAACACTAATATGTAACAAAAATTTTAAAAATAGAGGAGAAATGAATTACTTGTGCTTGTCATGAGTCCAAACTTTCATTGGGTGTTGCCTCTTTTTCTTAGGAATAGTATTCAGCTTGTGTGATGGTCCCTCTACCGTCTTCATGGGCTCCACATCATCCATTATATAACCATGAAACATGTCAGTGTTATCCATGTTTGTATCCTCCATTGGCATCCCCAAGTTATCATTCACAAGAGCATTGATCACCACAACTTGTTGGTTGTTGCTCTGCATTGTATTCATCTCAGCTACTAGATGAACATACAATTGAACTACCCGATGCATCTCTTTGCCTAGGAACCTTGCTTGGAGCTCATCAACAATGTGATTGTGCATCTTGTTTGTGTCATTTATATAGGTATTGTTGGTGTTGTGACTAGCGATGAATGACTTCACCATATTTATTTCATCAGTGCTCCACACACCATTGAAGTTGGGATCCATGGTTAGTGAGGCTTAAGTACTACACAACAAGTTAATGTATGAAACATGATACTTGGATGGAGAAAATGGAAAGCACAAAGCCAAGTATTTATAGGCCTTATGGTGAATCTTTTAGTGTTAATTTCAATTTATTATACAATAAAGTTTTATATTATAGTGAAACAAGATTTTTTTATCACAATACTAAAGATATTTAGCATATGTATTCATTTCCTCAGTGATACACTGATTTTGTAGTTGACACACTTCAATTTCTCAGGTCAATGACCAAGGACACATGACACATAAAAATAACTCACAGTTACATAATTACTAGTTTCACTAAAGAAATCCCATTTGAGAATAAAAGGTCTTTCAATTCAAATCAATATTGGGTGTGCAATTTAGGCTGGTTCATTAGTTGCTTCAAAGAGTAATTCTTGTTCATAAGCACACATTGTTGCACATCACACATTTTTCTCTCACATTTGATAAAATAAATGCAACATCTAGGAGATGTGCATAGGCCATACCACTATTCTCGAGCACATAGGTTGGAAGGACATTAATGTCTCAATTTTCTACTATCAGTTGACTCAATCTTTAGTGGTTGTAAAGCGTTGAGTCTACAATTTTTAATAATATTACTTTATGTCTAACCAAATGCCTTATTATGTTTCCTTGTGATTGACATTTATTATGTTTCTATATCTATATCTATTTCTATTTCTATATCTATATCTATATTTATATACAATGTTTGCACATCACATACTTTTCTCCCACGTTTGATAAAAATAATGCAACACCTAGGATGTGCATAGGCCATATCACTATTCTCAAGCACATAGGTTAGAAGGACACCAATGTCTTAATTTGCTACAATCAGTTGACTCCATCTTTAGTCGTTATAAAGCGTTGTGTCTACAATTTTTAATCACATTACTTTATGTCTAACCAAATGTCCAATTAATGTGTATTTATAATAAATAAACGAATGTGAATTGATCAAATCATATATGCAAATATTACCTTGTGATTGACATTTATTAGTTTGTTTCTATCTGATGTCCAAATATATTAGAATCTTGAGACTAGAAGTCAACTTTTGAATTTAGGTGCAAACCACTTTCTCTCCCCCTTTCCCTCTCTCTCTCTCTCTCTATATATATATATATATATATATATATATATATATGTGTGTGTGTGTGTGTGTGTGTGTGTGTGGATTGAGTTTTCTCATTTCTATGTCATTCTATCCTTCTAGGTGATTACAGAGTGTACAAAGTGCATTTAACCCCATGATATTTTATATGTATGTACACTTGTCTATCTGTTGCATTGTACCACATAAATGATGTTAATGTGAAAACTAAGTTAGAAAAAAGGTCTCCATAAATGTATGTTTTATCCTACACTCATCATGAGAGACACCCACTGTTAACATCATATTTTGGTGCGATCAGATAGATACGAATGAGGGTCGAAGACGAAAGATGTGTTGCACACAGGTGGACCCAGGAGGCTGGTTAAGGTAACCGACTCAGAGGAAATAACGTGTATCGCTTTGAGATATGTTTGGTGGGCTGCACCGATAATTGGGGCCCAAGACATCCGGGTTTCCTTATTCCAAGCCAGCGGCCGGCTTTGCGCTAGGGTTATGCTATGTGGTCTACAAATAGCAAAGGTTAGAAAATAAAGGAGACATCCAATCAATCAAATACACAACTTAGTCCTTAGTTTCTGGTCTTTGGCCACCCCTAGGAGTAGGAGTAGAGTAGATTCCGGTGAACCTTCGACGGATTGGGCTGCATCGACTAGATCGACCTTCGGTTTTGCTTGTAAGTCTAGCCTTGGTTCATGTCTCGTTTGTATGGCTGTATTGTGTAACTCGTGCAAGCTCGGTATGAGCTAGTTACCGGTTTGAATCTATTGTTTATGGGGCTACATTGCTTCAATCTCACATGAATCATGACTTCAAGCTAGTTATCGGCTCTATTAGATTGACGATCTAATAAATTCATTAAGTTATCGATATTGTCTGTTATGCTCTGTTTAATCTATTGCTATAATATCTTGCCCAATCTCATCTAATGGATTGGCCCGTGCTTTATTTCTATCTAGATCTATTTGCCTCTGTTGTTTTCTTTCTTTACATTTAGAGAGGTGATAGATCTATGATCTTATCGGCTAATTCATTAGTTGCGGTTGTTACATGTGGCGGGTTCGAGACATATGTTTGGTCATTAGATCGATTTGAGTGTGGTTGGATCTGGTTCAACATGTACGATATGGCTGCATCTTATGAACCCCAATGTCGTATGTGTTGAGTCATGTCTACCCAGACTTAGATCTGTCCGGTGTCGGATATATGGATCTTGTTCAAGCTTCATGGATCCCATATCGGCTAACATAGCTGATCTGGTTATGCTTCAATCATACGGTGCATGTACTTTGTCGTTCTGATCTGTTAGATCTATTAAGTATACTGGACGTGGCTTGACTCGTTTACTTTTATTGCTGCATGGAAACACCCCAATGCTAGTAGATTGGTTAGGTTATCGGGTTAATTGTCATCATGGTTGCATGGAAACACACCTCTGTTGATGGTTAATCTTCATTCGGTATACTCAGTAGATTTGGTAGTTCGATGATGATACTGTTCATGCATCACATCTTTATTTTAATCTTACCGTACAATCGGCTATTTATGCACCGTGCATCTGATATCTTATGACAGTCGTTCGTGCACCATTATTATGTTTTACTCTGCCCGGAGCTGACTCTTTAGTCAACCTCCTACATTCATCGGCTATATGAGAGCCGTACACTCATGGAACTGTCTGGCAACAACCGGCAGGTTCCATAATTTGACGTTTCATCTCCAAGCCAATTGTAGGTCAAATTGACTGGCACACCTAGAACCAATCATAGAAGTGGCTTGAGCCGCTTAAGGGGTCCAGGAGATCAAGTTCCGCTGCTACACGGTCTCCGCAGACCCTACGCAGTGCTGACGCCAGAAGCCCCATTTTTGGCGTCAACACCCACATTATTCCACACATCTTGTATTCAAATGTCTATAGGTTGATACATTTGAGGAAGAAACTAAATTAATGTATAGTGTGTTCAATATTTGCAAATTATTACTTGGTATTTTGCCTAGCAAATAAAGTGCTTTTGAATAGAATAATTAGATTCATTTCACTACTACAAAAATGATTATGCGCAGCGTTGCACTTTTGCACTCCATGGTGGACACCTATTTTTGCCCGCTGTGGTAAATCCCACGATTTACTGCAGCGGACCTTTTTTATTTACCGCGATGGGAACTTTTACCCGCTATGGTAAATCGATTTACTGTGATGAACATCTTAAGGTGTCCACCACGGAAAATACCTTATTTTCCGAGGCATCCGCCATGGTAAATCAATTTACCGTGGCGGGCGTCCTAAAAGGCCCGCCACGGTTAAGGCCGAGGCCCAACAGGTGCTGGCGAGGTCCAATTTGGTGGTCAATTTAAAACAGGAAGATAGGGTTTTGGTGCTCCATCCTTCTCTCTTTCTACCTTCCCTTTCACGAGCAGAGGGCTCTCCCGGCGGGGGCAACCCTCCCATCATATCTCCCCAATGGCTCAACCCCTCCCCTCCTCTCTCCCCGATGGTGCAACCCCTCCCCGACGGCATACACCCTCCCATGGCAGTGCTCCCCCTCCCCTCCCCTGGCCGCGACGGTGCAAAGCATGGGGCAAGGCGTGGTGGCGCACAGGGCGAGGCCTATGGATCCGACACGCTTGGGGCGGCGGCAACCAACCCCTCTCTTCCTCTCTCCCCGGCGGCGCCCCTCCCGTGGCGGCACTCCGCTTCCCCTCCCCTGACCGCGGTGGCGCGAGGCGTGGCGGCGCACAGGGCGAGGAGCTGCCCTTGTCCTCTACTCCTCTAGATCCGGCGCGCACCGGGCGAGGCGGATCAAGCGCGCTTGGGGCGGTGGCAACCGACCCCTCCCTTCCTCTCTCTCCCCGACGTTAGTCCTCCCATGGTGGTGCTCCCCCTCTCCTCCCCTAGACGCGGCGACACGAGGCGTAGGGTGTAGGCGACCCCTCCCATCAGCGGCGGCGGATCCTCCCCGACGGATCCGACGAAGAGTAGCCCGCTGGCAGCAGATCCAGCGAGGTGCATCGGCGGTAGGCTCTTAACGGGCTCGGCGGTGGGCTAAAAATGGGCTCGCTGGCAGGCTCGTGGGTTTTTTTTGTTTTTTAAACGATTAATTTACCGCAGCGGGCAAAGCCGCCCGCCACGAGGAGGCCGCGATTTACCGTGTCCTTGGCCCCGCGACGGACGACTTTGCCCGCTGCGGAAAAGCCAAAACGGCCGCCATAAGAAATAGTTATTGTAGTAGTGTTTGTACGTGCTTGTAAATGGGCACTGAGAAGGACGAGTGACCCAACTATGGGTTAAATGATCCAGACTAAGCCCAATGGACCTCAAACTTGGTCTAGGGTGTCTCTACTCAACAAGAAGCCTAAGGGAAGCAATGTCGACCCTAGAATCCGAATTGGACTTTGAGCAACCAGCCTAAGGTTAGGCGAACCAACCATAGGCCCAACCAGAGTCTACTTCTTTCACATGCAGAAGAAACACACTCATGAGTCATCCTGCATGTTAGTTCAATGGTGGTTCACACATCAAGGAACAAAATGAAGCCAACTAGATATCACGTTGATCCATGGGGCCATCCAACTAAACCAAATAAAGTTTATTTGACCGGATACTTCACCCACATTTATTAGGACCGTAGATCAAGGCACTAATAAAAAAATGGATGGTGGGTATGTGTAGGTGTTAGGTTTGTTGACCTAGAATTTTCACAAGACCTACTCGGTGATGGACCAAGATCCTAAGGGTTCCCTATAGGGTCGACTACCCAGCAATGACACATGCCAACCCATGGTCTACCAGGAAGGCATGGAACAAGGTGGCGTGTCTCCCAATGCAATGATTGACCTAGTCAAAATGTAGGAAAGTCTATATTTCTAATAGGGTTATAATTCTTCTATTGTAACCGACTAGGACTAGATTATGCACCTTCCCTCTGGACTATATAAAGAGAGGAAGGGGAACATCATCATACACAACAATCCATCATAAGGAAACATTCCACATAGGACATAGAGTATTACACTATTTAGCGGTATGAACCATTATAAATCATTGTCTCACGTTCATAGTCGAGTTTAGCTTATGCCAAAGTCCATCGATCCTTGTTATGGATAACCACATAACAAAGTTGCTAGCCATCACACAATAATAGCTCACATAGGGGATTTTAGAAAAAAGACGATCAAAAGTTTGATAGACCTCTAGATCAACAACACGCTACAAGTGATCAGGACTTCTATGACAATTAGAAGTTTATCTCTCGTCATAGAATGCCCATCATAAAAGCCCTTTTATGACAATTACAAGCTATCTTTATAACAATTTGTGAGTCTGTGACAATTGTAACTGTCACAAAAATTTTCATAGATCAAAAATTGTCACAAAAAATCACAGAAGGTCTTTTATGACGAGCCTTCTATGACAAGAAATAAACTTCTAATTGTCATAGAATACCTGATCTCTTGTCGGTGGGATATTCACCTTCGGTTCATGGACCTTCATAATAGATGACTTCCTCTAGCTCCTCGATAAGACACAATGGAGGATCTCGTCTAGAAATTTGATGAATGTTTGATTTCTATTCATACTCGAACATGGACACACCTCAAGCAGTTCAAGTCCTACTTGGACACAACCATGTGTTTTAAGTCGGCTTGTAAGCCATTTGACAACCATGGTCTAAGCCTAGCTTGACTCCCTCTAAGACTTAGGAGCACTACCTTTGTCTACCAAATGGTGGTCTTAAGTTGTATGCTATCCACTCTAATCATGAAGGGGGAACAAGAAGAGATCCCATTGATGGGTGCCCAACTCGGTCTAGTCCTCACCGCCACCTCAAAAGGCAAGAAAGTGCACTCTCTAGGTGCTTGACTACTCAAGAACATTGTCGATTGTAACACCCCTGGTGTTACTTTAATAAAAATGACATAACAACATATGCATAAGCATGGCATACATGTGATTGTTCACATTAAAATGCATTCAATTAAAATAAATGTATTTGGTTG
Organism: Microstegium vimineum; assembly: GCA_022036555.1. Lineage (NCBI taxonomy): Eukaryota > Viridiplantae > Streptophyta > Magnoliopsida > Poales > Poaceae > Microstegium > Microstegium vimineum. The sequence continues at coordinate 49,012,996 of CM039127.1, read as the reverse complement.
TGTTATTTATATCTTTATATGCTTGATCATCATGTGATACATATAACTAAAAATAGTTTACTTGATTGAGCATAGGAATGCTAGAGTTCTTTATTCTTCTTTGAAAAGTGTTTAAATTCAATAATAAAAATGTTGAAAAACTCTTTTCCAAAAACCTAAGTAGAGAGGTTAAAATATGACATAAATATGGAATTTAAAAACTATTAAGAACTAGACCTTGAGTGTATTGACATTTTTGTAGATGTTTTTAAAACAATCAAAAGCTATGTTGAAAGTTTCCCAACTTGTATTCAAGTTTTTAAAGTAATTGCAAAAAGAGTGATTGATTTTCTAGTTTAAATTCAAATTCAAAAATGGATTTCAAAAACTAAAACGAATTTGACAAAATGTGTATAAGAAAATTTGTAGAGGTCTTCAATTCAAGAAAAAGTTGTTTTTGGAGTTTTTCAAGTTTTATTCGAAAATCTTGAGTAATTTAAAAGGGGGGAAATTGATTTAAAACCTTTTTCAAATTTAAGAATGAATTTTCAAAATCAAGCAGAATTTGAAAATGCTTATTTTATGAAAGTCGTAGAATTTAAAAAAGTTGAGCAACTTTCATATTTGGATATTTTTTAGTTCAGTGGAAAAATTCAAAGTAATTTTACTTTTAAAACCGGAGGGCAGTTCTATAAATGTGCTACAGTGGCCAGGGGGAATGCACCGCCGCCGCCGCCGCTTCCCGGCGTCACGCTGGCCGGCTGGAGGCTTCTCGCGCGCCACCGAGCGTACCAGAGTGTCGATCCTATCCCCACGCGTCGTTTTCTCACCCTCCGAGCTCGCCGTATATAGGGGATCACCCTTATCCGCACCTCCCCGATCCCTCTGTTTTCCGCCGCCGCAGGCTCTGCTGCTCCGGCGAGCGCTCCTGCCCGCCTCTCTCGTTCTCGATTGCAACCAACCACAGAAACACAATCTCAACAAACTTGAGAAGCTCCAGAGATACCTTAATTGAGTTCTACTCGGCCTAATCGCTGGCACCACCCACTTCTTCCCCAGTTCCGGCCGTGGAGTTCTCCGAACTGCCTCGTCGTGGCCACGGTGTCTAGTAAGGTTCCAGGATCAACAGAGTACCGTTTAATACTACCCGTGAATCCTGTATACCCATGCGCTAACTGGTATTACCAACGCAAGGATAGTTCTTGCAGAACACAGCGAGCTCATCTTCCAGCGCCGCCGTCGTCGTCTTCGTCGTCGGCGTACCCCTCCCAACCCTTCTCTGCCTCATATAGCGCGAGCATAGGAACCAGGGTGAGATCCTCGTCCTATGTGTGTACTAGGTTGTCCGTGCAAGGCTTCATGTCGGGCTGTCTATGTTGCTCCGACGTGTGTGCCGCCGCCGCGTCGTCGGCACACGTCGTTGAGGTGGTGAAGAAGCATATAGGTTCGTTTGAAGGGTGGGTTAGCATCTCAGAGGGTTTCTTAGCATGTTTGGGTACTTGGTTGAGACGGCGGTGAGCTGCAATGGCTTGTTCACGCTCGTCCGAGCTGTGCTGCCGCCATGGCCGCCGGCGAGAGGTTCCTGGTGCTCGGGAGTGTCAACCAAGTAGCTCAGCAGGTTCGGGGTGGAGTGGTAAAGGAAGCTGTGAGCTCGGGTGGGTGCAAGGGGTCGTCACCGGCGAGCTTCACGCCACCCAGGGGTCGCCGGTGCTGTGCGAGTCACTGTCGGGTGGGAGACTCTGCAAGAGCTGTTTTTGATTTTCTTCAAAATAAATAGTTCCTGTTTTTGTTAATTTTGCTGGAATTTGTACAGAGCTCTAAAATTGTGAAAAAATTTTAGTAGCTACTCTGAAGTATGTAGAAAAATAAAAAATATATTAAATTGCCACGTTCAGTAACTTTTTATTGCTATAAAAAATGCTCCATTTCATTGATAAATGCATTTTCAATGAATTTTAATACATTGTGTGTTGCTCTAACAATTCTGAAAATTGTTTTGCAATATATACATGCTATGTATATCTTACATTAAAAGTTTCAGCTTAATTTGAATAAGTTCATAAAATCACCTTTTAATTGCCTTTTTAATTAATAAATAAATGTGTTATTAACTTGGTTAGTTTAGTTAATTAAACTTTAACCCTTAATTAAGCCTTAAGTATACAAATGAACCGTGAAGGAAAGTTGTACTCAAGGCTTAACTAATCTTTGTTACGCCTTAATCAACTAAGTCGGTGTCACTTGAATTTTCACTTTGGATTGCGTGTTTTGTAATGGTGTTGCAATTAGTAATCTATGGTGCCGCGACCAAACTGAGAGCCTCCTGTGGCTTACGACATATGGTTGTGTTGCTCGACACGCGCTGGTATCGAGATTTTTAATCATGATCCATTGTGGAACAACATCGAAGTGATATCTTCATGTGCCCTTTTCCTTGGTTGTCTCCACATAACTTGTCTTATGGTCTTTGCATCGGATAGGAATAATCAAGTTTCTTTCTAAAAATGCAAAGATAATAACCTTTGAAGGACAGGTCACCGATATAAACATTAAATAACTAATAAAAGTGTTTGAGTCTTGCATAAACTTGTTTTGTCTTGAGTAATTGTGTGTGATTAGATTGGTGTATCTTGTATGTTTCTGTTCTTCGCATTCATACGCTTGCATCTCTGCATCTTATTAAGGTATGCTAGATGCATACGTGATGGTTATGTCAAACCCGAAGACGAAGTTTGGTGTAGTGGTTTAGAAGACGGTGATTGATGGTTTACACCCAAAGACGGTATTCGTGGATTTCACCCAAAGACAATGTTGGTGAATGGATCCAGAAGATGGATACAACTAATAGTTCAAGTGTTGATCAGAGTTTCTCGTCAAGAGGACATCATCTAACAATTCTGACCAAGTGTTGTTACCCAGGCAAGCCCCGGTGCATTTATACCCTTCCTTGTGTTTTAAAAGTATATTTCCTTTATACTTATGGTTAATTAATGCATTGAATATTTTGAAAATGATTACCTATTTGATGCATTACCTACCTTGCTTATTCAATACCGTTCCTTGATACCTGTTTTTAAAATAGGAGTTATGCCTGCTATGCTTAGTATGCTTAAATTGGTAGAAGTCAGATGATTTCTTGTCATCTACAAAAAATGGATAAACATGTTGCTTTAGCAAATGTTTATGAACTTTTAAAATGGATAATGGAATGTTGGAAGTAATAAATCGAGATCGGGCGGACACGGTGTTGGTGAGCCACAAGAGGCGGATATCTTGTGAGCGGGTTCTTTCCGCCTGTCTCGATTAGGAACCGTCCGTTGTTGAAGCGATGAGGCGAGACCTTGCAGTACTGGTCACATGCTCCGGTAAGCTGTACTTTGGAATCATCCACTCTGTGAGTCGATGTGTACCCACCCTACTGGGTAAACTGTCCTTGGGGACGGGGTAGGGCGGTGGAGTACTATACTCTCGGGAGGCGGGCCTCCGTCTCTAGTGGAGGTTCTGAAGTAAGGTTGACATATGTGATCTTTAGGGATACATATGTCATGTGATAAGGAATCCCCAACTGGGCTTAATCGATTTGAATCGTCATGCTCCTCGATTATGGAGACTCGACTCACTTTTCTTCAACGTAGTTAATGAAACTTGAACTAGATACTTGGATGTTTTTGATGGTTATGGTTGTTACCTCGTTATCGATCAGAACTGCGATCTATACTTGAGTAACTGTTAATTGGAAATGAATCAATTTAAAATGATTTATACAAAGCTCATTTATGCAAAAACTTTGATATTGGCAAACCTACCTTGATTCCCACTTAACCTGCATATCTTTTGTCCACTAAAGAATAAACTGGCCGGGTAAGTCTTGTTGAGTACTCCCGTACTCAGGGTTTGTTAACCCCTATTGCAGGTAAAGGTCTCTCCTGCAAGGGCTGATGTAACTAATTACCGGTGGGCACGGTGACTCTATAGTAAAGTAACTCCTCACCTTTATGCTTTTGTTGGAGGATGTCATTTTGAAACTAGCAATGTATTTCAACTTATGTTATATAATTATTTCAAAGAAAATTGGTTTTGAAAATCAGTTTCAAACTCAAATTTGTTTTAAACTCAATTTTAATATTATTTTCCGCTGCAAAACTCTGTGTATTTGATATGTATTACTTAATCTCGCGATCTTGGTTGTAACGTGATTTACCAAGGTCTTTCGGGACACTCGGCAGGCTTCCGAGTTCATATAGGAGATTGTATGTGGTTATCAACACGTTAGCGGTGATAGCCGTACTTGATCTTGTATGAATAAGGGATTCCATCACGTCGATGCCTGAGCTACCCTAGATCGGCACCACCCTGCAGCCCCACCCCACTATGGCCCAAGTCGGAATTTGCATTTGTCACAAAGACAAGAGAGGGAAGGACTTACCATTCCTCTAGGCAATCCCATTGTATGCTACTTCCCTACATTGATGGTTTGCACCAGTTCTCCAGTAGGCAGTAGCGGACCTCCCCTTGGGATCCCATAGATGGTATGCGACGGTGAGGCGAGCACCTCGATGGCAGGGGCAAGGTGCTTAAGCGGAGGTGGCGTGTACCCGTGATGCCTAGGTGAGGCTTGGTCTCGCACCAGCATGGGAGAGGGCGATCCATGGAGGTGGTGTGGCTTGTGTAGGGGAGGATGAGGCATGGGTGGCCAAGGTTGTTGGCACTATAGGGATGAGGCTGCTCTTGGCTGCATTGGGAGGGAGGAGGGAATTAATGACAAGAGGAGGAAGGAGACTCTAGGCTGATCAAGTGTGTTGTGTTCCTCTGGTTAAACTTGTCGACATAAGGAAAAAAGAGGTATGGGCACAAGTGGAAAGTGGGGTCAGCTCTTTTTTCCATGAAACAAATGACTTCTCAACTCCCTCAAAATGCATTCTAGCGGCTTTACATCCGTTCCATGATGGCAAAGTAATGAATCCAGTTTGAGAGATGGTAATCTAGAATCCAATAATGGCGGAATTGCAAAATTCTCTTATTTACATGATGCGGAAAATGCCCTATCTATGTTAATTTTCTTATTTCTGAGTTAGCCCAACAAACAATGTACACCATTGTCAAAGGCCCAATAGGCAACCCAACTAGCCCAGCATTGTCGCTGCCCCCTAACCTTAGCTTTCGTAAAAACTAAGGGGGTGTTTGGATTCAGAGACTAAAGTTTAGTAGGTGTTACATTCGATGTTCGGATGCTAATTAGAAGGTAAGCTAATTATAAACTATTTGCAAAAGTCCTGAGTAATTCACGAGAGGAATGTCACGTTTGGATCTCTGAAATTGAATTCATTCCAATAATTATAGTTAGCCATTAAGGAAGATACTATTGCTAGTCATAAAAGGAAGATAGTTATAGTTGTGAAGTAGAAACATAGCGGGGTGATTATAGATTCAATTTTCATCTCTCATGATACGAATTTAAGATAGACTTATACGTGAACTTTGAAAAGTGGTGGAATATCAAATTCCATGCCAAATAGCCTAGTTATTATAGTAGATTTCAATTCCTCCAAATGAAGGATTCAAACGGCCCCTAAACATAATTAATATATCATTAACACATGTTTATTATAACACTACATTATCAAAACATGAACTAAGTATGCTTAATATATTGGTCTCGTATTTATCAAAAAATATATATATATTGGTCTCGTAAATTAGTTTCATTTGTACAATTAGTTTTGTAATTATGTTTAATACTCTAAATTAATGTCAAACATCTGATTTAGCGCCGCCTGACGTCATGCGCCTCAGTCTATCGCTCGCTCCGCACCTCCAACTCTAGAAAGCGAGATCCACTGCTAGCGCCTGCTGTGTGCTTACCCACTGCCGTGAACCGCGATCCAGCCCCTGTGTCCCATCGTGGTGCTCTGCCAGACAGAAATTTGGCGTTGATCTGCCAGTAGTACGCAGTGCCCAATTACATATTTTTGCATTGTGGATTCAGAGTTTCAAATTTAATAGTGACTGTTAGAGACTTGATTCTCATCTTCGTAGGTAGCGAAGGTTAATTTCTCTGCCAAGTGACTATCGTCTACTAGTAGTCTAGTGCTCTCAATGTTCAAGTGATACGTGGGTGTCAATTGTCATGAAAAAAATGTTGATTTGCATTGCGTGCGGTAATTGTCTGATTGAGTAACTAAAGAATAAAGGAGTTATGCAATAAGCTGTTCTTTGTTTCATTTAGGATATTAAAGATTTGTATGATATTCTATTGTTTCTAAACTTCAAGAGTCAAAACTTCTTGTGTATATTACTCTTGTGCATGTGCTTTTAGGCGGCAGGCATATATGGCCATGTCATATGGTCGGCAAGTCTGCAGCCAATGTTGTGCCTCCTGCATTTTTACATATATTTGTCTTAGTAGTGAAATTGTTTGTAGCCCATACAGAAATAGTACTAGCACTTAACACCATATATATTGTCTTCAACCAGCTAGTTTTACATGTGGCCATTGATATTAAAGCATAAATAACTAGAAAACATATAGTCTATTTTCATCCACTGATTATGAAGTAGGCCTCCTCTATTGATGTTAATACAACTTGTCTGGTGGCTCCCAACCCTCTCTGTAGTGATGTTGTTATTGCTAGCTGACACCTTGTCTTGGTAAATACTTGGCCGTTGCTCACCATGGTTGCCCCCTAGTGATGTTGTTCAAGGCAACATGTTGTCCATCAAAGTCATAGTAGTTTGTGTTGTAAGCACTACCAGAGAAGGAAAGAATCTCCCAGCTAGAAGAAGTATTCTGCACCGTCGTTGGAGCTACAAAAGAACTAGTTGTTGCCTGTTGACCTCTAGTCCAAGTGGCTACTTGGTTATTGCTCGTCGGATCAGCAAATGCAAGGTTATTCATGGCGTCGTGTTGTACATCAAAATTATAGTAATTTGTGGTGTTCGCATCTCTAGTGAATGGGAGCACCTCCCATCCAAGAGAGTTACTCTGCACCATAGTTGGATCTATGGATGAACTGGCTATTATGTGTTGACCTGTAGTCCAGGTGGCAGCATGTCTATTGCTCGCTTGGCTAGCATGTTGTCCCTCAATGTCATAATGATTTGTGTTGTAATAACTATGGCCGAAGTCGAGAGAATTTGAAGTAGAAGAGTTATTCTGCACACTTGGCTCTGTGTCGTTAAGGCCGACATCATTGATGCTAAAGCGTTGTTTCCTAGTGGTGCACTCCTTCCTATGGAAATACTTCTGTGCATGGCTACAGATCTGGTTTGGTGTCCTTGTGGGGATGAAGTACCTAGATATGTTCTTCCAATTACCACGTCCATACACTTCTAGGCCACGGAGGAAATTCCTGCATATATATGGTTTAGAATTAGCAAGTTTGACGATCACATGTCTTTCTCATAAACACAATACTACAGAAAACAAAATCTCAATGTCTCATGGTATGAAATACTATACACCACTAGGTTACTACTTGTACAAAACATTAACAGTAAATATGTTTAACATTTCAAAAACAGAAGAGAAATGAATTACTTGTGCTCGTCATGAGTCCAATTTTTTGCTGGTTGTTGCCTCTTTTTCTTAGGAATGTTTGTATCCTCTGTTGGCATCCCAGAGTTATCATTCATATGAGCATTATTCACCACAACTTGTTGGTTGTTGCTCCACACACCATTGAAGTTGGGATCCATGGTTAGTGAGGGTTGAGTACTACACAACAAGTTAATGTATGGAACACGATGCTTGGATGGAGAAAATTGCAAGCACAAGGCCAAGTATTTATAGGCCATATGGTGAATCTTTTAGTGATGGTTTCAATTTATTGTACAATATAAAGTTCTATATTATAGTCAAACAATATTTTTTAATCATAATGCTAAAGGTATTAGCATATCTATTCATTTCCGAGTGATAAACTATTTTTTTAGTTGGCATACTTCAATTTCGTAGGTCAATGACCAAGGACACATGACACATAAATAAATGCATTTGAATTGATCAAATTAGATATGCAAATATTTCCTTGTGATTGACATTTTTTATTTGTTTTGTTTCTTACTGATGTCCAAATATATTAGAAGCTTGAGGCTAGAAGTCAACTTTTGACTTTAGGTACAAACCACTTTCTCTCCCCCTTTCCCTCTATATCTATATCTATATCTATATCTATATCTATATCTATATCTATATCTATGTCTATGTCTATGTCTATGTCTATATCTATATCTATATCTACGTGGATTGAGTTTTTTTCTCATTTCTATGCCATTCTATCCTTCTTGTTGATTATAGAGTGTACAAAGTGCATTTAACCCCATGATATTTTACATATATGCATACTAGTCTATCCATTGCATTGTACCACATAAATGATGTTAATGTGAAAAGTGAGTTACAAAAAAGGTATCCATGAATGTATGTTTTATCCTACACTCATCATGAGAGACACCCACATCATTCCACACATCTTGTGTTCAAATGGCTATAGGTTGATACATTTGAGGAAGAAACGAAATTAATGTATAGTATGTTCAATATTTGAAAATTATTGCTTATATTTTTCCTAGCAAATAAAGTGCTTTTGCATTGAACAATTTCATCCATATGTGCTTGTAGATGGCACCGAGAGGGCAAACCAACCCAATTATGGGTTAAATGACATAGGTTAAGCCTAATGATCCTCAAACTTGGTTTAGTTACTAAACAAGAAGCCTAAGGGAAGGAATGTCAACCCTAGAAGCTAGAATTGGACTATGAGCAACCCAGTCCAAGGTTGGACGAACCAACCATAGGCCAAACTAGATTCCATTTCATCCACAAGAAGAAGAAACACTCAGGAGTCATCTTGCATGTCGATTCAATGATGTTTCACACATCAAGGGACAAAATGGATCCAACTAGATATCACATTGATCCATGGGGCCATCCAACGTAAGGAAACACTCCACATAGGACGTAAGGTATTGCGCTATTTAACGGCCTGAACCATTATAAATCAATGTCTCGTGTTCATAGTCAAGTTTAGCTTACACCAAAGTCCATTGATCCTCTTTACGAATAACCCCATAACAAAGTTGTTAGTCATCAGACAAAGTTGATAGTCATCAGACCACATAACAAAGACGGTCAAAATCTTGATAGACCTCTAGATAAACAACACGTTCTTTGTGGGACGTTCACCTTTGGTTCATGGACCTTCATGAGAGACGAATCTAGCATGTTCCAAAGGTTGACTCGTGGAGACTTCCATGGGGCAAGCTCCTCTATGTCCTCGAAAATACACGCTAGAGGATCTCACTGAGAAATTTGGCGAATATTCAATTTCGAGTCCTACTCGGACATGGATAGACCTCAAGTAAGTCATCCGACAACCACGGTCCAAGCCTAGCTCGACTTCCTCTCAGGCTAAGGAACATCGCCTCTATCTACCAGATGGTGATCTAAAGCCTTATGCTATCCACTCTGATCATGGAGGAGCAAGAAGAGATCCCATGGATGGGTGCCCAAAAGGGAAGAATGTGCACTGGCCGGGTTCTCAGTCGGCTACTCAAGAAATCTACCGATGCCCAAGCCCCCTAGGCTAGCGTCGCCCCATAGCCCCACCCCACTGTGGCCGAAGCTAAAATTTGCATTTGTCACAAAGAACAAGATAGAATGACTTACTAGTCCTCTAGATGGCACCCATCGCATGATGCTTCCCTCCATTGATGGCTTGCACCAACAGTGGACCTCCCATCCATGATGCCATGGGCGGTGTGCGATGTGAGGCGTGCACCTCGATGGCAAGGGGCAGGTGTCTAGGCGGAGGCAACATGTACCCTGATGTGCCTAGATGAGGCGAGGTGCCGCGCTAGCATGGGAGAAGGCGAGGAATGGAGGAGATAACATCGGGTAGTGTGGGGGGAGAGGGAGGTGTGGGGGAAAGTTGTTCGCTGGGGATGAGGTTGCTCTCAGCGTTGTTGGGAGGGAGGAGGGGGATAATGAAGAGAGGAGGAAGCATACGTAGGCCGATCCCTTTTCAAGTGTGTTCCGTTCCTCTGGTCGAATCTACGGACGAAAGGAAAAAAGGCAGGTGCACAATTGGAAAGTGGGTTCACTCTTTCCCTATGAATTAAATGACTCCCAATCTCCCAAAAATGCATTCCAGTGACTTTACATCCGTTCAATAATGGCAAATTAGTGAATCTAGTTTGAGAAATTCTAGTCTAGAAAATTCGTATTCCTATAATGGAAAAATTGCAAAAAAAAATCTTATTTATGTCAGGACCTGATTAGCCTAGAGGGGGGTGAATAGGCCTGTTTAAAATCAAACTCAACTTTTCTGTCAACACAACCGCGACACTACCTCTCTATAGCCCGGCATTGCCGCACTGCCCGACACTGCTGGGCTCTGGGTCCGCAGTGCTGGTTAGCAGGACAGAACCTTGCACAATTCAAAAACTATGAAGAGAATGGAAATTGTGCTTGAATCAAAACCTTCCTAGAGGTGTAGTGAACCTCTAGCACCACCTGAAAGTGGTAGCAACACACCCACTGAGTAGATTGGGTCCAAACCCTAGAAATCACCTTGAGAGCAATATATATCAAAGTAAAGAGACAAACACAAGGTGACACAAGATTTGACCTGTGGTTCAGCTCGCCACCAAGGCTTGCCTACGTCCACGTTGTTGAGGTGCGTCACACAAGGCTCAAGCTCACCACAAAGGCTAGCTCTTTCCTCGGTCTCAAGTCAAGAGAGTGAACTCTTGAGATGAGGGGAAATGTATTAGCAATATGGGGTGTTACAAACCTCCCTAGGCTGCCACACGAAGGAGGCAAGCTCAAGGGCGACGCCTAGCCAGCTAGGAGCAAAGCTCCAAGAGTAACAAACTCAAACCGCCGGCCACCACGCGAACCAAATGCTTTTAGGAGTTGAAGATCCGAGGGAGAAGCTTCTTCTCAAGCTTGGAGGCTCAATCTCTCAAAGATTTGAGTGGAAATCAATGGAGGAGAGAGTTGGAGCACCAAGGGAGAAAAGGGAGAGCAAGAAGAGAGCTTCTCTACTGTTTCACAGAATGATTCTGAGTGAATGGTCAATGTTACCATTGGGGGGAGTGAGGGGATGAGGTTATACCCCCTCACTGCCAACGGGAAGAATTTCAAGTCACAGCAGTGCCAGCCTAGAGGCGTGGCAGTGCCGGACTGCCCGGCACTGCCGGCCTGAAGCCCGACACTGTCGGCCTGGCAGGAACAACAAGGATATTGTTGGCACAATTTATGATCAACTTTTATATAACTAAAATGATGCCACCAACCTCAGGATCAAGGATAAACAAACACATCATGAGCATATTTTATCAAATAACCAGATCCACATGTCCATGAATGTTTAAGTGCAGGAATGAAGAAATGAAGCAAATGAGAGCCAGTGGGACCCACATAGGGGGGTCGGCCGACCACCCTCTTGGCCCACTTGGCTCCCCTCTCGGCCATGATCCAAGAGAGGCACTCAAGAGTGATTTCCAACCACTGGATCACTCTGTGTTTCCTCTCAACGGCTCACAAGTAAAGCACTAGGATTCATGGGCCCACACCAAGGAGATGAACGTGACAACCAACTCAGAACTAGCAATTAGCATCAATGAAAAGTGGGGCCAGCATCAGGACAACAAAGGTGGGCCAGAACCCCCAGGGGGGGGTCGGCCGACCCCTACTTGGGCTCACAAGGCCCCCACTTGGTCCCCTGACCAGTGGGACCACTCCCAGAGGCCAGAGGAGGGCCCACTGGCCATAGGGGGGTCGGCCGACCACCCCCTAGGTCGGTTGGCTCCCTCCAACCGCCATACCTCTTCCCCACATGTTGGATCACCACCATCCATCCAATGACGGTTACAGGGTTGGTTGGATCCAACGGTGGAGGATGGAAGGCCCTGGATCGCTGACGTGGCGATGGAGTAGCCCCTACTCCACCTCCCTACTATAAATAGAGGGTCACACCCCCCTCTCTAGACATGGTGAAGAAGCCTACAAGCTCTATTCCTTAGATTGTTCTAGGAGTTAGTCTAGAGTGGGAGTTAGAGTTGAGTCGAGCTTGCTTGGGATTTCCGGAGTTGTCTTCTGGGAAGTCTGGTATAGCTCTTGTATCTTTCCTTCTTTGTAAGACTTTACCTTTATCAATATATATCTCTTCTCTCTACTTTACTTAGTATTTACTTTGAGCCTTACTATACTAGATATAGTCTTGTTATATGCTTTTGCTCTTTAATAGCCTTTACATTCATAGTCTGTGATCCTTGTGGCCTTTCCCGTCTGCGATCATTGCCTATCATAGGGTGCTTTGATTATTGATCGTAATCAAAGTAATAAGTTGTGTGTAAGCGTGGTGCTTATATATCATCTTATCCTTGGTTACCGCTTGTTGCACGGATTATTTGTGGTAGCTAGCAAGAGGTGACAGCCTTGTCTAGTCTTTTTATTCCACCACGTGTTTTTAGGCAATTTATTAAAAGGTAAGTCCCCCTGTAAGAAGAGGGCGCGGTTCGGTAGGAGTTTTGTCCTCCTACTGATCTATCCCCTCGCCTAGCATACTTGTATTGAGGAGGCAAACTATAGTGTTTAGACTAGTTAATTAGCTAAGTATATTGAAGTAGAGTGAATTGCATAGGAGTCCCGTATACTCTTCTTGTTGTCCTCCCACCTAGCTTTCTTATCTAGTTCGTTCTAAGTATCTTTTACCGTAGCTTCTTCATTCATCAACCCCTTCCTATCACATATATCGTTTACCCCCCTATACTAGTTGGTACTAAGTTGAGGTACTCTCTAGGATCTCTCTCTAGTTATCATTTCTAGCTAGCTTTCCCTTGGGATAAAATAAATTACGATACCTTGGAATACTCCTTGGTGAAGTGCTACATCGGTATAATCTGTGCGCTTGCGGATTTATCCAAGTCATAAGAAATACCAACAGATATCAGGAAAGAATAGCTGGTTGTTCTGCCTACTATATATGTGGAGGTGTATGATGAGTGTATAGATATAGCATTTGGTTCACTTGTTGGCATGCGTGTTGAAACCCTCTTGATAGTACGACATACCTAACTTAAATTCGAAATATAAAATGAATTAAAGTCCTTTTGAGCTTGTTGCCATGCACTTTTGTAATTTGGAGGGGTCCGCCAACCTGTTCATCAACCTCCTTATGTTTAACCTGCTTGTCATACTTGAAGAGTCTCATTAGTCCTCTAATTATGTTGTCATGTCACCAAAACCCACTTAGGGCTTGATTGCACTTTCAATCTCCCCCTTTTTGGTGATTGATGACAACACACTTAGAGCTTACAAAAGTGAAGTAAAATCTGAGACAATGCAAGTCAGGGTGTAGGAGCTCCCCCTAAATGTGTGAATGGGAATTTGAATTTCCAATTTTGGTATGAAAAGCCAAAATTCACACATTGGAGTGAAATAGGGCTCCCCGTACATCCATGGCTGCTGTGGGGTGCTGAAACAAAGTGTCATAAGAATATATGTGATCATACAAACCTGTCTCAACCTGATCAGAGTGCTTGCTGTTGGAGCAGAGCGGCACTACCGGACCTAAGCCCGACACTGCCGGCTGTCACACCCAGTTTTAAGAACAAAACCAGATATACCCTATATGTGAGCCCAGGAAGTCAAATCTCACATATAGCCACAGAACAAGGTAATATCAAAAGACAACACTTAAATACATAACATATAAGGCCAAAGAATTAACCTTAAGAGAGCAAACAACGGAAAGACACTCCGATCTTCAGGCGAAGACTCCACTCCACAGGGACCAAGTGACTAGTTGATCACAAGCCTAACTGCTCGAGACTCTTGCAATCTGGTACCCATCCGGGTTTTTCATCCAAAAATTAAAAAGTAAACAAGCGTAAGTACATCTCGTACTCAACAAGTATATATGGGGTTCATGAGGCTCAAAAAGGTTGACACTGGTTTACTGCGATAAGCATTTTTAATTGATTCAAAGCTTTACAATTGATGTGTCATAAGTTATGCTTAAGCCCCAAATTAAACCACATGATCATAGAGCAATTGAATGAATAACACAAATAGCATGATAAAGTGATTCACAAGTAATAACCAACATATAAACATTGTTTCTGTGAGTTTTCCGGGCCGCTCATGTCCGTGAGCACGACTGATATATCAGTTTTTAACATTCTGCAGAGGTTGTACATCTTTACCCACAAGTCGTGATTTGCCCTTTCGCCCGAGGTAGCGAACCTCTTAACCCACTTCTAAGGAAGGTCGGCAGGGTTCACTATGAAGTCTTTCAAAGGGGCTCGCTGACAAAAAACAGACACTACGGATCCACGAGCAAGGGGTATACGAGGACTCCTCGATGGTACACACGAGCAGCGGTAGCCACTCCGGCCGTACCCTGCAACCACTCGTCAATGACAACTTTCGTGAACCGCCACATGCGAGAGAGTTACCCTCATACTAAACTAAAGCCAGAGCCATGTAGCTCTCATGGTTGTACTGTATGTCCCAGCTTTTGCTGACAGATAGGGTCCTAAATCCATGTTACAAAAAAAGTCAAGTTTTACTTTATCATTTCATATAGTCATTAATCAATATACAAGATCATGCTTAGTTAAATGGAATGCTAGCAATAACTACCCAGATGCAACGTAACCCATAGGATTTCAAGGTTCAAGGTAACAAATCTAGGTAAGTCGTATGGTAACAAGATTAGACACATGCATATGATTTTTTTCAGAAACATCATGAATAGGACATCAAGGAAGATCCCATATAATACTTGCCTTAAAAACATATCCTTCTTATAGTTCTAGTCTTCAAAAGATCTTCTAGAAAGCCAACTTCTGGATCTCCAACGCAAAACTCACCGATTGGACAATATCTCAAACACCACACAAGTATCTGAACAAACATACAAAGCATACAAATATACCTATATTATAACAATACACCAATCAGTGGAAAGGATTTAAAAAGAAACCTATGATCACACAAACGCAAAGATCACGCTAATCGAAGCTACGATGATCAAGGTACATCTACCGAAAGGTTTGCTTTTATAAAAGAGAACTATGAGCTTTATTAGTTTTAACTATATAAAAGAATGTATACAGTATTTCAACGAAATACTTTGGTTAGATTAGGTCAAACTTGTATTTGTATTTCGAAAACGAGAATTGAAACTACCGATATTTTATGTATAAAACAAGTTGCATAGTTATTAATCAAGTTAGGAGTTAACCATAAAATTACAGAGCTATTAACATGGTATTAAATATCAATAATGAAAAGGTTATGCCGATACGAAGCCAACGCAACTTGAACGGATTGAAACAGATCTAAAACATGGAAGGTTAAGATTTAAACAAGTTTTGGGGATTTAAAACACACATTTAAAACCATTTAATAAATAAACATTTTCAAAGTTTCAAAACAGATTGATTATGGTTTTAACATGTAGATAAAAACTCTATGAATCAAACGCAACTCGAATGGATCAAATCAGATTTGAAATGGATATTTTATAGGCATTTGAAAATTGGTGGCATTTCTGTAAATAGTGAATTGTTCTTTTTATTTGATTTAAAAGAAACCGGAAAGGAATACGCTTTTCAGCAGAGCAAGCGTAAAGATGAAATGACGCGCAGAGTTGTCGGGCGGGACCGGTCGGGTGCCACGTGTCGCGATGCGGTTGGTTGGGTCCACGGTGGACCGGCTGAGGTGGCCATGGACTCGGGTCTACCAGTCCATGGTGGACCGGTTACGAAGGGGTATGCCCCGATCTAATCTAGGCCACAGGTTCCGGATCGGGCGGCTGTGATTAGATCTAGGGAGGGAGAGCGGAGGCGCCGGCTAGGACAGAGTACAGGGCGGCGGCGCCATGACTGGTGAAGGCGAGGTCTCGCCGGAAAATTGTCGTCTCGTCGATTCTGGACATCAAAATCTGAACGGGAAGCCAAGGTAGGAAGAGAGGAGGGCGGAGAACTTGCTCCTACTTTCGGTTGGCGCTGGAGGGGAGGGCCAGTGCGGTGGCACCATGGCCAGTGAGGCGAAAGCTCGCCGGCGATGATTGATACGGCCATACGGACCACCAAACGGGAAACCGCGGGGGCCGGGAGAGAGAGGAAGTGAAAACGAACTCACCTGTGTCGGTCGTGAGAGGAGAGGGGTTGCGTAGGAGACCGTCGGCGTGACGAGGTGGCACAGACTCCTCTGTGAATGATGGCAAGGCAGTGAGGATAGGGAAGGGAGAAATTGAGCGGAGGAGAAGGTTCACGGGGTACCAAACCTTTCTTCGGTGAGGGATGAGAGCTAGCGGTTGGCCGAGGAGCTCACATTTGCATCAATGGCGGCGGGTGCAGCTCTCGGCTTAAATAGCCCCGGGGCGCACTGCGAGAAAAGGAAGGGGGAATTCGGGGTTCGATTGCGCCGACGATAAGAAAGGAAAGGTGACGGCGCGAGGAACGGGAATGAGGGAGGAGGAAGAAGGAAATCGGTGGCGTCGGCGCTGCTCTTTCCATCCGGAGGAGGAAGATGGTTGGGGCGGATGACACATGGGACTAACTCGTCAGGCGGAGCGGGAGGGGTGAGGAGCTGGGCCGATTCTGCGTGTTGGGGCGCCGAGCCGTCCTGCTGGGCTGTGCGGCCCAAGCAGGAGGGGGAGCGTGACTGCGCAGTGGGGGGGGGGGGAACTGGGCCTGCGGGAGGGAGAGGGTGCTGGGCTGGGTGGGAAGGCCTTCGGGCCAGAAAGGGAGAGGGGGAGGGTTTCCTGTTTTTTCTCTTTTTCTTTTACTTCCAAAACATTTAAAAATATATTTTCCAACCAACATTTGAAAATGGTTTTTGAGACCTTTTAATTTCTTTTGAATTTGCAACAAATTCAGACATACAATAAACCATATGCAAAGGCATGAGTGCACATTCATGTTGCTACCTCTAAGAAACTTTTAATTTGATAAAAGTTTTTAATTTCCTATATTTCATGAACACAAAATCACAATTAAATCATTTAAACTCTATTTTTCCAGAAAGAAAAATTTGGGGTGTTACACTGGCCTGACTACCAGCAGCAAGGCTGCGGAAGCACAATCACAACCACACAGCAAGATATAAAGATAAACTAAAGACACACAGAGACAAGCATGATATATAAGAGAGAGTACATGTCCACAAATAACACAAATCAAGTACTTAGGTGGCAATATTACAATAAAATAGTTTTTGATGTTGCTCTCTCATCTCACAATCTAAACAAACTAAGATAGATCAAGGACCATAACTGCTGCTCCTCCATGACCGTCGAAGATTTGTTGTACCGAATATTTGGTGCACCCCCTTCACTTAGTAATTCTCCCACTTTGGCAACAAGTCACCAAAAAGAAGAGAAAAAAATAGCAAAAAGAATACAACATAGTCGCTATCCTCATCCATATGGTCATCATCGTCGTCGTCGGCGGCGGCGGTGGAGCCTGTGAAGTGCACACTAGGAGCTGAAGCACGTGTATTGCGTCTCTGGGGCTGCTGCTCTTGAATCTCCTCCTCCTCATCATCATCATCATCCATGTCCTCGTCCTCATCTAAGCCAAAACTAGACTCCTCACTGAGGTATGGTGGAGGAAGAGGTGGAGATAGCTGTCTGAGGCCCTGCTCCTGTCTGAGCTCCCGGATCTCAAGTCTGGCCTTGTATGCAGTCTCATTGGCATAGAAAATGCCAGTGAAGATCTTCCTCAAAAGCCTGCCAAACTTGCCTTTCCTCTTGCGTCTGCTAGCTGCTGCTGCTACTCTGGAGGACTCAGGGCGATCTAAGGCTGCTGCTGCCCTGGTCCTAGGAGGAAACGTCTCCTAAACTATGGAGTGCACTGCCTTCTCGCCTCTGTAAGGCTCATGGACACTGTCCTTGTTAAAGACACGTCCAGTCACCCTCTCAATGATGAACATGAGGTATGGTGCATAGGGAATCCCCTTCCTAGCATCATCTGCAGCAATGAAGAGCTCATCCCAAATGAAATGAGACACTGAAAAGGGTGGTGCACCACCTCTCATCCTCCACAACACATTCTTTGATGAACCATAAAGATTTGATGCAGATCCCACCTTGGGATAGAGAGTAGTCCTGAAGAGGTTGTTAAGGATGTAATACTTGCTTCTCAGCCCCTTTACAAGACCATCTGCCTCCTCCGGCTTGATGTAGAGATGAGATATTTCTTCATTTGTAAAATTTCTCTCATCATGGATATTAGAACAATCCATGACATCCTCTCCAAATCCAAGGAGATGGGCGAAAGTCAGAAAGTCCAACTTATAGTGCATGCCCTCTGTCATCCAATGCATCACATGGTTTTCCCTGTCAAGATAGTAAGTGGCAAAGAACTGATGGATTATCTCAGAGTCATTCCAGAAACCCATCTAGTCATACATGCCTAGCTACTTGCACTGATCAATAACTCTATCAAAGACAGGATCCCTCTTGTTCTCAAGATGTTCCCAATCAACATACTTCATCTTGATGATCTTGGGCTTCTTTGCATGAAACAGAACAGAGAAATAGAAATCTGAGTGAAAGACATTCCAAAACCTGTAATCCACTCCCATGTCTTTTGGCACATCATATGGATTGATTGCCCTTTGCTCTTGGACAGAGTGATACTGATTCTGATAATTCACTCTTTCTCCCACGGGTGTCCTGAGGCTCCCTGACATACACCTCCTCAACATGAGGAATGAGATAAGAGCCATCAAAGAGACCTAGGTCTGGAGGTGTCTCAGGGCAAGCTCCTTCTCTGATGGTTCTTCCTGCCATTTGCAGCTCACTTTCTTGCCTGATCCTTTGCCTTGGATTCAAGCCATCATCAACTCCTCCTCTGCCTCCTCTGACAGCATGGGCCTTTGTCCTTGGCCCCTTCCCCTTCACACCACTCGGTCCACCGGCATCCATCTATGCATATCAAAGAGAGAAGGTCAAGTTGCTGCACATAGAATGGTGATTGGAAACTCTAGTGGAAAAAATTGAACAAAAATGAGAGTCAATGGTCGATTAGGGGAGCAAGTGCAGTGGTGCTGTTGCCCAGTGTCCGGCACTGCCGGCCTTTGGCCCGGCACTGCCGCACTGGTGCAGACAGCACCCATACATGCTCTTCTAATCCACCATTGAATCTAGGTTTTGGTCAAATCTAGCTAGTGGAGGTATATCACCATGCATTATGCAACCACTAGTAACCTAAATCCCATCTCAAAATCTGTACATTGCATAGATCGATCCAAGTTAGGGTTTCATGTTATTACCTTTGAAAGAGAGGGGTGAGGATGAAGAAGGGCTGGCTTGAATGGAGTTTGACGCAGGGAGGAAGATCCTCCACACCTCCTCCAATGGCAGCACTACCGGAGAGCGGCACCGCCAGGAAGAAGAGAGGGACCTCCAGGCTCCCTAGGTCACCTTGGGGTAAAGAGAGAAGAGGGAGAGAAGTTCTGCTGGGGGAGAACAGATTGGAAAGGATTCCCCTTGGGTTTGGGTGAAGAAATAAAGAAGGATCCGAGAGATAGGACCCGGACCCGACTGCTCGGTGCAGTCAAGTCGTGGCACTGCCGCGGCTGGGCCCGGCACTGTCGTGCTAGGGGGTGGCACTGCCGGACTACCTGGGCAGTGAGGAGCTATGCCACTTTCATACTATATATTTATGCAATTGTAGACACATACTCCTTGCCATATGTTGGTCAGTAAGCAAATTATCAATACATACTATGACCAGCATATTCAAGTTTCTTTTGAAATTGGTTTTGAAACACTTAATTGAAATTTTCAAAGTTTTGCCTATGTCGCTAGGTATACAAACAAATGTGTGCTATAGTTCAAACCATGTTACGAGAATCAAGTATATTCAGCTCACTACGCAAAGCACAAAACCTTGTCTCATCGAGAGGCTTAGTGAAGATATCGGCTAGTTGCTTTTCGATGCTCACATGGAGAATTGCTATATCTCCTTTTAATTCGTGGTCTCTCAAGAAGTGATGACGGATGTCTATGTGTTTGGTTCTAGAGTGACTAACTGGGTTATTTGCGAGTTTGATGGCACTCTCGTTATCACAAAAGAGAGGAATCTTGGTGAATTGACATCCGGAATCTTTTAAGGTTTGCCTCATCCAAAGTAGTTGAGCACAACATGCACCGGCTTCAATATACTTGGCCTCGGTGGTGGAAAGGCTACACAATTTTGTTTCTTAGAACTCCAAGACACTAGGGACCATCCAAGGAATTGACATGTCTCCGAAGTGCTTTTTTGGTCTACCTTGCAACCGGCGTAATCGGAATCCGAATACCCAAGTAGATCGACTTAGAGCCCTTAGGATACCATAAGCCAAGGTTAGGAGTGAAACCTAGATATCTCAAGATTCTCTTAACAACCAGTAGGTGACACTCTTTTGGGTTAGCTTGAAATCTAGCACACATGCACACACTAAGCATTATGTCCGGCCTAGATGCACATAAGTAAAGGAGAGAGCCGATCATGGAGCGATATACCTTTATGTCCACGGATTTCCCTCCTTCATCAAGATCAAGATGTCCATTGGTGGGCATGGGAGTCTTGATTGGCTTTGCGTTCACCATGTCAAACTTTCTCAACATATCATGGGTGTACTTGGTTTGACATAAGAAAGTCCCCTCCTTGAGTTGCTTGATTTGAAAACCGAGGAAGAACTTTAGCTCACCCATTATAGACATCTCAAATCTCTTAGTCATGATCCTACTAAACTCATCACAAAAGGATTGGTTAGTACTACCAAATATTATGTCATCGACATATATTTGGCACACAAAGATATCATCATTAATCTTATGAGTGAAGAGAGTAGGATCCGCTTTGCCTATTTCAAAGCCTTGTTTGATCAAGAATTCCTTAAGACATTCATACCATTCTCTTGGTGCTTGCTTAAGCCCATAGAGCACCTTATGGAGCTTGAAGACATGATGTGGGAACTTGGGATCTTCAAATCCCGGTGGCTACTCAACATACACCAATTCTTGGATAGGGCCGTTGAGGAATGCACTCTTCACATCCATTTGATATAGCTTGAAATCATGGTGGGCAGCATAGGCCAAAAGCATTTGGATTGCTTCAAGCCTAGCCACCGGTGCATAGGTCTCTTTAAAGTCCAAGCCCTCTACTTGAGTGAAACCTTGAGCAACCAAGCTTGCCTTGTTCCTTGTCACCACACCTTGCTCATCTTGCTTGTTGCGAAAGACCCATTTGGTTCCAATGACATTGGTATTTGGTCTTTCCACCAAGGACCAAACTTGATTCCTTTCAAAGCTATTTAGCTTTTCTTCCATAGCCATCACCCAATCCGGATCATCTAGAGTTTGCTCTACCTTGAGAGGTTCCAGAGAGGAAACAAAAGAGTAAGATTGACAAAAATTTGCCAAATGTGAATGAGTAGTTACCCCCTTTTGAAGACTCCCAAGTATATTGTCAACGGGATGATCTCTTTGAATTGTTTGCCTTAATCTTGGGTATTCTGTGGCTTCTTGTTGGTCTGCTTGGTCATCATACTCATGGTCTTCAAATATGGGTTGTAGATTCATTTGACTTGCTGGTGATGAGCTTGTTGCTGCCTCTCTATGGGGAGCGGCAGTGCCGGGGTCTGGCACAGAAGCTGGACTAGGGAGCTCTGCTGCCCCATTTTCTTCAATTTTGGGAGTAGTAGCTTCAGCACCTTGAGGTTCCACCCCTATGACATTGCCTTCTTCTAGTCTAATGTCACCAATGGCCAAGTTATTGATTACTTCACATGGTGGTTCCTCATTACCTACAACAACTTGATCAATTTGCTCTACTTGAGAGCCATTAGATTCATCAAATGTCACATCTATCGTGATTTCAATTTTCCCTAAGGTCTTGTTGAATACGCGATAGTCATGCTCATTTGATCCATAACCAAGAAGAAAACCTTCATCAACTTTAGGTGCAAACTTAGAGGTTTTGAGCTTCTTGTTAAGTATGAAACACTTGCACCTAAAAACTCTAAAGTATGACACCTTTGGTTTGTTACCGGTTAACATCTCATATGAGGTCTTCTTCATGATCTTGTGTAGATAGAGCCAGTTGATGGCATGGCAAGCGGTGTTGACAGCTTCGGCCCAAAAGATATCCGAAGTCTTGTACTCATCTAGCATTGTCCTTGCCATGTCAATGAGTGTCTGGTTCTTCCTCTCTACTACACTATTTTGTTGAGGGGTGTATGGAACTGAAAACTCATGCTTGATGCCCTCATCATCAAGAAACTCGTCCACTTGAGTGTTCTTGAACTCGGTTCCATTGTCACTACGAACTTTCTTGATTTGGAATATGAATTCTCTTTGTGCTCTTCTAATGAAGGTTTTCACCTTATCTTGCACTTGTGCCTTATCATACATGAAAAACACCCAAGTGAAACAAGTAAAGTCATCAACAATAACTAAACCATGTCTGTTACCGCCAATGCTTATGTAGGCCACCGGTCCAAAGAGATCCATATGAATTAGCTCCAATGGTTGCTTGGTGGATACGATGCTCTTTGATGGGTGAGGTGCACCTACTTGCTTTCCGGCTTAGCAAGCACTACAAATTCTATCTTTCTCAAAATGAACATTTGTTAGTCCAAGAATGTGTTCATCTTTTAGGAGTTTGGCCAAGTTCGTCATCCCAACATGAGCTAGTCAGCGATGCCATAACCAACCCATGCTAGATTTTGCCACTAAACAAGTCTCAAGCTTAGCCTTACTTTTGTTGAAATCAACTAGGTAAAGCTTGCCCTTCAAATGACCCATAAAGACAATAGAGGAATCCTCCCTCTTAAAGACTTCCACACCATTATCTGTAAAGAGACAATTGTATCCCATCTCACACAATTGAGAAACGGACAACAAGTTGTAACTCAACGAATTCACATGTAATACATTTGAGATAGAATGATCAAGAGTAGTAGCAACTTTACCAAGTCCAATCACTTCCCCTTTGGAGTTGTCACCGAAGATGATATTCTCACTTGCATTTGAAGTCGGGGAATATGATGAGAACATACTCTTCTCTCCGGTCATATGATTTGTACATCCACTATCAAGCACCCAACTTGATCCACCGGAGGAGTATGCCTACAAAACAATTTAGTTCCTCGATTTACGTCCCCAATCAATCTTGGGGCCTTGCATGTTAGTAACCACAATTTTTGGAACCCAGATATTCATGCTTCTCTTATCATGTTTCTCATCACCCACAAACTCTGCAATGACTTTATCACGGTCATTGCACTTCAACACATAGCACGAAGATAGACTTCCTTGGGGTGACCTTGCCTTTGGTTGATATGAAAACTTGTTTTTGGCCACCCAGATTGAGTCCTTGGGTTTCTGAGAAACCTGCTTTTGCCTGGGCACCCTTTTGGCATGGACTTTAGCTTGATCAAGTGAAGCACTGGTAGCCTTCCCTTTAGTAGGGCGCGGCACTGCCGACCTGGGGTCTGGCACTGCCGCGGTCTGTGCAGGTTTATCTGCACCAATGCTTCCCTTCTTCTCAAACTTGACACACTCAATGCCTTTTACTATTTTTCTTCCATTGGTTTTATCTCCTTGAGTGTGTCCAAGCCCATCCTTGATTGATGGATGCCTTCCATCCTTGTATTGGATTTTCTTTGGCTCAACTTTGTCCTTGTCATTTTTACTAGAAGCTGAAATGATATTGTTGAGCCTTGCTATCTCTTTCTCCATGGCCTCCATGTTGACAATGTTAGTGGAATAATCATTCAAATCAAGATTATAACATTTTCCACATCCTTGACTAGTGGATGGAGAAGAGGCATCATTTGCCTTAGGGAAATGTGAGTTGCCCTCCCAAAGAAGGTTGTATTGTGCCTCAAGCTCTTAATGATTTTCAACTAAACTACAATGCTTTTGCTTGAGGTCACTACACTCCTTAGTGAGAGCATGAGCCTCTTTTTCCTTGGACAAAGCCTTGGTCAAAGAGCTCACCTCACTCCTCTCTAATGCAAGGGCTTCCTTGCTAGCAATGTAGAGATCCTCTTGTTTGATAAGAGTCTTCTCTCTAGATGCCAACTCAGCCTTGGTTGCCTCTAGTTCATCCATTAGGTTAGCAATGAAGATTTTGGTCTTGTGATCCATATTTTTAGTTATTTCATTAATTTCTTCATCACTAGAACAATCATCACTAGAGTAATTACTAGAATCACTACTAGAGATGTCATTGGGGGAAGGAGTTTTGGGTTTCGGTTTTGGTTGTACCTTCTCACCCTTTTCCATGAGACAAATGTGAGGGGAGCATTCATCATCATCGGACATGTTGTTGAAGAGCCTTGGTGAAGTGGATGTCTTGTGAATAGCAATAGTTGCCATCTCTTCATCTTCACTTGAGGTCTCTTCCGTTGAGTCCCACTCATGCCCAATGTGTGCTTCACCCACATATCTCTTGCTCTTCTTGTGGTCACCCTTGTCTTCTCTCTTGCCTTTGCCAAACTTGTTGTCTTTCTTCTCATTTGGGCAATCAGCAATGAAATGTTCGGTGCTACCACAATTGTAGCAAGTTCTTGACTTCTTGTTTGGGAACCTTCTCTTCATGAGCTTGTACCCATTCTTCTTTAGGCCCTTGTTGAATCTTCTCATAAATAGAGCCATGTCATCTATCTTTTCGGACTGCCCATCTTCACTTTCACTATCACTTGATGTTGTAGCTTCAGGTTTATGCTTGATGGCTTTGGTTGATTGAGCTTTGCTTGAGGAAGCTTGCTTGCTGTTTTTAGAATACCTAGGGGTTGATCTTTTGGTGCTCTTGTTTGCCTTGAGAGCCACTTCCTTGATCTTCATCCCTTCCAACCTTGCTTGCATCTCACCAAGCTTCTTCCTCTCAAGAGCTTCTTCTCTTTGCAAGTCAAAGGTCATAATCCTTCCAAGCACATCACTTGATGTGAAGTACTCAAACCTCTTCTTGTCTCTAATCAATGTCACCATGGTCTCATTTCTTGGAGAGTAGGCTTCTAGCATTATCTTGACGACCTTGTGATCATTGACCTCTTCACCACCAAGGCCTCTAATCTTGCCAACAATGGTCATCAATCTATCAAACATTTCTTGTGGCCCTTCACCTTCATTGATCACAAACCGGTTGAGCTTGGCCATCAACAAATCAATCTTGGACCGCCTCACTTTGCTCACACCTTCATGTGCAAGGTGCAAGGTGTCCCATATTTCTTTTGTAACCTCCAAGCCCATCACCTTGTTGTTCTCATCACCATCCAATGCACTTAGCAACACACTAGTTGCTTGTGCATTGAGTTGTATGCAGCGAAGCTCGGTGGTGGTGGGACTTGTAGGATCCACCGGAGGCTCACATCCTCTATGGACAATCTCCCAAGCACCAGGGTGAAGACCTACAAGATAAGTCTTCATCAAGTGTTTCCACTTGACAAAGTTGGTCCCATCAAAATGAGGCAACTTGCCAGCGGGTACATGGAAAAGGGGCTTATGCTCATGGTTAGAAATAGATGAATAGTTAAAGGATACGGTGGAGTATTTCTTGCTGCCATCATCCTTCTTCTTCTCATCCTTCTTCACAATCTTGGAGGCTTGGTATGATGCATCATCATCACCATCGGAGCTACTAGACTCAACCTCCACTTGAGAGGCTTGTTCTCTGCTCTTCTTCAGATCCTCCTCCTTTGCCTTGAGCTCTTTCTAGAGCTCTCTCACTTCTCTTCTATGAAGCTTCTTGGCTAGCTTCAAACTCTTAGCTTCATTGATTGGATCTTCTTCTTTTTGCTTTTTCTTTCCTTCTCTTCTCAATCTTCTTTCTTATTTTCTTCTTGCTTTCTCTCCTGCGGACATGCCAGCGGTGGTCAAGTACTTGTCTGTGTCCACACTCTCATCGCTGTTGTCCGTGGAGTGCAAGTCCACATCCTTGGGGTCAACTTGCTTGACACTTCCCTCTTCGGCCATTACCTCACACGGTTAAGTGCTTAATGAGGTAAGCTTGCTCCGATACCACTTATCAGGACCTGATTAGCCTAGAGGGGGGGTGAATAGGCCTGTTTAAAATCAAACTCAACTTTTCTGTCAGCACAGCCGTGACACTACCGCTCTATAGCCCGGCACTACTGGGCTCTAGGCCGGCACTGCTGGTCAGCAGGACAGAACCTTGCACAATTCAAAAACTATGAAGAGAATGAAAATTGTGCTTGAATCAAAACCTTCCTGGAGGTGTAGTGAACCTCTAGCACCACCTAAAAGTGATAGCAACACACCCACTGAGTAGATTGGGTCCAAACCCTAGAAATCACCTTGAGAGCAATATATATCAAAGTAAAGAGACAAACACAAGGTGACACAAGATTTGACCCATGGTTCAGCTCACCACCAAGGCTTGCCTACGTCCACATTGTTGAGGTGCGCCACACAAGGCTCAAGCTCACCACAAAGGCTAGCTCTTTCCTCGGTCTCAAGTCAAGAGAGTGAACTCTTGAGATGAGGGGAAATGTATTAGCAATATGGGGTGTTACAAACCTTCCTAGGCTGCCACACAAAGGAGGCAAGCTCAAGGGCGACGCCTAGCCGGCTAGGAGCAAAGCTCCAAGAGTAACAAACTCAAACCGCCGGCCACCACGCGAACCAAATGCTTGTAGGAGTTGAAGATCCGAGGGAGAAGCTTCTTCTCAAGCTTGGAGGCTCAATCTCTCAAAGATTTGAGTGGAAATCAATGGAGGAGAGAGTTGGAGCACCAAGGGAGAAAAGGGAGAACAAGAAGAGAGCTTCTCTGCTGTTTCACTAAATGATTATGAGTGAATGGTCAATGTTACCGTTGGGGGAGTGAGGGGATGAGGTTATACCCCCCTTACTGCCAACGGGCAGATTTCAAGTCGCGATAGTGCCGGCCTAGAGGCGCGGCAGTGCCGGACTGCCCGACACTACCGGACTGGTAGGAACAGCAAGGATATCAGGAAAGAATAGCTGGCTGTTCTGCCTACTATATATGTGGAGGTGTATGATGAGTGTATAGATATAGCATTTGGTTCACTTGTTGACATGCGTGTTGAATCCCTCTTGATAGTACGGCATACCTAACTCAAATTTGAAATATAAAATGAATTAAAGTCCTTTTGAGCTTGTTGCCATGCACTTTTGTAATTTGGAGGGGTCCGTCAACCTGTTCATCAACCTCCTTATGTTTAACCTGCTTGTCATACTTGAAGAGTCTCATTAGTCCTCTAATTATGTTGTCATGTCACCAAACCCCACTTAGGGCTTGATTGCACTTTCAATTTACAGGATGCAGAAATGTTTTATATATGTTAGTTTTTCATATTTCCAGGTTATCCCAGCAAACAATGTAACCCATCGTCCAAGGCCCAATAGGCAGCCCAACAAGCCCAACACTATGGCCACCCTAACCTATTAGCTATCCGAAAAAACTAACTATTAGCATTGAAAGAGAAATCCACCATCGGTGCGTGCTGTGTGTATAGAACCACCACTAGGCATGGTCCAATGATGTTGGGATAGCACGACATGTTGTGCCTCACGGACCATGCCAAGGCGGGCATCGTGCCTGCCCTACGGCCTAGTCATGGCATGCTAGGACATTTTTTTGGGCCAGGACGACCTGAGAAGCACGACCTCTCTAGTAGGCTGGGCTAGCCCAAAGCCTAGAGAGGAGGCAACACGTCGTGCTAGGAGGAGGAGGTGACGTAGAAGAAGCTGACGAGTAAGAAGAAGGACGAAGAGGGGCACTATTGGCTTTGTGAATAAGCTTATGGGAACGAGGAAGGGGATGATAGGATGTCGTGATGCAAGGGATCGTGTGTCCCACTGTCCCCAAGTGAGCAAAGAGGGGAGTGGCTTCTAGGGGTGGTGCACCCCGCTGGCTGCCAGTAGCTTCCCGAGGTGGCACACCCCACTAGCCAGTAGAGCAAGGGGCGGGAAGGAGGTGGGACAAGAGAGGTCGGGCATGGGGATGAGGCAAGACAAGAGGACCCGATCAGAGAGGAGTTGCTCTCAGGCCTCACAGTTCGCGCGAGCAGAGGGCCGATGGCTGAGTGGCAGCGGCTGGGATGGGACTGGGGAGATGGAGATTAGTGTTTGTGTGGTTATATATATCGGCCTTAGGCAAATAATAGGCCGCGCCGTGCCAACCCACGTGTCTAGGTCAAGGCCCAAGCACGCCATGATCCTCCATGCTAGGCCAGCTCGTCACTACGTCGGGTCATGCTTAGGTCAGGCCAAAAAAAACAACCTTCATGCTAGGAAGTTGGACTCGGGATGCATAGACATCTATAGTTGTGTGTTGTGTTGTGATATGCCAGATCGAAGTTTGGCGTTGCTCTGCCAGCCAGTAGCGGTGCCCAATTACCCATTTTTGCATTGTGGATTCAGAGTTTCAAATTTTATAGTGACCGACAGAGACATGATTCTCATTTTCATGTCTTTTTCAAATCGGATTACAAAATATAAATTGGGAAATCAAAAGCATAAGATATTTATAATTATTTTCTTATTTTAGTATTAGAATGTAGGCCTCCACTTGTTCAAATTGGCCCTCATATTTTTCTCGGGACGCGCCTGCACCGTAAAACCTTAGCATGTGCTAGACATATGGGCTTGTTTATTTCGTGGGTGTAAAGTTTTTAGTGTCACATCTAATGTCACATGTGGTGCCGCATGGGGTATTCGAATAGTAATAAAAAAACAAATTATAGAATCCATCAGTAACCGTGAGACGAATTTATTAAATGTAATTAACTCATCATTAGCACATGTGTTACTGTAACAATTAGTGTCTAATCACGGACTAATTAGGCTTAAATTAATAGATCGTCTAACAAAAAATACATGTAAACCGTATAATTAGTTATTTTTTATCTATATTTAATCACTTTTCATATAATTCAGGTGTCTGAAATTTAAGATCATTTCAAGCAACACTAATATACCACCAACTAATATAGGTTATTGTCAATTTTATATTTTATTATTTGTCTTTGTGTTATAACATATTAATTTTTTATCTTTGTCCTCCTATAGAAATAATTGTAATTATTAAATTGTCTTTGTGTCAATATATATAAGATTTTGTCAGGTTTGTAGTTTTGTTAACAGGTTTTTTATTTCTGAAACAAAAAATTACACACTATGTCTATATAAATTGCAACGAACTAAAATTATAATTTTAGTATAAAATATATGCAATAACTGTCGTCTGAAAAAAAACTAAAATTCAGACACCTAAACTTTAGCAAATTACATATTTAATATTTATAATATATCTAACATTACATGTGATAGGGTGTAAAGTTTTTGGGTGCCAAACAAATCTACATAGGAGAGTTTCTAGGTGATGCGCGTGCTTCATATTGCTGCCACAGTCCACAGAGACACCTGCCAGGCATAGAAAGTTTGTTGAACTCGATCGTCCTGTGTGTCCTCCTCCCTCGTTACCGTCCGCCCATGCATGCCGGCAGCGAGGGCGAGCACCTTACCGGTCGGCCGTTGGAGAGCAACCCCGTCGAGCAGCTAGGGCGACCGCCGCCGGGGCGCATGACTGGCCACGTGCTCGTCGCTTTGCCCTTGCTAGTCAGCTACGCAATGTTAATTGGGCAACTCGGGCCTAAATGTACAGCACCGTGGCGGAAGCCGCTGCCACAGCCCACAACGCGTGGGGCAGCATCGGGGTCGAGTCGGCGAGGGCCGGCCTAGGCTGGAGAGCCCACACTTCTCCTGTGGCAGCGGATCGGCGGAGTCGATGGGCCGCAGGAGGGCCCACCTCTATTTCCCGATGCGCTATGCCCATTGTTCGGCCGACGCGGGCGATGGTTGCCGCTGGACACGATGGAAACTCTCTGCGTATTCAGTCTTTTTTATTATTATATTATTTTCACTCCTCCTATAGTTCAGATGTCTGAAATTTATGATAATTTTAGACAACACTAATATACCACCAACTAGTTAGTTGTTAATTTTATATTTTAATATTTATTTTTGTGTTATACATATTAAACTTTTGTCTTTGTCCTCCTATAAAAATAATTGTAATTGTTAAATTGTCTTTGTGTCAACATATATAAGAGTTTGTCAAGTTTGTATTTTTGTTTAATAGGTTTTTTATTTCTGATGAAAATAAAAATTGCTAATTGTGTCTGCAACCATTGCAAAAAAACTAAAACTGTAATTTTAGTCTAAAATATATGCAACTATCGCTAGCTCCCTATTTTTTTGCGAAATTCTACGTCTCCGATCTCTCTGACTGTTTGCTGCGCGGTGTCGCCACTCGCCATGCCCTTGCTCACATGGTGTTCGATAAAATGCACATTGTTTGCAGTGCCATCGCGATAAAATGCACATTTCTCAGTCCTTTTCACTCGTGGCACAGGGTCTAATATAATTGGATGGTTTCCAAAATATGCCAATCCAAAGTTTTTCTCTCTCTTTTTTATTTAACTAGCAAAACATGCTCGTGCGTTGCAACGGAAAGAAACAATTAATTTTTTTGTAAAAATAAAGACAACAATAGTATATAGCTATAACAAATAAGAATGTATTTATGAAAAAGAAGGACAAAAACACTATGCATCTACAAGCCAGTCCGGCGATTAGTGATGAAATAGAACTTGCGACAACATGATAGCGGAGCGCGTTTGGAACAAGGACAACAAGATTGGTCGACCACTGTCCATCATAGCCACGCCTAAGGGACTCCGCCGAGTGGCGTCGGGAACAGAGCCACATGGCACGGGAACCCCATGCCCCCGGTGTTCATCTCTCTTTCTCTCCGTCCCTCGCCACTTCATCGCCGTAGTGTCAGCCAGGGTTAACCTTACCGTTTCGGAACCGGTAACCGTCGGGGGTCGGTCGGGCGGTTACCGACCGGTTTGACCGGTTACCGGTCCAAACCGAACGGTTCACATTTTGAATTCAAACGGCGCAGTACAAACGGTTTTGAACCGGTAACCGGTCGGTTAGGGCCGGTTACCGACCGGTTTGAACGGTAACCGGTCCAAACCGCTGGGTGTCTTTTTTATTTTTTTTTCTTAAAAAAATCAATTTTTTTTGTATGACCTTTGTGCATAATGATGTAAATAGAACACACAATTCATATAAAATAGTGTGATACAAATGGCCAACCCCACAATAATATCATAGTGATGCACTAGCCACAAATTCACAACGGAAATAACGTAGTTCACCGTTGCAACAAGAACAAATCGTCCATGGAAATACCTCGTGCCGTAGACATGCGAACATCATGGTCACTACTCACTGACGTCGCATATAAGGAAAGATCCCGTTTCGGCACCCCTCCTCATACTTCGCGGTGGACATTAGAGCGATATCGCGCGACTGTAGCCCGGCCTTGTACTCTATCCATGATTGACCCGTCCAATGAACTGTGGTCTCCCATTACTGCACTAACATGTTGTAGAAATCCGGGTCTTGCCATTCGTAGACCCATCTAGTGGCCGGCTGCGTGCTGATGTCAGGAACGGGGTAGGTATAACCACCACCGTACGATGTATCACTGTACGAGGAAGAGGAGTACTGTGGCGTGTCGTAGCAGTCCGTCGGGTCGTACGCTCTCCTCTGCGATTCCGGCTGCCCATGGTCGCGGTCCTGAGTAGCATGTGTGAAGTCCGTCTCGCCTGCAGCCGACTACAATTAGTACTAGTGAGTAGGCATAGACATTAAAAAAAAATGACTGTAACAATCCATACCTATGAAACGAAGTCCACCAGTATCACCAGCACCACTACCACCAGCACCATCTGCAGAACCCCCAGCCACACCACCACCAACAACAAAAGCGGCTCCAGGGTCATCGTCACCACTATGACCGTCTCCACTGTCAGTTGCTGAGCTGCTGTGATCAGACTCCTGGTACCGTGGACTTTGCTCACCCTCCTCGCCATCATCTGTCGAATCATCGCTGGGGACAGGTTGTTGCACTCGCTTCCCCTTTTGTTTCTGGCTAGGTCCCGTCTGGTATTTTCTTTTCCCAAGATGCGTGTCACCCACATGTCTACGGGCCCAATCACTGATGGGCCCAAGATCGTCGGGGTCCACTTGGTCGCTGTCATCACAAAGAATGAATCATATTATTAAAAGTATGGTTCGTCAGTGGCTAACAAAGTACATCAACGTACCTCACGATATGGGACGGAAGAGGTATGTCTGTTTCTTCATCCTCTTCGTCGAGTACTGGAGCCTGGTTGGATCTGTCATACTCCATCCAGTCTCGAACCGGATTATCCCATTCGTAAAAGGACATCTGCGTGAACTGGTCAATGAAGTCTTCTTCCTCACGCCTAGGTGGTCCGGATGCATCCGCGAGTCGTAGCCGAAGGTTGTAGTTCACATACACTAGCTTGTTCAGTTTTTTGTGGGACAAGCGATTCCGAACCTTCGTGTGCAGCAAAGCAAATGTACTCCAGTTGCGCTCGCATCCACTAGAGGATACACACTGTGCAACAAGCCTCAGCGCAAGTTTTTGAAGATTTGGAGTGCTCCTGCCGAACAACATCCACCATTGAGCTGCAAAGTGGAACCCATTATGTTAGGTACGCGCTGAAAAAGAAAAAAAAATGAGTTCAAAAGTACTCTTACATGGGGTTGTGTTGGGGTCCGAGGCCATTTTAATGGCCAGCTCGCTGCCAAACTCCCCAAGGTGTCTGCGGAATGATTCTGCCTCCTGTAATGCCAAGATAGCGGAGTGCACATCCGTCATTTTCCCAAATGCTTCCTTGAGGCCAGCAAACATTTGCGGGGTTGGATTGAAACGATATACAAGCCTTGAGTTGAGGACAGCAGCTGCAACATACGATGCACGACAAATTAGCAAATGGTAAATACTCAATATGTAGAGACGACTATTTTAACAATGGTTGTGATCGCACCTGGTCCCACATGCGTGCCTTGGTACACGTCTGCAATCCTGGCATCCATGATAGCCTTGTACTCACGCCATGTTGACACATTTGTTGCAAAGAACTTCTTCATCTCGGTTTTGCAGTCTTGGAAGTTGTAGACAACCTCACACAGGTTAGGTCACTTATCCTGATCAGCGAACCGAAGGAACCTGTAAATTGGTGCCACTGAATCGATGATGTATTTGAGTGTGTCCCACCACTGTAAGCTAGACAGCCTTGCGTGAGCATAGTGACCTTCCTGGGATTTTCCCCACCTGCTCTGCAAGAACTCGGAAGATCCCATCCACTGCATAAAACGATCACGCTTCCGATGGAAGCTCTCCATGAACATGTAGTTGGTCCCAAACCTAGTGACATTCCATTTGACCAACTCACCACCAATGGCTGCCCTCATCATTGCATTCAACTGGCCATGGTTGTGCAGCCAAGCTGAAATTCGCTTGCATGTTGAGATCATATCTGCATGCTCCGACCTTTTACCAATGTCCTTCAGCATCAGGTTGATGGTGTGTGCAAGGCAAGGTGTCCAAACAATATGCTTGTACTCATCGCTCAGTCTCTGGCATGCTCTCTTGAAGTTGGCGCCGTTGTCCGTGACGATATGCACGATATGCTCAGCACCTATCTCCTCAACCACCTTGCGAATCAGCTGCACAAGTAGGCACAACATTTAGTGGAACCGAGAAAACATAGTGCATGTGAACTGGCATAATATTTTGGACGTACCCCCAGCAAATAAGACGAATCTTGGCTCCTGCCCGTCGCATCAACTGACTTGTGGAACCACATGACGCCATTGCAATAGATCAAAAAATTGATGACGTTCATTCTTGTCGGGCCCGTCCACGAATCACACATCAACGTGACCCCAAACAGGGGCCACTCCTCCTGAAACTTTGCGTACC
The DNA here is from genome assembly GCA_022036555.1 of Microstegium vimineum. Taxonomy (NCBI): domain Eukaryota; kingdom Viridiplantae; phylum Streptophyta; class Magnoliopsida; order Poales; family Poaceae; genus Microstegium; species Microstegium vimineum. Next base: position 48,979,150 of record CM039127.1, on the reverse strand, counting down.
TCATCTGCAGGTCCTTCTCGTTATGATCGAGGTACTTCCCGTCTATATCCTTTCCACTGGGCGACGCGATCCCTTCACCTGCAATCGTAAGCGAATCATGAGAATAGAGAAATATACGTAATGAATTGAAGTCTCCAAGTATATGTACTTACCCCACTTCTGCGTCTCCCTGACCGCACTAACAAAGTACGGATTGTCCGCCTGTTTCCCAGGGATTCCTGCAGTATGGAAAAACTTTCCCCAAGCTTTCCCAATTGCGTCCTTCGTGTTTCTTCCCCTCTGCGTCCATGCCCCTGTATCAATCCGGGTCTGCTGGAGTCCCCCCCTCGTACCCGCTGCCAAGTTGTAGTCCTCCACCATCGCAGGGGTCTGCCTCTGTGAACTAGACCTCCGAAACATCCTATGCAAAGGATTGCCCCCCTGCGAAGCAGTACCACTACCACTGCCACCTCCACGCTCGTAAGCGCCTCCTCTCTGCTGCACCCCCTCCTGGTACTCATATTCTGCTCTGGACTGATTCAGGGCTTCCCGCAACCGAGCCTCGTACTCGTCATCGCCAAGGGGGTGGTTGCCCTCCGCTGCAGCAGCCTCTCGTGCAACCCTCTGACGAGTGCGGTCACTAGCTGCCTGCCTAGTTCTGTCGATCTCCTGCTGAAAGTACTCCCGGGCTTCTCTGGGCACCTTGATGCAGTGGATCACCTCCGTCCCGCGCGCAGCCAAATGCTGCTTGAACCGGGAAGCTCCACCCCCGGCTTTTTGTTTAAGACAGTAGTTTCATTTCCAACCGGGAGCAAGATTCTCTCCATGCTCCCATACCACGTCTCTGCGGTCTCTCGGCATCTTCCTGCACAAATGGACAACACAAAAAAATCCAAACACATGCATCAAATCATACCGCAAATATATAGCAATACAACAAATATATTTTATAAAGAATCTAATGTTACTTATTTACTATACTAAATACTAAAATCTTAGTATATAAACTCAGCTAAATCTAAGACTATTTGATTCGGCACTATTTAAGAATAATATCATCTTTAGGACGGAGTGAGTACTATATTTATTATAAAAAATAGTTTCCAAGGATGCACCTTTTGTTTACCTTAACATATTTCATGGGAATTACATCATGTGTCAATATGGACCCGTACTAAATCCTAAATCCTATATCAATAAAATCCTAAATCCTAAATCCTACATACATCCTAAAGCAAATCCTACCGCAAATCCTAAATCCTAAACCAAATAAACCTAACTCCTACCTAAACCCTAAGTCAAATCCTACCTAAATCTTACAATAAATATTTTCTACATCATATACTCCATCAATACTACATATTAGAACTAAATCCTACAACTAAAGCAACTACAAATGCAAAGAAATGAAAAAAAAAAAAACAAAAAAAAGACTTACCGAACGACCCGCTCGGTAACCGCTCCGGGGGGTCGGTAACTGCCGGGGGGGAGGGCGCGTGGCGAGCTGGTCGGTTACCGACCAAATATCTCGGTAACCGCCGCCGTCCGGTCGGTTACCGAGGGTCGCGGTCGGCTGCGGGCGGGCGCGGGGGCGGAAGAGGAGGGGGCGGGCGCGGATAGGGTTCGGGGCGCGGAGACAGCCCCCCCCCCCCCCCGGCCGACAGCGGCTTAAATAGGAGGCGGCAGGAGACAATGGGCCGCATGGGCCCTTAACGGGCCTCACGGTTTTTTTTCTTTTTTCTTTTTTTTCAAACTTAAACACGTCCAAAAAATAGCAAACGAACTCCAATTTGAAAAATTTTTACACCATTGGACTCTATAAATCGTGAACTATTTTTAGGAATTTTTTCAGAAATTCAAATTTGAAATTTGAATTCAAACCGGTACCGAAACCGAACCGGTCCCGACCGGTACGTCGGTTACCGAGCTGTTACCGTGGTAACCGAACGGTTTTGAATTTCCTGGTGTCAGCCTCGATCTGCGACACGCCTTTCCGTGAGCCGGAGCCACCGATCTAGAGCGGAGTTGGAAACTCGAAACTCTTCAAGGTTGGCATATAATCAAGTGAAATAGCAACGCACGAATCGAAGAGGAAAAAAACAACTATCGTTGTATCTCTACACCGTATTTGCACCGGACTCAACCACGTGCACGTATCACACACGGTTGCAGAATTACTGAAGCCAAGCCACTTTAGGATAAAATTGTGCATTAGAAATTTAGAATTGAGTCACGGATAGAACTCTTGGATGCTATAAATGAATCTCTTCATATAATTTTGGCTCATGCACCTTTCCAAACAAGGGCCCATATTAGAGTATGACACGACCTTGCACACGTGGAGATTACTTAGAGGCACATTACCTTTTGTAATCAGACTCAGTATGTGCTAGACGTTTTGGAATCGGACTTCATGTCACAAGAGCTATTACCTAATAAGAGCTATTTCTAACTCATATATATAAGATAAGTTTGGATATAGTTTTTTTCATTATTATCTTTATTGTCCGGTAGTTAGAGGGAGACGGATCCAAAAAGAATGGATGGACCAAAAAAGGAGGCTGAAATTTTACCTCTTTATTAATAGGTATAGATAAAGCCTGGTTCTATGGCCGACCCGGGCATAGAAAACATAAGCTTGACACCATCACGAGCAATCAAAGTCTATACAATTTCTAGGAGGGGCCTTGCCCATACATGACAATTACCCAGGTCCCAATCATAGCAAGCTTGGCTAAATTATGCATTGATCCATTAGATGCTCTGAGAATAGAAAGAATTTTACCATACGCTGCTACAGGACAGACCTTCGGGCGATATGCAAAACTGGTAATAGTCTCAGATAAACTTGCGCCCGGACAAAAAAAAAGGTCTTTGGTCCCTGGCCAACGGCTTTGATGTCAGTCTGTTGCAGGAGGAACCTTTAGTCCCGGTTCTAGATACCTACCAGGACTAAATCTTTAGTCGCAGTTTGTGGTCACAACCGGTACTAAAGGATGACCTTTAGTCCGAGATGTTAATATGAACCGGGGCTAAACCTTTGCTCCATTCTTTCTTTCCTCCTCACCCCGATCGAGCACTGTGTTTTTGAGTGTGTTAAGATCTAGCAGGGGTTCTTGAGCACTATGTTTTTGAGTGTGTTAAGATCTAACATTAAGACGATATTAGTATTTAAGCATAATAACAATCCCTTACTACTAAGGAATCTAAAGTATACTGAATGTTTATCTAAAGTAGCAACTTATACAAAACATATACTGAATGTTTAAAGAACATTTTTCAATGATAGTTGAAACATAAAACATATATATATATATATATATATATATATATATATATATATATATATCTTTTATGCATATGAATTCTTTGTATACTTAATATGCATGATATATTTTAAAATTTTAAAATTCAAATTTTATAAACAGCCCTAGATGGAAAAACTTTCTAAACAATATTTGTAGATCTCGAAAAGTTATGAAACTTTGTAGTTGACAACTTTTTGATTTGAATTTGTTTATCACCTTAAATATTTCTTATACACTCAATTAAAAAATGGGCGGGAAATGAAACAGCCGGGAGGCAACATTTTCTAGAGCGTGCAAATAACTTTCTAGTCTCGGTCTTCAATACCAACCGGGACTAAAGGTTGCTTAGTCCCGGCTGGTAATACCAACCGGGACTAAATCTCCTGGACGAGTATATAATTGTGTACATGACTCTCCTGTTCTTCTTCCCCAACCTGTCGTCTTCGTCCACGCCACTACCGCCGCCTCGTCCGCGCGCCTCTCACGCCACCACCGCCTCCGTCCGCGCGCCTCTCTGCGCCACCACCGCCTCTGTCCCGCGTCTCTCCGCGCCACCACCGCTGCCTCGTCCACGCGCCTCTCCGCGCCACCACCGCCTACGTCCGCGCCACCGCCGCCACCTCATTCGTGAGCCTCTCCGCGCCACCACCGCCTCCGTCCGCGCCACCACCGTCGCCTCGTCAGCGCGCCTCTCCGCGCCACCACCGCCTTCATCCGCGCCACCACCACCGCCTCTCCAAGCCACCGCCAAGGCGCCACTTAGATGCCTAACTAGGTCCTCATGTTCATATATGATATGAAATATAATTTTAGTATATGTTATTTAATATATGCTATGAAATTTAATCTAATATATGCTATGAAATATAATATTAGTATATAATCTTAGTATATATGTCATTTAATATATGCTATGAAATTTACTCTCGTATATGTCATTTAATATATGCTATGAAATTTAATCTCGTATATGTCATTTAATATATGTTATGAAATAGAGTCTTAGAATATGATTTAATATATAGATGGATGGACGTCGAAATCTCCCACCACTAGAAGTCATTGGTTGGAATGGTTATTGTACTTCGATGGGTTTCGATCCAGTATTGCCGGTAGTACCGGTGAATCATCCAAGCATAGTAAGTTAATCAATATATGTTTGATATGTACGAAACTAAATCATCCAAGTTAATTAACATGTCTTATATGTACTGTTGATAATTGATCCAATTGTTTGGCTTAAAGGAACACTCGCCTATTTTGGGGTTGACAATGTGGATGTTCAGATTTATCATGTAGATAATGGTCCACTACTCCAATGTCGTATTTCATTTTCAATTGTCGTTAGGATGGGTCATGGTCATGGTCGTAGTCGTGGCCGCGGTGAAGGTCGCAATGTGGTACAAATCTTAGAGGTGGGAATAAAGGCACCCCAACGGTGTGTTGTTATTAAGTATGTTGTCATGGCATGTGCTACTACGCTCTCAAGAAATGGGATCACCCTTCCGAATCTGTCATCGGTGAAGATTGAAGCTATGAATCACAACATGTCTCATGATCTTCAGGGTTTCTGTGCACGAATGGCTCAGAACACAACAATGGTAAGTCTAAGTCGAACTCATAGCTTATGCCGTTAGGATTTGTTGTCAATATTGCTCTCATAATAATGAACCCTACTTTCGCCAATACTTACAAGTAGAGTAGATGAGTATGACATGACCTACGCAGTGTGTAGTTTTGAAGCCATTCTACATGAAGCAATGGATGGATTGAGTTATGAGTAGAAATATGTTGATGAAGAGTCAACACTAACTACTCAAGGATTTCAGACAAAGTTGGTTGCGACTAAGAAGGGAGATCCACCAACTACTCGAGCACCGTTAATCGTTGTTAGTAGACCATGTACTCGTAGTTGTAAAGCAACAGAGAGTGCACTGTTTAATACGTTTGAAGGACCGAGAACGGCGACCAGAGGGGGGTGAATGGGAGCCTCAAATTTCTCTCTGAAATATTCGGGCCACTCTTCCCAAAAATCAAACCCAATTGCTGGGTGCTCAACCTCCCCTCTGGTCGCCGGCAGTGGAGGAAAACTCACCGGAAACCCCCAAGATAGAGTTCTCAACCCCTATGAGAAAGAGGCAAAAACCCTAAGCAAAACAGCCTGAAAAACAGGCGACGGACGCTGCAGGACAGGGCGACGGACGCTGGCGACGGACGCAGAGAGATCGTCCGTCGACCTTCCAGAGAGCACTGCAGAAGAGAAGCAGATGGCAGGGCGTCGGACGCTGGGCGACGGACGCTTGGGTGGGCGTCCGTTGGCGTCGGACGCTGCGCGGCGGACGCTTAGGCGAGCGTCCGCCGGCCTTCCAGAGACCCAGACAGAAACTCGGAAACAGCAGAGGCGACGGACGGTCGGCGACGGACGCTGAGGAGCGTCCGGCGCCAAACCAAAAGCTCAGACACACCGAGCGACGGACGCTGACGTCAGCACGCACCAGCGTCCGACGCAAAACCCTCAGAGCGTCCGACGCCCCCGATAATCGCGCAGAAACCCCGAAAAGCGATTTTCCTCCGCCAAATCTTCCCAAATCTCGACCAAATGATCACCAATTGCAACCAAACTTTGTAGGCATGATCCTAGTGCAGTTGGGGAGCTATCCTGAAGAAATCATCGCTCAATTTGGGTCGGATGAGCGGGAACACTCGGATTTTGGGAAGAAAAGGGAAAACGAAGAACGTCGCAAAGAAGTCGCCCGATCTGCGTACTCGAGAGGTTTGAGGATGGATCCTTCGGTGCAAAGATGCTCCTCTCGAATACGAACAACTTGATTCAAACGGATTTGCAAGAGCTACTCCCAACAAAGAGAAATCGTCTCGGGAAAAAGAGAGAGCAAAAGCAAAACGCGAAGAACACAAGCAAAACGGGGACACGATCAAGAAATCGAAGCCGCCATGGCTTACGGAGGTTACGACCTCCGATTCCTTGCAACAAACTTGAGTTCTTACAAAGGTTGGTGGGATCAACCTAGGGATCTCATGAACTAGAGAGAGGTTAGAGAGAGAGAGAGTTGGGGCAAATGATTAGGGTTCAAGAGATAGAATAAGGATACCCCTTCATCCTCTATTTATTAGAGGCTTTGGCTATTTCCCAAAGACCCCCCTAGATACAATGAGTGAACTACCTAGCCTAAGCATTGCAGTCCAAGCTCCGGTAAATATCTCCCTCGATTTGAATGGACGGCCCCGCTTCCTGCCAGGAGTTGCCGTCGCCTCGACGCAACCTCCAGGATTCCGCCACGTGCCATCCCCGCTTCCTCGGAAGCTCCGCCCGGGTTTTGAGGCCCAAACCCGCGAAACCCGCCACCGGTAGCTTTCGGCTCAACTACCGAACCCCGAGTTTTGCGGCCCAAACTCGGAAACCGACGCGGATGGTTTTGAGGCCCAAACCACCAAACCACTCGACGCGAGCCACCTTGTCCTCGCCCGGTCGGACTCCGAGTCCCCTGAGCCTCCGCTCGACCCGCTCGTCCGCCGTCTTGACTCGATCGACTCGGTCTACCTCCATGTCTTCTCGCACTCGCCGGTGCCAGGCACTAGCCACCACAGCTAGTCCGCCGGCGCCCATGGTCCCTCAGTCCGAGCCCCGCTTCCGCCCTTCACCGCTCTCAGTCCATCAGCACGGCAAGCCTCTACTCGACCTTCTCCACGCCATTGACCACTGTCACTAGGCATAGCACCTGCACACCACAAGCCGACAGACAGGCACACATTTGCTTTCGCAAAGATTAGTAGTAAGCCACTCAAACTGAAACGCTCAAGTGTTGGGCAATCACTCATCACAAAACTGAACATCATGGGTACTTATCCACCATGTGTTCGCAACGTTGTTCTTCCTCAATGAGATTTTTGGTTACAAGATCGGTGACCTACACTTCACCGAATTGATAGTGAGACAAAGCTCAATGCATCATTGAACTATTGTACAATAAGATTGACACCAAATTTCTATTGAATGCTAGCCTTATATATATACTTTCTATAGAGAATGCACCCACCCTGATTATTGCAACTAGTTTCTTACCTAGTTGCAATTGGTTTTTTGCCGAGTTCACTACTACAAAAATGATTATGCGCAGCATTGGATTTTTGCACTCCGTGGCGGACACCTATTCTTGCCCGATGCGGTAAATCCCACGATTTACCGCAGTGGACCTTTTTCATTTACCGTGGCGGGCACTTTTGCCCGTTGCAGTAAATCGATTTACCGCCGCGGACATCTTAACATGTCCGCGCGGTAAATAAGGTATTTACCGCAGTGGACACGTTAAGATGTCCGATGCGGTAAATCAATTTACCGTGGCGGGCATGTTATATTGTCCGTCACGGTAAACAGATGGCCCAAACAGCCCAAACATCGGCCCATTATCACGCACTAGTATATGTATATCAAGTTAGGGTTTGATGTATCTCATTCCCCAGTTCCTTCTCTCCCTCCTGCGTCGTCTCTCTCTCACACAACGCAAAGTCTATCCGTAAAATAAACGCAAAGTCCTCCATCTCTCTGTCTCCCTCCCCTCACATCCTAGCGGGAGGCCGGCCACAACGGCGTGGGACCACGACGTCCTCGGCGGCGCAGCCATGGCGTCCCCAGCGGCGCGAACCACGGCGTCCTCCCCGGCGGCGCTGGCCACGACGTCCCCGGTGGCGCTGGCCACGACGTCCCCGGCGGCGCTGTCCACGGCTTCCCCAGCGATGCGGATCACGACGCCATCAGCGGCACGGGACCACGGTGTCCTCCCCGGCGGCGCTGGCCACGACGTCCCCGGCGGCGCTGGCCACGGCTTCAACAGCGACGTGGACCACGACGCCATCAGCGGCGCGGGACCATGGCGTCCTCCACGGCGGCGCTGGCCACGGCTTCCCCAGCGACGCGGACCACAACGTCCCAGCGGTGCGGGACCGCATCCTCCCCGGCGGAGCGAGCCCTCGCCGGGCACCACGTCCATGCAGGTGGCAGCGGGGGTGGCGCAGATCCAGCAGGGTGGCGACAGCATGTAGTCCTCCTCTCCACTCTCACCGGCGGCGGGACCCGCGCCCCTCCTCTCCTCCCTCACGGCCGGCGGCGGGATCTGGCACGGTGGATTCAAATCTGTAGTGCATCGATTCAGATCTGGATGGGCTCGGTGGGCCCATGGATGGGCTCAGTAGGCCTGTCCGGGTTTTTTTGTTTTTTTTGAAATTATTAACGAAGCGGGCGTCCTAATATGCCCGCCTCGGTTAATCAATTTACTGTGACGGGCATCGGTGTCCGCTGCGGTAAAGTCACGATTTACCGTGACGTTTCAACCGCAGTGGACGCATTTGCCCGCCACGGTAAATCAAAAACGTCTGCCTCGCAAAATAGATTCTGTAGTAGTGGTTGCAACTGGCCCAACTCTAGTTGTAATTGGATCGCGTCAGGTTGCAACTGTTTCTTGCCTAGTTACAACTGGTCTGACTCTAGTTGTAATTGGATCGCATCAGATTGCAATTGGTTATTGCCTAGTTGCAACTAGGCCGACTCTAGTTGTAGTTGTACCGCGTCAATTTTGCAACTGTTGCCCAGTTGCAACTGGCTCACTCTAGTTGTAATTGTATCACGTCAGCTTGCAACTACATCAGGTCCAGTTGCACTGGATCAGATCTGTTGCAACTACTTCCGCCAAGTTGCAATTGTGTCATAATCATGATGGTAACTCACAGTACATTAAAGTTGCAATTACATACTTAAAAAAAGTTCATCAAATATAGTCTTGTTGGATCTCGTTTTGTTAAACACTTTTTTTTCAACAACCTGGTGCAAACGGATCTGAAATAGGAGCTACGGTTTAGGAGATATTGTATTTTTTTGATTCGAAACAAAAAAGATTCTTTGCATACAGGTTGTTGGATCGCGGGGCGAGCGCGGCGGCGGCGGAGGGTCTGTGCATTTGCTACAGCAAATGCATCTTGTTGCATTTTAGCCTCGCCATATATATATATATATATATATATAGTTTCGTACTATAATTATGTTTGATACGTATACATATATTTGCAGCTAAGAATGCGTATTTGCAAACATAATGTAAACACTAAAACCAATAATAAAATGAAATGGAAAAAAGAAAAAAAAACACATTTAACCCCGGTTGGTGATATCAACCGGGACTAAAAGGGTCTGCAAGTGACGCGTGCTGGCAAACCCTTTAGTCCCGGTTGGTATTACCAACCAAAGTTAAAGATCGGCCTTCAGTCCCGGGCCACGGCGCCAGGACTAAAGGCGGGACTTTTAGTCCCGATTTCCCAGTCCCGGCTCCATAATCGGGACTAAAGTCCCTTGAGACCCGGGGTTAAAGGTCTGTTCTGTAGTAGTGATATACATGAAGTAAAGAACGAGCATCAGTGAGCAACATAGGTGGCAAGATTCATGGAGGATGATTGGAGAGCTTGTTGGAGAGCTGTTGAGTCCACCTCCACTTGTACGTGCAATATTCCATAATCTACAGCCACTGCCTCAGTTGTCATTGCATCTGTGATTGATGCTAGGCGACCTGCTCCTGCAAGCATCTCATCGCCCTCATGGTCATGAACAATGAAACCCTAGCTCCCTTGCATTGTCTCCTAGATAAATGATCCATACAAATTGATCTTGAGTTGTCTAGGCGGTGGAGGTTTCCATCCAGCACTCCTAGTCACCTCACATGTCGGCTCCTTCATCTTAGACTTGCTCAAGTTTAGCACATCTGCTGCAACTTCCTCCCCGTCTGGCCCTTCGCTCCTTTGTTTAATTTATTTCTCAAACTCTATCACTTCGAGAGAAGTAGTTTTGATTCGAACTTCTTTCAGAGCCAATAATATTTCAATCACCACTAGTTGTTTGAATAGCAGTTGTTGATGAACCGGCTCAATCGAAAGACTAGACCAACATCGTCTCACGAGCTTGCACTTTAGAAAACAATGCACTCCATCATCATCCAATCGGTGACTGAAAGGATCAAGATGCCCAATAAGGGGGGTGAATTGGACTTATTTCAAATTTCTAAAGCAAATATAAAATCCTAAACAAATGTCAATCATCCCCTACTGCCTACCGGTAGTGTTTCCTAGCTAGAAAGCGGTAAAAAGGCATAGAAAGTAAAGACACCCTACATAATTCTAGTATGAAAGTAAGAACAAGTGCGGAATGTAAAGAGCTAGGGAAAGAGATTCTTGACACGGCGACGTTTTGCCGAGGTATCGAGGAGTAGACACTCCCCCTAGTCCTCATTGGAGCACCTCGCAAGGTATTGCTCCTCCTCAATCCCACGCAAGGCTCGGTGAACCGCCCACAACCGATGATCACGTCGATGGAGAAGGGTCTCCGACAATCCTTCCGGCGATCACCTTCCTCCGAGCACCACCGGACCGTCTAGGTGATGTCGATCACCAAGAGTAACAAGCCTTGATCTTCACTTGACTCAATCCAGCCTCACAACTAGAGTGGATGCACACTTGAACTCTTGGATGAACTAGGGAGAGAGGATTGATGGATGGATTCGCAAAGCACTCTCTCACTAGGGCTCTTACTCTCTTCCCACACCTCACAAGTGTTTCTCAGCAAATGAAATGAGCAAAAGCAGGTGGGGAAGGCAAGGGATAGGGTATAAATACCCTCACACACAGCCAGCCCTCGGGCTGTTGAAAAACAACTTTTAAGTTGGCGACAGACGCTTCGACGCCTAGGCGACGGACGCGTCATCGCAAGCCCCAACGGCTAGTTGCTATTGAAACCTTTAAGCGACGGACGCTGCACCCCAGCGTCCGGCGCAAACTCGCGGCTCTCGGGTTTCTTTGAATTAAATCAACGGACGCTCCCCAAAGTCCGACGCCTTGCTGACGGACGCGTCCGTCGCAATTTGGCCCTCTCTGGAACTCTTTGTACTGGCGACGGACGCTCTGGGGGCAAACCCTAGCATCCGGCGCCAGCGTCTGACACGACGGACAGCGTCCATCGCCCTCGGCCTTAGCGTCCGACGCCTAGAAAGGTGCTCTCTCAACTTCGGTTTTCGTCATGATGAATATGAAAGTTGTTCTAGGCTATCTTACGGTCACCATAGGCTTGCTTAGAGCTAAGGTTGTCAAGTGTGCACCACACCTAAGTCATGAAGCTCTCCTAAGTCAAGCTACTAGTCTCAACCCCTCTTGATAGTACGGTCAAAGATCAAATAAAGCTCTATCTATACTAAGTGTCCTTCATCTCCTTATGGCACTTAGACCTATCACTCTAGGGTCACCATCTTGTATTTGAAATCCGAAATGATATCCATCTTGGGGGCTAACTGATAACCATTAATGCCCATTCACATTGATCACTATGGCTAAGCTACGCATAGCCTCTGCAAAAAACACATTAACCATAATGATCTTCATTTGTCGTTAATCACCGAAACCAATAGGGCCATGATTCTTCAGTGACACACTGCGCATCTTGTGTCGAGTTTCATACCCATTCTCTGGCTATTCTTCTTGAGTGCAGGTTTGTTCTGCGCCAATCTTCCTAGGAAATGTTGCACTTTGGGCTGACATGGAAGTTTCCAAATTTTACGCCATGGCATTTTTCTCGTTTCCAAAATTGCAGCTACTTCTCCCTTCTCCAATCCTCGCTGCCGAGATTTCTCCCTGTTCTTCTAATCATCCAAGATATGATAGGCAGACTTCACCAAAAACATAGCCCTTTATTATCAAAATGCCAAGCTAAAACATTCACATGGTCTGAATTGGTTGGTGTTGCTAATATATACCGCACGTCCTCCTCCCAAATACATCATGGACCAGGTCTTTATCTCATCTCCCCGTGTCCGGATGCAACAAGTTTGCAATCCATGTCAAAATTGTATGACCTCTAGGTGTAATCGGCCTTCTGGTAATCCATTTGATATCCACGGATTTTTTCTATATTTTAATATGCATTCCATCTCCAATCCGCCAAATCAACCTCATAAGATTTGGTCCACCCATAATTTTGTCTATTGTTTGATTGGCTACCAAAACTTGCCAACCTCTCAAGTATAGCTTGCCAAATCTATGGTAGAGTTTTTACCTATTTTTGGCATGGCAAATTTTGGTTGTAAACTGAAAGGATCAAGATGTCCAAGAAGGAGGGTGAATTGGGCTTGTTTTAATTTTCTACAGCAGAATTAAAACCTAACAAATGCCAATCACCCCCTAGTGCCTACCGTACGTGTGTCCTAGCTAGAAAGCGGTAGCAGTTCATGGAATTGAAAAACATCCTAAGCAATTCTAGTGGAAAGCTAAGAACACAACAAAAAGTAAATGCGGAATGTAAAGGAGCTCGGGATAGAAATTCTCGACGCGATGATGTTATCCCGAGGTGTCGACACACCCCCATAGTCCTCGTTGGAGCACCTCGCAAGGTATCGCTCCCCCTCAATCCCGCGCAAGGGATGAGTGCTCTCTACGGGTTGATTCTTCGCCACTCCGGCTCGGTGAATCGCCCACTACCGATCACAGAAGCTTATAGAAGGGCCTCCAACAATCTTCCGGCGATCACCTTCCTCCGATCACCACCGAACCGTCTAGGTGCTGTCGAACACCAAGAGTAACAAGCACAAGACCTTCACTTGACCAACTCAAGGCTAGGAAGGTGGATGGATGCACACTTGTCACTCCTAATCACTCTAGGAGTGAAGAACAAGATGGATTCTCTCAAATCTCTCCCTCACTAGGCACTTGGCTCTCCAAGAACTCTCTCAAGGTCCCTCCAGGTGTAACAATGGCAGAGAGAGCTAATTAGGACGAAATGAGCAGCTATAAATAGTCTCCACCTCTCCAACTAGTCGTTTTCTGTTTTTTCTCTTTTCTGCGAAGGCACCGGACTAGTCCGAAGCCCACACCACCGGACTATGCACACTGGTCCGGAGCTCACTCTCAGTTCAAATGATCACTGTGCCAGGCACCACCAGACCACTTGCATTGGTCCGGTGCCATGGTCTGAAGCCTCTAGTCCAGAGCCCTGGCACTTACTGCATGTTTTTTATCTTCTGTTGAACACCGTCAGACTAGCCGTCGGATCCCCCGTCGAACTAGTCCGGAGCCTCTTCTCTGGCTCACTCAGAAATCATGGGCCACCGGACCAATGGCCATTAGTCCGGTGCCCTTCGGACAGGTGGTCCGGAGCCTCTTCCACAAAGCTCAGCCTAAGGCAGGACCGCCGGACGCCTTCCAATGGTCCGGAGCCTCTAACACCCCCTTCTTCACCTCTTTTCACCAAGCCTCTTGAAGGGGTTTTGCTCCTACCAACTTAAGGTATCTCAAGGGCCAAAAGCAGGGTCTCTAGGACTAGTTGTGACAAATGTGCATACACCAACACTCCCAACCTCTCCTAGGTCAAGCTACTAGCCTCATACGCCCTTAATAGTACGGTCAAAGGAAAAACAAAGTCCTAGTCTATACTTAGTGCCCTTCTCAACTCTATGGCACTAAGAACTAGCCTAGTCTTCACCTTGTAGCTCCATCCTTTGAAACCGAAATCGAATTCCATCTTGGGGGCATGAATACCATTAAGCCCATTCATAATCATCACTCATGGCCTAACTTAAACACTTTTGCCTCTACAAAACACACGTTAGTCATAGTGATCTAGCATTGTCGTTAATCGCCTAAACCAATAGGGCCTAGATGCTTCATAAACCAATCAAGCCCATACTCTTTTGTATGTCAATATGCACTTTGTACCAAATGCTCCCTGCACCATCTATCCTAATCTACCTTTCCAAAAAAATCAGCATGCTTTTCCTCCGAAAACCTACCTCATAACTTTAGCATACTATATATTTACTAAAGTATATATAATTTATATATGTCGAACATAAAGGACGGATGTCCTGCATCTAAAATTAATAACTTTTGAGAAGGTTAATGAAGGCACAAGTGCTGGTGATTGCACATACAAATATATTATTGTCCTGCAGTGCAATACACGCTTTATGCATGTGAGAGAGCATGGAATGTTTCCCTCCCTCCCTCTTGCATTCAAATAAACACCAAAAGAACCTATATACTATAGTTGCTATATGAACACGTACACACCTATCTTTTTTGCATTTCTAACGAGTTTTTGCAATTACAAGCATATTAATCAAAATACTTCTGATTATAAGATGCTATCTAGCTAGAAACATGACCTAAAAAACACAAGTTACTACAAAATCAATATATCTCTGAAAACATTTTCTAAACCAATAAATATTCGTTGCTAGCATGACCTGACAAACAACTTGATGTATTGTCCTATCCGTTTCGTACCAGAGTTCCTATACCGTAGGCCACCTTTGGGCAAATTAAGCAATGAGGTAAAGAATTTTAATATCTGGGGAACAAATAAGCAGTTAGGTAAAGTATACCGCAATAAATGAAAGGAAGGAAAAATTGAAGTTATTTTTTTCCATTCATGAGGCAAAAGACTAAAGGTAACTATTATTGTAAAAACATAGAAACTGGTTTCATCTGGATAACACAATATCTCACTCAATTTCAATCAACAAGTTTACATCACCCTAATGGCTAAGGTAGCACAAATGGATGAGGCCAGCCAATTCATTAGCAAAGTAGGTATAGGGCATATATCCCACTCTATCAGAAAATGGATATTTCTATGAACAATAGGGTATCCAAAACATCAAGCAACAAACTGAAGCGGCAATATCAAATATTGAAAATCATACACTGGACATGATAGACGGTAATGGCAGCACACTACTAGGGCACATTTTTGCCTAAGTTACACTCCTAACAGCTGACCGTCAGGGATGGCAGATAGGACCAGCTTGAGAGGTGAAATCAACTTCTCCTGACAGTTGGTCTACAGGAAGCAATTCCTGTCAGATCATGTTGACCAGTCAAAATCAGATCTTGTCAGGACGGCCATCAGAAATTCCACCTCGACAGGATACCTTACATTATTCTGCACATTTGAGGCCAACCAAAAGGATAACCAGACTGTCATCAGGTCTTAATTGTACCATGACGGTCTCATAATACCACCAATATCATCCATATTTGTGTGCAATTTATACATCAACTCACAAGTCACATCAGACATTAAATTTAATAGCACAAATGAAATCCACATGTCAACCAAATCCAAATGGCCCTTACTGCTCAGTACAGATTCATTGTTCCCCACACTAGGAATAACAACATGATAGCTCCTATACTAAGTTAAGAATGCAAGTTCACAGCACGCATGTTCACCTCCTAGCTTATATTGGAAGCTTGATAAAAGGAGTCCTTTTCACTCTCTACATCATACTCCTACTAAGTGCGCAAAAGAAGCAGAAACATCGTTTCCAGCATGGGACAATCAAGTTACCTATAAGGTTGAAAGGAGTAGTTACAGTATTCAACCTGAGTTGGCTCAAAATTATCATGTGATACAAATGCATGTTGTAATATCTCATTTGCACCGGTTGTTGAGCTGCTTGCTATACACGTTGTTGCTTGTATTAAATACTGAGCTGTAAGGTATCCTAGCCTGTTTACATTACCCTAGCAGTATATGTCAGTTCAAATGTTTTTACTCAACAGATATAAGTAAAAACATTTGAAAATGACATATATTGCTAGGTATAGGACATTACGATCGATGGCAGAGAAACAACAAACTATGAAAGACCAATTAAATGATTAACTAGATATAATACTTTTGCTGGTTGCAATAGGCTACTATGCTGCAAATATTTGTGCAGTTTATTTTCAAGGTTCAGTACCTATCTACATCTATTCTATATTAGTTAGTGATGAAATGCAGGCTACATTCTCTTGTTTGTGTTGACACCACTTTTCGGCATGTGTCAATATGGGCTAAGGCTTGTGTCGATCGGTAAGAAATTGATTGCCATTATCTATGGGCATCAGGGTGTCACTGGTTAAATTACTGATTAGAGTAAGACTAGAGTACCGATGTTGAGTTTGAGGAATTGCCAGTAGAGGTGAGAAGGCGTTGCCGATAAAGGTAAGAATGTTGCCAATGAAAACAGGAATATGTGACCGATGGAAGTGAGAAGGCGTTGCCGATAAGAGTAAGAATGGTGCCGATAAGGACAGGGATTTGTTGCCGATGGAGGCAGGAAGATACTGTTGATGAGGGCAAGAAGATGTTGCCGATAGAGACAAGAATGTTGCCGATGAAAGCAGAATAAAGTAGCTGACGTCAGCAGAAAGCTGCCGATGGCTGTGGAAGGAGGTTGCAGATTAGAGGTCTGTCGATGGAAGGTTTCATCGTAAGAGAGATGGATATAGGAACTGGTGATTTCCTGCCAGTATTATTGAAGTTTGAGTCTGACTCTTGCCCGAGTCATTTATTTCCTTAAAAATAGGTATTATTGTAGTTTGAGTCTGACTCTTGCACGAGTCGTTTTATTTCCTTAAAAATAGGAGTTTTGTTTAGGAAGGTATGAGTCGTGTTTGTCTACAGCTCCTCTTGATGGGGTATAAATATGTACCGAGGGGTGGTGTGAGAGATACACAATCAATCAAAGAGCTTATTATTTTCATCTACTTTTCCAGCAAATCTACTTTTCACATTAGTTTTAGTTCATCTACGAGTTCTTACGAAGTTTCGATGGATTATCTCTATCGGCCTTGCAAGATCCGCGTTTGGAGCAAATCAGAGCTTTGACGTCCGGGCGCATCGCTGTCGTCTCATTCATATTTGTTCTAGTTATCATCCTTGTCGATTAATTGGTCAAATCGATTGGCACACTTCAGGTTTTGGGTTTAAAGCCCGACGTGTTCGCAGTTTCGACGGATTTTGTGTCAACACGTCTTTTGGCACACCCGGTGGGACCAATAATATATCTTTAGGCCACGGTTTAACCCATATCAGGCTTATGGGGGACACTGATATCAATCCGTGCAATGTCATTGAAGTCTCCGAAGCAGATCTGAAAGATGATCAGAAGCAGGCTATGGAGCAGGCTATGGAGGAATACAAGCAGTTGTATCTGAATTCCTTCAGCCTAAACAGGAGCGGCGAAGCTATCCAGAAGCAAGATCCACCGTTGCCACGGTCGGTCACCTTCGACGCCAATCCTAGTAAATTACAAGAGATGGTTAATTCTGCATTAAATCATACGTTAATTAGCCACTCCAGTGTGCTGTCCAATACTGTATACAATGCTGTTATGCAATCTTTCAAAGAAGGACAGGCACCCCAGTATGTTGGTCCAGCGTATCATCAACCTAGATTGGCATCTGCTACAAATCCATCGGCGGCTCCAATGGCATCTTCCCAACCTGTAGATCCGTTTGCCGATGTAGTTACGCCGCCAAGATCGAGCCCTGTAAGCGTCACTCGATTGAACACAGATCTGGTGGCATCGGCAATGTCAGGGCCCGCAACTAAGAGTCAGCCAACTCCCGCTAACTGGTGGGGATATGGTATGCCTCCAAATCCATCTGTCGACTCTAATCTGATCCAAGGTAACAATACAGTGTGGAAAGGCCCCATGACATCGGCAATGCCAGAACAGCCGATGATCCCGATGACGCATTATGCTACATCCTCTCCAATTGTGCAGTTGCCGTCGGAAGATCTTCAGATGGTGATACCCAAAGTGCCTTATATGCCACCATCGACAAGTCTTTTACCGATGCAACGAAGCACGACAATTGCGAGTCAACCCATGGCGGTAGTGAATCCTCAAACTGGAGTGCCAGCACACCAAGGTGGCCAATTTGTTGACTACTCCAGGGTACAGGAGCGACAGGCACCGGTTAACTATCAGCCATCGGCACATTACATGTCGTTGACTTGTAATCCTGGATGGACTGGACCAACACCGATCCAACAACAGGTGGTACAACCTGGGTATCAGTACCTGGAAAACCCTCAGAGTGGAGCATCGGCGCATCAACCGATGAATATAATGCCACAGTATTTCCCAATGGGCGTTCAAAGTGGTCCATCGGCAAATCAGCCGATGCACAATATTTAGCGGGCTAATGCTACGCCTGCACCAGCGTATCAACCAGCTGAGCCTATCAACATCCAGCCAGCGCATCGGCAAGATCAAGATGCATACTGGGCCGATAAGATCGCCGAAGTGATGAAAGAGCAATTCGGCATCAAGCCTAAAATCAATACATACTCTTATCGGACGCCGTACCCTCCGGCATATGATTTGATTTCTCTCCCAAATCGGTACAAGGTGTCAGATTTCACCAAGTTTTCTGGCCAAGATGACACATCAACTATGGAGCACATCAACCGCTTCATTATCCAGTGTGGAGAATCAGCTAGCAGGGATGAACTGAGGGTAAGATTATTCTCGTCATCATTATCTGGATCGGCATTCACATGGTTCATTTCATTGCCTCCAAATTCTGTGATCACTTGGGCCGATCTGGAGAAGCAGTTTCACAAATACTTCTTCGCTGGCGTACATGAAAAGAAGATTACCGATTTGGTCAAGTTGAGGCAGCGTAATGATGAATCGGTAGAAAGCTTCGTCCAGAGGCTGCGGGACGTGAAGAACAAGTGCTATAGCTTGGTACTTGATGATCGGCAATTGGCAGATTTGACCTTCCAGGGATTGTTGCCACACATCAAATACAAATATGCATCTCAAAAGTTTGAGAGTCTGAGCCATCTCGTGCAGAGAATTGCCGATCAAGACATTAAAGCTTTCGAACCTAAGAAAAATTAGAATAAAAAGGTGTCCTTTATTGGGCAAGAAGAAGATGCCGAATCGAATGAGGAACCAAGTATCGGCGCTGCTGAATGGGTAAAAAATAAGAAGCCGGTGTCCTGTCCGTTTGGCCAGAAAGAAGCTGAAAAGTACACTTTTGATGTCACCAAGGCCGATAGGATATTTGATCTTTTGCTTCAAGAGGGGCGGATTAAGTTGTCGCCTAATCAAGTGATTCCATCGGCTGAAGAGCTCAAAAGGATCAGGTATTGTAATTGACATGATGCAACTTCGCACAATACCAACGACTGCAGAGTCTTTAGGCAACAATTGCAGTCAGATATCGAGTCTAGGCGTATCAAGTTTGAAAATTCTAAAGCCCAAAAGCCGATGAAGATCGACCAGCACCCGTTTCCTAATAATATGGTGGAAACTAGTGGAAAGGTTAAAGTGCTGACGTCGGAAGCTGCCAAGAAAATCGCATCAGTGGATCCTGAACATCAGATAGTTGCGCATGATGTAAGAAAGAAGGGATTTGTCGATGATAGAAAAGGTAAGAGAATTGCCGATGAGGGCAGCAGCGCCCAGGAGGCCTCACAGACATGCCCCATATGGCGTTGTCATTACGCACAGGCGGCCACGACAAGAATATCGGTGCTCGCAAGAGGAGCGATATCGGTAGTAGGAGGAAGAAAGGCGCCAAGAGTGGCATCGACATAAAGATCATTGGAGGTGCTCCTTCTTTGTTCATTGCTGGGAAGAAGGCATCAAGCTACCCACTGCCGATAATTGCCCCGAATGCAACGGGTACTATCCTGTCGATCGATCAGAAAAGAAGCCCTGTTTTGACGATCGGGCATCAAGCTATGGCAGGTCGATCAGAGAAAAGGGATCAGTACATGATCGGCTGGGGGGCAAGCTCAGCATACATGACAGGCTTGGTAAGCATGGCCGTCAAGAAGAGCTTGAAGAGATGGCTAATGCAAGAGTACCCGATGAAGAGATATTCTCTAGGGATCCAAACATAAGGGGTGGTGCAGACACGAGCGGTGAGAAACAGTACCAGCATGTTTGGAAAACTAAGCTTCCTCAATGGTGCCCTAAGGGTCTGACGAAGACTCAGAGAAGGAGGCTCCAGCGTGAACGCCAAGGAGATTTGTATCATAGTGAAAATCCTTTAAGGGAGAAATCTCCAGTTCAACAGTGGAGGCCGAAACGCAAGGATAGCAATCCATCGGCAGGAATCAATATGGTTGTAACATTGTCGGTGGAATTTATGGCGCATGTTGATGATGAGGAAGAAGCTGCTGAGATGGCGCTGTTAGTACTAGACCCGATGACAGCTGTCTTTGAAAAGCCTACCGATGATGAAAGGCAGCATTTGAGGGCCTTGTTTGTCAAAGGCAAAGTTGATGGGTAGCCAGTATCCAAGATGCTAGTAGATGGTGGAGCGGCAGTCAATATAATGCCGTACGTTATGTTCAGGAAGCTTGGGAAAGGTGACCAGGACTTAGCCAAGACAGACATGATGCTTAAAGATTTTGAAGGCAATGTGTCACCAGCTAAGGGGGCAGTGTGCGTTGAATTGACCATCGGCAGTAAAACTTTGCCGACGACATTTTTTGTGATCAATGGCAAAGGTACCTACAACTTGCTCCTAGGAAGGGATTGGATCCATGCCAATTGTTGTATCCCTTCTACAATGCACCAGAGCCTCGTACAGTGGGTTGGAGACAGGATTGAAGTCGTCCAGAGTGAGGCTTCGTTAATCGTTGCATCGGCAGAATCAGAAACTTATGAACAAACCAAGTGCATATCAGATGAAGCTTGGGATACGGAGTTCCTCAAGGTTGCCGATTACCGAATCATACCGATCCAAGCAGTCGGTTCTAAAGGAAAGTTTTAATGGATCAGTTCGCCGATGACGGAAAACTTGGGCAGGGGTTCACATCGGCAGATGACTTACTAGAGATAGATATTGGTGATGGTAGTAAACATAGGTCAACCTTTATTAGTGCTAAGTTAGATTCCCAATGTAAGCAACAGTTGAATGATTTATTAAAAGAATATAAAGATTGTTTTGTCTGGGATTATACAGAGATGTTTGGTTTAGACTGATCAATAGTTGAGCATCGGTTACCTATTAAATCTGGTTTCCAACCACATCGGCAGCCAGCGCACCGATGCAATCCTCTTGTATTACCTGACATTAAAGCTGAAATTACAAAGTTAATTGAGGCTGGATTTATTCAGCAATGTCGATATGCCGAATGGATTTCTAATGTGGTTCCTGTGTATAAGAAAAATGGAAAGCTTCGTGTTTGTATTGATTTCAGGAATCTCAATAAGGCTACACTGATGGATGGTTACCCGATGCCCGTTGTCGATCTACTGATTGATGCTGCTGTTGGACATCAAATCATTAGTTTTATGGATGGTAATGCTGGATATAACCAAATATTCATGGCTGAAGAAGACATATCCAAGACTACTTTCAGATGTCCAGGTCATGTCGGTTTATTTGAGTGGGTCGTGATGACTTTTGGTTTGAAGAACGCCGGTGCTACTTATCAGAGAGCAATGAATTTCATTTTTCATAAGTATATCGACACGATAGTTGAAATCTATATTGATGATGTGGTGGTTAAGTCCAAAAACTTTGAGAAGCATCTTGCCGATTTACGAAAGATTCTAGAGTGCACAAGGGAACATGGGTTGAAGATGAATCCTAACAAGTGTGCGTTTGGCGTATCGGCAGGTTAATTCCTAGGTTTCATGGTGCATCAAAGGGGCATCGAAATCGGCAGAAAGTCTATTGAAGCAATCAATAAGGTGGTTGCTCCCACAAACAAGACTGAGTTGCAATCATTGATCGGTAAGATTAATTTTATTAGAAGATTGATTAAGTCTTTTAGCTCATTGCTAAAACTGAAGGCTGGTCAGGAGTTTACATGGAAAGAAGAACAACAATTAGCCTTAGAAGAAATTAAGAAATATTTGGTAAATCCTTCAGTCTTGGTTCCGCCTCAACATGGGAGGCCTTTCAGGTTGTATTTGTCTGCCGATGACAGTGTTATTGGGTCAGCCTTAATCCAAGAATATGAAGGGAAGGAGCGTGCAATTTATTATTTGAGTAGAAGGCTGGTGGATGCTGAAACCAGGTATTCGTCCGTCGAGAAATTATGCTTATGTCTGTACTTTTCTTGCACTAAGTTGAGGCATTATTTGTTATCGGCCGAATGTACCGTCATATGCAAAGATGATGTGGTTAAGTACATGTTGTCGATGCCGATATTGAGTGGAAGGATCGGCAAATGGATTTTAGCGTTGTCGGAGTTTGATTTGAGGTATGAATCGGCTAAGGCAGTTAAAGTTCAAGTGACGGCCGATTTTGTTACTGAGCATTGCAATGCAGTGAGTTCCGTAGAGATTGCTCCTTGGACTTTGTTCTTTGATGGATCCACATGTAGGAAGGAGCGGGTATCGGCGTTGTATTAATTTCACCCCGAGGACAAAAGTATGAAATCTCGTTGCCGATTGTTGCTACTTCGACAAACAATCAGGCCGAATACCAGGCTTTGATAAAAGGGTTGGAATTACTCAGGGAAGTGCGTGTCGATGCCGTTGAAATCTTTGGCGATTCTGTGTTGGTGATCAATCAATTGATTGGGACATATGAATGCCGAAGTGAAGTTTTAATTGCATACCATGAAAAGTGTTTGCAATTATTAAAAGAATTTTAAAGAGTACCGCCTTGAGCATGTTCCCAGATTGCATAATGAAGAGTCTAATCGGTTAGCACAGTACGCTTCAGGCTATCAGCCGATTCAGAAAATAATGACATCGGTAATAGTTGTCGATGACTGGAGAAAAGAGATTGCCGATTATTTGAGAGATCCTTCTAAAAAGGTTGAAATGCGTCTAAGGTTTCAGGCTACCAAGTACGTGCTCCTTGATGATGAATTGTATTATCGGACGATTGATGGATTTTTGCTCAGATACCTTAGTAAAGAAGAATCGAAAGAGTTGATGGGTGAGATCCATGAAGGAGTGTGTGGGGCGCATCAATCGGCATTCAAGATGAAGTGGATGATTAGGCGGAATGGATATTATTGGCCGACGATTCTTGAGGATTGTTTTAAATACTTCAAAGGATGTCAGGACTGCCAGAGGTTTGGTAATGTTCAGAGAGCACCTGCATCGGCAATGAATCCTATAATCAAGCCTTGGCCATTTAGAGGATGGGCTATCGATCTCATTGGCCAAATTTATCTGCCATCAAGTAAAGGGCATAAATTTATACTTGTTGCTACTGATTATTTCACGAAGTGGGTTGAAGCCATTCCTTTGTAGAAGGTAACATCGGCGAATATGATAGATTTCGTGAAGAAACATATTGTTTACCGATTTGGTATTCCTCAAACCATTACAACTGATCAAGGGACTATATTCACATCGGGGGAGTTTGATGAATTTGCTATCGGTATGGGGTTTAAGGTGTTAAACTCTTCTCCTTATTATGCTCAAGCTAATGGCCAGGCCGAAGCAACTAATAAAGGAGTTATTAAGCTTATCAAGCGCAAGATTTAAGAAAACCCTAGGAGGTGGCACATAGTGTTGAATGAAGCTTTATGGTCGTATCGGATGGCATGTTATGGTGCAACTAAAGTTTCGCCGTACCGGTTAGTCTATGGGCATGATGTTGTCTTACCTTGGGAAATTAAAACTGGTTCTAGAAGATTGTTTTCCCAGGATCAATTAACAGTCGATGAATATGATATCCTTATGAAGGATGAGTTGGAAGATCTAGCAAGTCATTGGCTGAGAGCTCTAATCAGTATCGAGGAGAACAAGAAAAGGGTTGCCAGGTGGTATGACAAGAAAGTGAAAGTGAAAGAGTTTGCCGATGGTGATCTGGTGTGGAAACTGATTTTGCCGATTGGGACTAAGAGTTCAAGGTTTGGAAAGTGGTCCCCTAATTGGGAAGGTCCTTTTTGGATAAGTCAGTCTATTCCTGGTAACGCTTATATTTTGAAACACTTGAAGGAGTTGTGTTCTCCAGGGTAATTGACGGTAAATATTTAAAGAAATATTATCCCAGTATTTGGGTAGATGCGTAAAGCAATATAAGTATAATGCCGATGGAAGGAGTGTCATGCAGAACATCGGCAGAAAGCGTATTGATGTTATATTACAAGCAAAATCAGTTGTCAGGTTCACAGTTGCCGACACAGCAAATTATAACAGATTACAAGAGGGATTAAATAGATGAAATCGCACGAAGGCGAATTTGGTCCGCTTCCTCTATCTCCCTAGCGTCATCATCAGCAGTGCCCTCAATTGGCTTGATCTTCTTTCTCAGCAGGAGAGCCTGGCGGGCATCAGCATCCCTTTCTTGTTGTAGGGCTTTGGTGGCATCGGTAAGTTGAATCTTCTTCTGATTAGCTGAGTTTAGAGCTTCGTCTACTTTCTTCAACTCGGCTAGCAACTCTTCTTTTTGTGCCGATAGACGGGCGATCTCTTGTTCAAGCTCGATGCTGGAAGCTTCCAAACGGCCGATGTCTTTGTGCTTTTCGTCCGCAGTTTGCTTGAACTTGAGTATTTCTTCTTCGAGTTTTGCTTGAGCAGCTCTATCGGCAATGCGGCGTGAAGCATTTCGATATTGTAGCTGCCGACTCTCGAGGAATGCCGCTTGAAAGAGTAGTTCTTCAATATCGGCAGGCAGTTGGTCTTGAATTTCCCTGAAAGCTACCCTTACTGCACTAGAATCTTGGACTAGTTGGGATGTATTTTGTTGCAGTAGAAGTAGCAGTGCTTCAAGTTTGGATTTCACTTCCGCCGATATGACAGCTGAAGCTTGGGCAGAGCTTTCTTCTTCTTCATCATCATCTGGTATATTGATGGTAAAAGAGAATAGGCTATTGGGGGAGTCTTGGGCCTGAAAAGAAGAGGATTAGAGTTTGTTGATCACAAGTTTGTGTTTTGCAAGTTTTATGACAGACAGTTTACCATCTTTAAACGGATCTCTTGCCTTGGGCTCGGCAAAGCAGATGGCGCGATGGTGTCTTGAGCATCGGCGATGGTTGCCGATGAACTTGCTTCTGTGGCTGGGATTGTTAGTGCCAGTGCTGATGCCGACGCCGGTGACGTTTCTGTTACAGCTAATCCATGCGGCACTAGCGCTCTCTCTTGGGTGGAGGTTTCGACTGGCGTCTGGTCAGGGGCAGGCACCGATGCTGGCTCTTGTGTTGGCGCATCGGTAGGAGATTGAGAAGATGCTGCTGATGATGGCCTTAGACGTTTTTGTCAAGGAGCGGTACTTGGTGAGCCTTGGCGCTTCGACTGCTGTACTTGGGGGGCATCGGCAGCTTGGACTTGGGGAGCTTGAGAGCTGGGAGTAACTGCCGATAAGCTTGTCTGCTACAGGAGAACAGTTAATACAAGCCAAATGAGAAGTTGCCGATGAAAATACGAAATCGGCATAAATTGGTAGAAATTTGTTACCGCAAAAGCCTGCGCTAGAGCAGCAGCAGCAGTCGATGGAGTGGCAGCCGCTATAGTTGGTGTTGACTTCGGCTTGATGGTGACCTTGGGAGCTACCCTTTATTGCAAGAAGGAAGATAATGATGGAGCCCTGCTACCAATTACCGATGTGGGATTGGTTAGTCGAAGGTTGAAGTTTTTGCCACTTCTGCTCTTCTTTGGGATTAAGTCATTAACCTGTTAACAGAGTCAGTTGCCGATACATTTGGAAGAAGAAAAAAGGGGTAATGTCAAGGAAGAGCTTACCGCAGTATCGGGAATGACGTGATCAATGTCAATCAGGTGCCGATAGTAGTCCGACGATACATAGAACAGTTGGTCCTTCCACTCTTGCCACCAAAACTTGTATGACTCAGTGATGAAGGAGATTGGCGCCCAGGTAGACAAGTCGATATTGGTTGTATCGGCATGAGGGGAAGGATGGACGATTCTATTCCAGTCCATGGCACTAGTGATGGCTTCTCTGGGCTTAACCACATTGGCGTAGCATAGCTTGATCGGCAGTTGCCCGAATGCTACTTGCCTTGCTGCTGCCGATGGGTAGTAGAACTCGTAGGAAGCCTGTGTATTATTCCCGCTCCCGAAGATGTTCACTGGGATTGCACGGGGAATGAGGATGGCTCTCATGATTTCTTCATCTTTGTCTGAATCTGCATCGGCGATGTTGAAGGAAAGAGGAAATCTGTTATCGGCATCAACATAGGGCCACCAAGTCCGGTTTGCGGAAGGGATTCCACAGTAAAATCTCTGGAAAAATCTGCCGATTTGGTCCTCATTAGCATCAGTCCCAGGTAGGACTACGATGGCTTTGCCGAAGTTGAGAGGAGAGCGAGTTGTTGGTTCGTCGTCGGCAAGCGTGTGGTCTTCAGCTAGGTCTCGTGGAAATTCTTGACTGAACAGATCAAATTGGAGGACTTTGTGCATATGAGCGTTCAACCACATATTCACAAACCACCAGGGCCCTCCAATGTTTCCGATGGGTTCACCCCGTAACAATTTCTCTGACACTTGATGCAGAAGACGGTAAACTGCACCGAGGAGATATCAGCCAAGAGGAAGTCGAGCTCCATTGGCTAAGAGTTCTGCTGCCGGGAGATACATGTTGGTTGGCCCGACTATCCTGCCGCAAAAGATGAATTTCTCCAGCCACATGTTTAGGAAGGTGGCGTGCTCCCTCTAGCCTACCGATCCAGTCTTTTGGTATTCCTGGATATATCCAGTCCAACCACCGATGTTGCGGGTAGTTACCCGATACTCAGGCTTTCTGTTGAAGAGACTGGCATCATCGGCAAAAGAAATATCAAGACCAGTAAGCATGTACACATCGGCAAGTGTAGGAGTAGCTGGTCCATGTCTGAATAGGAATGCATTCATGGTGTAGGACCAAAAGTAGGATGCAGCGATCATCATAGATTCATTTTTTTCCATATCGACAATGGATAACTTGATACATTGATCCAGTTGGCGCTCTGCCCAGTAAATTCGCTGCGATCTGGCCATCCTTAGGTACCAGTTTTTCCACCCTTTGGTAGGTTTGGGCCAAGAACGGAAGATATCTGCCCATAACCCTAGATCAAATTGTTCGGCTCTGAAAGGAACCCGGTTGACCTCTGCATTTATGGTTTCGGTTGGATCGGTATTCTCCATCGGACCCAAACAATAGACGTGTGGTTGATCGGTGGGGATTACTATTCTATTGCGCATTTCCTAAATTCAGAAAACAAAAAGGGAGAGGAAAAAGAGATCACGAAACAATGCAGAAGAAGATCGCAAAGTATGGAGTGAGAGGAAGAGAAATTGACCGTAGGGACGGTGAAACTGATCGCCATTGGGTCGGAGGAGTTCTTGTAGGTCGCGCCTTGCTGGTGGGAGGAGCCACCGGTTGAATGTCGCCGGAGTGTTCTTCGAAGGCGCCGGTGAAATGGGGAATGAAAGCGAATGAGGATGTGAGCTTGGGGTGAAGAACAGGTTAAATGACGGTGATTTTTATAGGCCTGGAGACGCCAGGGGCATTTTGGAGCTTTCTTTTCACTGAGCAGAGATATGGAAGGGTATGGTAGTGGATTCGCGCGATGATCAAGGAATTATGAGAGTAGATTGTGATTGTTCGCGCTACAGTTATGAGGTTCTGTTGGTAACTTGCAGTTTTTTGCGCACGGAAATCGAGGAAGTTGTGCAAGTATCTTGAAGGAGAAGGTTGCAGTAGAGAAAATTTCGGTGCATAAAATATTTTATTCTCCGAAATTGGAGAGCATGTGTTGACACCGCTTTTCGGCATGTGTCAATATGGGCTAAGGCTTGTGTCGATCGGTAAGGAATTGATTGTCGTTATCTATTGGCATCAGGGTGTCACTGATTAAATTACCGATTAGAGTAAGACTAGAGTACCGATGGTGAGTTTGAGAAATTGCCAGTAGAGGTGAGAAGGCGTTGCCGATAAAGGTAAGAATGTTGCCAATGAAAACAGGAATATGTGACCGATGGAAGTGAGAAGGCGTTGCCGATAAGAGTAAGAATGGTGCCGATAAGGACAGGGATTTGTTGCCGATGGAGGCAGGAAGATACTGTTGATGAGGGCAAGAAGATGTTGCCGATAGAGACAAGAATGTTGCCGATGAAAGCAGAATAAAGTAGCTAACGTCAGCAGAAAGCTGCCGATGGCTGTGGAAGGAGGTTGCAGATTAGAGGTCTGCCGATGGAAGGTTTCATCGTAAGAGAGATGGATATAGAAACTGGTGATTTCTTGCCAGTATTATTGAAGTTTGAGTCTGACTCTTGCACGAGTCGTTTTATTTCCTAAAAAATAGGAGTTTTGTTTAGGAAGTTATGAGTCGTGTTTGTCTACGGCTCCTCTTGATGGGTATAAATATATACCGAGGGGTGGTGTGAGAGATACACAATCAATCAAAGAGTTTATTATTTTCATCTACTTTTCCAACAAATCTACTTTTTCGCATTAGTTTTAGTTCATCTACGAGTTCTTACGAAGTTTCGACGGATTATCTCTGTCGGCCTTGCAAGATCCGTGTTTGGAGCAAATCAGAGTCTTGACGTCTGGACGTATCGCTGTCGTCTCGTTCATATTTGTTCTAGTTATCATCCTTGTCGATTAATTGGTCAAATCGACTGATACACTTCAGGTTTTGGATTTAAAGCCCGACCGCAGTTTCGATGGATTTTGTGTCATCAGTTTGATTATCGTAACATGACCAAAATAGAAAAAGAATCAAAACATTACTCATGTAGTGCAAAAAACACAGCATGAGCAGGCTATGTTCAAATCATGTGCTTCTGCACTGCAGTCCATGAGATGCAGAAGCCGGTGGCAATTTAATCTCTTGAAATGCAGCCGTGCATCGGATCAAGTAGCAGGCTAGGGGAGGAATGACCGAATAAATCACCTCAGAGACTCAGACGCAGCCCGTGGTGGCAGGCTTTAGTACAATCGTGCAGACGGCAGTTGAAGACGACCTACTTCCTGCGACTCTTATGGATCGCCTCCTCTGGGGGGGGGGGGGGGGGGGGGGGGGGGGGGGGGGGGTCGCCTGTAGTTCACTCCGACTCCACAGCCCTCCAGAAGCGGGTGTTGGGATGCCCGGCGCTCGGGGACGAGGCTTCTGAACAGCTCCTGAGGAAGAAGACGGCTTCGGGTCGGGGCCGCGGATCTGCTCGCACTTGCACGCCATTAGGAGGAAGACGGCGTCGGGGTCAGTGAATCTGCCCGCTCTCACGCACCACGGCGGTGTGGTCGTGGATTAGCCCGCTTTCCCCCTCCCTGAGGAGAAGACGGCGGCTGGGTAAGGATCCGACCGCCCTGGCCCGCGCCGACCGCGGAATGGGCGTAGGCAGAGGAGAGGACGAGGAAAGCCGGAGTTGCGGGAGACGCCGGAGGCGCGTGGTGCTGGCAGCACCAGGCAAGGAATGCGAATGCGACGGTGCGTAGGGGCGCTGCCGGCGGTGGACGCGATTGGTTCGGGCGGCGGAGGCGTCAGGCGAGGCGAGTGGCGAGCGGGAGCCAGGAGCGGGATTTTAGCGAGGCAAAGTGGACCTTCCCTCGGGCCTCGGCCCGTGAACTCTTGCCGGCCCAAGACCGACGGGAAACAGAATTTGGGCTTCATCTTTGCCGTCACCGTCAGTAACCGACAGGAATTCTGCGCTTACTAGTTATTATTATTATTATTGGTGCACTAGTATTACGCAAACCAAACCTTGAACGTTTGATTTTTATCTCAAGTTGCTTCAGTTGCTCATCGATTGGACATAATGTATATATTTCATTAATATCCCACCTCGTGCCAGGCAACCATGAGATTAATTGTTATTAGGCAAACTTTTGCAGTCTCATCAACTGAGTATATATGTAGTTCTTGCGTTACAGAGTATATATATACGGAGGCCAGTTGGGTTTCATTCTAGTTTGAAGGTATGACACCATTTTCTTACTTCCTCCGTATTAGGAACCGAAGAGTATCATTCTTACTTTTCGAGAAGTTAAACATTTTAATTTTAACTAAACATATATAAAAAATATATATACAATATTTATGATACATAAATAGTATCGTTAGATAAATCATTAAATATATTTTATAATAAATTTATTTAAAGATATAAATACTGCTAATATTTTTCTAAAATCAAATAAAGTTTGACCGGCATGAATTACACACTACTAGAGAACAGGCCTTTGGTCGATGTCAAAACTGAGCTTTAGTCTCGAAATTTTTTGTATTCGGGACTAAAAAATCTTTAGTCCCGGTCCAAGACTAAAGATCCAGAACATTTAGTCCCGGTTGTTGTTCAAAAGTTAAGGATTCTATTCGTCAATAAATATACTATGTAGGTGGGGTCGTAAGCGACGCGCGAGGCTGTGCATGAGGTCTCGGGTTCGAAACTTAGAGGGCGCAGTTGGGATGGGAGATATTATTTTTTTCTTTACGAGGAAAAAGAGAAATAGAGTTTCATTAATTAGGAAGAAACATCTCCATCACATCTACCAAAAATAATGAAACCTCAACTCAAACCAATTTGTTTTATTCTCACATGCTCTCAAAGACCATCTATGCGAGATAAACAAAAAAAAACCAGTCTCGTTTAGCATCGCTCGCAACAACTCCGGCTCCATGCATGCACTGTAGATTGTTGTACACCATATCATGGAGCAAAATAGCTCCAGCTCTACGTGAATATGAAGTTGCCGGAGGAGCGATTGTGCGATTGTATTGGGTCGGGGTTTCGACGGTTTCACTATAGTACTCGAGACATAGCTGCACGAAGCTCCTCCAAACGAGCTCTTCATATGCCACATTTGGTAATAGCACTATATAGCAATAAACATGGATAGCCTATAAAACTATGCATTGAGATGGACTATTTTGATTTACTTGTAAAGCGCTGATGTGACACTCTTGGTAGAGGAAAAATCATGGGCGATCCTTTAACTTAGTAAGGGGTGTCAACTGCCATCTAAGCGCCTCTACTTTTAAAATGCTAATTTTTTTTATCCATAAACTTGGCTTCAAGTGTCATCTAGGTTCAAACGAGTCCAAACTAGTGTAGCTCCTACTTGTGGAGCCAACATCTCAAGCAGAGGTCCTCTATTTATCGCGATGAGGTCTGGGCGTCGCAGTTGGGATGGGAGATATTATTTTTTTCTTTACGAGGAAAAAGAGAAATAGAGTTTCATTAATTAGGAAGAAACATCTCCATCACATCTACCAAAAATAATGAAACCTCAACTCAAACCAATTTGTTTTATTCTCACACGCTCTCAAAGACCATCTATGCGAGATAAGCAAAAAAAAAACCAGTCTCGTTTAGCATCGCTCGCAACAACTCCGGCTCCATGCATGCACTGTAGATTGCTGTACACCATATCATGGAGCAAAATAGCTCCAGCTCTACGTGAATATGAAGTTGCCGGAGGAGCGATTGTGCGATTGTATTGGGTCGGGGTTTCGACGGTTTCACTATAGTACTCGAGACATAGCTACACGAAGCTCCTCCAAACGAGCTCTTCATATGTCACATTTGGTAATAGCACTATATAGCAATAAACATGGATAGCCTATAAAACTATGCATTGAGATGGACTATTTTGATTTACTTGTAAAGCGCTAGTGTGACACTCTTGGTAGAGGAAAATTCATGGGCGATCCTTTAACTTAGTAAGGGGTGTCAACTGCCATCTAAGCGCCTCTACTTTTAAAATGCTAATTTTTTGGTCCATAAACTTGGCTTCAAGTGTCATCTAGGTTCAAACGAGTCCAAACTAGTGTAGCTCCTACTTGTGGGGCCAACATCTCAAGCAGAGGTCCTCTATTTGTCGCGATGAGGTCTAGGCGTCCAACGTGAACGACCTAATGCTGGTGAGGCATGACCGGTAGAGACAATGGTGAGCTTGCACGTGGCGTTGCCCCGAGCATCGAGCCGCCCACCCGCAGATGAGACCAAGGGGTGTGGCGAGCTTGCGCATGACCCACAACGATGATGGCGAGCTCACATGCGGGTCGCCTATGTGCGTGAGCCCGCACGCGGTCGACCCATGGCGACGTCGATTAGGCTGTGCACGTCCCACAGAGACTTCAGTGAGCTTTGGACGGGCGCGCAGCTGGGCGGCAAAGGCGTGGGCACCACCCTAATATAAGTGATGAGGGCACCGGTGTGGGCGGCCATCGACAGGCTCAGTGGGATGCTTGGCAATGGAGAAATGTTGCGGCGATAAGCAGCACCAACAACCATGACGCTGGGCAACATCTGGGGTGACCCTCAAGGGCCATGGCTTGTGTGCCCGTGTTGGTCGGGACACGAACAGAGGACATCAAGTCTGTGACAAACAGAGGAACAAATTGGTCGAAAAGCGACAAGGAAAAAAATAGAAATATATATTCCACCTAACATGTGGGCCCCATGGCAGGAGCCACGCCATCGTACCGTTAGCGTGCCACGTCGGCATGTAGAGCGGGTTTGAACTTAGATGATGGACGACAAAGCCAAGTTCATGACCCAGAAATACTATTTTGAAAGTACATCTTGTCAAGTTGAAGGATCACCCATGAAATTTGCTCCTCTGCTTAGTAGTTGGACATTGAGACTAGGCTAAGTATATATTCTTAATTAGTTGCTTATAAAGCTAGGAGTATATATATAAATGAACAAAAAAAAGTTCTTATCTTAGGATTAATAAAGGAACAATATTAAATGAGAAATGGAATATTTCATTCAATTTTTTAGCTAGCTAACCAATAGGATAAGGGCAATGGACATTATTCCTGCAGTCAAAATGGTTATATAGTTTGATTAGACATTCTTTAATTAGTTTTTCGTGCATGCATATGATTCGTTCTCTGTCAACGATGGAACCAAACGTAGTTGTGTACTGTACTGCAAGTGCTGAGTGCATGCTGGTGGGGTGGTTCTGGTAATTAAACAACAGATGATTTTCTTGTTTGACACTTTGACTTTCCGCGGCGAGACTTCAGACAGCCGGGCCATCATACGGCGCGTCCGTGATGATTTTGTTACTTGGCGCAAGCGTCTTCGACATGATGATCTTGTAAACAGTCTAAACGACTAGCGTTCCCATTTCCTTTCGTGTATTGCTGTAAATAAATCAATCCATCTTTGCTGGGAACTTTTAACGATGAATGAAAGTCTGGTGGGGAAGCTCTCCCCCGTTCTGTTTCAAAAAAAACACTTTGACTTTCCCTTTGTCAGTGTATATAATACCATGTAGTAAGAAATACACAAAGATCATACATACAAGCAGATGTAAAACTTTGACTTTCCCTTTGTCAATGGGTCGTCTGTTCGGCTGACACGGCAGCTAAAGCTACAGTATCCTGTGATTGTTGAAAAGCCGCAGCCGCAACGGCTACAAATAA
The DNA here is from genome assembly GCA_022036555.1 of Microstegium vimineum. Classification (NCBI taxonomy): domain Eukaryota; kingdom Viridiplantae; phylum Streptophyta; class Magnoliopsida; order Poales; family Poaceae; genus Microstegium; species Microstegium vimineum. Next base: position 48,945,727 of record CM039127.1, on the reverse strand, counting down.
ACTGTGGCTGTTTAAACATTCACAGTGTACTGGAGGGTTAACTAAATACTGGTTTGGTAATTTACTGGCAGTAGTACTTAACTAACTTGCGTTCTGCAAGTACTGTTTTTCTGTCCCTTAACTTCGTATTAGGAGCTCGATCGTAGTATGTGGAGAAGGGGAACGAAGAAGAGTTTCCGATATTAATTTGAATCGTCTTCAACCTCTGTTTCTCTATTGCGTCGTCGTATGTAGTAGTAGTATACGTCTTTTAATTTGTACAAAACGTGGAACAGCAAACAAGATCAATTCAGACTTTGCTAAACAGGGACACAACACGCATCTCTCTTTTGCTTCCCGGGTAGGTAATTCGTTCCCGCGTGTCTAATTTAGGGCTCTCTAGCACCACCTACTCGATCAATCGGAATCATGAATTAACCGCCGGCACACACTCATGAAATCGCTTGCGATTGAAGCCCAAACCCTAGTCCGATCGATCGAGGTGTTTTCGAAATGAGGGTGCACTGCAGAGGCCGGGACTTGAAGAGATCAGCTAAGCGTCCTCCTTCTCGCCTGATGCGAACTGCATGCCATAATCATCCGTCTCAGTCCTCCCATCTCGCCGCCGCCGCCGCCGCCGTTGAGGAGGTTGACGATTATATATAGGGCGGGCGTAGAGAGGGTTGGCGATATATCCGTAGCGATCGATCGGCCGCGCGGAGACCGCAAGGCTGAGGCGCGGCAGCCCGGCCGCAGCTGCGACCGGGAGCTAGAACGCGGCGACGCCGGCCGGCTAGCCGATTGTTCACCGCAGGCCGGCAGCGCGGAGGCCAGAAGTGCAGCTGGGGTCGATGGCATGGCAGCCGAGACTTTTTTTTTTTAGGAGGAGGGGGAGATGGCCTGGCGGCCTGGGAAAAAGACTGGGGATGGGGACGAGGCCGCGAGAGCATGAGTTCCTTGGCCGCGGGCCCAGCACGCATTGGACGGTCCAGCTTCGATCTAACGGCGGGCGCACACTGTACTGTACTGTGGCTCCACAAAGAGTGACGACGCTGTGTGGCCTTGTAGCAGGGTGCCAGCTGGCCGCCTGGCTGGGGCTGGCATACTATGCAGCAATGCATGCTGCTTCGTACTATACGGTACTAGGGTTTAATCCCTGCCTCACTAGCTAGCTATAATCTCCTGTAGTTTTTACAGTGTGTGATACTAGCTTCATCTGTACGGCCTAGATGGCTGCTGGCTAGTAGTTTCGAACCTAACCAAACATTATTAGTATGTACTGTACATATGTATTGAAAAAATGACTTTTACTCCTCCATCCCATAAATAACGCAATTCTTTGACTTCTACAATTTCTCTTTGATTATTCATCTTATTTAAATTTTTTATATAAATAATAAAATAAATAGGTCATTATAAAAATGTATTTAACGATAAAATAAATCATAATAAAACAAATAATATTTATTAAAATATTTTAAATAAGACGACTGGTCAAACAGATATCATCGAAGTCAAAGAATTGCATTTTTTATGGGGCGGAAGGAGTAACTATTAGCTAGATATTAGCTAGAGGTCACACGCGTCAATTACCATATTCGTTCGTGAGGACAGGCGGACAGCTACACAAAGATTAGTAGTAGTACTCTTACATGCATGCATCCATGTGTCCAAATTAACTTCAAAGATAATTAGCCTATTTGCTGTTGAAGATTATATTATTTATTTATTTATCATCAGATTCACATGCGCGTCATGCATGCATCAACCCTGCTGTATATATGCGGCTTTCTCAGCTCATCATGCGTGCAGTGGAAAGATAAGAAACACTGTGGCACTGTGCGCTACTAGTACTTCTGAACCGCGCGTCTGATGAAACCTGCACCTAATAATAATGAATATGAATACGTTATTTATGTCCCACGTCGAATATTATGCAGCATATATATATTCAACTTAAATTTGCGCAGCTTAGACAAGCTTAAAATAATTGACTTGGGCAGCGACAAAAACTGTCTTTTACTGATTATAATTCATGCAGGGCCGGGGTAAAAACTGAAAAGGTCGATTTCTTGTTTTACTAATTTATAAACAAACATATATATATATATATATATATATATATATATATTATATATATATAGAGAGAGAGAGAGAGAGAGAGAGAATATTAGAGAGCAAAAAGGGAATGAGGAAACAGCTTACTTTATTTGTCCGTGTATACGTACCTTGATTCCCAAAAAGTCGGTCGATATTTCACACTACTAACTAAGATTTCTATTAATATTATGCACACGATAAGGTATAGTATATATACTCTTTTAGCTACTGTAAATATTTATATGCGGACAATAATAGTGAAATTTAGTTCTTTAAATTGTTTCTTAACTCTTTCCCTCCATAACTGTTTTCTGTTTCTGGTACTAGCTACTCTCTACCTACTTTTCTAATAATAATTGTATGTAGGGGTACGTTTTATACCCATCCATTTGCGTCAAATAATAATAATATAATAAGGATATAGTAATAATAATAGTGATGGCTTGTATACACGTATGTACTATACACGTATGGATACTTTTCTCCACTGACATCTTGTAGCTAGGCAATCTAGGTTTCCCATCATGTCAGGAACGAACACTGTGTACACACACCCACACACTGAAAAGTGAGCACTCTCTCTCTCTCTGTCTCTCTGCATATGCTTGCCCATGCCCACGCGGCCACACCATGGACCAAATTGCAAAAGCCATACCACCACCTGCTATATAGTGCTATGCTGCATGTTGTTGTGTCTAGTAGCTCCATCAGATCACACGTCATCCGATCCACCGGCTACACAAACAGCTAGTGCATGCATGCATCATTAATTTGCTGGCTTAATTAGCTTAATCGCATGGGCCTGCATCTGCATATATATAATTATTATGAAGCGTGTGTACGTGTACATCATACATGTGTCCTCCTAACCATATTAGATCATATGATGACGTCAAATCAGAGCTAGTGCTTCCTAAAGCTCGTCCCACGCACGGACCCTAAATTATTAGTCCAACTTGCATATGGCACTGGCAGCAGCTGGATCGTACGTAGGATGGAGATCCAACGACCCACGTTAACTATACGTCTGGTATTGATTAATTAATTTTGATACGCATCTATCATTTGCTGCCTACTATAGCTACTCCTAATTAATTCCATGAGACAACGCGCGCGCAATATATCTATTAGATATATACAATAAAAAATAGAAAGAGTTACATGCTATAAAAAAAACTTGTCATAATGAGCCTAATAATGGCAAATTCATCGATCTTTTGTGATTAATGCACACATAATTTTAGATATTGGCACAGAGAACACTAAAAAAAACTTATGTTTTGTTCATAAAAAAAGAAAGAAATAAATTATTAGAACAAACTAATTAGATCCATGCACTTGTAGTAAATAGCATATTTTTTTTATCATCTCGTGTAGGGTAAAATATACCGTATAATCTTATGACGCTATGCATTATTTTCAAAGGAAACAAGAGGTTGGTTCTAGCTAGCTAGATGCTTCTTGGTCCGACAATCTTTCGGTCCCCAGCTGCTTGCTATAGGGGATCTGAGAACCCTGTTCTATTTTCCCCAGTCTTGTCGACGATGAGACGTTGCAGTACGTTAATTGATTCCTAGGTTTTTCCACCCAAGAAGGAGCAATATAATGCTTTAGGTACCAGACATTGTACACCTATATATATTTAGCCGAAGCACCAAACTTCTTCGGCGGCATATTCGCTAGTTGCAAGCATGAATTGATGTGTTCTAATAAAACTAATTTTTCGCGATGGACCCGTATGAGTACGTAGCTAGCTAGATGGCAGCATGCATGTGCTTTTATACATAGCAAGTATATAGCCAATGTCGTACTACGCATGGTGAGGACGCATCAGTGATAGAGTCGGGTATATATATGTGAGCTTTGATTTGTACCAAGAGCTAGGTCATATGATGGCCGGGCATCATATATACAATTTTTCACCGTATATGCTTTAAAGAGGTGATACGAGTACTGTGCCTAGCTGCAAATAGAGAAGCAAACATTCCTTGCTAGACGACTAGAAAGATTGAAGAATAAAGAAAAAGTAGTTAAAATAAACTTTTGGGACGCACGCTGAATGCATGCCCAGTAGCGCTAGTCCAAAACAAAATACACATTTAGTAGATGTGTCAAATAAACCCACCATGTTGCAGTATGTTAAAAAATTCATAATATATATACGCATGCATATCATCTCCCATAACGTACGTGTATAGAAAACCAGCAGGTATTATAAAGGAAGCCAGTTTTGAATCCTTAATCGCTATGATATGATGTTCATCAGAGTATATTACTGTATCAACTATATTCTATTGGCACAAAAAGACTAAAGATGAAAGTAGAAAGGTAAACGAAAAAAAAATCTTCGTTCAAAATATACCTTGCTTGGAGTAGCTAGCTGTTCTATCAATGGATCCACACAACACGCTTGAGTGGGGAAAACATGGTGTGCGCAAGCTAGCATAAGATAAGACAAAATATGTGAAAGTTATATGCATGGAATATATAATATATATACGAGAAAGTGAAAACCAATTTGTCTGGCTAGAATAGGATTGTATATTTTGCTAGTGGAAACGAATATGTGGTTTTAAAAAAATTAAGGAAAACTTGGACCATATCTATGGTCAAATAGTTTAAATATATTTTTCTTTGTAGCACAACGCTTTGTTAAGCATTTCCACACACATACACGATATAAATATTAAGGAAAAGAAAACCTAACTCATACATTTCTTTTACTTTAAGTGCATTGTTGATTTTTAGTTTTAGTTACCGCCAAAAACCAAGTCATTCATTAATGTAAATAAGTCTTTTAGTCCTTCATATAAACGTGCTAACTTTGGTGTCCGACTATTTAAAAGGTAATTTTTTCCCTTTTTGTCTAATCCTTTTTTTTAGATTTAATTGCATAATATATTCATGTTTAGTAGTTGGATTTTTATCCTATCATCTAGACCAAGTCATTTCAGCCAGCATGCCTCCATATAGATCTCATAAAGCTAATTAAAAGACCTAGATAAATCCCCACCATAAGCCATCTTCTATACATCTATACACCCTTGTTACTTCTGGTAAGACTTCCTACCCCACTCGGCTCGTTTATTAATCCTAGCTGTCAGATACGTCACCAAGGGTTATTGCCAACTAACTCTAGGACACTAGCTAACAGACATTGGTTAGGTGCACTCCAACTTTTGTCTAGTGTAGTGGTACTCCAGCAAGAATTTCTCCCTATTGATACCATAAGGATATCAAATCCAAGCAAATCCACACCATAAGCCAACTTTGCATACAACCTTCAATTTCAACAAGACTCCCTTTCCCACTTGCCTCTTCTGTATCAATCCCAACGGTCAGATACACCATCAACGGTCATTGCCAGCTAACCTGATGTTGGTGGGTCATTGATTATTAAGCATCCCAACCCAATCTTTCCTAGTGGTAGTCAAGCTAACATTTCCCTGTTGATATCCTAAAGCTAGCAGATCTAGAGATAAATTCACAACATAAGCCAGCTTACACTCGTGATAATTTTAGTAATCCTCCATGCCCCAGTCGCCCCTCTATTAATCCCAATTAGCTTTTAGATACATTGCCAACGGTCACTGCCAGCTAACCTGACGTTTGCAGGACATTGATTATTAAGCGTTCCAACCCGATTTTTCCTAGTGGAGTTCCAACTAACATGCCTCTATGTCGATATCCTAATAAAGCTAACAGAGCAGGTAAATCAAGACCATATAAGACAACTTCTATACTGTCGGGTACAAAGGTAAGGGGTACCCTAATCCCCGGCGATTTAGTGCTTAATATTCAGGCAAAATCCAAAAGTCATCCTACCTCCCCATCAAGCATGACCGGTCATGGGCCGACCCATTACTGGAGAGACAGTGAGCAGGATCTGCTATGGAAGAGGGATCGATCGAATCCCCCTCTACCCCGACCCCTCGAGTGACGGAAGAGGGATCGATCGAATCCCCCTCTATCTCGATCCCTCGAGTGACGGAAGAGGGGTCGATCGAATCCCCCTCTACCTCGACCCCTCGAGTGACGGAAGAGGGGTCGATCGAAACCCCCTCGACCTCAACCCCTCGAGTGACGGACAGGGGGTCGATCGAATGGCCCACGATCAGGAGGCCCGATCGGCTCACCTACTCCCAGTATGGGGTAAAGGGGATCCCATGCTGTTACCTGCTCCCGCCTAACGCCATGGGCACCCGGTACCTCGGTCAAATCCATCAACTTGTCACCCATACCCGGGTTAATCCGTCGATCGTGCGGGCACTGTAGCCACGCCTTGAGTACGGAGGCCGAAAGCACCCCCTCGAATCTTGAATGGGACAACCCTCGACCGTGTTTTCAGGGATGCGTCAGGATCATGCAGGCCTCGATACTCCTCGATCCGGGAGCTCGACCCTCATCTCCAACCACTACGGCATGGAACCCGTCCACTCCGTCCCGCTCCAACCGTGGAGCTCGCACCCGTCTGCAGGAAACCAATCGTTCCACGCCATGCCGTTCGGCAGCGACCGGTCCGCCATCACCATGCCCCGGAACACCGGAAGGACAGGAAGAGCATGCCGCTACAGCAATCAACGTCCCATCGCAAGCATGGCGCCACGGACGCGCCTCCCACACCGATACGAACTAGGGCTCCTGTACTCTCAAGCCTCCCCTTAGTCTATAAAAGGGGACGCTGGGATATTAGGACAAAGGGAGAACAACAAGACATCGGTTCACACTTGCTGCTATCCAAACAACACCCACTAGCACTCTCTACAAACCCCCTAGCATACGCAATAGAGGGTCACCTCCGAGCACAAGACAATCTAGTGATGGCTTGATCAACATCTCAAGCAATCAATCGACTCACCTAGGGTAGCCCAGCTAGTCCTAGGCCTCAGCTCACTCCGAGCACCCTCGTGTAAACCATCTTGTACTCCCCCCTGTACGAGCACTTCGGTGCGAGATAATACAATTCTTCCTTCCCGCTGGACGTAGGGCCTTCTTTGCCCAAACCAGGATAAATATTGTGTTCTTCTTGCATCACATCTGGGAGTGGGAGCATGCAATATACAAATTTACTAGTTGGTGATTGACCCCCTGGGTCGAAACACCGACAGTTGGCGTGCCAGGTAGGGGGGCTTTGCGTGTCGATCAACTCCCAACTTCTCTTCAAGATGGAATCCACCGTCCCACTGCTTCCATTCGCCACCATCATCTGGTTCGGGAGCCTAGAGTTCATGTCCCTTGGCCACAACCACGATATGGTTCTACTCTCCATAGGTGGTATGGGTAGCAGCAGCTCCGGTACGCCGGGGCCAAGGAGGACCTCTCGACGGTCCCACCACTCACGCCTTTCGCCCGCGACCAGGAGGAGGCGCGAACGACGCCGCCGCAGCCTTCGCCGCGCGGACGACGTGACACCTGACGCCACTCCCCTGGCCTCAGCTGGCGACACAGTTCCTCCCTTCGGGAGCCTGTTTGACCCACGCTTGGGGTCGGAGGAGGGCGCCTCGCCGAGCATGACTTTGGCTTCACCATGCCGCCATTTTGGAGGCCCCCCATAGCCTCTCCAACGTGCTCGGCCGTTCTGCTACGCAACCTACTTCCGCACGGGCTCTACAACAATGCCAGACTCTCTTCTTCCTTCGTAGACTCGCGGATGCGAGCACAATACGGATCCTTAGGAGATTTGCTACGTGCAACGATGAACCTCATCACCACCCCTCCACCGGGTGAGCGCCCGGAGCCGCGACAAGCCCCGATCCCCGGGTACTACACCTTGGGCACGATACGACAACGACTGGAGGAGGAGCGCAGGGGATCTTTCCACAACTTTTACTAGAGTCGCCCTGATCCAGATTCCCCCGATGAGGATTACGATCCCACGCGGGAGTGTTTCCACCTCATCGAACCGGTTGGATCCCAGGATGACACCACCGATGCCGCGGCTGCAGGAGGAGGGGGCAACGCTACCCCGGCGCGGGACACCGTCCCCCGATCCCAGACGAAGTCGATCCACCTCAGGACGCCCAGATCGCACAAGTCCGAGAGCTGCTCGCCAAGCTCGAGGAGGAGCGCCTACGACTTCAACAGCTCGAGCATGCCCTCAAGCGAGATCGTGGGCGGCCACAGGGTGGAGGAGCCCGCGGCCGGGCCTAGGAAGTCCATCAACAGATCGTCGTGGAAGGAGCAAACGAGCGCCACGTCTATAACCGTGCTAGTCAGAACGTCGTGGCAGCCGCAATGCTGCTCCGTGACATGCTGGCACCATCGACCCCCCCCCAAGCATGACGTATCAGAGATGAAATCCAGGGGCTCCTCCAAACCGCGATCGTACAACAGGCGGAGAGCTCGGCCTCGAGGCGTAGGGGGGCTGCCTCCGAGCGACAGGACGTGCCCCCTCGACAAAATCGAGAGGTATATGTCCACCAAGACAAGGCACCCCGGGCCAAACAGAGCGGCAACCAGCCCGGGAACGCATCCTCGACAATCGACAGCCGCGTGACGCGCGACACGACATCAACGACAACAAACGACGCCGATGCGGTGATGTGGAGGCTCGCGGTTACAGTGCTCATCGAGGTGGGCGCTACGACAGCGATGAGGATCGACGTCAATCCCCGGAACCACTAGAGCCACGAGTCTTCAGCAGGACGATCCGGCAGACCGCCTTGCCTAGTCGTTTCCGTCCACCCTCTAACCTGGTCAAGTGCAACGGCGAGACCAAGCCAGATCTCTGGCTTGCTGATTTCAGGTTGGCATGTCAGCTGGGAGGAGCCAGCGATGACCACGTCATCATTCGAAGCTCCCGCTCTTCCTCTCCGACACCGCTCGAGGGTGGCTTGAAGAACTCGCCCAGACTTGATCCATGGTTGGCCCGACCTGGTCAGGATCTTCGAGGGGAACTTCAAGGGCACCTACGTGCGGCCGGGAAATTCCTGGAATCTCCGCAGCTGCAAGCAGAAGCTAGGGGAGACCCTACGTGAATTCGCCCGACGGTTTTCCAAGCAACGTACCGAGCTACCCCACATCTCCGACCACGACGTCATCATGGCGTTCGTCGCCGGGAAGACATGCAAGGAGTTGGTGCGGGAACTGGGGCGCAACACCCCAAGACCGCCAACGAGCTCATGGACATCGTCACCAACTACGCAGCCGGTGAAGAGGCCGTTGGTGCGCTCTTCTATGGATCCCCAGACAAGGGGAAGGCCAAGGCGGACGAGCCCGGTGGCTCGAACAATGGGCCCAAGAGAACAGCAACAACAATAAGAAGAAGAACCAGCAGGGTCGACGTGACGTCGAGCCCAACGATCTTGTAGCTGTGGCTGACTGGAAGAAGCCTCGAGGGCCCCCTCCAGAGGGGGGCGTCTTCGATAAGATGCTGAAGGAGCCCTGCCCTTATCACAAGGGAGTGGGTAACTACAGTCTCGAGGACTGTCGCATTCTCAAGAAGTACTTCGACTCTCTTGGCCTCAAGAGAGACGATAAGAGGGAGGACCCACAGGACAGGGGCAACGGCAAGAAGGAAGGCTTCCCCGAGATTTTCGACTGCTACATGATCTACGGGGGACCCTTGACCCGACTCAGTGCGCATCAGCGCAAGAGGGAGCGTCGAGAGGTCTTCTCCGTTCAAGCCCAAGCCCCCCGATACCTTGACTGGTTTCACATACCGATCACCTTCGATCGAGACGACCACCCCGAGCACGTCCCCCACGCAGGGGTCTACCCCCTCGTCGTCGACCCCATCATACTCAACACCCGCCTCACCAAGGTACTCATGGATGGAGGCAGCAGCCTCAACATCATCTACGTCGAGACCCTCGACCTCCTAGGGATCCCAAGGACCTTGCTCCTACCCAGCGCGGGGGGGTTCCACGGGATCGTCCCAGAAAAGAAGGCACTCCCAATCGGCCGCGTCGAGTTGCCTGTCTGCTTCGGTACCCCCTCGAACTTCAGGAGGGAATACCTGACCTTTGATGTGGTTGGATTCCACGGCACCTACCACGCCCTCATCGGTCGACCTGGATACGCCAAGTTCATGGCGATCCCGAACTACACCTACCTCAAGCTGAAGATGCCAGGGCCCAAGGGTGTCATCACCGTCAACACCTCCTACGAGCACACCTATGACTATGACGTCGAGTGCGTGGAAAGCACCGAGGCGGTCGAGGAATCGGCCATCCTCGCAGCCCTCGACGACTTCTCCAAGGAGATCCCTGACCCTAAACGGCGCGCCGGCAACTTCGAGCCTGCGGAGGACACTAAGACCATCCCGCTCGACCCCAGCCACGCGGATGGGAAGGTGCTGACGATCAGCGCCTCCCTCGAGCCCAAATAGGAAGCTGTGCTCGTCAACTTTCTCCGCGCAAATACTGACATGTTTGCGTGGAGTCCCTCGGATATGCCGGGCATTCCGAGGGAAGTCGTCGAGCACTCCTTGAACATCCGAGCCGGATCCAAACCGGTGAAGCAACGGCTGCGCCGCTTCGACGAGGAGAAGCACAGAATCATCGGGGAGGAGGTCAACAAGCTTTTGAAGGCCGAATTCATCAAGGAGGTTCATCATCCTGAGTGGTTAGAAAATCCTGTGCTTGTTAAAAAAAGAATGGAAAGGATAGAATGTGCGTAGATTATACTAGTCTAAATAAAGCATGTCCTAAGGTTCCTTTTCCATTACCACGTATCGATCAAATAGTAGATTCCACTGCGGGATGTGAAACTCTTTGCTTTCTCGATGCATATTCTGGCTATCACCAAATAAAGATGAAGGAGTCCGATCAGCTCGCGACTTCCTTCATCACCCCCTTTGACATGTTTTGCTACCTCACGATGCCATTTGGTTTGCGAAACGCCGGAGCCACATACCAACAATGCATGCTCCATGTCTTTGGAAAGCATATAGGGCCAACCGTCGAGGCCTACGTCGATGACATCGTGGTCAAATCCAAAAAAGTCGGGAACCTGGTCGGGGACCTTGAAATTGCGTTCGGGTGCCTCAGGGCAAATCATATAAAGCTAAATCCTGAGAAGTATCTTTGGGGTCCCTCGAGGCATGCTCCTAGGGTACATAGTCTCCCAGCGTGGGATCGAGGCCAACCCTGAGAAGGTAACTGCGATCACTAGGATGGGCCCGATCAAGGATCTTAAGGGGGTACAAAGGGTCACAGGGTGTCTTGCTGCCCTCAGCCGGTTCATCTCGCGGCTTGAGGAGAAAGCACTTACCCTTTATCGCCTCCTTAAGAAAACAGAGCAGTTCACATGGACTGTCGAGGCCAAGGAGTCGCTCTCCAAGCTCAAAGCCTTGCTCACCTCGTCACCTGTCTTGGTGCCCCCAAGCCCGGCCGAGCCACTCTTGCTCTATGTCGCTGCAACTACCCAGGTGGTCAGCGCGGTTATAGTAGTCGAGAGGGCGGAGGAGGGACACTCCCTGCTGGTGCAGAGGCCTGTCTACTTCATAGCCCTGGGTCGAAACACCGACATATACGCTCTTGTTAGTTTTAGTAAGACTCCCTTTCCTACTCACTCTTCCATTAATCCCAACTAGCTATCAAGATATGTCGTCAGTGGGCATTGCCATCTAACCTGACGCTGGCAAGACATTGATTAAGCGTCCCAACCCGATCTTTTTCCCATTGGTATTCCAGCTAACATGCCTCACTGTTGACATCCTGAGGCTAGCAAATCCACATAAATCCACTACATAAGCCTTAAATTCTATGACTATATTCAATTCCCAAATCGGTTTTTGATTCTCTCATGAAAGCTTTGCAAGGGTTAATTAATTTAGATGTAGCTACCAAATGCCTACAAAAACCTTGATCAAGGGTCACACGAAGTCGCCCAACCTACATCTTATCTATCCGTTAAAACCGCTAGATTGAGACGTAAGTTAGTCATCACCACACGACCGTATATCCTCCAATATATATTACTTGAGTGACTTCTCCAAATTAATATCAAAACTACTTCTATACCCTCTTGTTAATTTTAAAAAGACAACCTGCCCCGTTCACTCTTCTATTAGTGCCAACTAGCTGTCAGATACGCCAACGGTCATTGCCAGCTAACTTGACTCAACCCGATCTTTTTCTATATACATTGCCAACAGTCATTGCCAGCTAACTTGACACAACCTGATCTTTTTCTATATACATCGCCAACGGTCATTGCCAGCTAACTTGCCTCCGTATTGATATCCTAAAGCTAGCAAATCCAGGTAATTCTATGCCATGAGCATAAATTCTGCAACTATATTTAATACCCAAATCAAAATTTGATTCTTTTGTGAAAGCTTTGCAAGAATTAATTAAATTAGATCTAGCTACCCGTTGCCTATCGAGCGTTGGTCCTCTCACCAAGCCGCGCAACCCACATCTCCCTCTACCCGTTAAACCGCGCAGCCCACATCTCCCTCTACCCGTTAAACCACGCAGCCCACATCTCCATATATCCGTTAAAGCTATTAGATAGAGACATAATTGAACCGTCACGACAAAACCGTACCCTCTTATAATATATATTATTATTATTTTATTTGGACGATATCTCCAAATCAACACGAAAAACGTTGTGTGGGATTCTTTGCGAGATTATCTGCTTCTAATATTAATTAAAAGAAATGGTGAATACATGTTGCTAGCATACCTCTTTGGTGCACGGTTGGTGTGCAGCTAGCAAGATCAAAAGAAGAAGGAAAAAAAACGTAAAGGTTGCTTGACAACAACCTACATCTCCTTGAATGCTCCCAAGCCCCCACAGGGGCACGGCACTTTCAATTGCTGGCCTGGGCGGGCCCACCACCCTCACCCTCGACCTCCCATTCCCCTCCGGTTAGCTAGGGTTACTCCCGGTTAATTAACCAACCTCTGGTTACCGTCTAGGGTTAGGGTTAGGGTTTGCTTTTCATCCTCCATGGTATAACGTGGCGTCGTTGTAGGATCATGTGTGGCCCTGCATGCCGTGGGCGTGCCTCCTTCCTGCCACTGCTCGGTTGGTGTGGACGAAGCAATAATAATAATTTAATTTAGTGTAGTTTAATAATACTAAATTGAATTTAATAATAATAAAGAAAAAAAGAAAAGCTAGTGGGATGGGTGTGTCATGTGTGGGCATGGATGGACGGATGGAAGGGGAAGGATAGAGCTAGGGGGCGGGGGATCGGGTGTGCGCATCGGCTTCCGCGCCGTCGCTGTGCTGCCCTGTCGCTCGCTTTGCTTCCTGTGGGCGACCCGGCCTCCTTTCCTTTCCTTCCTTTCGCAGGCGCCAGGGGGTGGTGCGGGGTGGGCAGCTGTGACTGCGTGTGGGCCCGAGACGTAGCTTAGGGCATCCAGCGCTCGTATTGTTAAGGCCACAGCGTCGTTTTCAGGACTGGGCCCCACACCCCCCGCGATTATATAATAAAAAAGAAAACCCTCGCCCCTCTCTCTCCTCTCTCGCCTTCGCCAGTTCGCCTCTCTCTCTCTCTCTCTCTCTCTCTCTCTCGGCTGGCTCTCGCGACTCGCGTGAAATTCCCCTTTCCCCATTCGCGTCCGTCCCCCGCAGCCCTCGGCCCTCCCCTCCGCTCCGCTCTACTCCCACCGCAGCCGCCCTATCCGCGCTATTCCCCACCGCTGCCGGCGCGTGCTCGCCCGATTCCGCGCCCATCCGCGGCGGATTCGACCTCCCAGTCGCGGATCTGGTCCGTGGCGGCGGGGACGAAGAAGAACCCGAGCGCGGTTGCGACGGCGTAGAGGGCCATCACCAGGCGACGACCACCGTGTTGAGAAGGAGCTCCGTCCAGTCGCCAGCTCCGCCGCTAGCTTCCGATCCACCTTTCCGCCTCCTTCCGGGTTCCGGCACCAACCCGTCCGCCGCAGGAACCCGTGTGTAGCGGGGGACGTCCGTCGGCGCAGCTCCACCACACCCGACCCCTTCAGCGCCACGACAACAGCAAAGGCACAGGTAAAAATCAATATTTTAACTCTTTGATGATGAGGTCGTGTCGGGTACTCGGGTCGGGTCTTTGGCTTCAGAAGCTTTTTTTCTGCTCACGGCCCTTCTTAGATCGTTCTTGCTACGTTCGAGGTCGACTTTAGCTCTACTTTCGCTGTCTACGACCTGCTTATTTCCCACCCTCCTTATTTTGCACACTCGAGATGCGTTACTGTGCCTGCACGGAAGCCGTGACCGCCTATATTTCATGTCACGAAAAATGCGGGCGTTATTTGGATTCTTGCAGAAACGTGTGGCCAACCCTGTCAGAGTTAATACAGCAGCGGCCTTGCTGGCATACGCATGCATGGAAGTTAATCATGTTTTATCTATCTCTGCCTTATTTGGTAATTGACGTTGAGTTTTTATTATTTGTATATATGTAGCTAGTCTGGGAATGAATTAATTAGAGGTCCAGGTTGTATTCATTTCTTCCTTTTTGTTGCGATGTGCATATGGCTCGTTATGCTGTCTTCTATTCCATGAACGAACTATATATGATGTATAGTCTGCTTTTATGTTGGCTTTTACACAATCAAGCTTGCCAGTTCCTTATTCCTGTTGTACGTACGTTCTTTGTTTCAGCGTACTGGCTTTCTCTTTCTGCAGTCTCGACAGAACAGGATGTGTAAGATAAGTAATGCAATGCTTGCTGTTTTTTATAGGGCTGTGCAAGGTGTTTGTGGTTCGGTTCCAAGATCAGAAGAGACTGAAGTGACAAAGTTGTGCTGCACGCTGTCCTTCGATCTAGCTAGCAAATGGAAGCGGCTGCTCTTGCTCGTAGAGCTAGAGCAGTGGAGGAACTACGGCGGCTATCTGCACTTGCTGATTCTGCTGACACACCAGCAGAGCGTCTATCTACAATTACTGAATCTGATGACACACCAGCAGAGCAGGAATGCAACCACTTCTCCATGAGGTAACCATTTTCTGTACCCAGTGTAGATGTCTGCATTTCTTCATTGACTTCCATTGAACGATGCATC